>OY757911.1:100011625-100126625 GCA_963585895.1 Sepioteuthis lessoniana
CCAAGAGGAAGGAAGAAGAAGAACGAAATGAACTTTTCGAGTTGCAACGATCGTAGCCCTAAGTGAATAATAAACGACTACTATATTTTCTTCCCTAAACTTCGAGTTTGAGTATTTCCTTTTTTTCTGCAGACTCCTTTCTTTAAAAACACAACACGTTAGTCCTATGTTACAGGTGTATAATTGTCCCAGCCAAGATAGGGACAGTTTCTCTTTGTAAATAAATGGTGAAATATTAGTCTAATGAATCTATCATTAACACTTGCCTAAGTCCACTTCCACCACATAGGTAATAGTTTAAAATCTGGCAGGTATTTCAACTGTACCTGGATATTTTAGTCTTATACTAATTAATAAAAAGGAAAAAAAGTGCTTGGACCTAATTAATAATCCTGACGACAGAAAGTAGAAATCACTGACAGCATTCACCCTACCCAAAATAATTGTCATAGGTAACACACTAAACCGCATCTTTTAATGCAGCTTCAATTCTGGAGATCTAAGCAGTGGAGTACCTCTTCATTGGCAGTACTCCCTGGTCCACCCTGACACTGAGAGATATTACTTGTTAGGATCTCAACTACGGATCAAATAGATCCGAATAAAAATATTCCGTATTCTATAGGAATACTTCATTCCATGTCAATGCACACAAAACGGAATATATGTGCTATAATCAAACAGGTGATATCTCAACACTAGACGGAACCCCTCTTAAACTAGTAGACAAATTCACTTACCTAGGAAGCAGCGTCTCATCAACCGAAAAGGACATCGACACCCGGTTAACAAAGGCATCGACAGCCATCAACAGGTTATCGATCATGTGGATATCAGACCTAACCTATAAAATGAAACGCGGTTTCTTCCAGGCAGCTGTCGTATCGATACTGCTGTATGGATGCACTACATGGACGCTAACAAAACGGCTGGAAAAGATGTTAGACGGCAATTACACAAGAATACTGCGAGCAATCGTGAACAAGTCTTGGCGACAACACCCCACGAGACACCAACTATACGGCCACTTGCCTCCTATCACTAAAACTATCCAAGTTAGACGAACCAGACATGCAGGACACTGCTGCAGAAGCAGGGAAGAGCTCATAAGTGATGTACTTCTATGGACCCCCACATATGGCCGTGCGAAGGCAGTACGACCAGCACGATCATACATTCAGCAGCAATGTGAGGATACGGAATGTAGCCCTGAAGACCAGCCAGAGGCGATGAATGATAGGGAGAAGTGGCGAAAGACGGTCAGGGATATCTGTGCTTGTGGCACGACATGATGATGATTATTATTATTATTATTACTTACAAGAAACCATATAACTGCGTGAAACTAAATTGCTATTATGAAATAAAATTAAATCTAACCATTGGTATATTATTGCAATAGTTGGAATTATCAAACTGTGTGCAAATAAATGAATAGTGTGGAACAGAATAATTTGAATTAAATAGCAATAGTTTTAATCACTTTCCGTGGTGTAATGGTTATCGTCGTTTGGAAATGGACAAGGTGATACGAGCTCTCATCCTGGACAAGACTGATATCATTTCACATTGAACTAATATCCTTAGGAAAGGTATGAATCCAATTATTCTCCCTCCAGACATGGGTAAATAGTAAAGCAGAGTGTGTTCTTCAGCCTTAGTGGGGCAACTAGTCAAAAAGAAGGAAAACTCTGAATTCAAACCTGTTAAACTCCGCTTAAAATTGACCTTATGTCATATACTGCCCGAGCGGAGGGGTTGGTAAATATGAATACTTTTAATCACTTCCTTATATGCAAATTTTATTAATATCAAAGATAATCATTAGTGTTAGATAGTAATAATTGAAACCTTTTGACCTTATAGAAACAATAACAATACTCATGTGGAAACACTATAGCTCTTACTCATTTAAGGATTAAATTACCTACAAACTATGAGAGCAAAGAAATGACTGACATTAAATTGTGACTGTTGTATAGGAAAACTTGAAACCATTAAACTGTGTGCAAAATAATGAGATCAGACTCGATGAAAATGGGAACAACAAAATATGTTTACAAATCATATATTTGATATGTATATATAAAGAGAATTCGGCATTAAAAAACTGACATTGTTTGATATGCCATAAAACCCAAACCAACCAAATTATAAATATTTTATGTGAATGTATAAAGATGGTTTGGCATTAAATAACCTACAATGGTTGATATGCCATAAAACCCAACACATCCAAAACATCTCGATATAAGATAGCTCGAGATGCATTGAATTCTTATAAAAATGTTTAGATCTTTAGTACTGGAGTCACAGCACCAATTAGAGCATAGTATCATACTCAAGCCAACTCTGTGGGGCTGAATCTAACTCTTCGGGAAGACTTTCAGCGTATTTTAACCCAGCATACGGGGCGCTTACAGAAAGGATTATATGTGTCAGGCTTCATTATTTTAATTACACAACAGCCTTCTTGGTTTGTGTTGTCAAAGCCATCCATGTGTACCATACCCATGATACGGATATGTGAAACGTACATAGAATGTTCATAACATATATACGTAGAACACAGGAATCCCGAAACACGAAAACACTTACGACTTCTTAGTTCAGGTACGAAACTTTTTATAACCTTTGAGTTTAAAGGTTCTTCGACATAAGGAGAGAGATACAGATTATTTCTTTTCTGGTTTTTCCATCTGCCCCCCATCTCGTGCGGCGCCAGTAGCGCGCAAATTCGTCTGGCCTCTGTGAGCCCCGAAAGTCGACCCTTCTCGTTCGGTGTCTAGTTCTCAACTCAACTGACTTTTTCAAAATACCCAAAATCCTCCACGCGCTTCCGGTGCGTGACGTCATTCGCACTCCCTAGCCCCGTTTTCCATCTCGGGTTTCTATTATGACATCTCCGTGCGTGCGCGTGGACACTTGCGCTCATGTTTGCACCTAGCTAACCCATGCACTGTATCGAAAGGTTCTCAGCCTAACTAAACCCAAAGGCATAAAACGAAATCCCTCGGCCATTATGTTACTCATGAAGAAGAACATTATTGGTATACTTTTCCCGTGGGTATTACTCCGAAAGTAAACGTTATGACCTGACTGGAGTTCAAACTCACTTTCTAAGATTTTACTGTGGAGCTCTTAAACCATTACACCACAGGGACTCGGCTCATGGATCCAGACTCCAATCATAAGTTCGGATTAAACGTACAAAATGTTAGATGATATGGATATGAAGCAAATAAACAGACTTACTTATTAAGTAATTCGTCTAAAAACAAATTTCCGTGCAAATTTGCTGAACTTTTCCCATTTTGATATAATTGCAAAACTTTGAAGGAAAACATTAATTACCTGTACTCAACATTAACATTTAATTTCGCGGGTTATAAATTTCTGGTTGTCATGCTAGCTCCATCAACAACATGGGTAAAATGTACCATTTTAATTTTAACGTCATTATGCCGTGTTATAGGCAGTAAAGAGTGGAATATTTCAATTAAGCAGAACTTGTCCATTACCTCATCGATGTTATCAATACAAAGTGGCTACTCGTTGACCATTCTGACCGTTTCAATTAGAGGCTGATGGATTATATTAGCGTGAAACTTGGGTAAAAGTCGTGGGCAGCTTTGTGGTAGTTATTACGTGGAGGTTTTGGTACCTGTTAACTGGTGTCACTGATAGTGCAGTGTCAGAACAAGCAGTAACCGACTTACGATATATTGCAGATAAAGATATTAGGACAATGATGGCTATAATCCGTTTAATATCAGAGGAATACAAATTTTATGTCTAAAGCTGAGCTGATTTATCAGATAATATCTCAGGAAAGGGCATTTTAATAGTTTTGGTTAATACGCTCGTACACGGATATATATCAATATATTACACAAATTCTCTCTCTCTCTAACTCTCTGTCTGCCTGTCTGTCTGTCTGTTTCTTTGTCTGCCTGTCTCTCTCTCTCTCTATATATATATATATATATATTCTGGTGAAGGAATTTTCGGCCGCCGCTCGCATAATGCAAAGCTCTTCGAAAGAATTGAGCACTCTGGTAGCCGATAGGGTACAAAAATGTAAACAAACGGCTGCTGCTGTTAATACATTATACCTTAAAAATTCCCTTAGCCAAACGTAGTACGCTTGTTGGCCGAGTGGTCTGAGACTTAATCTAACGTAAATTTGGATAGGTTTCGATCCTGGCTTCGAGCGTCCTACGTGACTAGCCACACTGAAGAGTTCAGATAAAACGAAACAGTCTGTCTGTCGATGACAATATATATATATATATATATATATATATTTGTGTGCGTGCGCATGTGCATGAGCAAGTGTACATTTGTGCATGCAGGATTCTTAAAAATGTGAACAGTTACATGGGGTTATATTCGTGATATGATTTCAAACACTACTTACCAAACTAAGGTAAAGCATTCTTGTCAAAACCAACAGATGATATCCATAATATCTGTTCTGCTTTTCTCTCAATGTTTTCTCAGGGAAATGATAATCTATTTCGATCATCTGTTGAAGATTCAAAGAATTTTCCCGACAAAGATGAAGGATAAATAGAAACGGTTCAAAATCATTATATCATAATAGAGTCCCATTGTAATAAAATTACTTTTTTTTTTAATATAATCTCATAATTATATATATATATATATATATATATATAACTTAAATCGCGAGTCGGAAATCTCCTACTAAAGTTTCACCTCAACGGATCATCAGGTAGTCTCACACAGATAGTAGATAAGTAAATATATATATATATATATATATATATATATATATATATATAATTGAATATGCACATATATACACTATATATATATACACATATAAAAACTATGTAAATTTATAAACATACACACACACAAACACATAAATATATATACATATATATACGTATGTATATACTATAAAATTACATATATACACACATGTATAAAGCCAATATAAATGGATATATTTATAGACTATATATATATATATATATGCGTGTAAGCGTGGTTTTGTGCGTGAGTGTGTTTGTGTTTATTTTAAAGCAGTTGGTTTCAGTAACTGCGTGTATATGTGCCTATCCATGCATATACATCTGGCACGAATAAATGAACCGAAGTTTTCAAACTTCTTAAATATATTTAATATTCATTTTGTTCACTGCTGTATTTCTCTCCCTTTCCCTCTTTTTCGTGTTCTCTATGTATCTATTTCATTCTCTCCTCACCCACTTCTTACAAACACACACACACACAAACACACACACACACATATATATATATATACACAGTGACTTGTACGCTTTATACATTTTCACTATTTACCAGCATTTCTGCATGGCCAAGGTGTGACACAGGATTAATTTTTAAGCGGAATTTATCAGGTTTGTATTTAGAATTTTCCTTCTCCAAAACCTGTTGTCAGAATAAAGTTAAGAGATCAGTCTGCCCTTGTATCTAACTATAGCTGGAAGAAGTATACTTGGATTAATACCTTTCCCAAATTTATCAGCACTATCCGAAATGCAAACAGCCTCGTCCATAATTTGAACTCGAGTCACTGTGACGATATCCATAACACTACCGGCGCTAAATCTATGCTAATGCTTAACTAATGACCTATGTATAAACACATCCTTTATTATCTCGAAAGAACTGATAACAAAACCAAAAATGTACACACCTTTGAATTAGCTGATGGGAAGAGTGTTAAATCAGGCTATTCACAGTTTGATATATTCTCAATAATTGCGTTGCTGTTGGACCATTTCCGATAGATTTATAATGATATTAGACATCTGTGCGCCAATATTCCCTTTTCACTCACCCGGAAAATGTCATAAAGTTTACGCATGTCACTGAACCTTTACTTCATAGTAAATCTCTATAAGCCTTTCTCCACACCTCTCATTTCTTTGACATACGCTCGTAAATTTAGTTAGAGGCACATGTCGCAAATTATAGTGCGTTAATGCCTTAGGATGAAATGGTTTTACTTACAATAAGGTTTGCAAAAATTAGATTAAAAAATAGGCCGATGTTAGCTTCTTTCATTAAAATTTTAATTTTTTGATGATTTACTCAAATAAACTTTACAATATTACTCTAATATTGGAATGTTTCACCAAGTTATTTCAAACACGAGTCGGAGTTAGACTTCCTGATGATCCGTTATGGTGAAACTTCAGTAGGAGATTTCCGACTCGCAATTTAAGTTAATCATATATATATATATATATATATATATATATATATATATATTGTGATTGTAATTAAGTGGTCATTATAAATTTATTTCGGCGGAAAATATTATCATACTCTCCGTCTCGTCAGATGACATTTTACATGCTTTTCTTAAAGCTGCAGAATAGCAAATATGGAGTTACAGTTCGTATGTGAAAAAAAAAAAGCCATACATTGAGCAGTCACATAGATTTATATGTTATTCCTCATATATTCCATAAAAAATAATCAACACCGACTGTCTTCGGACGCTGACTGGATATTCTAAATATATATATATATATATATATATATATATATATATATATATATATATATATATATATATATATATAAGGAGAAACTGAAAAATCTGATCGAAAGTTACTAGAATTTCATCTCTTATTGTTGTATATAAGACCATCACGATATACATCATTAGATATTATAAGGAATAAATCCAATTTATTGTCTGTAAGGAAATATGAATTTGCAGAAATCTAAAAATACGTACACCTCTACAAGTAAATGCACGCACACATCCTTATATGACTGTGTATGTATCTGCTGATGTATGCGATTTTAATTTCATTTTTCTACTATTATATTTTTGGGTACAGTTTTTTCAGAGATAATGAATTTGATAATTTACATTGCTTACATTAGTTTGATTTCATAAAATCCAACGACATAAATTAAAATCCTGCTATTTTTCCGTGTAGAATCTATTTTGAATCCAATACACAATTAGTAAAGTCTTAATTTTCTGTGTTATAAAGTGTATAGTAAGGAAAATATAGCTTCCAACAAAACTCAATGTTTAGGTCTAAAATATTGGCTCCTAAAATCTATGGAATGATCAGTCACAAAGTTCTCAGAAATAAAGTTATAGGGCGTAAAATGTAATGTACTCAGAGGAAACAGTAAAATTTCTCTTTCTTACTACCCATCTTAAAGTATAGAAAATAAGTTAAAAGACAATTTTTAGGGTTCCTAATAATATAAGAAACACCTTATGCCAATTTCCAAGCAAATCGTAAAAAAGATAAAATCAAAAGAAAAATTAATTTCAGAAAATAAGTTATTCCAATAATTCAAAACGTGAAACAATCAGAAAAGACATTTTATCGGATTGGTTGCCGACACAGGATTAAAAATTGGAACAATATATATGAAATATGCTCTTTATTTCAAAGTGAACAGTGAAAGAAAAGAATGACTTAGGATTCAACCATGGAACAATATAAATGAATTATACTCTTTATTTCAAAGTGAATAGTGAGCGAAATGAATGACTCAGGATTCAACGCTGGAACAATATATATGAAATATGCTCTTTACCTCAAAATGAACAGTGAGAGAAAAGAATGAAAGAACAAATGGATTGCCTATTTAAAGCTAGTTAAATGATCCTAACACGAGTGCATATGAGCCATTAATTTGATACAGCAGAATTTATTTCTTTTCTCTTTTCTTACATTTGATACATCTAAATACTAATTTGTATGACGTGATTATGCATATAGTAGCCCTATATATATATATATATATATATATATATATATAAGTATTAAAGTTGGCGAACAGAAGGCTCCCTTTTCAATAGCCACTACACTGAAGTGTAGGGGAGGGTGCTTCTTTCCCTGGATTGCTCCACTTTACCCTCGATACGTACCTTATAATGCTGAGTGTAAACAAGGAGGTATCAAGTACCACTTTTAAAGTCTTTGGTATGAGGCGACCTGGGATTGAACCCAGGTCTCCCGGACCATTGGTGAACACTCTATCAGCTAGGCCAATGATAAATGTAATGTTAATTTTTACATGTTTTAGTGAAATAATTGATTAGATAAATACGTTTAGTTTGCCTTCACTTAATAAAAATACAGAGCTTGTCCTAAACGGATAGTTAACGTTTGGAATTTTCAAAACGAAAGAATTAAAGTAAATTATTTTTGGTTTGGCTTGGTAATGTTTAACGGTATAACAATCTCTGTGGGTTATAAAATGTTACATCCATCTTTGTGGAAGAAAGCAGTGATACTATTAAATCCCGCTGTCGCGCCAAAACATTTTTCACCAATTTATTTATTGCATTTTAATATGTGTTCAGTAAAAAAGATAATATTTCCGATAACCTTTAGAGATGATTTTTAAATTGACAATACTTTTTAAAATTATTTCATTCTATGTATGAGACAGATTTTGTAATACGAATATCACATCGATGAATAAACAGACGTGACAAAATGTTGAAAAATATTTTGTAAGTTTATTTTTTGACAAGTTTTTTCGTTCACATTTTTAAAAAAATTGACAATAATTTTGGCATGAAAGTCTCTTCGCGTAAAAAAAAAGAAAGAAAGAAAAGAAAACGTTTAAGGGACTGACTGAGATGTATTTATTTTCTCCCGCGAAAGATTTGTCTGAATACATTTTAGTACTTTTCTGCACGTTTTGTTTTGGTAAGAAATATTTTTCTTTGATTTTTTTCAATTTAATTTGGAAGGTATACACTTTTTAAGGTGTGATCTCCAAGCGCCAAGAATATTCTTTATCTATAGTAATTTCCTTATATCTTAACGGGAGAAGTAGTATAAAGTGAATCTTCCTAATTTTACCGGAAGTAATGTAAATAAAACACGAGTTGACCGAAAAATAATCAAGCTTCGGTTACAGTTGATCAAAATAGATTACTTGTCTTTTGTTATAGTTTTGAATATATATATATATATATATATATATATATATATATATATATATATATATATATATATATATATATATGAAATCAGTTAACTTTTTTTTCTGAGTAGAAAAAAAAAGATAATGATATTTTTATAAGGTTTAATATATCTGTTAACAAAATTTTCGCGTATAGTTCTATTTGACTCGTATACATGATTCTATCGGGTTCTACTACTCCGGAGCAGAGAGGAACTGGGAGCGATGGCAATCAAGGAATACTCTGCATTTCCTCAAAGCTCCAGCTGTACTGGAATCTCACTATCAGATTGTTTAGTGTCATATCAGGACACTCGTTGTAGGCTCTTACTCCTCGGTTGAAAAGCAGTCGATATATTCTACAGTCCCACCCGACTGGGCAATACACAGTGATAAATGTAAAAACAGTTTGTTTTCAAATGATTCTCTTTAGCATAATTATGCTGTTTAAATTATAAACAGTTCTATTTAAAACAATACAGTTTTGCGTAAATACGCAGTTTAAATACAACATTCCTCTCTAAATCAACACAGTTTAGTTCTATTTTAATCCATAGATAGGATCTTATCAGGTGCTGCCGCTCCAGTTCTGAGTGGACCAGGGAGTGATGACAACGAAGAAGTACCCCATGTTCTTGAAGGCATTACTGGAACCTCACTAACAGATTGTTTAGTGTCATATACTGGACACTTGTTGGGGTGGGGGTGTCTTGGCCCTCTCCAAAGAAGCAGTCGGTGTATTCTACAGCCGCAGCCAACTGGGCAATGTATGTTCGTTTGAATACGCCCGTGCATTTTTGGTAAATAGTAAGTAAATTTTCTGTTTTAAAAGACATGCAAACTACGTATCCTGTTATTTTTCATCGCTACACACAGATAAAGAATGAAACAAATACTGAATTAAGATTAAATCAGTAGGCATTACAAATAAGAGTTGTTTTGTTTTTCCCGAATTTCGAAATCAAAATTTAAGGGTTCGTTTGTTTTAAATGGTTGCATGTAATAATTACTGAAACAAAGAAGAAATCAATGGCTGACGACTGGAATCTGATAGATGTTAAGCTCGAAAAGGAGTCGAAAGAAAAGGCGTAAATTCTGTGATTTAATGTGAAAATAAACGCTTTCAATCTAATTTTTTGTTTACTGTACTGTGAGTAAAAACATTTCTTGGAATTAATTTCAAACGAAAAATAATTATCGAAATGAAACAAAAAAGAAAAGTCACATTGAAATAAGTAGAGTTATAATTAGATCGCAAGTGATATCACACAGCTGCATCCGTAGCCCTGACAAAATAAACGAAATAAAATACATTATATTGTATAGAGATCCGATCAAGGTTTTGAATAATTTAAAATCATGAAAGGACAGAGATAAGAAAACCTGACGTAAAGTTTGATTAGAAGTGACTCTTATATAATCATCAACACTGCTAACATGTCGCTAATAATAATAATAATAATAATAATAATAATAGGATCCAAAGCATGAAAAATAAAAACCGAAACATCACGTGGGGATTGTACGAAAAAATAAACGCACTGGTAAATTTAGGATCAAGCTTAAGATGGCATCTAAGCAACTATAACTGTAGAATTGGGTTGGGAAAGAAGAGGGTTAAAAACATATAATGTAATCTACGTAGGCATATATATATATATATATATATATATATATATATATATATATATATATCGCTCTTCTTAGTATATTGAATAATCTTATGTTTTAGCTTACAGTATTCTGTCAGTTCTTTTTTTCATTTGATTAGGCATTGCGATATTGGTTGATATTTGTCAAACAGTACATATGTTCTAGTCTTATTTTTATGGAATTTTGTCCCCGATATCAGTATGTGCAATATTTTTTTTATCAATGAATTATATCATCTGATTTTTTTTTTCACACTGTCAGAATAACTGAATAAGTATAAAACTAAAAATGAAATATATTTTCTATCAATTCATACATTCATCCTTCCATCCATCTATTTATGCGTGTGTGTGTGTGTGTGTGTGTGTGTGCATGTACGTGTGTGTGTATGTCTGTGTATTAATATACAACTGATACACAGACATACATATAAATTTAAAACGCCAGTAAAACCATCTCCACGAGAAATTTGTAAACTAGACGAAAGTTCAGAGCAAATATAACCTCATCAAACTATAGCAAGAGCCAAAAACCGAGTTCAGCTGAAATCGATTTCCCGAAAGTCAGATCCTTAAATTGCTTTAAAATTTACTCTTTCTATTTCTCACCTTCTGTCTTCTGTCTCTCTTTCACTCACTCATTTACTCTCTCTCAATCTCTTCCTTCATTTACTCTCTCTCAATCTCTTCCTTCTCTCTCTCTCTCTCCCTCTCTCTCCTTTTTTCCTTGACTGACCGCAGTCGAGGGGAGACCTGAAAGCTTCCTTTTCAATTGCAACTACACCGAGGCTTTGGAGAGGACGTTGCTCCTTTCTCAGGATTGCTTCATTTACCCTTGATCCATACCTTATAATTCTAAGCGTTAAGCCAGGAGGAATCAGTAACATTTTTGTGTCTTTAGTATGACTTGACTTATGATTGAAACCTGGTATCCCGGATCATTAATGAATGGAGAGACGAAGAGACATAGAGAGACTGAGAGAAAGCGGGAAAGTGAGAGAATGTATAAATGTATATATAGAGAGAGGCAGACAGACAGAGAGAGACTGATAGAGACAGAGAGAGATCGAAAAATGGAGAAAGAGAGAGAAATATATATAGAAAGAATGTGGTCCTAGCACTTATGCGCCTCACAATGACTCAAACTGGCAACAACTTTGAGATTGGCTAAATCCGTTCAGCTTAGGAAGTGAATGCAAATCCAATCGGCTGAAGTTTTTCCGAGTGTACGATTCCCCAAGTGAATACCTTAGATATGACACAAAATCATCTGATGGTGAGGTTCCAGTTCTCGAGCTTTGAGTATCCTTTCATTGACATTACTCGCGGTCTACTTTGACCCGGAGTTGCAGTATCAATTAGGGCCCGATCTATGGGTCAAATAGAATTAGTATTTGATAACAATAGTTGAACCCATCTACCTGTGTGCATCTAATGATTTCAGCCTTTTTTAAAAATTGTTACTTACAAATTATTAACTTAAAAATCATAATATATGTATTCACAGGACGTGTTATTAAATAACGAGGACGAGTAGATATGTTATTAAACCATTTAACCTTACCTAAAATGAATGTTATGGAACATATTCACAGAAAATATCAAGATTAGATTTATTGAAGGCAATTCTGCTATTTTTATCACTATTTTCTTCCATCTTAGCGGTAAATTTATGGTGGAGGCGCTCTAAACACTCATCAGAGTCTCACTATAAGATGCTGTTTTCAAAATACGAACAAGTCTTTGCTTTTTTTCTCTTTTTGGTTGGGTTATAAAAACTCCGCATCAAAGCGATTCGTAGACGCAAATTAGTGTATAGAAATCTATTGATTTGGGCATTCGGAATATTTTGGTCATCTTCTGTAACTTATAATAAACTTGATCGTTCACAATAACGTTTTTCCTATGTTCTATGAAACTTACATTCGTCTTTCCAATAGCTGAGGAAACGTTGCAAACAACGTTTGATCCATTTGATCAGTCACAGTCCGGTTTAATTTCCTAAAATTACACATGACGCATATATTGCTGATTTTTCTCATCATCATTGTTAGATAAATAAGTACAACCCGAAATTTAAAAGAAATCAACTCGAATATGACGTCTGTCACAATACAATGAAAATCAGTTCTGAATGAAACAAGTTAAATATATATTCACCGGATACCATCTATCTTAGGATTGAATGATTGTATGAACTAAGTTCGATCAAAAAGTTGTACGCCTAACTCAGAAAGAAAAACATAGCTGGGCATTTTTCTTGAGGTAACGAATACCACTTCTTATAGAAGTAGAAAAATATGTATGATTTATATTAGTTTCATAAACAGTTGTTGTGAGGTATTAAAAAAATGATCAGCGATGTTCGTTTTCCCAAGTGAGGCTTAGAGATTTTTTAAGGAACCTTGCACTCATATAATTTACAGAGAAAGCAATATTTGAATGCGAAAAAATAATGTATGGAAAAAAGACTACAAATGGAAGAATATGGATACAACGAAACCAGCTCCGTGTGAAAAAAAAATGACTTGATGTTACTCCGACCAAAACCGTTGACAATAACATAAATACTTGCATTATTGATTCACTAAAATTGTACATAGTTGAAAAATTGAATCGCATTTAGATAAAAATATTGTTTTAAAAGACTGTTTACAAAATTGAATTATAAGATAATATCCTCATTAGATTACATAGATTGATTTTCAACTTAATACCTCCAACATTAACAAAAAAATAAATTAGTTCTAAATTTGTGGAAATTTTAAAGAGAAACAAAAATTCTACTTGCCAAAAGACATAGTTGATTTTAACAAGGGTGAAAAATTATTTTATGTTCGAAAGTGTTGAATTTAAGCAATCTTGAAATGGACATAATCTAAAATAAATACTCCAAGTGGCCTAAGGACGAAGTGTGTGTTATTGATAAAAAAGAAAGATATCAACTAAGCTTATGACACGAGAATTTAGTTTTTACACACACACACACACACACACACACACACACACACACACACACACACACACACACACACACACTGCTATGTTCATCAGGGTTACTATACTCAGAACATTTTGACTGCCGTTCTCTCCGACCTTCTTCAGAATTTTTTTTTTGTACCTTGTAACAATGCAGAATTCAAAACTTTACTCTTTATTTAAATCCTGTGGGTAGACTATACTCATTTTGTTGTCCATACAATGATGGAATGTTGCATCAGTCAATTTTTGGCTTTTCCACCGCGATTGAAACCGGGACTAGGGAATGAACTCACAAACTACAGGTGGTGACCTGCAAGGATATTTGAATTGGTGCCTTAACGCTATCAGGCTTGCGTTCCACGCACACACTCACACACACACACACACACACACACACACACACATATATATATATATATATATATATATATATATATATATCCTAACTTACTAATGATCAATACATTGAATTACAAATGATATATATCCTTACTCGTGTTTATATATGTGGATATTTCTGTTTCATATCAGAATTTAATTTCTTACTTGATAAATGGCTATCAATACCATGTCAGATCGGAAATGAAAAATTGGATTGCTGCTGTCTGTGTTAGGTTTGCTCACTTGGTAATAAGCCATTCTGCAAAGCTCGTCTATCATAGTTATGAACACGAGTCCCATCATCAAGGTCGTGCCTGGGTACCTTGTATCTCAGCTGGTGACTAAAAAGTTCCCTGCATGGAAGCACTTCAACAGCCTGGATGACATATTGGTTGGGTGAATCAGACTGCTATTCGTCTGCTGACTTGTCCTTTGTTTTAAATCCCATTTTACAAGGTGCTCACTCTGGTAGCTATATTGAAATCTAAGTTTTACTCAACTTTTTTAAAACTATTCTCCCCAAAATTTCATGATCTTAAATCCACAGATTATTTTGGGTTTCTCCAAGGCTTTTGAATTCATACACGGGGGGGGGGGGAGATGGAGAAAATACTTTTTGCCAACGACCTCACTAAAGAAACCCTTGCTGCCATAAAGATACTAAATAAAAACACGAAAGTAAAAGTCCGCTCACCAGATGGGGACACAGACTACTTCAATATTATAGCATGTGAGATACATTAGCCCGATACCTGTTTATTATCTGCCGAGACTACGTGCTTAAAAAGTCTATAGATTTAATGAAAGAAAACGGTTTTAAAATGGCAAAAGAAAGAAGCAGAAGATACTCTGCACAAACTATTACAGATGTGGACTACAGCGATGACATAGCGCTTCTAGCAAATTCACACGCCCAAGCCGAATCTCTGCAACCCTAGACTGGAACGAGCAGCAGGTGGCATAGGCGTCCATGTCAACGCAGACAAAACAGAATACATGTGCTTTAATCAAAGAGGTGACACATCTCCACACTAAAAGGTGGTCCTCTGAAACTTGAGGACAAGTTCAACAACATTGGAAGCAGCGTCTTATCAACGGAGAATGACATCAAATAGCAACAAGAAAAGGCATGGGCAACTAGCAATAGACTATAGGTCATATGGAAGTCAGACAAAACGCAGTCTTTTTCAGGCAGCGGTCGTGTTGATACCTCCATGCAGATTCACCACACATAATCTAACTAAACGTACGGAGAAAAAGCTTGACAGCAATTACAGAAGAACACTGCGAGCTGTATTGAACAAGTCCTGGAGGCAACACCCTAAAAACAGCAGCTACATGGCCACCTACCACCCATCACGAAAACTATCAAAATTAGACGAACCAGACATGCTGGGCACTTCTGCAGAAGCAAGGTCAAATTCATAAGCGACATGCTCCTGTGAACCCTTTCACATGGACTAGCAAAGGCTGGATGACCAACTAGAACCTATATCCTAAAGTCCTGTGCGGATACAGGATGTAGCCTGGAAGACCTGCCGGGAGCGATGGACGATAGTGTCGGGTGGCCAGAGAGGGACAGGAAGATCTGCGCTAGCAGTGCGACATGATGAGGATGATGATGATTACTTCCACTGTTCTTCTCCATAAACGTGTCTTTCCTCTTTATTAATTTTGTATTGTAACTTCTTATGGTTTACTTGACGCTAAGATTTGATTCATTTCGAAACGTTTTGTTAAAATAATTCAGATAACCCCAGTGCTCCATTGCTTTAGTTTAATTATACTTTTTTTCTACTTTTTTTATAAACCTTTGTTTCCACATTTACGAAATCGCATATTATATCTAATAGACATAATTTACACACTTTTAAAGATTTTAAGTATAATCATCTAATATTGATAATCTATATAATTTTATAGTTTTAAGCAAATATTTTGTTTAAATAATATATTTGTTTTCACACATTTATACGGTTTCAAGTAACTAATACATACACTTCTTAAAAAACACATATAGCTTCAAGTAATTATCTTCATATTAATATTGTGTGAGATGTCCTCTGGTGTAATAGTTACAGCAAAGGCCTACGGAATCGTAGTAAGGGAGTTCAAGCACCAGTTGCGCTATAACGTTCACTTACAGACAAATACTCATGGGAAAGGCATGAACCCCTTTATCCTCCCTGCTATGAGTTAAATCGTTCCATTACTGGTCTTCTAGAAGTATGGTGTTGGCATTAAATAACCAACAAAGATTGATATGATATTAAACAAAGAAATAAAAAAAAAAACAATGTGCACACAGATACATAGCATCAGGTATTCGTATCAAGTATTTTAAAATGGACGTATTTTAGCTATAGGTGAGACCCTAACAATTAATAACATTGTAAGTCAGGGTCGGCATTGAGTTACGGCCAATGAATTAGATCACCACGCACACCCAAGAACCACAGAAATGGAGCTTTACCGTCATATACCCTTTACTGTTAGGACCATTTTCATATATTTGTTTAGATGCGTTTACTTAAAAAAGAACATTTTTAAAAGTAACTCATGGTGCAGTCAAGTAAAATAAAGCTGTCAGTAGAAGACACGGACCAAAATTTGCCCAGTCGACTGGGGGTGTAGATTACATCGACTGCTTCTTTGCAGAGGAGTAAGATCCATACAATGAATGTCCTGATTTATGACAAACTGATGCTGAGGTTCCAGTGATGCTGGACCTTTGGGGAATGCGGAGCGTTCATTTATTGATATTGCTTCTAGGTACACTCTGTTCGGGAATGGTAGCACCTGATAGGGCACAATCTATGGGTTAAATAGAACCAACTGCAAACTTATGCTAAACTGAATTGTTTGCATTAGAACTGTTTATCTAAACTGAAGACCTTGAAAAAGAAATGTTTTTAACAATTAAACTGTACTTACATTTAAAGTTCATGCTTGTGATAAACTGAATTGTTTAGAATTGAACTGTTTTTAACATTGAAACTGTACTTACACTAAACTGAATTGTTTGATAAAGAACTGTTTTGACATTGTACTGCGTGTGAACAAAATCTGTATTTATACTATACTGAATTAGCTGAATTAAAACTGTTTGAATAAACTGAATAGCTTAAAATAGATCAGTTTTTGACAACTAAACTATGTACCCGTGCTAAACGGAATTGTTTGATATAGAACAATTTATATAAAAATGGATTTAACGTTAAATAACCAACAAAAGTTGATATACCATAAAACCCAACCAACCAACCAACCAACTAACAAACCTAAGTTTGGCGTTAGATAACCTACAAAGGTTGATATGCCATAAAACCCAAAAAATCAAATAACCAACCTTAACTGAATTGTTTGAAATAGAACTATTTGGCATAAAAATGGATTTGGCGTTAAATAACCTACAAAGTTTGATATGCCATAAAAACCAACCAACCTAACCTGACTTGTTTTAAGTAGAAGTATTTGACATAAAAAATGGATTTGGCGTTAGATAAGCTACAATAGTTGATCTGCCATAAAACCAAAACAACCAACCAATCAACCTAAACTGAATTGTTTGAAATAGAACTATTTGCATAACAATGGATTTAACGTTAAATAACCTACAAAGGTTGATATGCCATTAAACCCAACGATCCAAACCAAACGGACCAAAATGTAAACTGAATTGTATGATACTAAGTTGATGACATTTGATTGCAATTTTCTATCCCAGTCCTAATGAATAGAGTTATACCGTCTCCCAATCCATTTACGCTCCTAATTTGTCAACATGACATTTACTGTGATTTCTATACTGAACATTCCTACGATATCATTATGATGTATTAAAATTCGTAAGTTTCCTTTTTTTCTCAGATTTTGCTTTTGTTTATATATTTTTCGATTCCCTTAATTGCTTCATCCACACTATGGATTGATCATTGTGCATCCATACAATGCTTCATGTTCATTTCTCCTTTTTCTTCTTTCTTGTCACGCAGTCTTTCTTTGTCATCTTTTGTATGAAAGGCTTTTGGAATCGATATCAGTTTATTTGTTCTATCGTACATATACGTTCAAGTTCTTCCCTTTTCCAGTTCCTAAAGTGTCCCGAATATCTGACTAGGGATCCTGCTCAGCTATTTGTTCTTTTGATTAGATTTCTGAAGCCGAGTTTGGCCGCGAGAAATTTCCTTGTTTTGCAGGGGTTTTCCTCATTTCTTTTCGTTTGCTTGATGGCATCCACTTCTAATATTCCCTGTTAATTGATGTTTTCCCTTTCCACAGAGAGTTCCGAGGCCATCTTAATCGGGCAGTTCTATTTCTTTACTTGTCTTCATTTTTATTTTTTTTAACTTCCTTTATTATTATTTTTTTTTTTTTTTTGCTCTGTGAGTGTTTTCACATCAGTGGAGTTTGAATGACAGCAAGCCTCCTCAAGTCTGCAAGACTTTTCTCAGTATTCTGGCAGTTCTCAGTGATGTAGTAGTTTAGATGGTCTCCACTTGTCCTGTTATTTCCAAGTCCTCCAGTCCCTTTAATAATCCTTTGGTGACTGTTCCAAAAGCACCAATCGCGATTGGTATAATTGTCACCATCATGTTCCATAGTTTTTTCAGTTCCCTTGCAAAGTCCAGGTACTTAACCTTCTTTTCACTTTCTTTCAGTTTTACTCTTGTCAGGTGGGACAGCAAGGTCCACAGTTTTGCAACTTCTTTTTTTGTTTATTATTATAAGGTCTGGTCTTCTGGCCGATATTAAGTCATCAGTTTGTATGTGAAAGTCCCATAAGTGTTTATGTGAGTCATTCTCTTGGAGAGATACTGTGTTGTGCATTTAACATTTATTCGTGTGGTCAAATTTAAATTTCTTGCATAACTTCCAGTGGATGACCTTGCCCGACCGGACGTGTCTCGTCCTATACTCCTTCTGTGATAATTTGCTGCATTCGCTTAATATACGAATGATTGATCGTTTGCTAATTTTCATTACTATTAATATTATTTACTCATTAGAGTTTTTCACATCAGCGTTAGCTGATGGTTTCACTCTGGAGTCTGAGTGACAGCAAGTCTCCCCAAGTCTCCCGGACTCTTCTCAGTATTCCGGCCGTTCATAATAATGTTGTAGTTAGACGGTCTCCACTCGTCTGCCAACTTCCAAGTCCTTCAGTCCCTTTAGTAATTCTTTAGTTACTGTTCAAAACGCACTAATTACAACTGCTATAATTGTCACCTGCATATTATTATTATTATTATTTACTCCTTTAGAGTTTTTCACATCAGTGTTAGCTGATGGTTTTTTACTGGAGTTTGAGTGACAGCAAGTCTGCTCAAGTCTCTAGGACTCGTCTCAGGATTCTGACCGTTCTCAGCAATGCTGTCGTTTGGATAGTCTCTACCCGTTCGCCAACTTCCAAGTCCTCCAGGCCTTTTAATAATCCTTTAGTTATTGTGCCTAACGCACCAATCACAATTGGCACAATCGTTACTTTCATGTTTCACAGCTTTTTCAATTTTCTAGCAAGGTCGATGTACATTATTATTATTATTATTATTCTGAGATAATGTGTGATGATTGATGTGAATAATTTTAACCAAAAACTATGTATCCCATAATTTCTTGATACCTTCTAATTTGCTACACTCTTAAGCGTTACTCATAGGGATTCCATTGGTATTTCTACTTCCTAGCTTTCTTCAGGGAGTGTCCTCGTGGTGTAATGGTTAAAGAGCTGGACAGTGGAATCGTAGAACGCGAGCTCGAACTCCAGTGGCGGTATTTCGTTCAATTTCGGACAAGTACCCTTAGGAAAGGTATAACCCACCCCATATCCACCCATCTATTGGTTAAATAGTACCACTGTTATGCTTCTAAAAACTGTTGGATTTAGCGTTAAATAACCCGAGAAGGTTGATATGCCATTAAATAAGAAAATAAACATTTTGTGTTTCATTGGCATCTGGTTGTACAGTTTTTTTGTCACGTTTTTTCTGTTGACTTATTATTAGAATTACATTTCCTTATATTGGAATGTTCAGTTTCGCTTGAATTATTGAATCCCTTTCCAATACCTTTTGAGTTTTCTTTCTTTAATCCCTATAATTTGTATAAGTTTTGTTTTTTTCCGTTATATTGTCCTTTCTGCAGCTCTTGTCTTATCTCAGTTATTTCATGCGATTTTCTTCTTGTGTTTTTTTTTTCTTTCCTCAGTTATTTTGCATGTTCTCGTAATTTATTCATTTATTTTTCAAGACTCATTTCGCATTTAGCTTTGTTTCTACTTTTGCAATTGAGTTCCTGAGTAGAATTACGTTTTTTCCTCGACCTTTGCTCTTGCAGTAATTAGAACGCTCACGTCGGTTATCCTGTATGTTTGGATATTCTATGTTTGTTTATTCATCTTTTGTTTCTAACTTGATATTTTCTTTATATATATATATATATATATATATATATATATATATATATATATATATACATATATATTCTTTGGTGATGGTATAATGTCCTTTTTCTTCGATTCTATGTTTTTATCATCCTTGCAATGTTTATTGCCGCCTGTTTTGTTGCGCCCTGCCGAGTTATGTTGTGTTTTCAATTATTTTGCCTCTCAGTTCCTTTTGGGAGTTCTTTTTCGATATTCTCTTTACTACTCAACCATCCACATATTTCTATTATTTCAATTTTAGAAAATTATCCTTTCTTAAGAATTAATCCTGCTTGTTCTGCGATATTAGGCTTGTTTTAAATGAACTATATAACCTCTAAAGCTCAATTTAGTTTCTAATACCTCTTTGTGTTTGTTTATCTTTTAAATCGTAGTGACGTGCATGTTTATTGTTCTTCTTCCCTCATTTCTTTTTTTCACTACATAAATTAATATTGTTGAGTGATCCTTGTCTGTGCATCTTAAATTAGAATAGCCCACATCAAATGTTGACAATCGAGTGTTCCGCATTAACTATTAAGCGGGTACCTGTCGAGCGTCGCACTCAAATATGATATTTGAGTTCCACGTTATATTGTAATAATTCAGACATTTTCAGTGTTAGTATATTGTGGCGATACCAGGCCCTGTAGGTTTTTTTAAAAAGATTTTCCACCTGTAATGGAGTTAACATGTTATTCTCCCAGAGGAGAAAACCTTAAGACTGTTACTTGTGCAAAAGAAAAGAAAAAAAAAAAAAACAGCGTACAACACACGCATAGACATATAAAAAAAACAATACAAAACAAAAAAACATGACGACAAATTCTTTAAATCTGTACTTTTAAATGAGTTACAACTTAAACTTAGTCCAACTATTTCATTTAATTATACCGCACTTGTTGGTTAACCTCATCCTTTAATTTCTATTTTTACAAATGGTAATCAACGACAGAAGTCTATAATAATACAATTAAATAACTAAATATAAAATCTCAGATTAGTAAATCAGAATCAAAACAAGTATAATTACTTTTCAATTCAAAATATATTACACGTTTAAATAAGAAACTTGTTTACTTTTTCTACATCTTCTTATATCTGGTCTGAAAGATAATTTGGATGTAAGAATTTTTCACCACATTTTATCCTTTCCTTTTTTTCTTCAACGGGAACGGGATCCCATAATTTAAGTAAAATTTAACGCTTATATTTACAATTTTTCAACGAGTTTCTTCCGCAGTAGTTCACATTTTTCACACGAGTTTTAGCTAATGGTATTTCACTAGAGTCTCCAGTTTGACGGGCTTTTTTCATTACTCTGACCAATGCTAGCAATACAATAGTTTGTATGGTTTCTGCTCATCCACCGATTTCTAAAACCTCCAACCCCTTAATCAAGCCTTTAAGGATTGTTCCAAATTGGTTATTATTACTATTAGAGGTAGTTTTAGTGACTACATAACACCATACGAATTTCTTGCGCGTATATTCCCAATTAAGTTGTAATATAAGTAAAGTTGGCGACCGTAGTCGAACGTGACCCGAAGGATCCCTTTTCTATAGCTACTACACTAAGGTGAAGGGAAGGGCGCTACTCCATTCCCAGGATTACACAACTTTACACTTGATCCTCACCTTATAGTGCTGAGTGTTAAGCAAGGCGGCACCAAGTACCATTTATTGAGTTTTGGTATGACTCGACCAAAAATTAAACTCCGGTCTCCCGGACCATTGGCAACATTCTACTCATTAAAACTTCTATTAAATCCTGTTTTTTTCCAGGTTCACACAATTAACTAAGCTAGTTTGTGCCGTGTCTTATTTAGTAACACCATAGATTTGACTAATGCCTTCAAGTTTTTCTGTTCATGAATTCGTTCTTGTATTCACATACCAGGACTTTTTTCTGGCAAAATAAGAGACCAAATCGCTTTAATCTACTCTTCTTTATAATGAGAAGGATTTTATTTGTTGCTTTATATATATATATATATATATATATATATATATATATATATATATATATATATATATATATGTTAAGTTTACTGACAATATCATTCCAACGAAAGTAAAAAAAGAATACGTAGAATGTAAGTTCTGCAAATAGGTGAAGTTTTAAATTTTAATATTTGTTAGATTGGGTTTTACCGGCTTATTATCATATGTGTTAGCTTTAAAAGTTTCTTCTGGCCGTCTTTTGAGCCCAAACCTTTCTAAGTTCTATTCCGTTCGTAATTTTCGACTGTCCTCGATAAGATTAGTCACCGGCTGCAACTGATTATCCAGTTCTTGTGTGGGGTGGTATGATACATCATGACTGAATAATGGATTGTCCCTTAAGTCTGATTTTTGCCACTGATTAATTTCCCGTGATTTTGGCCGAAGAAATCTGTAGATATGAAAAAATGCGTCCATTTTCCCCACTTACCAAAAGGTGCATCTAGTAGTTCAAACTAACATTTTTTGAATCTAGAAGTTTTATGGTGGTTTTATTCTAATTTTGTTTCTGTTGAGAGATTAATTTTTTTGCGGTTTGTTTAAAAAACGGTTCCTACTTTTTTAAATTAAGCTCCTTTATTTCCAATAATGCATAATCATCAACTTAGCGATTTATTTGAGAATATTTACTACTGCATTGAAAGATGTGCTTTAAAACGATTAAGGTTCTTGTGTTTAACTGGAATCATTTTGAGATGAGGCTTCTTAATCTGAGAATTATTTTTTTATTTATTGCGGACTTTTTGTCCTCATCTTGGTAGTTTTTGTGGTGTTTCTCCTTTCACTACGTTTTGGCCAAATTTCACCTCTGGCCTTCTTCATGTGATTTACCGCGACCTCGGATAGGAATGCTGATTCTTGTAACCGTATCCCCAGTAATTACTGCCTTCCATAGTTGTTGTCTATCGCACCACGTTTTTGACCAAATAAACCTCTGGCCGGCTTGGGTAGGATTTGAAACCTCTGTCTTCTGACAATGCTCACCTGGAACCGTAGAGACTCAACACCTCTATTCTCAGATTAGGGTTCTATTTTTAGAAATGTTAATATTACTTTTATCGGGATAAACTATGTAATTAAATGTTTGAGAAAAATCATTCCAAAAAGGAATATGAAGTCGTTTTGTTAGAAAGCTTAATTGAATCAAAGCTAGAGTTTATAATGATTTGAAAAAGTGGGATCTTTTTATTTAGTAAATAATTTTACTATTATTAAATGTTTGTTTCATACAGATTCTCAAAATATAACTAAATGTCAACATTGCGTTATTTCATTTGCAAAAAAATTGCTAATGTATAAAGAGGCATATAATGTATAAATGTATTAAAGGAGTTGCCCGTAGTGTAATGCTTATCGTTGAAGGAAATGGACACGGCGACTCGAGTTCAAATCCGGGACAAGATTGACTGCATTTCACATAGCACTAATACCCTTGGAAAGGTATGAATCAAATTATTCTCCCTCCAGGTATGGGTAAATAGTAGGGCAGACAAGGTTCTTCAGCCTTGGGGAGGCAACTAGTCTGGGAGAAGGAAAACTCTGAATTCAAGGCTGTTAAACTTCGCTTAAAAATTGACCTTGTGTCATATCCTGCCCGAGTGGAGGGGTTTGGTAAATTTGCATATAATGTATAAATGTATAAAGAAGCCAATAAGGTATGCCAAGCCAAAAGAAAAAAAAAAACACAGAGGAATTTCTTAAGTACGAGTGCTCAATACACTAAGTAGAGCGAAATATAAATGCTAACAGAGTCAAAAATATTCTACCTAGGTCTCACCTTAACGGATTATCAAGTCGGATCATCAGGTCGGATCATCAACCAATAAGGTATGCCAAGCCAAAAGAAAAGAAAACACTGACCAAATTTCTTAACTTAAACTTACGAGTGCTCAATACACTAAGTAGACCCAAATATAAATGCTAACAGAGTCAAAAATATTCTACCTAGGTCTCACCTTAACAGATTATCAAGTTGGATCATCATGTCGGATCATCAACCAATAAGGTATGCCAAGCCAAAAGAAAAGAAAACACTGACCAAATTTCTTAAGTTAAATCTACATGTACACTAAGTAGAGCGAAATATAAATGCTAACAGAGTCAGAAAAAATCTACTTAGGTCTCACCTTAACAGATTATCAAGTCGGATCATCAGTGTTCGTTATTTAGATAAGTACATATAGAAATTGCAATATTATTTATAAATAAACTAACTTGAGTAACTTTTGTTTCTTTGGATAGCCGTGACAATACACTGATTTATCCATTCGAATGAAGCTTGGTTTAGCAGCAAAGCGAATACCAGGGCAGAATTTGACCTGATAGTGTATCATATGAGCATAAGAAAACACAGAAATACACTTATACAGTCATATGGATGATTCCCTGTCGTTGTTGAGATGCTGACAAAAATAATAAATGATCTTCCGGATGTACACTGAGAGCAGTCCATGACTGTGATAGAACAGATATAAGGATAACAGAAGCCTAATGAACAGATAGTCACGCTCGTGGCTTAGAAAGAAAGCAACAAAATGACACTATGATCCGAATCAGAGATCCCAGATATTCAGAACGTTGGCAGATGTGTTAATTCATGCGGATATTTAGTACTGCTGTTGTGAAAACTTCGTACCCCACCACACAAACACACACACAGAAATATATATATATATATATATATATATATATATATATATATAATTTTATAACTATTACATCATTCACATGTTGTGAAACTAAACGATACTAAAATTTTCAAAGAAAAAAATACACAAAGCGATATATCTGAAAGAATTCCATGAAGAAAGAAAAGGCTAAAAAGATAAATATGACCTATAAATCACCAACCAATACGGTATGCCAAGCCAAAAGAAAAGAAAATACTGACAGAATTTCTTAAGTTAAACGTACGAGTGCTCGATACACTAAGTAGAGCGAAATATAAATGCTAACAGAGTCAGAAAAATCTACCTAAGTCTAACGTTAAAAGATTATCAGGTCCGATCATCAGATCCGTCCTGATAATCCATTCAGGTGAAACCTGGTAATTTTTTCAGACTCAGTAGGGTATATATATATATATATATATATATATATATATATATATATATATATGTGTGTGTGTGTGTGTGTGTGATTACCTGAGTTTGGGAATCATTTTATGAAATCGGTTTAATATAATAAAACTGAACTAAAGGGAACCTTTCGTCCGGCTCCTTTTCAATATTGACATCAGAAAGGATTAAAAGTAAAATTCATTTACAGTGGGTAAAAATTTCGCAAAAAAAAAAACAAAAAAAAAAACGTAAGAAGTCAAAAAAACATTAGAGAGGATGTTCAGGAAAAAAATCCCTGATCCCTCCTCAAGGTTCACACTAAGTTCTCTGCTCAAGATTGGGTGAAATGGCGTGATATATATATATATATATATATATATATATATATATATATATATATATATATATATATATATATATATATATGAAAAACCTTTAAAAATTTGCTCGTCTATGTTGGTTATAATAATTCTTTCAGTAGATCTTTTATTTTTTAAAATATTAGATCAGCATCTTCAGACAAAGAAATAATGAAATTTTTTCATCATTCCTTTGTCTGAAGACACTGTTCTAATACTTTAAGAAAAGTAAAAAAAGTCTGCTGAAATTTTTATTATCGCAATCGTAGTTGAGGGATTTCCCATTTTTTTCTTTTGATATTGATTTATTTTCTCTCTAATTTGATTTATTATTATTTTACATTGAGCTCTATGTTGGATTTTTAATTGCATGGATATTGAAGAAAGAAAACCGGAAAGGAGAATCTTTTTCGACATCGGGTGATTTGGGTTTGGATAATGTATATATATATATATATGTGTGTGTGTGTGTGTGTGTGTGTGTATGTGTGTGTGTGTGTGTGTGTGTGTTCTTGTTCTTCATTTTTTTTCTTTTAATTCCATGCGAGTTTTTTTTATTACAGTTTTAATTAATAGTTTTCGTTGAAGATTAAGTGTTATCCAATTCCCTAAACTTTTCTGAGTATTCTACCAGAACTTCATGGTGCTGTGCTTTGAATAACATCGATTGTGCTACCGATTTCTAGTTACTTCTGTCATTTTTCAACTTTTTGAGGACTATTCCTCAATATTTATTTTCCGGCAAGATCCAGGTATTGATGAATCTTTCCATCATCAATTTGATTTCACTTTATGGTCTGGAGAAACGGCAAAATCCAGCGGTTGAACATTCACTTTTTTAATAACTAAAACTTGGTCGGAACTTCTGGCCGGCATTTGGCGACTGTTTATTTCATAAAGACACAGAATTGTATTCGTTTTATTCTCTAGGACAGATCCTGGTCTTCGCATATACCATTGAGCAGCATTATACTATACTACGTGGATGCTGTTTTCCACCCTGTCGGGTCAGGTTTCATGAACTTTTTTTGCTACTTTGCTTATGGATTACGAAAACTTTTTTACATTTGATGTTCAAATTCAAAATGTCTTTCAGGAAAATCAGAATTTGTTGCACTAACTCTCAGATTTAATTTAAACTCCTGATAAAGCCACCTAATATGATTTTATATTTGTTTACTAACTTGTTTTTTTTAATTATATCAGTCTTTGCATCAGCATTTACTATGAGGGGAAAACTGAATTTATATATATATATATATATATATATATATATATGTATGTATGTATGTATGTATGTATGTATATAAGTCTTATTCACAATCCTTTTGAGATTACATTTAAATATAAAAAAAATGATTCAAGTTTTACGCACAGATGAATGTGAACTTTTGACATTCGACACGCATAACTAATACTTGCAGAGTTTACAACACCTACTGAGTAAAAGCAGTGAGAAAGAAAGTAAAAGAATCTTGTGACTGCAATTTACTTTAAAACATTTTTTTCAATCTTCTACTTTTAAGTAAAGCAACTTTGGTGGCGCCAACATTTTTTGTATGGAAAAAATACACTATTTAAAATGCAAAGAAGGTACTTACAGCTGACATCTTCCAATAAAAACTGTGGCACTTACCTAGAAATAGAGAGAGAAAGAAAGATGAAAAAAAATAGCTTTTACACGTTGATGTTTTGTTGGGTGATGTGTCCAATAGATATTTTTCAAGTACCTTCTGACGTTCATTTGCATGTGCAGACACACACAATGACATCAGCACACATTTGTACACCATACACGCACGCACACACGCGCACACACACGCAGTGACATCAGCACGCATTTGTACACCACATATATACACACACGCACAGAGTGACATCAGCACACAGTTGTACACCACACACACACACACACACACACACACACACACACACACACACACACACACACACACATATATATATATATATATATATATATATATATATATATTAAGACAGAAAAATCTTAAAAACCAAGGATACCGCACGCGCAATCTCTCACACACACGCACTCACACAAGCCCGAAAACACTCACACTCTTACATGTATAGCCGGACAACGAGAAAGAAAGAGAGAGAGAAAGACACACACACACACACACACACACACACAGACTGACAAATTCGAAACCAGCAGTGATGTCTCTACATGATAAAGTACACCAATGCCTCATTATCAGCTTCGTCTTATTTAACTGTATTCATAAATGCCAAAAAATATACGAGTACTATGTGGATGCAATCATTAATTATGTAGACACAATATTAAAATCATTCTTACAGTCTATCCGTACGAAAATATGTGAAATTGGTCGAGAAATATTTCCCTTTTCTTTTAATGTCTCTGACTATCAGTCAATCTATCAATCTATGAGGTATTAAGACAAATTATGAATTTACATCAATAACAAGAAAGTGAGATATTTGAATCTTACTGTCATAAAATATATATATATATATATATATATATATATATATATATATATATATATATAGGCAGCATTTCTTCGTTAATGCAAATATCATTAAACATATGTAGGCATAAAATGTCTATTATTTTTAAAGAAATTTGCATATATATATATATATATATATATATATATATATGTATGTATAATATTGTCAGAATTCAAAATGATAAAATCACACAAGGTAGTTTCACATGTCCGATTTTCATTTGAGCTTTTTTGAAACGTATTAAGTCAGTTAAATTCAGCTGAATAATCTATGTTCTCAATGACTTTGACAAATATATACAAAATGATATTGACATATTAGTGTGCATTTTCAGTATATACCAACGTGTTTTCTGATTTAATACAGTTTTAACACATATTTTTATTATATATATATATATATATATATATATATATATATATATATATATATATATATATATATATATATATGTATATATATATATATATAGGTAATATTCGGTCAGATTAAAAAGTTTGGAGTAATTCCCTCAGGACAAGATAATCATTCAAGAGCAGAACATTTAAATTTTCCTGGTAAAGAGCTCAATGTAATTTATTATAGAGCAATATTTCTTTAAGAAAAAAAACCAAAGACCGGTTAATTCATGATTATAAATTTATTTCGGTCCCGTATTTTCACTTTCTGGTGTGAACCAAAAAACTTTTTTTCTTCATGTTTTTTGGTTTACACCAGAAACTGAAAATACGGGACCGAAATAAATTCATAATCATGAATTAACCGGTCTTTTTCTTTTTCCTTAAAGAAAAGATATATATATATATATATATATATATATATATATATATATATATATATATATATATATGTGTGTGTGTGTGTGTGTGTGTGTGTGTGTGTGTGTGTGTGTGCGTGCATGTTTGCAGTCAATAGCGACTATTTAGCATATATGGGATGTGAAGTGTGAGAATCCTGGACTGACCGTTTACTGAAAATGATATTTTACTACCTGTGCAAGATCAAAATTCACCATGGGGTCCTTATTTTGATAGTGAGTGGATAAGCTGTGATATTCACCGAAATACATACATTTATAGTGTATTTATTTCAGTAAACAATAAAGTGATGCTCCATTTTACCCTTGATCCATACCTTATAATGCTGAATGTTAGGCAAGGAGGCATCAAGTACCATTTGTTGAGTCTTTGGTCTCACTCGACCTGAGATATAACCGTGGTCTTCCGGGCCTTTACTGAACACTCTAACCACTATACCAATGATTACTTAATAATCCGTGATTATATATTATAATTTTTCGTTGATGTTGTTTCTATTTTGAGTCTTTCTGTTAAAGAAACGTGTTTTATCTTCGAATTTGGTGTTTTATTTCATCTTTTACTATACAAATAACATAGGATTCCCTGATTTAAATATTCACCAAGTGTAATTTAGATGAGATAATCTTAAAAAAGCATTAAGGATTAGTGCTCTTAAGTAGAAATATAAGCACAAACTCCGTTGTTAATACGTAATTTTCCTGGTTTTCCAATCTCCATCAATTCTAAATAATGGTTCTGATGAATATAACATGACGAGATTCATCGCTGACTATCTTGATCGTAGTAACATTTGGTTTTTCCGAAGCGATGTAACTTTGGACACCAAACAATTTTTAAGCAAATTATACGAAATTATATGTTTATCTGATTATTTATTAGCAGTAACTTGAACATTTGTCAAAAAGAATTCGACAGGCCGTAATAATGCACTCTAAATTTGATACCTTTGTAACAAACCAGTTTTTAGTGAAGAGACAAATAAACTATTCACAATAATTGATATTAAATCATGATCTTCAGAATTTATTCCATTAAATACGTATTATTGTAATATCATAAAACATTGTCAACTTTATTTCAGTGCAAGGTATTTCTTTCAGAATATTTTTAAAAGTAATTCGTCTAAATATGTATTATTTACGTGGTGCATTCAACATGTTTCCAGACTTTTTTGTACAGGCAATTAAAATTGTCGTAGACACTTCAAAATTCAGTATGTTATTACTATATATCCTATAAAATGACTGATAAATTTTTATGTTTTCAGGTACAAATGAACAGCTACAGCAGGAATTGGAATACACCCAACTAAAGCCTGATTGTAACAGCTGGTGAATTTCAAAAATGCAATCTGAACGAGAAGACATTTTAGAAGAACGATATGCAATAAAATTCTTTTTTAAATTTGGAAAAAATGCCACAGAAACGTATGGAATGCTTCAGACTGCTTTTCGACCATCTTGCATGAATCAAGCATCAGTTGTTGAGTGGCATAAGAGATTCAAGGAAGGCAGGGAATCTGTGAAGGATGAAGAGAGGTGTTGGAGGATTAAGGAAGTCAATACACCAGAGTTGATTGGCCAGACGGTTAGGGTTAGGGTTTAAGGGAGTTCAGGAGAAGATTCTGTCGGAAGAGGTCAGCACTCTTCAAATCAGGTCAGTGGCATTTCCACCAAGACAATACACCAGTCCACAACTCCATCCTTTTCACTATTTGACCAAGATGAGCATCAAGACAGTTCCTCAGCCTCCCTATCGTCCAGACCTTGCTCCCTGTGACGTTTAGTTATTCCCTAAGCTCAGAGGCGGACTTTATGAGAATATTGAGGAGATGGAAGAAGCCGTGACGAAGGTCATTGATACGCTCACACAAGAGGACTTCCATGGGGAATTCCAGAGGTTGTTAGAACCGTACAACAAGTGGATTGCAGCCGGAGGAGATTACTTTGACAGGGACTTGAGTTTCATGTGTATACTATCAATTAAGTGCCCATACAAAAAAAGTCTGGAGACTTATTTAATGATCCTCGTACATTTTAAAATTTCTTAGATATATTTTCTCTTATTTTTAATACACCAGATCTTAAGATGTTTTGCTTAAAAATTGAGATTCTTTTACAAAATGATTTTTTAATAATAGAAAACTTATAAGAATGATACGAGTGTCCGGATTTATGAGTAATTCCAAATAATATTGAAGATGAAAGGGACTTTTTTCATACTTTATCAAACTTTGCATAAAAAAAGACCTGCTAATCTTGTTTACATAAGAATTTTAGATTCTATCTTCATTGCTGAACTTTTGTTATTCAAATTCCATTTCACAATTGAAGAATACATTTGAACACATTGATGTATTTGTGATGTGTATGAAAAAATCTAAAAGGGAATACGTGTTGCAGCGAATGTAGAGTCAAGTACATTCTTGCAAAAATGCTGATTGCAAGGATTTGCAAACGAATGATTCAATGTGCCTTCTTTGAAATGTCAGAGATTATCATAAATGCAAATTTTAATATACCTTGAATGAATGTCAACTTCGATGCCCTGTAATACTGTAAAACTATTTTATTTCGTTTTCTTGTTCGTTACCTTTTTGTTCATTAAAAAAATAGATCAGTAATGTTACCACAAAGTAAATGTCACTTGGGAACGACATTATTTTTAAATATAAAGAATCACACTCATGTTTTCATTGGAGACAAAAATATTCTGTAGCATCCTTGTTTTAATTTCTTTTGCAAATAAACAGCGATTATTGAAACCATTCTTTTTTAGAGAATTTTATTAATGAGGATATGCGAGACGTTACTCTCCTCTACGAAAAGCATTAACGAGAAAACACATTGCCACTCACAAGTTACTGAATGTGCATGGAATCATATAAATATAATCAACTTTTGTCGGAAGTAGCTCACATGTCGACCATGATGATTAGTTATCATCATTATTTTTATTCAGAATAGGCGTATATTTGCCAGCGTGCATGTACGTGAGCATATGCGTGTGTGCATATGTGAGTGTGCGTGTGTGTGTGTTCTAAGGATGATATAAACACAAAGTCTTATCTAAATTTACAAAGAAACAGTCTAATAATTGAAAGATAATTTCAAAAGTGACCATTCTATTTGGCCAATAAGATGCATGCAGCATATCAGTTATCTTTGTTGCCTTTGCTAGAAAGTCCAGGATAAAGAAAACTTATTTAAGTTAAGTTGTGCACCGCTCAAAAAAGCCGAAATTGTATCACATCATCGCCGTGTAGGAGGATTTTGTTTAGTAAGTAAAGTTAGCGACCATAGTCGAGGGTGACCCGAAGGCTCCCTTTTCGATAGCTACTGCACCAAGGTGTAGGGGAGGGCGCTACTCCATTCCCTGGATTGCTCCACTTTACCCTTGAACCGTACCTTATAATGCTGAGTGTTAAGCAAGGTGGTATCAAGTTCCATTTTTAAAGTCTTTGGTATGACTCGACCTGGGATTGAACCCAGGTCTCCCGGGCCATTGGCGAACACTCTAACCGCTGGGCCAAGGTTCTTCATCATGCTGGTCTGGCAAACCCATTGATACTAAGTAGTTATTTCAATTCTGACCTTGTGCAAATTCAAATATATGCACTTTATGTGTTTTGTTTTATGGGGGGAACACCTCACTTATTGTAATGGTTAGCAAGCTGGATTAGTAGAACATTTTCGCGAGTTCTGTTTCCTCTCAGTGCTCCATACTTCCGACCTTGAGCCACAACTAAGCTAAGCGTTGTAAATAACTAGTGTAATGCTAATTAACATTCTTCCATCAGAAATCTAGGTTGTTTGCGTAAACTAAAATAAACAAAATAAGAACACGTGATAGACCTGGTTATTCAAAAATCCGAGCACGTAGGTCTTGAAATGTAGTTAACCCTACAGACAAAACCCCGTTTTCTTGACCTGTCACTTAAAAGAGATTGATGTTATCGATCCAGAAGTAAATGTAAGCATTCAAATAATCACAACTTAAGAAGAAAAATAAAATAACATACTGAATAAGTTCGCTTTACATACTGACAATCTGCAGATTAATCTAAAGATCAAGGGTTTGCCAAAAGGCGTAGGCATATATAATTAAATTTTAATTGAACTACTCGTAAATCTTAATCTGGGGGACACTTACACTTTATATTTTTCCGTGTCTTTTCGATTCAAACGGTGTAGATTCTATTTCAACATTCATCATTAAATTTACAACAACATGGCACTGGGGATTCAAGTGAAACCTTTTTTCACGCGTTACAGAGCAGAGTCTGATTGCTGCGAGCAGACGTTCAGGGACAGATGAGCTTCAGTTGCCAACCCTATTACAAATCCGAATTGGCTTTTCCCAAAAGATCAGTCTGAGTGAGTTTTTCAAGCTTGAAAAGATGTTCTGTGAAGTGATCGCTTATGAGGCTGATGGGTGTCAACTGCTGAGACTTAGCAAACCATTATTAGCGCATTGTTAAACCGTAAATAAAGCCACCGATGTATATAGCAGAGTTTATTTGGGGCTTGGTAAGGAGAAACTGCCTTAAGAAACAATTCCTTTAAAGAACAAAGAGTTAGCTCGAAGGTTAGATTATAATCGGAAAAGCCTAATAACACATTGTCATCTGCTATCAATATTTGTCATCACATATTATACTGATAAGTTTATAGTAATTATTGTATTTCTTATCATCCAAATTTAAGAAGAGAATTTCATTTCATTATATTTAATCGGTTTTTATAGTAACACATTTCTAATATTTGATGGACTCGAGGGGGAGATTCAGATCAATGCGTTCCTTTGTCGCGAGGATGTGTTAACTATACTGAGAACTACTTTAATTTTTGAACGAAGAAGTGTGCTTTGCTAATTGTAAGACAAAGCTAATACTTTTTTGTGTTCCTTTTATGCATTCAATATATCCTGGTGATATTTCTAATTAGTAGGATCATTCACAATAAATATATATATATATATATATATATATATATATCCTCTAACTCTATCTGCCTGTCAGTCTGGCATTATCCACCTCTCTCTCTCTCTCTCTATATATATATATATATATATATATATATATATATATATATATATAAAGATAGATAGATAGATAGATAGATAGATAGATGTGTGTATGTATCTGTGTGAGCACCAGGATGTGGATCTGTGTATACTTATGTTGCAAGTATTATATATATATATACATATATATATATGTATATATATATACATATATACATATATGTGTGTGTGTGTGTGTGTGTGTGTGTGTGTGTGTGTGTGTGTGTGTGTGTGTGTGTGTGTGTGTTGGCTGATCATCATCGAGGGCGAATCAAAGCACCCTTTTCAATAGCTTCAACACCGAGATATTGAGTTGGATGATACTCATTTCCCAGGTATTTTTTTAATCTTTGGTACCGATCAGCTCATTGGCACGATATTTAGAATGTTCGCAAATAATAAGGGAGACCCTGGTTCAACTGCCGGTCATATTTTGCCAAAAGCTCAAAAATGGTGCTTGATTTCTCCTTGCTTAACACTCAGCATTATTAGCGGTGAGTTAAGGTAAGTGAAGCAAAATAGGGAAAGAAGTAGCGCCATTCCTTACACCTCGTTGTAGTCGATATTGAAAAGGGAGCCTTTGGGTCACCTTTCACTAAAGTCGCCGTACTTAATTTCTTCTTTCCTTTCTCTTTATATATATATATATATATATATATATATATATATATATATATATATACGGTGGTGCGTCGATGAAATATCGACTGACGTTGCTGTACATAAAACTCAAAGTCACATATTCTTATTTTGTTTTATTTTATTTTAATGTTGAAATATCATAAGTGTGCAGATCTAGAACGTTTTAAAGTTACATTTTAATTATAATCTCCTCTCTCTCTCTCTCTCTCTCTCTCTCTCTCTCTCTCTCTCTCTTTCACTCACACACACACACAATCACACAAGCTTACTCACACACACACACACACACATTTCCATGTAGTTGTGCATGTGTGTGTATGTTTATGCATGAGTGTGTGCCAGATATAAGTAGGCATAAAGATATAGGTTTTTTCGTCGCTACATTTTTTTTATTGTTGTTAACTCCTTGAGAGTTTTTCATATTACTGGAATTTGCGGGACAGCAAGTCTCCTCATGTCTCCAGGACTCTTCTCAATATTCTGGCCGTTCTCAATAATATAATAGTTTGAATGGTCTCCACTTGTCCTCATATTTACAAGTTCTCCAGCACCAATCACAATTGGTACTATTGTCACTTTAATCTTCCGTCGTCTTTTTTTTAAATTCCCTAGCAAGGTCGAGTTACTATTCCTTCTTTTCATTTTATTCTGAGGTCAGCCGGGACAGTAAGGTCCACAATTTTACAAGTTCTCTTTTTTTGTTGATTATCATAGGGTCTGGTCTTCTGGCCAAGATTAGGTGATCCGTTTGTTTCTCAAACTCGCAGTGGAGTTTGTATGCCTCATTCTCCAAGACAGATTCTGAGTTGTGCCTATACCATTTATTCTCATGGTCAAATTTAGATTTCTTGCACAATTCCCAGTGGATCACCTTGCCTACTGAGTCTTATACACCTTTGCTAATTTATTACGTGATTCATGTTTTCGTCTCTATCACCACATAAACTATATTTGCTATTTTCTTGCGTTTTATCTATTCTCATTTTGATATGATTTGTTCTTATCACGTTCTTTTGAGCTGTTATTAGGAGATATTCAGTTTTTCTCTTTAGGTTTTCTTTTCTTAGCCACGTCCAGGTTTTCCCGTTTAAGATATTGCTAATTAGCTGTTTAAAACGTCCATAGATTTGTTTTTCTTCCCATTTTTGTTTTCTAGTCATTGTCATTCTTATGGTCTTTGTGTAGTCAGTATTGTTTCTGGTGGCTGTAATCAGTCCTTCTCTATTATTATTATTATTATTATTATTATTATTATTATTATTATTATTATTGTGTTCTGGTTAGTGAACGCTTGTAATATTAAATAAAGGACAAACCACTATATGAGAGGAAATAGAGATATATTCTCAGGAAAAAGTATATACACTAGAGAGACTATTAGTAGACAAGAACATAGGATTAGTGAATACAAAATAAAGATATAGTCCAACGATAGTATTGGCTTCCGTTATTACGGTAGCAAGTAAGGTGATCTAGTGCGATCTCCAGTCTCCAACGTTCTAATACTATTCCTATAAGAAGCTGCTCTTCACCTTCTAGTCTGCTCTGGTATAAGTAGCTACTGCTATATGTGTGGAAAAAGGTGTGGAAAAAGGCGTAGAAAAAGGTGGGTGATACCCAATAACAATTATTATTATTGTTGATGTTGTTGTTACTCCTTGAGAGTTATTCACACCAGCGTTAGTTGATTGTCTTTCACTGGAGTCTGAGTGACAGCAACTCTCTGCAAGTCTCTACGAATATTTAGGTCGGTCTTAATAATCCTGCAGTTTAGGTAGTTTACTCTTAACCTTTTATATCCAAGTTTTCCAATGCCTTTACTAATTCTTTGTGATTATTCCGAGCCCACCAATTACAACTGGAATCGCCCTTCACGCTCGATAGTTACGTTTTTTTTGTAATCTAGCAAGGTATAAGTTCTTATTTCATCTCTCTTTTTGCTTTTTTTAATTGTTACTTAGTGAACTGACGGGACGGCAAGGCTTTCCATGCGGCAGGCATATTTGTTTGTTGTTGTTGATTAACACCAGGTCTGGTCCTCTGACAAGGATGATGTGATCTGTTTTTATTTTAATGTCCTTGAAAATCTGTGTGCGTCTCATTTTCTAAGACTGATTTTGGTTTGTGTTAATACAACTTGATTGTATGATCAAATTTCGATTTCTTGCACAATTCCCTGTCGATCACCATCTCTCCCCACTCATGTTTAGTCTTGTACACTTGTAGCGCTTCTTTGCTGCATTCAAATTATTTTGCTTTCACATAGTTTAAAGATCCGAGGGATTTGTGATTATATATAAAATAAAGAAGCCTTGTCAAGTGACATATTAAAATACACCAACTGCCTTGCTTAACCCAAAGACGATCCTGCATTTGATTCTAAAACAACTGGTAATGAGGTTTCAGTTCTGAAGTTTTTGGGGAATGTAGATTATCCTTACCGTACCATAACTCCTAAGTCCACTCTTACCCAGAGGGAAGAACATTTTAGGGTCCTGTCTATGGGTCAAATAAAACTGTTTAACCATTTGATTATGTGCAAGCAAATTAATGGCGTTAAATAGCAATGTTTGAGGCCATTTAACTGCGTGCAAAAAATTGAATGTTATTAAATAGAATTATTAGTTCATAGATAGCCATACATGAAACCATTTAACTGTGTGAAAAGAAATGAGCTTTGACTCTTTTAAAAATGTTACCCGAAAGAATTTGTTTACAAATCTTTATACATTTCATCATCATCATCATGTCGTTCTGCTAGCACGGATATCCCTGACCCTCTCTCGCCACTTCTCCCTATCGTTCAACGCCTCTGTCAGGTCTTCAGGGCTACATCCCTATGTTGTATTTTGACCTTCGACCCGGCCAAACATGCCATTCAAAAGTGATGCAATCGGAAGGAAGTGACCCATTCCAATGGCCAGTAATCGAAAGAAATCGCGTAGGTGGATTTGGCTGACGAAATGGGACAAGGTAAAAGCCCATGATACACTCATAGACTGACGCACTGGAAGGGAGTGACCTCTGAAATGCATGACAGTTATTTCCGCTTGATGACGATCAAACATGCCATTACAAAGATTGAGTGAGCGATTGAACTATTATATAACTCGGTGAAGACAGGAAGTCAGCGAGTTTGGGACAAGAGAGGACAGAGACAATTTGTGTGGGAGAAAACCACCGCCCTTGGGACTTCTGATTGAGTTGGAGATAAGATGAGTTAGAGACAAGATGTGGTAGGGAAAGCCACACCCGGCCGAAGGGGCCCTCGGGACCCCCAGTGAGTTTTGGAGACACGTTGGTGACAAGATGTGGTAGAGAAAGCCAGCACTAAGCAGAAAGCTGAGCCCCCGGACCTCCGGTTGAACATCAGGAGAACGAGAAAGACACATCGCTAATGGCCATAAGAGTGGGGGTCAATATATTGTAGTCTTTGTTTAGTCTCCAGCTCCCTCTCACAGAAAAAACCTTGAGTAACCCTTTTCGAACCTTTGCAATAAAGTGAGAGGTATATTTTTTTAAAGAAGTTCTTCTCTCGTCATTTATTATTATCGTGTCGTTGTGATTCTTACTGCATGAATGTACGTTGTGATTCTTTCTGCATTAATGTAGCATATGAGAATACAACACCTATCCTCACATAGCTGCTGTATGTATGTTCGAGCTGGTCATCCTGCTTTTGCCTTGCCATATGTGGGGGCCCATAGGAGTTCATCACTTATGAGCTCGTCCTTGGTTCTCCAGCAGTATCCTGCATGTCTGGTTCGTCTAACTTGGATAGTTTTCGTGAGGGGAGGCAGGTAGCCGTATAGTTGGTGCCTTGTGGGGTGTTGCCGCCAGGACTTGTTCAATATTGCTCGCAACATTCTTGTGTAATTGCCGTTTAGCTTCTTCTCCAGCCGTTTAGTTAGCGTCCAATTAGTGCATCCATATAGCAGTATGGACACGACCGCTGCCTGGTATAAAACTGTGTTTCCTTTTATCGGTCTGGTCTGATTTCCATAATCTATGTATAAACTCGCGTTGGCATTAAATAACCATGAACGATCGATGTACAAACAAGCTCAATAACCTAGCCTATTATATATTAATATGATAGCACCAGCTTCTTCATAGCTTAGTATTCTCTTCTGAAAACTTGAATACTTCTTTATTATTTGTGCATGAATGTAAAAATTGTTTTGTCTTCGTTACTTTTACTTCCAGTCACATTTTGCATTCAAACTTTTTTTGTGTCTACTTATTAAGTGATCCCTTTTAATTTATTTCATCATACAGAAGGAACCTTATCCATATGAAAACAAGTTACAGTTGGTTGTTTGGGTTTTATGGAATATCTACCAGACTAAGTTATTTCATGCCACATCCTGTTTATACATATGTAAAATATGTATGACTTGTAAACAGTTTGTTGATAACATTTTTAAACGAGTCAAAGCTCATTTCTTTCCACACAGTTAAATATATTCAAGTATTTGCTATGTAAGTCTAAATTTTTAACTTAACATCAGTTATTTGTTTCCTCACCGTAAAATGGTTATTAATCTAATTAGTAAGGGAATAGTTTGTTGGTAATTTCTAAAAAAAATAAATCTAAATTTTGGCTCACAAGTATTAAATTGAGGGCACAAAGTTACATAGTTTTAAGTATCGATTCTAAAATATCTATTCAATACTTTTATCATTCATGGTTTTCGGACTATTGTCTTCATCTTTATTGTAATAAATATTCACTGGGTTTCAAGCGATATGACCTCTGACCTTCTTCCGGTGTTTCGACCCACGTCCTTTATTTAATTCCCTTGGGTCATTTGGTCTGATTCCATTAACCATAACCGGGTATCAGTGCTAAGTATTCCTGTATTGTCACCCGCCTGCAGTCAGGATTGAACCTGCAACCTCCAGATAATTGTTTCTTACAGAACCAATGTCTATAAACCTTACGCTAAATAAAGATTAGAGAACAGTTCGTAAACCCTGGATGATAAAAATCATCAAATTCATCTAAAAAATTCAGACAACTACTATTCAATATTATTCATTCATTTTTACACATTCAAAGTGTTTCAAGCATTGATATGTAATATCAAAAATTCAATTTTATAAACAATTAAACGATTTCAATAATCGCTATTCAAGCTCATAGTTCGATTCTAAATTAATCCTTTATTTGCACGCATTTAAATTATCCCAACTATTGCTATGTCTCACTAACTATTCAATTCACATCATTCATTTGTCTGCTCAGAGTTAAATGGTTGGTTGGGGTTTATGGCGTATTTACCTTTATAGGTTATTTGACGCCAAATCCATTTTTATGCAAATAATAAGTTCTGTTTCAAACAATTCAGTTTAGCATGAGTACTTAGTTTAATTGTCAAAAACATTTCTATTTCAAGCTATTCAGTTTAGTAAAACAGTTCTAATTAAAACAATTTAGCTTAGTATAAGTACAGATTTTGTTTACGTACAGTTAAAAGTCAAAACAGTTCTATATTATACAATTCAGTTTAGCCTAAGTGCAGTTACAATGTCAAAAAGAGTTCAATTTCAAACAATTCAGTTTAGCATAAGTACGCAGTTTAAATGCCAAAAACAGTATACTCAAACAATGGTTTTGTTCTATTTAACCCATAGATTAGGACCCTTATCAGGTGTTACCACTCCTAGCCAGAGTGGACCTGGAAGTGAAAGCAATGATGGATATCCCGCATTCTCCAAAGCTCCTGCATTACTTGAACCTCACCATCACATAGTTTAGTTTCATTAACAGGACACTCGTTGCGGGGGTCTTACCTACAATGCAGAGAAACAATCGATGTATTTTACTGTCCCAGCCGACTGGCCATGTTAAATGCTAAAACCGTTCTATTTGACCCTAACATGTGACCCTCTTATGTACAATCACTCCGGGTCACAGTGAAATGAAGGGGTATCCCTCACTCCCCAAAGCTCCAGGACTGAAGCCGCACCATCGGATATTTAGTGTCATATCCAATGATGGAGTCGGTGTATTCTACAGACCCTACTGAATGGGTTGAAATGTGCTAAATAAAATGGTAAAATACGAAAAGACTATAGTCATCGTCGAAGTTAATCTCGTTGCGTTAAATAATGTCACAATTTATTGATTATATGAAGTGTGGGTTGGACTATCGATACAGAAGAAGCCCAGCTTTCCACTTTATTTTTCGATTTGTTCTCTGATCAAACATTTTACAGTCATCTCATTACGAATTATTGGAAAATCCATTAACAGCAAACCAATTTCATCCTTGCATTTTCTTTGCCTTTATCACTCTATCTCTCTTCTCCCTCTCTCATTATATTCTACTTCCTCTCTCTCTCTCTCTTTCTCTCTCCGTTTGCCTTTCTTTCTTACATTTTCCCTATTCCTTCCTCTTTGTTTCTGTTTCTGTCTTTATTTCTTTGCCTTTGTTATTTATTCCCTCTCTTTCATTCTTTGTTTATTTTTTTCTATACAACTACGAAATTAGCTTTTTATCCTTACGTATTTTTATTTCGATTTTTCTTCGCGTAGATTTTTAAAACTTTTTTCTGTCAACTGGATTTTTTGTGAAATGTATTTTATCTTGAATTCCCAACTCATTCTTGAAGGTTCTCTTGTATTTTGCACTATATTTTATAGTAAAAAAGCCAAGAAACATTAAAAACCGAATGATGAATTAAATAAACAGAAAGATAGTGGTTAGAATTCTACTCGCACTTCCCTCGTAGGAGTCCGTTTGTTATTCATGCTTATAAAATGTGTTATCGTGGTAAAGTTAACATTGTCTAATGCATAACTGTTTTTGAGAGATCGGGCTCCTCTGGAGGTGAAATGGTTAGCAAGTTACTCACAAAACTTCATAAGTGAGTTTGAGTCTCATCGGGTTCCTTAGTAAATTATAACTTTCTGACAGATCGAACAAAAGAAATGTCATTTATGTATGAACATCTATTATAAAAAAATATGAATGTTATTTTAGAGTTGTCAAAGCAAACTGCGGTCCTCCGTGCTTTCTAAACTGTCCGCTTTATATTACGGAGAAAATAACGATTATAAATTATGAACCTGCAATTTTTGGAAAACAATTGATGAACTGGTTATGAAAATATTTAATTGTTTGTTGATACCCTAATCCTATTTATATCAAATACATTGAATTTCTCAAGTGTTTATTGGATTATCTTAATTGATTCGTAATGGATCTCGGCAGCATAGTCTGTTAATCCCATTGATATCAGTGATATACCAAGACTTCAATTTCGTTACCGAAAATAAAATAAAATCAACTTTTCCATGTTTTTAGGCAGATTCTTAATCATAAGATATACCATAGTGATAATGGTTGATGTACCTTCAACGAAAAATTAACTTGATTTTTTATTTAATAGTGCAGGCTGCCTGATGATCAGTCATGTCTCAGACAGGCCGCTACTAAAAAAAAAAATCATTGTGACAGATGTATGTCTAAAAATATTATTTAAACTTTCGTCCTTTCGTACAACTTAAGCTCTGCCATTTTTAGTTTAGATAACAACTATACTTTCAGGAATCGTCAGATTAGATTTGGTTTATCTTTCAAAAGCATCTCAACATTCGTCGGTTATTATTTAATGCGAAAAAACCAGTGGATAAAATACTTCTTAACTTTTCCGAGCGTATTAGTCCTAGTGTTAATTTACGAGCGCAAGAATTGGTTTCTTTGTTTTGTAATAGTATATACACCATCATGTGATATTTAATACCATTATTATTCAGAAAGTAAATATGAAAGCGTGACTGTATTTTGAACTCGTTTACTTCGCGGTCATCCCGGGCAATCACCAACCTCCCGAAATTGGAAGAGTCATCCATCAAAAGGTCTAAAACTCTAATTAGGAATTATGATTACTGTATTTTTTCGGTGAAATCTTTCTCTCTCCTTCTCAATTTGTCTTATTCTGCTTCTTTATGTAAAAGTTTGTATGAATTCCTATTGTTGCCAGTGACAAGCTGTTTCACTTTAAGATGCTATTTTGACGCTTTCCAGTTCGAATATGCTTTAGAATGACTGCGAACAAATCACAGGTACAAACTCTGTCACAGATCAGCATCTACAAAAAATATATTTTTTTAATGGAAGCATGAACAGAAGTGGAGATTCTGACAGACAGTGAGACTGTAGATCTTCATAGAAACTTCCAAGAAGAAGAACGTATATATGATAAGCAATATTGTCTGTTTAGAGGTTATTTCGTGAGGAATCATTTGAGGAATCATGCATGTTAGGTTGAAATAAAAGAAATACGTTTGCACTAACTATTCTTTGAAAATAATTGATCATCTTAAATCTCTCATATTTTTAAATGTAATTACATCTAGTTTATGTACTGATAGAAATAAGGGGGTGTCCTCGTGGTGTAATGGATAAAACGATGGACTGCGGAATCGTAGTACGCGAGTTTGTACTCCAGTCGCGCTATTACGTTCACTTTCGGGCAAATACCCTTGGGATGAACCCCCTTATCCTCCCAGCTATGGGTAAAATAGTACCACTACTGTTCTTCTAGGAGAATGGCTTTGGCATTAAATAAGCTAAAAAGAGTTGATATGTCATTAAACAAAGAAACCGAAACAAATAGAAGTAAGTGCTTCTGCAATTTTGGTGGTTTTGAAATATAAAGGACACGAACTAAATTAGCGGTGCTGAATGAAGGTATTCCTATCCAATAAGTGATGCAAATTCTACTCTAAATAAACACAATATTCAATTCAAACATTTTATCAATACGGTGCCTCGGACTAAGTTACACTGGGTAATGCAAAACCGTTTTATTTTTGAATTATTCTTCGATGATAAACTGTCGAAATGAAATATTTTTTATTGAAAATCATCTTATGACAATTCAAATAATCACGTACAAATACATAAGTAGTGCTGTTTTTATATATCTATCTATTTATTCAGTTTTAAAGTACGCGGTGTAGATTTTACGATCTATTTTCTGAGGCTCATACACCTTTAGTTGTTGAGTGGTTATGTTAATGGACTGTCGCTGCAGTGATGTTGTTTCAACTACCTCAAGCGGAGGGGTTAGTAACTAACTCCAGGACATTAACTGTTATATAATTCGGCCAGTTTCAGCGTATCACGTTCGGGTAATTACACAAATAAATTAAGTGGCAGTGACTATTATATTGATAGGTACATTCATCAGGATATCCTATTTTATTAAACAGAATTTAGTTTTGCGCTGAGTCAAGGGTGACGAGGTTCAAGGGATTGGCGATTTCACGATAATATAAACATTTTTCTCTCTACGTTCCTTAACATTTAATCATGGGTGCGATTTGGTAGGATTTACAGAAATGTATACAAGCTAATGGCTTAGCGGGTGTGATAAGGTGATATAAATCATCTCAATTCCCGAGATTTCTTTTCCATATTATTGTCTAAAAAAGATGGGAAATGAAGCCGTATTGATCAAAATAAAAATTATTCTTTGAATGAAACAAGAATTCTCTTCAAAATACTCCTCTTGGAAGTAATTGTTTATATTCCAGCGGGTTTATAATTTGCCAAAATTTCTGTGATGAAGCTGGATAATTGTTATTACTTAGAGTATTTGGAATATTGACTTCATTTTTATTGTCATACTTATATCGTTTCGGCCGATATATCCTTCGGCCTTTTTCTGTTGTTTAATGCGGAAATTAGAAGCCCAAACAGAATCTCAAGCTGAACCCTTTGTTTGTAACACAGAAGTAGACTGTTCCATTTCTGTTGCCATGATCGAGTACAAGTATTAAGTAAGAGTAAGTATTCACTATTATTCTCTCCTGCAGTTGAGACTGAACCCCCAGAAGATTTCATTTTGAAGCTATTTCCAACTAAACACCGTATCCTACTTGCCATGTGTCTTGAGGGCTTATCTATTGATTAAATAGATACTCAATTTTTTATCAGCCCTGCCGGCTGCGGGTGCAGAAAACTCTGATTGAATCTTTGCTAAGGAGTTAAACTACCCTGATGAGTATCCTGGATATGATACGAAAGAATCTGATGATGAGGTTCCAGTCTTGGGGCTTGAAGGAATGCGGTATACCCTTTCATTATCATTGCTCCTAGGTCCACTCTGACCTTGAGAGGCAGCACCTGATAGGGTCCTATCAGCGGGTCAATTATAACCGTTTGACATTTAAACTGAGTGTAAACAAATTACATGCTGAATTGGATGTTTTGAAATAGAACTGATTGATCGTTTAACTATGTGTAAATAAACGACTGATGCGTAACTGACTTGTTAATGATACATTGCAATACTTGGACACATTTCATTTTTTCTTAGGCTCAAATAAATTTGATCATTGAATTATTATATAAACAAATGACTGATGGTAATGATACATAGCAATAATTGAAATTATTCAACTTTGTTGAATTATGTTTACAATTCATATACATGAATAAACAAGATATGGCCTTAAATAATCTACAATAGTTGATATATCATAAAACGAAACCAAACCCAAGACCTCATTTTTTGAGATTGTGCAAAGCTTTGTTGTCTGATTTTTTTTCATTTTCCCAAACATTTTCAATTCTTCCTGGTGAGATAAACTTTCAATTTAGGAAACAAGATGTCAGCCGTAAAAAAAAAAGTCTGGTGGGTATGCACAATCCTGACTTTGGTTAAAAAAACTTCACTTCCAAAGTATTTGCAGATTGACTTCATTTTTTATTTATTTTCGTTCATTTATTTATTTATTTTTTTCATATTGGCACTCACTCATGTAGACGTCTCTACTTAATCTCTTTATTATACATGTATTTCAGCTGTGCACAAGACAACTTTATCTTTTTATATTTTGAGTCTAGAATTTAAAAAAAAATATACATATATTTCTATCTGTATGTTTTTATCAAAATATCTCCTTTGACGTCAACAGTAAAGTTAATTGAATCACCATTGACGACTATTTCAATATTCCATATACCATGTATGTTATCTGAGCTCATAATTTAAATAAATCGTAAGTGGAAGGTGACCTAATGGATTTTTAAGCGACATACCCCCGATTTTAAGAATCACATTTCTTTCAGTTTTATCGAGAGTATTAACATAAAAACCTCCAGAGTTACACAAGAATTTAAAAATCTCTCAACAACAAAACAGACAGACACACAGACAGACAGAGCTTTCAGAATGTTGACAGTTATTTTCTGTTCAACAAAAAATATAGAAACCTCTGCCTTGGATGTATAAACTGAGGTCGCGATTAAGAAATATTCAAACAAAACTGATTAGACACAATACGGACGGTGAAGTTCATACCGGAGTTCCAAAATTGTCATTAAAGCATGCTCAATAAAGAGATGTGTTGCAAAATGAGATCAGGTGCAAGATCTACTTTGCAACGGGTAGGGATATATGACTAAAGAAATAGCCAATCGAAAATTTTCACTAACTAGTCAAATTTAGCCGCCCCATTTCTTGGGGTGAATCCAATGGACTACTACGTCTGGAGAGCCGTCAGAAGAGATGGAAACATTAACAAGATTCACATGCTGATACTTCCGAATGAGCGTTGCATTGCTGGGTCTTGGAACAACCAATAGATGAAAAATGTGATGAAGAGATGACTAGTTCACAGAAAATGAAAAATTCATGCGCTTCTTCCAAACAAAATTTCAGCATTTCTTGACCAGGTCATTTCAGGAAAAAATAACTTGTATTGGGAACATGAAGTAGATTTCATCCTGATGATTATATCGTTGACCACTGCCAATGGCGAATAAGTAGTTTTGCTTGTTCCAAAATTTAAGGTCCTCAGTTGTCCACTGCCGGCTTTTAACTATTTGCCTGACTCCTTTTCAAAATTTCTTAACTCTCCTGTGATCGTTTCTCGCTCTTACTGCGAAAATTTTTCGACGGTCAGATGAACAGTCACTAGCTTCACCAAGTTAGAAAGGGCCTATTCAGTTGGGGCTGTACAATACACTGACTGCATATCTGTAGAGGGTTAAGACCCACCCCCCATGAGAATCCTTGATATAACATTTAAGAATCTGATAGTGAGGCTCCAGTAATGGCGGAGCTTTGAGAAATGCAGAGTACTCCTTCATTACCATAGCTCCCAGGTCCACTCTGGCCCGAAGTGGTAGTACATGAAAGCGTCCAATCCACGGGTCAAATAGAACTGCTTAACATTTAAACTCTGTGCAAACACATTATATGCAAAACAGAATTGTTTGAAATAGAAAGGTTTGATCATTTAACTGCGCGTAAAAAAATGTCTGATGTTTAATTGAATTGTTTGCAGGACATAGTATTACTTGGAACCATTTAACTACACGCAAAAAATTAGTTTAGGTCAGTTTTAAAATGTTTTTAATAAAATATGTTTACAGATTATATATATTTAATGTATATGTATATATATTTTTTTTAATTAAATGACTTTCAATATTTCATATGCCATAAAACCAAACTAAACCGACTTGGAAAGACTATGACTGGGATCATATGCTATCCCTGGGTTTGCCGGTAAATGGATGGCCTGTAAAGAGGGTTTGAGGAGTCTTTTCTACTACTGACCGGCTCATTGGCCTAGAGGGTAGATTGTTTTCCAATGGTCCGGTAAAGGGATTGCCGTTAAGGGATGGCCTGTAAAGAGGGTTTGAGAAGGTTTTATACTACTGACCGGCTCATTGGTCTAGAGGGTAGAGTGCTCGCTAATGGCCCTGGAGACCTGCGTTCAATCCAAGGTCGCGTCATACCAAATACTTAATACCTCTTTGCTTAACACTCAGCAATATAATGTACGTATCAAGGGTAAAGTAGAGCAATCCAGGGAAAGGAGCAGCGCCCTCTCCTACACCTCGGTGTAGAAGCTATTGAAAAGGGAGCCTTCGGGTCACCCTCGACTACGGTCGCCAACTTTACTGTTTTTACTTACAAACTGTCATCGAGTTTAAGAAGGTTTTTTTTATAATATTTTTCTCGTTTTTCTAATATGTCCATTGCTAAGTGTTTTTCATGTGAATTTTTTCTATTGAATACATTTGATTTTTTCATATCATAATTCATTTCCAGCTAATTTTATCTCTGAGTCAATGTTTCTTGCAGTTTTAATAAATCATAGTTTTTTTTCCGACTTTTTTTCCGACGCTTCAACTGCTAATATAGCTCTCATTCTTTTTTCCCTTTTTATTTTTTTTAATCTTATACTGACAACGTTTAATTTGGGGGGTTCTACGCATCTATTTTTGCAATCGTAGAATAACTCAGATATAGACGGTTTCCTTCAATACTTTTCCCGATCAAAATAACTGAAGGTTTCAAAGAAAATATTTTGAGAGACGCATTGCTTAAGTACTTCTCAATACGAATATGAGAAATGACTACCCTAATACCCTTGGGAAACGTAGGAATCCAATCATTCTCCCTCCAGCTATGGATAAATAGTAGGATAGACTGTGTTCTTCAGGTTGGTGAGGCAACTAGTCTAGGAGAAGGAAAACTCAGAATTCAAACCTGCTAAATTCCGTTTAAAATATGACCATGTCTCATATCCTGCCTGAGCGGAGAGGTTGGTAAATACGATTGAATATTATTGAAATGTTTGTTCCATGGACTTTAGCATAATTTAAAATCCCGCGAAAGATATTTGAAAATATAATAAAAGTGGGGATTTTAGTTGGAGAAATTGAAGGACTCTTTAAGCTTTTCAGGTGGTGAGAATTACTGTAGAAAGTGTTTGAGAGTTTAGAAGTGAGGTTTTTTTTTTTTTTTTTTTTTTTTTTTGCACACTGGCATTTCCTCCTGGGTTAGTATAATGATGCAACGTTGTTGATGCGAAAAGATTTATTTACTAAGATGTATACGAATTGAACCGAGTTTCTATTCAAAATTATAATCTTAGAGAAGCATTTACTTGAGCGAGATTTGTTCCTTTCGGATATTTGCTAATTCAAGTCATCTTACCTGATAGAAATGTCGAGGCTCAAAATATTCGATTATAATCCCTTTACATGGGTGCGGCCTCTATCACTAAAGTCTTACGGCGGTGTTGTTTCTAAAGATTTGTATTAGCTTTGTAACAGGCCTATGAATCACAGATTAAAACAACTTTATACATTTAAACGCATCTCCTAAGAGGTCGACTGTTTATCCAGAAAGTTCCCAAACCTCAATCATTGATTTGGTTTGATGTAAAACAAAATAAAATGCTCACATGTACGCTTGTGTGGAAATGTGTTTGCTGAAAGGAAACGTTTGCAAAAGATGAAATCTAAAGAAGCGGTAGTGTCATGTGTCTGACATTTAAGTCTATCTGATAGTTGCACTCCTTTCCAGGAAATCTGGGTAATATGGAATACCCTTTCATTATCATTACTCCCAAGTCGTATCTAACGCGGGGTGGTATTAACTCTTAGGAACCGATCTAGAATTTTAAACAGAACTGTTTAAAAAGCATTTATTATAGCACCATGTGCCAAAAACCTCTTAAAAACAACAGAAAAATATAAATATAGAAGCGATTCGCAAACCTCAAAGCATGAGATAACTTCAGATTTCCTAATAAAAAGTTAAAGCTCTATGTTATGTAAAAAAATCAATGTTAATGAATCAATCGTAAAGAAGAGATAATAGTATTGCAAAAATCGATGTCAAGTATTTTCATTGCATTTAAAAAAAAGCATACCAGAAATTGTTCGGACAATATTCTAATATTTCTAATATTCTAGAGGTTGATATTGTGTTATTTGGAATTTGGGGAACTTTCTAGCCGAGGATCCACTCGCCAAGACTAATATTAGCATTATTATATCCGTGATATGTTCACAGAAATGAACGGAACGAAAAACAAGGTAAGCTCCTTCTCGCATATGGAAATATTTATAACAAACATAAAAGACACACAAGTCGTATTGGAAGCGCTTGTCTAGTAATGGTTATCATCGATGCAAATGAACACAGTGAACCTATCCGAATCCTGAACAAGTATGTATGCATTTCTCATAGAGCAAATACCTTTGTAACAAGTATGCATCCAACCTTTATCCCTCTGCCTATGGTTAGAAAATAGAGCAGAATGGTCTCCTTTAACCAATGTAGGAGAAGAAAAACTCTGAATGAAAAACCCCGCTAAAAGCTGTCCATGTGTAACCTTTTATGGGTGAATATATGTACTATTTTCAAAAGACATTTTTCATACTTAATTTTGTTATTTTAGGGACCAGTTGTTTGTTCTCTCTGTCTTGGCGTCGACTTTTATCTTTTTTTTTTTTTTTTTTTTTTTTTTTTGCGTACATAATGGTTCAGTCTCATCCATCTAACCATAGGCCGGCGACTCTGATTAGCGATTGATCTCTTGTCTGGCTCTAAAAAGCACAACATGAGCTGATACCTGATTAGTCCTATCATTCGAAAATTTAACAGACCAACGAAATGGTCTGCGGATTGGAAGTGGAATCAATCCCGTGTTTGATGAGAACTGCTGTACCGTCACACACGTGTCTCATCGTTGAATGAGAGGTTAGTGACCTAGGAGCTACTTTAGGTCGGGATGTTGCTCCCAGAGATTTAAAAACGTACTTGGAATTGTGTAGTTCCAATCAATGTTTTTTTTATTCGAGCATTTCTTCGAGACAAAATTGTGAAACAATACAATTTTATCAACATAGCGACAGGTCGAAAGTTTTATTATATCTGAGAGATCAGATTGACATACGATCGACGGTCCATCAGTTGCAGTCCTTATCTCTCCTTTTCTAGAGAGTTCTAAATTTTTAAAACCTGATTTTAAAATTTCGGCAAATATTTTAGTGTTTCTTTCTCTCTTCTTTTTCATATCCTTACTTCTCATTGTTATTTCGTTCGAACTTATGCATAAACATACTATTGGTCAAACGAGAGAAAAGTAAATATTTGAAAATAAATGAGTCAGAAAATTATGTCAAATTTGATATTTAATTTTTGCTTTTTCACTTGTATTTTTATTCTTTATGCGTACGCTACACGTGTTTGGGACATCTCGGTCCTCGTCAGGCAATTAGACGAGTCATCAAGCAGCGTTATATATATATATGTATATGTGTGTGTGTGTGTGTGTGTGTGTGCGTGTGTGTGTGTGAGTATATATATATATTATAACATTGTTGGTTGTCACTAAATCACTTTATGGGTTTGTGTCGAACCAAGAGCAATATAATATGGAGAGTACTCAATATCTAGGAGTAGGTATTATATAATAAAAATGAATAAATATATATTAGATTTATGTACTTAACTCCATGGAATTAAACATATAAACTGGAGTATTTATAACTGAGGGTTTTTTGTTGTTCTTTTTTAATAAAAGTAAGTTTTTTTGGTTCATTTTATTTGTTTCTTTTGTTATGTACATTTTAATCTAGGTGTTTTTTTGGTAAATATAAACAACGGCGTTTTCTCCTTAAGGATTGGTAGGTTTTAGACTTCCTGATGAACTGTTAAGGTGAAACTTTAGTAGTGGATTTCCGACTCGCGATTTAAGTTAATTTTATAATTGGCTCCACTCGTGTTGAGCACTCTCGTAATTTGTAGCATTGCAGTGTTTACGGAGGGGTTTTGTTTTCTTTTGACCAACTGGCTGCATATCTCTTTATCTTTTTCAATTGGGGTGACGGGGTTGGCCTTTTCTTTCTTTTTGTCCAATAATATTTTTCCCCCGGGCGGTGATTCGAGATATTTTATCTCTTGTTCCTGGTGTTTTTTTTCTTTTTTCTGGTAACCGTGAATGCTGGTAGATATTAAATTAGGAAATATATATATATATATATATATATATATATATAGATAGATAGATATATACATATATACTCACACAAATATATATTGAGAAATCCTTTATATTCAAAATTATGTACTTGTTGTTTGACTTGGCCAATTAATTTTAAGAAATAAACTTTTTATGCCAAGGTTTTTATTCTCAAGTCAAAACACGGAAGTTGTATTAAAACCTCACGTGAAACCTCGACCAACAGGAGCCGAAATCAATATTCTCTCGTCTAAATCATATCAACTTTATCCAACATCCAAATAAATCCATCAGTCTGGTATAGATTACGTGTTATGATCCTGTTTTGGGACTTCCATCAATAAACTAGTAATGTTTTATCGTAATTGAAAACCTCTTATCTTTTGTTCTGCTTCGATAAAAAAGAAAAAAAAATAGTTGTTAGAAAATCTCATAAAAATCCTTGGGGAATGTCAGATTCCATCATTCTCTCTCTCTCTCTTTCAATTTTAAATAGGCCTTTTTTACTTTCATTATTTATATATAGTATTCATTTTATTCCTCTCTGTCGAAAAGTTTCGATTACGTCTTTTGCGATTACTTTTTTTTTTCAATTAAAGCCTTGCTTCTGGTCGATTGTCACCTCTTAAAATCAATACGTTTATGTCGCAGTTAATGCTTCTCCAAGTTAGTAGAGTACAAAAGTAAAAAAAAAAAAAACATTCACAGAGGAAGGTCTTCTCAGATCGATAAGAAGCTAATCGATTGAGACTTACATAGGTACTGGATTTTTTTTTTTTCGTTTTGAATCATGCTTGCATACGGCCTTTCCTTCCCTTACAGATTCGTTAATTTTTGTTTTTAACTTCGAAATTATAAAAAATCAACCCGACAAATTTAAAGCGAAAACAATGTAGAAAAAATCCAGATGAGTAGATTTTGTGAGCAGAAATGAAAGGAACCAGAAAAGAAAAAAATGAAGCTTCCAGAAAAAGTATTCGAAAAAAAGTTGTGTTTTTTTAGGTGCATTTAAGTCACAATAGTTTTTATCCAAAATATATTTATTATTTAAATGGCTTTAAAAGACAATGACATTCAACCCTGTTACTGAACAATACTGTCATTGTCACCATTTAAATAGGACTCATTTTAGATATATGGCCAGTCAGTAAGGGTTACAATACGCTGATGGTTTTCCTTGCAGAGTGGTAAGGTATCCTGGGTATGTAACTGAAATGCATCTGATGGTTTAGCTCCAGTTTTATAGTTCTTTGTAGAGTGGAATACCCTTTATTTGACATTATTTTCAGGTCCACTCTGACCAGGAGAATTCCTTCTAAGGTTCACTTAGCATCCCATCTATGGTTCAGATAGATCTGTTTGCATACATCTAACATTATGTAGGAATATTTGATATCAAATGCCCCCAAAATTAAGAAAATACACAAAACTATAAATATAAGCCAAAAATGTTCGCACTTTCGTTATATTTTTTCGCACGACCCTTTGTGGCTGTTGATATGCTGCAAAAAAAAAAAAAAAAAAAAATCAAAAAACCAAACAGAATAAGCCCAGATAAGTTAAGATGCCGTCAAAATCAAGCAGTAACTTTAAATTTATCTTGATTTGTATTGCTTAGAATTAAAAGAAATTACCTGTTAAAAAGATTCGAACTTGAGATGCCTAACACTTAAACATTGGTAGGTTAACTGTCTTAACAAAATCAAACCAACATAAAGTGCTTAGGTCGAGTTATTATGTTTACTACTTCTCCAACTATCTGGATGCCATTATCTATATTCATTTTTCTATTACATTAACACAACCAGATACAATGGTATTGGTATCTCTTTCCTGATTATTGTCAATTATAATATATTTCTTGCTATCTAAGTATCAACATTATATCGAAGATAAATTAAACAAAATATCCTAAGATGATTAATAATGCTTTATCTAAGAAATTCAAATAGTGGAACAATTCTTATTTTTACGGAGATCAGTTCAACTAATTCTTGTCCATATTTCACAGAATCTATTTTGCTGATATAAAACGATGTGGAATATCACTTACTATGGCCCCCAAGATATAAGTATTGATGAATATCTTAAATGCAAAAAATATTAAAAGTTGGAGTATATTTTATTTCATGTACAATGAGTAGTGATTTTGGTGCATATTTTTCAATGAACAGTTAAAGCCCTATGTTATGTAACAAAAAATATCTGCGCGAGGTTTTTGTTTGTTTTTTATTTCATATATATATAATTTGCGTATTTAAAGAAAAAAAGTGATTGACACACTGGCCTGTGATATATGTAAAAAATGAATTTAAAAAAATTCTTTTCCAGGTTTTGGTTATTTTAATTCGGGCTGGGACAGCTCAAGTTCACTTCACATTAATATATTTTGGAAAGTTCCCTGATTAACTTCGTTGTGTATAAATGATAGAATGTCTGGAACTGTTAAGCATATTAAAGTCAAGAAATTTCAGCCTTTCCATAATAGACAAGGTAAAAGATCTTTTCTTGTTAATAGCAACATGTGTGCCAAAGAAATTATCAAATATCACTCGAAGAGGATAGAAGCACCCCCAAACTCAATCCTATACCTTTAAGACGCCATGGTAGGGAATTACTTCGTGGACTGGCCTAGTCGGCTGGGGTTATAGAATATACCAACTGTATCTATGCAGAGGGGTAAGACTCCGACAACGAGTGTCCAGGATATATGATATTAAGCAATCTGATGGTTAGACTCCAGTAATGCTGGAACTTATGGGAATGCAGCTTACACGTTTATTGCCATTACTCCTAGGTCCACCCTGCTCCGGAGTTCGTACTCCAGTCGCGCTATTACGTTCACTTTCGGGCAAATACCCTTGGGAAAGGTATGAACCCCCTTATTCTCCCTCCAGCTATGGGTAAACAGTAGGACGGACTAGGTTCTTCAGCCTTGGTGAGGCAACTAGTCTAGGAGAAGGAAAACTCTGAATTCAAACCTGTTAAACTCCGCTTAAAAATTGACCTTGTGTCATATCCTGCCCGAGCAGAGGGGTTGGTAAATAGTACCCTGATCTGGAGTGGTAGTACTTGATAGGGTCTTATGTATGGGTCAAATAGAACTACACTGAGTACTTATGCTAAAGTGAATTGTTTGAAATAGAAATATGTATAAAATGAATTTGGCATTAGATAACATGCAATTGTTAATATGCCATAAAACCAAACCAAACCAAACAAATATTTCGCAGAGGTCCCCAAAGAGCTATACAGTTATGGGACACTACTAAATCCTTTATTTATATATTTAAGTATCTATTCTGTCAATTTTTTCTTTAGCTTCTTTAGTGTTTCCTATGATACTTTCTATAAGGCTTCTAGTTGGCAGCGTAATCCGGCTCGTATAGTAATCGTTCCAAGTTGATCCACAGCTATAAGTGATTAGGTGTTTCAGCTTGCTTTCAACCGTGTATTGAGCGCGCCAAGAAAGAGGTCAGATCATGTCGATATACAAATTTGCATTTCAGGTGAAGTGAGGTGAAACGAACACCTCTTAAATCTGTGGCAGTGTTTCTCTAAGTTTACTTCTGCATTTGCAGCTGTCGATATTTCCCTGTGCGAACATCAGGGAAATTCAATAAGTCTACACAGACACGTGAGTGCTTGTAAGCCAGTGTGTGTGTGCGCGCACGTGCGAGATCATTTGTACTTATCCGAGTGGAATGTGGAAATATGCACAAGGTGTCCGTATATCACAAAAGGAAGTAAGACTCTAAATGAAATTAAAGTTTATATATATATATACAGTTTGGGCTAGCAGTTATATATATATATATATATATATATATATATATATATATATATATATATATATATATATATATATATATATATATAAAGGGTAACAACCATTGGAACAGGAGTAATACGAAACATTGAGGCCAGCCATTTTAAGTAAATTGTTAAAACCCAGAAATAAATTTTCATGAATCAACTACTTTGTCCCCTGAAAATCAGATAAGAAAGCATTTTTAAATCAATAAGAAGCCAATCAACTGAGTCTTGCCCAGGTACAGAAATGTTTTGAATTGAATAAGGATTTCACAAGGTAATTTTTTTATTTCCTCGCAGAAATTAAGAGAGAAATACTATATGGAGGACAACAGCTATTTTCCAAATTCTTCATTTTTAGATTTAAGCAACTTTTTGAATCAATTTGTGATCATTTAATCTTTTGTCTCTTAAAAGAAAAAATTAATGGGATTATATCCTATTAATATTTTTCAATAATGATTTTTTTTATGAAACATAGTAATATTTTTAAAACTGATTATCTGCGACTGTTTATATCTTGGGCTTAGGTCATTTAATAAAATATTGCTCAATCTGTCGAAGCATTCCAGCAGCAGGGATTGCCTTGGCCTTCTCTCGCTTAATATCAATATCGGTCGTCGGATCTTGGTAATTTGTCCTAAAGGAGCCCAAAGTCAACATAGATACAATGCATGTAAGGTTTTACTATTCGCTCCAGACTGATGTATTCATAGGTAAAATCTTGGTGATAAGCTAGCCCCTCTCCAACTGCATTCAGAAGATATTGCTTTTCTTCCTTCTGTAGGCTGTGAGATACGAAAAATATGACCCTACACCTTCAGTTATGTAGGATGTGGCTTCAGGAATTTGTGAAAAACAGCAAGCAATATCTATATGTAGTTCTCATTTAGTTTTTTCTAGGGTTTTGGTTGGAACGAAGTGGTGCAACCATAGTGTAGCAAAGACGGTTACAGGTAAAAATTTAGTTTTACTGTTAGATATCTTTACAGTCACAAAGCAGGCAAGGGTTAAAGATATTGATATTATACGGAAAAGCTATCACACATTATTACAATATTATAAAAATAATCTGTCAAAACATAATTTATCTGTGTCTGAAAATAAAATTGAAAATTTAAAAATAAGAATAGACAAATCCAATTTTGATATTGGTTAAAAATGCTGACAATATACATTGGATTCTTTTTTTTTTTTTTTTTTGACAAACTAGTGCGCCTCCTGAGATATATTCTGAAGAATTTGTGTGCAAGTATAAAAAAAATCAGTGACTTGAGTTATTGGAGCATGTAATATAGATTCCTCATTATTCTAACTCACTGCACACACACACACACACACACACACACAAATATATATATATATATATTAAAGCTATTCACGAGGCTTGATTACATATATATATATATATATATATATATATGTAATCAAGTCATGTGAATAGCTCGAATTTACCAGCCTATCTTTCCCATCCACCCTAATAGCCCATCGTTCTTGATAGGTTCTCTAGACTGCTTCCAGTGTCTTCAGAGAGCTCGTCAAAGTAATTTTTTGATAGTCTGTCAACACTGGTGTGTCTATGAGTCGGAGTCCATCGTAGATCGTCGCTTAAATGTTTGTCCTTACTTCTCATACAATGCCCAACATGTCTTGTTCTTCTTACTTGGATGGTTTGAGAGGAGAGAGGTAAGTGACTATAACTACAATTTTGTACAGTGTTACTTCTAGGAGTTGTTCAAAAAAGCTTGAAGCATTCTTATGTAGTTTACATTTGGCTCCTTCTCCATTCAATGCGATGACATCTAAATGGTGCCTCTATACAATAGTAATGACAAAAATGCAGCTTAGAATTAGTCGTGTTTTATTTCATCAGAGAGATAAGATTTCCAAAACCTCTTAATAGCAGTTTATGCCTTCACTCGGCATATGTTGACCACGTTCAGTTGAGGATATATTGCAGCTGAGGTATCAGATTTGGTCAACTAATTTCTGAGGCATACAACTTCAAGAGGAGAGAGTTCCTTTGTAAAACACAGGAGTATTTTTATCTGCTTTTTTACAGAGGCTATTGCCTCCTGCTGTTTTCTGCAGGCTATACAGCAGGGACTCGGTTTGCCCATGTGTATTTGCCAGAAACGTTGGATTATTTGCTCTGGTCACATCTGTCATTGTTTCTGCAGGATATCGTCTGCTTAGTATATTTTTTAGTGTAATTGACATTCATAGTAAGTAATTTCGGAAGATTATTAACATTTATGTTGCTAGTGTATCTATTTGTCAGTCTCCAGAAATAATGTCGATGTCAACATCGAGCGAACAGAACATTATTTTTATGTTTTTGTAAAACATCATTATTGCAGTAACTGTTTGTTGACGGAGACCATATACTAATTGTATTTGCTTCATCTTTCGTCAGTGTATGAAAGTGAATACCTTGGAGAAATCTACGAACAATCGTGCGGTCTCGAGAATTTTGCACGTTCTCCTTCGATAATTCGATGGATTGTCAGAATGTTGTGGACTGATTTCTCTGAAAGCCCTTCTGATTTATCCAGAGAGAGTTTCCGAATTCAGGTTGTATACAATTGAGATGTAGGGTACTATCAACATTAACAATTATAGCAGGAAGGGTTATGCTTCAGTAGTTCTTAGAGCTCACATTTTTGTAGACGGAAAACACGTATTTTTTAATCCATTTCTTGACTGTGTTTTATTTATATACAATGTTGCATGATAAAAAAATGATGTTGTCTAATATACCCTTCTTCCAAACTTTAAGGGTTTTATCATCGACGCTTGCAGTTTTTCTGTTTTGAATTTTTTCTTCTGTTTGGTGTCATGTTCTTCTCCATGAATTCTGCTAGTTTGAATTCTCGATGGTTATTAATATTTTCGGTTGATTTATCAGTGATTTCAGCAGTTTCCGAGCATGTTCATGAAATGTTCTTTCCACTTCTGACGTCTTTATTCTAGTCTGCCAAGTTTTAGTTTTGCTCTTGCGGTCTTTCCCTTTCGCTTCTGTCATTTACTGTCAGGCATGCTAATCGTAATTGCATATTCTTAACGGAATCTTTAATTCCCATGATTTGACCTTGAATGTATTCTAATTGTTTTATTTTTGTGGGGTGGGGTAACTATTTATTCGTTCTCTATTTGTTTTCTTAAATTTCTACTTATTGACATTAGTTTGGATTCGTTTATTTATTAAGGATGGATTGTTTATACGGTCTTTATTTTCTCCAACTGATATTGACTCCTATGGAACTCAATGGTTGGCACTTTATTTGGTTTGTATGCACTCGGCTACTGCTTCTATATAGGCAGTAACAAAGATTTCATATTTGTCATTCGGAATGTCTTTCAGATGTCTCCTGAAAAAGTATCAAACTTGTTTTTAACAGGTACCATACATTGATTTCTTATATTACTATTGGCAGGTGAGGAGCAGTGTTATTTATTGTAAAGCTTTACCTGATTGTTTCTTACTTCTTTATATATATATATATATATATATATATATATATATATATATATATATATATATATATATATATATAACTTCAACGTACGTATCCAAGTTCAAAATGAGGTGCTGAATATTTCCTTGAATGCACTTACATACTTCTTTATTTTTGCTTGTTTGTTTTTCTTAATACTAGTTTTTTATTGTTTTTTTTCTGTTTCACTGTTGTTGTTTTTTTGTGATTTTTGCGGGTTTTTTTTTTTGTTGTTACAGAGAAGCGCACCTACTTACATAAATTCCTATGAATATGTTCGCAAGAATCGACATTTCTGTCAGCGCGTCGCAGTATCATATGATATTATTGACTGCCCTATTTCTTCTTAGCCAAACTGCTTAGACGCATAGACGTATGTCTGCAAATAATGCAAACACGGGTATTTGAATTACCTACCTAGTTAAAGATTCATTTCACCTGATACTTTAACAAATTTTTCTGTCCTCTCTCTATTAATATGCAAAAAACGCTTTCAAAATTTCTTATGACGTGAAAATGTTTTAAAAGGAAGAAACACTTATATTTATACTTAAATGAATATCTTATGAAGCATGAAATTATGTTCTATCCTCGGAAATAGTCTAGGTACTATTGTTTTTCAATCAGGATCTTTCAGAGGACAAATCTATAACTGAAATTTATACAGCCTCTCTAAAATTCATATTTTGCAAGATATTATTTGCCTTTCAAAACACATATCTACACGTGAATAAATGCACACACACACACACACACACACACACATATATGGTGTAGTCGTTATTGTCGTAGGAAATGAATACGGCGACACGAGTTCAAATCCTGGACGAGACTGATCGCATTTCACATAGCACTAATACCCTTGGGAAAGGTATGAATCCAATTATTCTCCCTCCAGCTATGGGTAAATAGTAGGACAGACTGGGTTCTTCAGCCTTGGTGAGGCAACTAGTGTAGGAGAAGGAAAAGTCTGAATTCAAACCTGTTAAACTCCGCTTAAAAAATTGACCTTGTGTCATATCCTGCCCGAGCGGAGGGGTTGGTAAATAGTATAAGATTCAAATATTTAGCTTACATTCACGGCTAACGTATGTAGATATATGTGAGCGCGTACAATGGAATTAATTTATATACACAATCAAAAGTATAGGTATTGGTAGCGAAACGGTTATCGTCATTGAAAACTAAGTGCAAATTTTGAATTAAGCCGTCTGCGTTTCACTTGGCACTAGTGTTCTTTTGAACTGAGTCCATCTTAATTCATAGTAGAAGGTAAATAATAAGGCATACTTAGTTGCCTAGCTTGGTTTCAGCAACAAGAACAGGAGAAGGATAATAATGAATCAAAAAAAAAAAAAGAAAACATTCTCATATGCACGTGGTACTTGTATTAATTATGTCATTCTGCCAATGCAATTCATATAATTTTATCAGTATAAAATTGAAACCAGCGAGCCAATTTCAAGTTCTGTCCGAGAAAATTTCCGTTTTACCTCTCACTAATAACCTTGTGAATAATCGACTCAATTTTATCCCTTAGCAATAAATACAATAGCCGTGTGTATTTGATTTAGTAGAGTGCAATCGAACTAGAAGAGGAACAACTCTGGTTTGAATCCGTTAAGATTTCATAAAACACATTCCACTATATATCTTAAGGAAAATCTCGGTTAAATCATGTGTTACCTGAAAATTACTTAAATTCAGAAAACACTCAGTCTTTTATAAATAAAAATATCATGCTAGATTTTACTACTCGAGGCAAAAATTATGCAATTACCATATTTAGAAGATGTTTACATTGGAGAAATACCATCACATTACGTAATCTTGCAAGACAAATATTTCTGCATAATCATTTTGCCAATGCAGATTCTTGATTATTTACTGAATAAAACATACAATTGTTCAAATGCTATTTTTATCTTAAAGCAAAGTTCGTCACAATTTATTTATGTTTGTGTGTTAAAGCTGATTTTTGTTTGCTTGTTGTTTGCTTTTTTTTTTGTTTGTTTGTTTAAAAATGTAAATCCTGTTTCATTCAGCTGATTCTTTTGCTGTTCTGTTAAAGATATTAACTCCTATTTTAGGCGATTAGTTTTTTATTTATTTGGTTTACTATTTTCAAGGCATATAGCTTTACGTTTTCTTTCCTGACGTTTCGATATCTTTTGTGGTCAACTATTATGTTTTTTCTTTTCATCCCGCCATTTCTTTTATATCAGCACCAAATTTCAAAGACAGCTGACTGGAAGCAACCAATGTCTTTCAGTACACTGTACTACTGACTACCTTCTGCTCGGAGTCATACGATCTTTTCCGGTATTTCAATGAACACTTATTTAGTTGGGGCCATAATTCCTTGAAATAAGGTATATGCAACTATTTTATGGGGTCTGAAATATCTTCCTTTGAACTGTATACCAATTTGTTTGCGTTGATGTCGTGTTGGTATTTGTTTCAGAAATATAATCTCAAGATCACTCCATACTTTCCAACATCACTGGGTTATTCTATGATATTTTATTCAGCATGGTTTAATCATTGATTTGATTAATTTAATCAAGTTTGTTTAAGAAATATTCTATGAAGCTATACCGTTCAGAAATTAAATAAACATGGTTAATGCCTTATTTTTTTTTTAATTTTGTGCTAAATGAAAACAAAACAAAATTAACATCCACTAAATGAGCTAATCACATGAGTTTCGTCAGGCATATAATTTGTGATTAATATCTTTATTCACACCCGTACATACTAGTAGCCATATTGAAACAATATGAGTAATATTCTTTAGCTCATTAGAATATAAGACAAACTAAAATAAAGTAAATATTATTATTCATTAGTCGCCATTTGCCAAGAATGGACGTGCATAACACGACCCGTATATTGATACTGCCTGGGCAAAGTCAGTGGCTTATGTATTCATTTATTCTATGAAAAGTCAATAGTCACTGTGGTTAGTGATGGAACAGAGAGCAGGACGAGTAGTCAGGTAAATGATTTTTTCTGAGATATCAATCATTAAGCGAAATAAGTATTATTAATAGGAATTTGGCTTTGGGTCGACGATTCATTTTTCCGTGTTGGTGACTGTTATGCAACCCTTGTTTCTTCCATAGATTATACTGACATGACATAAACTTAGTTTACAACAACCCAAATAAAAACAAAATGATATTGGGAAGAAGGATGTACAAGGGTTATATTCCAAGTGCTTGACAATGACCCAAGAGGAATTTTTAATTACTTTTTTAGCTTCGTACATCAGAAAAAAAAGAGAAGCTATGTCAAGTTAGAAAATTAACATTTGAAATGCTGACCTTTAATTTAAGCTCCCGCAATTTAACCTTTGTCATAGAGAAGAAATATTTAACCTTCCAGTCAGAGTTCAGTCTGTGGGGATGGGATATATTCATAGTTTTCTATGATTAAATCGATGATAAGTTGTCCACAGTATTGAAATGGCTTATGTCTATAATGATATTGTTACAAAGAGTTTATCGAAAAGAAAAAAATTATAAAATATCCAAGTATGGAAAGTATTTTCAAATAATTGCGTTTTACTTCTTTCCCAAAGAAAGATAAACAGAAATTATAACATATTCACGGACAACTGCTGTGTTGGTCGTGACTGATGATCTGATGGAAAAAGGAAAGATGAAAACAAAGCTTGCCTGAAACGTAGAACCTTCTGTTATATTTCTTCTTTTTCTTCAATTTCTGAGGTCTTTGAAGTATGTTGAAAATGACAACGGTCAAAATATACGGGGTAGAATTTTAGTTCTAGCAAAAACCACAGGTTTATGTAACTTTGAAGGATTTATTCGCTTTCCAATCATATAAATACATAGAATCGAAAACGACAGCTTTAACCAAAATAATTTACCAGAACCCCGGAAACCAGCTATATATATATATATATATATATATTAAGACTGAAAAATCATAAAAACCAAGTATACCGCACGCGCAAACTCTCACACACACGCACTCACGCGAGCCCGAAAACACTCACATATATGCATAGCCGGACAACAAGAAAGAAAGAAAGAAAGAAAGAAAGAAAGAAAGAAAGAAATAAATAAAAAACGCCAGCTTCCACCAAAATAATCCCGGAAACCAGCTATATATATATATATATATATATATATATATATATATATATATATATATATATTGGTGTGTTTACAAACACCTTCACAGGAGGAAGACGTTACTTGAGGTCAATATTCAAGCAGCGTTTAATAGTTTGTTTGTTTTTTTAATTCAGAGTTTGTTTTTTTATCATTGACCGATTTACAATGCAATTATAAAGAACTCAGTCTCCCTTATTGTCCTGACACTGCAGGAGGTAGGACAGTTGGGCACATGCCTTACCCAAACGAATTAATTCTTTGTGAAATGCAAATAACCTCATCTAGGATTTGAATTTGAGTCATCATGTCCCTTTCCAAAAAAGAAAACTTTACTATATATATATATATATCATCATCATCATGTCGTACCACCAGCACGGATATTCCTGACCCTCACTCGCCTCTTCACCCTATCGTTCATCGCCTCGGGCATGTCTTCAGGGCTACATCCCGTATCCTTACAGAGCTGCTGTATGTATGTATATTCGAGCTGGTCGTCCTGCTTTTGCCCGGCCATATATGGGGGTCCATAGGAGTGCATCACTTATGAGCTCGTCCCTGCTTCTCCAGCAGTGTCATGCATGTCTGGTTCGTCTAACTTGGATAGTTTTCGTGAGGGGAGGCAGGTGGCCGTATAGTTGGTGCCTTGTGGGGTGTTGCCTTCAGGACTTGTTCAATATTGCTCGCAGCATTCCTGTGTAATTGCCGTCTAGATTCTTCTCTAGCCGTTTAGTAAGCGTCCAAGTAGTGCATCCACACAGCAGTATCGATACGACCGCTGCCTGGAAGAAACTACGTTTCATTTTATCGGTCAGGTCTGATTTCCATATGATCGATGGTCTATCGATAGCAGTCCATGCCTTCGCTAGACGCGTGTCGATGTCTTTTCCGGCTGATGAGTGTGGGTCATGGTTATCTTTCGATGGCTGTTTTTATTCCCATCTATAGAAGCCACACTTATAGATGAGCAGCAGTAGTTCCCCGATCGAACTGATGATCCTGCGCGTTAAGTCGCAAAACTCACGTCCAGGACAAGGTTAGGTATTGCGTTTGGTCGTTAATGGGCTTATTGAAATACATTTTCTTCCATCATGCTGCTTCCCATGTGCACGTAAAAAAAAGGTGGACGGCTTTAAATTCCCTGAAGTTTTAACTTAGTTAAAGTACAGGACTAAGGTATATTAGTCAGAGTTTTCGGTATATTTTCACCTATCTTCAATAGTGGCCGTGTTAATTTTTTAGGGGCTTACGGATTCATATCAGTGCTTATATCAGGATGGAAATAAATTTATAATCCTAACGTGACCGAATTTTGGTTGTTACTTGAAGGTACATATATATATATATATATATATATATATATATATATATATTTCCATCCTGCTAAGAGCACTAAAATGAATCAATAAGTCAAAAAAGATTTAACAGGACTTCTTCAGATCCAACATGGAGATAATATATATATATATATCATCATCATATCGTGCTGGCAGCACGGATATCCCTGACCCTCTCTCGCCACTCCTCCCTATCGTTCATCGCCCTAGGTAGGTCTTCAGGACAACAACCTGTATCCTCACATAGCTGCTGAATGTACGTTCGTGCTGGTCGTCCTGCTTTTGCGCGGCCGTGTGTGGGGATCCATAAGAGTACATCTCTTATGAGTTCATCTCTGCTTCTCCAGCAATGTCCTGCATGTCTGGTTCGCCTAACTTGAATAGTTTTCGTGATAGGGGGCAGGTGGCCGTACAGTTGGTGTCTTGTTGGGTGTTGCCGCCAGGACTTGTTGAGGATTGCACGCAGCATTCTTGTGTAATTGCCATCTAGTTTCTTCTCCAGCCGTTTTGTTAGCGTCCATGTAGTGCATCCATATAGCAGTATCGATGTGACCGCTGCCTGGAAGAAACTGCGTTTCATTTCATCGGTCAGGTCCGATTTCCATATAGTCGATAGCCCATTGATAGCTGTCCATGCTTTCGTTAACCTCGTTTCGATGTCCTTTTCGGTTGATTCGACGCTGCTTCCTAGGTACGTGAATTTGTCTACTAGTTTAAGAGGGGTTCCTTCTAGAGTGGAGATGTCCCCTGTTTGGTTATAGCACATATATTCCGTTTTGTGTGCATTAACATGGAGGCCTATGCTTGCTGCTGCTCGTTCCAGGCTATGCAGAAGTGTTTCGGCTTGGTCAGGTGTATTTGCCAGTATCGCTATGTCATCGGCGTAGTCGGCGTCGGTAATTGTTGTTGCGGGATATATATATATATATATATATATATATATATATATATATATATATATAAACTATAATGCATATGTGATTCTGAGAATCTTCATTAAGTTTGAAAATCCTTTATTCTTTCAGCCCGGTCTGCTGGGGTATTAGAATACACCGGCTGCATCTTTGCAGAGTGTTACAACCCAAACAGTGTCCTGGATATGAGATTAAACAATCTAATGACGAGGCTCCAGTGATGCTGAAGTTTTGAGAAATGCGGAATTCCTATTTATTGCCATCGCTCCCTGTTCCACTGTGCCCTGGAGAAGTAACAACTGACAGGGTCTTTTATGGGTCAAATAGAACTTTCTGACATTTAAACTATGTCCAAATTAATGAAATGTTAATATGAACTGTTTGAAATAGAACTGTCTGATCATTTAACTGAATGCAAACAATGGTTGATATTTAATTGAATTGTTTTTGTTATTTATACATAGCAATAGTTGCATCTGTTTAACCCCATTGACTTATACTAAATTGATGTTATCAAAATAGAATTTTTGGATCATTTAAATGTAACTACCAACTAGATGCGTTTAAAAAGCATATATATATATATATATATATATATATATACATATATATATATATATATATATATATATATATATAAAGAGGATTTGTCATTAAATTACTAAACATTGTTCGTATGCCATCAAACCTAACGTATATAAAATAAATCATCTTATCATCTACAATTTTTTTTAATACAAAAATAAACCTCTTTAATATTTGCCATACGGTATAAAGTTCAACCTTAAATACAAGAATTCTACTAGTGTATTTTTTTCATCAAAATAATGATTTAATTTATGAGAAATACCAGCAAAACATTCATTGAACTAAAGAAAAAAATCTTATTGTAAGCTCAATGAAAACACATGAAAATTTCAAGTGACCTTATCCAGTGATTAATGAACAGTTTCTTACAATTTTTAACGGCGAATCGATGCTTGTATAACAAGTTATACTTCGACCCAACAAACCATTAAAGGTTAGACCTCTTTTCCCGTATACTACTCAATTCAATATATTCTAAAGCGATAAATTCAAGAACCTATTCTTCTACTATTCAATTTCCCTCTTTATATAGTCTGATTCCCTGAAACACTCAATACCACACTTTTATTGTGTTTATAGTTCAGGGATGGATGTAAACAATAAAGAACTTACGTCTAAATTCGTTTCTTACGATCAAGAACCAATTACTAAGAATTCTAAGAGTGAGAAAAGCCTCCTGATATCAGGTGGCAGTGAGAAAGGGATGCGAGAAAAGGTGCCTCTTTTAAGCAGAGGAAACGCTTGTATTGTTCAATAACGATAATGGAGGTCATTATTAGTGCAACAAAAGAGGCATCGTGACTTAGCAATTTTGATTCTACAAAGAATTATATGAAATAATAATTACTTAAATCTACTTTTATAACTGCCAGCCGAAATGGGAAAAAATTCGTTTTCTCTTCATTTCATTCAATTATATCTGAGTAAAGGACGTGTATTTTCGAGAACGATTAATGAATATTCCGTTAAGTGTTTGTAAATAAGTTAATAGTCGACTTGAAATCCTTTCTCCTTCAAGCCAGGAACAAGTGAGTTTCTCTTTGAATAGGCGCACATCGAAAAAAAGACAATTTCTACATTCAAAATATCCTAACGCGCATCAACAAATTCTTAACATTTATTGAACGTAGACTATCAGCTTCATCGCTACAAAGTGTTAAACCTGCAAATCATTTCAATACACCGGATGATTCAAAGATATTCCGATGCGTTTTCCTAAGTCCGATTAGTCGTTGCAAGTTGGAGTAAAAAATTCACCAGTCATGTAAGAAATCCACCAGTTAAAAAAAAAAAAAAAAAATTTCAGAAAAATTTCAACGATTGAAGCTCGATGTTTCCCAGTATTTTTACAACTTGTTTCGACCAGGATGGCACTTGACAGTTTAGTAAAACTAGCTGTTGCAGGTGATTCCTTTATTCCACAGTGTTTAATGGTTCACTTCTGACTCACATTTCTTTTCGACCATCATGGTAAACCACCCAAACCAGGTAAATCCCTTCCCTCAGCTATCAGTCTGTATTAGCCAATTGGACTACAAACACTGAATTCGGCAACTGCAATCAACCGATTGCAAATCGGTATGTCTTAGGGTGATCATCCTGTCAAAAGAAATTGCTTCCCAACCCCACCAATAACTAACTTCTTCAAACGGCCACACACTAACCTACTGAATATCGCCTGCGCTAGCGACAAAACCTATATTAATGACGATCATAAAAGGTTACTCGTCAATAATTCGTCTCCGTATTTTTTTTTAAATAACCGAACAAGTACGTCAATGAAGAAACTGATTTCTATACTCAAAAAAGAAAAAATAAATTTTTTCTTTTGTGGAAAAACAGACTCGAGAATTTTGCATTTATTGGCCTATCAGCACTATTGTGCTTCTTTAGAAATTTCGAGATTTCGCTGACAATAATGTTTGACTTGCCGCGCAAAATCTGAAGGACCAAAATCTAAAATAATTTGAAAAATATTTTCCCTCCTAGATTGTTAAAAATACATTATTTAACTGATTATAATTATAGACACATCTTCCACTTTTGTTTATCTAACTTCGAATCAACGTCAAACTAATAAATAAGAGATGACATAATTCTTTCGTATATTTAGAGATTAATTCTTTAAATCTACTCAAATCTTTAACTTTATTTCTTTTCAGCTAAAATCTAACATTCTTTTCCTTCAAGTGCGCATTTCATTTCAACACAACTTAGTTATTTTGAATTGAAAGAAAACGTTTCCAAAAGAGACAGCGAAGACATGCATGACACCACTGAAGAAGTAAGAACAAACTCAAAAGGACGTTCTCCTACGGCCCCCTATACAAGGACGTATCAGTTTAGGTCGACTACCAAGAACTTACTAACAACAGCGCTATACGAATATAGGAGGTTGTCGAGAAGACCTACGTAGCGACGGGTGATAGGATCGAATGTCAGGGAAATGCATGCTAGTAGCGTGACATGATTATATATATATGTATATATATATATCTATCTATATATATATATATATATATAATTTGGTGGTTGTTTATATGCAAGTTAAGGTGAGTAGTCATCAATTTGGTATATTGACATTATTCTAAAGATTTCATTATTGCATTTGTATAGCGAGTTGAAACATGGAGTTTTTCTGGCAATTTAATGTTGCGTTTATAAACAGAAATTCTAGCGTCCAAAGACTGAGTCAATTCTATACACACTTTCTTTGCGTTTTTAAACTGAGTCTAACTTCATGCATACTCATACACACGTAAACACACACACACACACGTAGGCAAACAGAACCGAAATTCACGCCCACAAAAACAGACATATGAACAAAAAATATCGTATGATATACTTATGACACATTCAACTCGCAAGAAATGAGATAGAAAAAAAGAAAAAAAACAACCATGAGTGGATGTATATCAAATACGTATTAATAAGTTTTCAAACTCATTCAACTCAAAGAGTAAGAGAGAGAAAAGAAAAAAAAATAACCAACGGATGTATGCTCTTCTGTGCGATTGTACACGAACACAAGGTATATACTTGTTAATACATAAGTAAATTTGGCAACCTGAGTCGATGGTGAAGGGCGCTACTCCGTTTCCTGGATTGTTCCTCTTTACCCTTATCACGTACCTTATGATATTGAGTGTTAAGTAAGAATGTATCAAGTATAATTTTCTGAGTCTTTGATATGACTCGACCAGGGATTGAACCCCAGTGTCCCGGGCCATTTGCGAACACTGTAACCACCGAGAAATTAGGACACATACATATAAAATGAGCCTTCAATTAAAAAGAACCACGCCCCTATCAAAATAATCTTCACTGTAAAATAATTTTCAATATAAAAGAGACAACCGTGGTAACTATTTGTCTCTTGCAGAGGTCTACAAAGTCCGAAACACAATTGGAGCACAACTATATAAAACAAGAACTTCTAGTTTGAAATTTAAATTCCTTTTTAGACTTATTAATTTTAAAATATCTACTTTTCTATCGTGAGACCAACAAAAACTTTATATCTATCTACCTGTGTGTGTGTGTGTGTAATCATGATACACACACATATCTATATGAACACGATACATATTAATATTTACGCATTAGATAAAGAATATATATATATATATATATATATATATATATATATATATATATATATATATATATATATAATTAAGCAGTAAATAACTAACAAAGATTCATATGCCATAAAGCACAAACCAACGAAACAAGTAAGTGGTTTAAAGCTTTTTGAAGGAATATTGCTTGAATTTTAAACGAAAATTAGCATATCATCGCAAATCCATATAAAATAAAATATAAGTAAAAGAAAAATGACCAAACAGGTGATATGCCCCATTGATTTTTTAAAGTCAACCTTCGACTTGAAATTGTATAAGGAGAGTACAAATTGCTTAGTTTCAGTCAACACAAATTAATAATCTCTTTATAATATGTGTTCCTTTTTCAAATATCACTATTTTATGTAAACATTAATTGGTCTGGGTCCATAAATTTTCTGCTTATTTTTTAAATCAAAACAGGAAAACTAAGGGTTGCGAAAGTAAAATGAACTTGAAACGATGAAAATTGTTTGCATACAGAACATATAAAATCCTCTTAAAAAACAACAAGGAAATATCTAATAGATTATTGAACAAGATAATGGTCTTAGGAAAGTTTTATAATTACCGATCTTCAATATACAGGCAAAAAACGCACATATACTCACAAACATCTGTCGACTGTGTGTCTATATGCCTACTCACATCTCTACGAATACAAATATAGGTAGATTGTGATAGATAGATAGATAGATAGATAGATAGATAGATAGATAGATAGATATTCTGACTCGGCCGACTGTAGAGGTAAAAGATTTTAACTGTTGATTCATTATGTACGAAGTTTACTGAGATAGGCTTGCCTATGTAATTAATCGACTATTCACTTCCCTATCTACGTTTCCTGATGGAACGTGGTGTTTTGTCAATATATCTGTTGATCGACATATTGTTATAGGCTCTGGATTTATTACAGTCCAACTGACATTACGACAAAGAGCATGAGTCAATGTTCGAGTATTCTTGTAATGACCAGTATTAAGCTCTGAAAAATTAAGGGCTTTTTAAAATTTTTTTTGCATAATATGAACGTAAAACAAATTCTATCGAGCTTACAAACACATGTTCATTTTCGTTAGGCAATGACATAGAGTTTGGCAATATAATTTGATGAGCTTACGTGTCCGTTGATAAAGCTAAATGAAGTGAGATCGATTGATTTAAATATAATCTGATATATATATATACAGGGTGTCTCAAAATAGATGCAGTCAATTAATATGATAATTCCAATTGCATCAAGTTATCTTTCATCTGAGTCTTACAAAGCAATCATATCACTTCAGAAAGGTCAAACCAGATTACAAGGGCAGAAATTGATGGACTTCATCCAACAGTCCACGTGAATCACCAAGTTTATGGGAACGTCTTCGGAGAGACTTCTTCGGATTCTTTCTGACAGAATCTCTCTCCGCATCCACGTTGTCAAGACATCTTGCTGTTAGTTTCCTGTCAGATTTGGGATTTTCAGCATTTGAAAGGGTTTACTGACCCTGAAGCTTGAAATTTGTGTAAATTTGGATTTTCTGGGAATGATTGGTAAGTTAAACATCCTGTAAAATTTTGCTGGCACAGATTTGAAGGATTTTGTCTCCAAGTAAGTCGTGACGCAATATATTTTTTCATTTTCGGTCCAAGGAATTGTAATTGAGGATTGATATGGTTAGAGTTTACTATTTTTAAATTTGAAGTAAAAAAAGAATCATCATCTTCATCATCATGTCGTGCCGCCAGTACGGATATCCCTGACCCTCTCTCGCCACTTCTCCCTATCATTCATCGCTTTTGGCAGGTCTTCAGGGTTACATCCCGTATCCTCACATAGCTGCTGTATGTATGTTCGAGCTGGTCGTCTTGCTTTTGCTTGGCTGTATGCGGGGGTTCATAGAAGTATATCACTGATGAGTTCGTCCTTGCTTCTCCAGCAGTGTCCTGCGTGTCCAGTTTGTCTAACCTGTATAATTTTCGTGATAGGAGGCAAGTGACCGTATAGTTGGTGTCTCGTGGGTTGTTGTTGCCAGGACTTGTTCAATATTGCTCTCAACATTCTTGTGTAATTGCCGTCTAGTTTCTTCTTCAGCCGTTTTGTTAGCGTCAAAGTAGTGCATCCATATAATAGTATCGCTACAACCACTGCTTGGAAGAAACTGCGTTTCATTTTATCGGTCAGGTCTGATTTCCATACGATCGAGAGCTTATCGATAGCTGTCCATGCTTTCGTTAGTCGTGTGTCGATGTCTTTTTCGGTTGATGAGACGCTACTTCCTTGGTAGGTGAATTTGTCTTCTAGTTTCAGAGAGTTTGTGTCTAGTGTGGTAATGTTGCCTTTTTGGTTGTAACACATATATTCAGTTTTGTGTGCATTGACACAGATGTCAATGCCTGCGGCGGCTCGTTCCAAACTATGCAGTAGTGTCTCTGCTTGATTAGGCGTATTCGCCAGTAACGCTATGTCATCGGCGTAGTCGGCGTCGGTAATTGTTTTTGCGGGGTACCTTCTGCTGTTTTTCTTTGTCAGCTCGAAGCCATTTTCTCTGATTTTGTCGATCGAAGTTCTAAGCACGTAGTGTAGACAGATGATAAAGAGGTATGGAGCTAGCGTGTGTCCTTGTAGTACTCCTGTAACAATATCGAAGTATTCTGTGTCTCAATCTGGTGAACGTACTTTCACTTTGGTGTTTCTGTAGAGAATCGTTATTGCTGCTACAGTTTCTTTTGGTCGGCCGTATGCTAGTAGGATTTGCTCTATCTTCCCTCTGTGTATGGAAAAAAAAGAATACATAATTATAAGTAGAGTTAGTAATTGTCGCATGGGGGTCCTGCATTGTGAGACACCGTATATATATATATATATGTGTGTGTGTGTGTGTGTGTGTGTGTGTGTGTGTGTGTGTGTGTGTTTGTGTGTGTGTGTGTGTGTCATCTCTTTTGACTAGATCCAATCATATCTGAATAAAATATTTTCACAGATTTTAAAAAGTTATTTCCCTCAAAACTTGCCCCGAACATATAATTACGTTACACTGCTTCATAGAGTTTAAATAGTTTTTGGTATAATATTTCGTTGAAATTTAATGGTACCAGTCTTTTGAGCACAAAACGTGGAAATTATTATAGTTTACTTCCTGTATTTTTTAATGACATAATAATGTTTACGAACACAATTGGTACATGGGTATGAATAGATAAGTTGCCATAGAAACCAGCAGTGTTTAGAAAGACGAATCGATTAAGTTCAACATCTCTTCCAGTTGGCTAGATGTAACAAGATATGCTTGTGATAACACTTCAATTTGTATCTAGCTGAGGTCACAAGAGCTCGAACATGTTAGTGTTGATGGAGTCTACTCGGACGATATCACACTCTCGAGGCGAAGTCAAGGTTAGAGATTTCTCTGAACGATGGATTTCTTGAATCTTTTTCATTTGGTTTCTGGGGTACGGTGAGGTAATCATAAGCTCAAACGCAGAACGAAGAACGAATAAAAAAGAAGGAAGAAAGTAACCCGTCCTTTGTATCCTATTTTCTTTTCCCCCTACTTCCCAGAACCTCAGAGACAAAACGGAAATAATTAAATAACGAGTTGCTGACGCTTGGGCTGAGTCGTGTTTTCCCAAACCAGTAGACGATTAGCCAAAGCCGACGGAGCAGTTGAAGGTGACAACAATCATTATCATCATCAAGCCGTGCCTGCAAATTTCCTTGATTATCTTTCTCACCATCCATTCCTATGGGTCATTGCTCTCGTTAAGTCATTGCTGATTAATATAAGTTTTTTTTTTTTTTCTGGTCAGGTAACACTTCTATGTACAAGCGTAGGAATCCAACGGACAAAGTCACTTATGATTTAACCCTTACTGCCCCAGCAGAGGAAAGTATATTTTTCTCGTCTTGGAATAATTCACATTTTATTTTATCAGAGTGATCAGATTTTCATATGACCGGTAGCCTGTTGATCATATTTACCCAACCCCTCCGCTCGGGCATGATATGACACAAGGTCAACTTTTTAAGCGGAGTTTAACAGGTTTCAATTCAGAGTTTTCCTTCTCCTAGACTAGTTACTTCACCAAGGTTGAACCTAGTCTGCCCTACTGTTTACCCATAGCCGGGGGTGGGTGGGTGAATAATTGGATTCATACCTTTCCCAAGGGTATTAGTGCTATGTGAAATGCAATCAGTCCAGGATTTGAACTCGTGTCGCCGTGTCCAATTCCTGCGACGATAACCATTACACCATGGGCTACCCCCGGTAGCCAGTCGATAGCTAATTTTTTTACCAATCCATATATTGAGATGAATTCCAGGAGATGAGATATTACTATCAAGGTATCCGAACCTTTCTATTAAATTTAGAGAGTTGGCATTTACAGTGATATCAAAACTGTAATAAATGCCTAAAGTATATTTTATCTGAGTTCATTCATAAACAAAGACTCTTGATGCTTTTTTCTGGTTATGCAACAAAGATTCGGTTTTATTTGGTGTGCTTTCAAGAATTGATAGTTCATATGCGTAGTCAGTATCAGAAATAATACCTGTAAGATATCGTCTGCTTCTTGCATTTTTTCGTGTGAAACAATTTTTTTCAATATATTAATTGACGTTTGTAGTACATAATTTTGACAGATTATGTATAGAAATGGTACCAATGCACTCCCTTGCAGACAGTATCAATGAAACTATTGTCACAATCATGTGAGGGAAAAGTTACATCAATGTCGTCGTAAAATATCTTTATAGCGGTTGCAAATTTATTTGTAGAACAAGCTTAAACAAATGTTATGAGAATTTAGCTTTAGTTAATAATAAAATTATTTTTAAAAAGACGTAGATTCTGTTTAATTTCTTGAATATTAATGACTATATTAAAATCGTCAATTTGTGTAAAAAAAACTAAAAAAAGAAAACCAAAAAAAACTCACTCAGTCATTTAAGGGCAATACACTAAAACTCGTTCATGATACTCAAAACACCAGAACATAATTCTCAATGTTGTTGCTTCTTTCATTGTCTGGAAACGTTCTTTTTTTATTCCGCTGAATGAATCAATCAGTCCTGCAGACGTTGAGTTTCTTGATATTGTGGGCGGTATCCTCTGACTTACATCAAACATAGAAGCAAGTAATTACTCGCTGTTTTATTTTTGTTCCTCAGAAAGCAAGAATTCTGTAAGAGGAGCGAAATAGTTTCAAGTGGTTGGATGAGAAATTAAAAAAAAAGTGATCCAGTGTAGTTATCTGAATAGAAATATAACAGAAGCCGCAGGCACTTGCCAAAATGGTTGATTAGTGTATTGAACACATGAAAACTGTTTATCCCTTCAGTAAGAAAACAAATGAACAATGTTCGTTTACTTATGCCACGTTTGTTTCATATAAAAGGTGTTAGTCTTCATTTCCCTCAAAAAACACATTACTTAATGATCGTCTTGAACAAAACATTTCAAGATACTATGCAGTTGTGTTTACAGCGGTACCCGCAGGGCTTTTCAACGCAAAACATTGCGCCTTCACAGTTTTATATTCTAAACATTAATTTCGTATTGATAAAGGAAATTTCAAAGGTTAGAAAGAGACAACTCTTGTTATAAATGTTTTTAAAAATATCTTTATGAATGTCAGCTGATCATAAGTGATATCAAACATTAATAATCAAATATTTTCCGAAGTATAAGTATTTTAGAATATTAAAAAAAATCTCTTAACCGCCCAAATCAGTGTATTGTATATCGATGATTACTATATCTAGCTTACACTGAAATATAGCAAAGTTGCGAAAATACTTTCAGAAGTAAATGGTCTATACTTATTATCTACGTAAATATTAAGGTTTATTTTTGTGCTAAAGGATAATCTTTTTGTTTCCGAATCATATAATTATATTTCATTTTCTGAGTTTGATTTCGGATTGTTATTTTAACTGATTTCATAATCTAGTTTGGTCTTAAGGGGCACTACTTATATATCATGTCTTGGGTCGGAATAACCTAGATCCCCAGTTGTATTTAGTTCAGAATTGTCTATATCCATAGCCAGTTGCCATACCATACTATGCTCTGTCTGCCCTACTATATTACCCATAGCTGGAGGGACGCTAGTCGGATTCATACTTTTCCTAGAGTATTAGCGCTGCATAAAATGCACAGATCCTCATTCTAGGATTAGAACTCGTGTATTTCAGTTCACTTCTTAAGAGGATAGCAGTTACGACACAGGTGTATGGTATAATATATGAAATATAAGATATAATCCAGTTAACTAGTCCATAAAGATAATATTGGTATTGTGGTATCTCTCATTCTATATTTATGTTTATTCTTTCATTACATTCTATGTTTATTTCTATAGATTAAATGAAAGCTTTTACAGCGTATATTGATATCATATTTACTGGATTTGCAGCTCCAAGTTTGTTCGTGAAATGTTTTTAATGTCACATTGAATTGACAATTCACAACCCACGCGCCAAGTAATCTATTACAAAGGGCAAAAATTGGATGCCTCTCGCGTGTAATGATTATTGATCTAGGCTGGTAGGAAATTATTAGCGTGTTCGATTTTCACTGGGTGTCTGATGCAGCTGACCGTGTATCACAACAAAGCTATTATTAGTATGTCTCTATAGGAACTGAAAAAAAAGTGTACTTCTGCAAAAGTAATTTTGTTATATTGTAGTCTAAGTTTATCTTACTTTGGCACAAGGCCTGAAGTATAGGGAATTCAGAGAGTATTGAACTCACGAATAATAGGTTATTTAATTCGAAATCCCACCTTGTAGAAGAATATTAGTGATACTATTTAGCTCTTAATTGAAGAATAAAGAAGGTTCGTACTTTTTCTAATAGTATTAGTCTGGAAATAAATGTAATAACGTGACTAGGATTCGAAAACAATTGTTTGGACGTCCGAGTCCACCATCATGTCACAGGGATACCCTCATGATATTAAATGATAATAAGATAATTCTTACTTGCTATTAGCAAGCTTTCTATTAATCTTTGAAGTTCTTCCTACGAATTTCTTGTTCCTTAACCTTTTAGAACCTGGGCGCCAGACATTTGTTCCCGAACGGAGAAGTTGATATAACTCATCGACCGAAAGGGAAATACTACTGATTATTTTGAGCCTAAAATTTATCATATTATTTTATTATTATTATTTCACTCCATTCAAAGTTTTACTGCAGGATGTTACTGGCGGATTTTCATTGGAGTAAGAATGACAGTAAACTTTCTCAGTTCTCAAGAAGTCATCTGAGTACCAGGGTGATTTTAGTAGTGCTGAGGCCTGGAATGTTACAATTATTCAATTCATTGATTTGTAATATTATGGCCGAGGGATTTCGTTTTATATATCTTGCCTCTCGGTTTAGTTAGGCTGAGAACCTTTCGCCTAGCGCATAGGTTAGTTAGGTGCAAACAAGAGTGCAGTTGTTCACGCGTGCGCGGAGCGGACGTGTCATTCAGAGATGTCACAATAAAAATCCCAGATAGTGGATATGACCAGGAATGTGAGTGACGTCACGCACCGGAAGCGTGGGCTGAGATTTGAGAAAAGTCAGTTAGTTGAGATTGAGACCTGGGCGAGGCCAGAGGAGTTTTTGCGCTACGGGCGCCGCACGTGATTGGGGGGCGGGGCAGATAGTAAATCAGCATAGAAATATTGTGCCTCTGTCCTTATGTCGAAAAACCCTTTAACTCAAAGGTAATAAAAAGTTTCGTACCTGAAGTAAGAATTCGTAAGTGTTTTTTGTGTTTCAGGATTCCTATGTTATATATATATGGACATTATGAACGTTTTGCGTACCGGTATTAATATGTACATTTTGCATATCCGTACCATGGGTATGTTACAGATTCACTTTTCTGGGTTCCTGTTGTAAAATTAAAAACAAAGCAACCCCCCCACAAAAAAAAAACGTAACCATTATCGGTATCACTCACATCTCCATGTCCTGGTATTTGGCCTACTTTGCGCTTTCTTTATTACCATTATGTCCTTTGCGACTTTTCGCTCCAGCTTAAGATGGTGGTCTTTCACTGTAGTCAGAGTGATAGCTATTACTTCAGGTCTCAAGGATTCTTCAGTATATTCTCGGTGATCTTAACAATGCTGTAGTGCAGATGGTCTTTATTCTTCCGCTGTTTTCCAGTTCTTCCAGGTTTCTTTCCCAGCCATTAGAAACCATTCCAAAGGCACACTCTACAATTAGTCTCCACTTTTCCTCTTATTTCCAAGTCTTCCAGTCCTTGTACTAATCATTTGTTGACTGTACCGAGTGCACCAATTCAACTAGTATCACTGTCACTTTCATGTTCCATAGTGATTTCACTTCCCTAGCAAGGTATAGGTACTTATCTCTTTTTTCGCTTTCCTTCAGTTTTACCCTGTAGTTAGCAGAAACGGCAAAGTGACTATTCGGCCGGATCTGTTTTTTTGGTAACTATCACAAGGTTTGGTCGTCTTGTCGAGATTAGATATATCAAAATCAGAAAGAATTTTGTGCGTTTCATTTTCTTGGACGGATTCAGGATTGTGCATACAACATTTGTGATTATGCTTATATTTATTTTTCCCCCACCCAGTCGTGTCTAGCCTTCTTCTTCTTCTTCTTCTTCTTCTTCTTCTTCTTCTTCTTCTTCTTCTTCTTCTTCTTCTTCTTCTTCTTCTTCTAATTATTATTATTATTTTTTTTTTCCTTGAAAGTTTTTCACATCAGCGTTAGCTGATGGCCTTTCACTGGAGTTTCACAAACAGCAAGTCTCCTCAAGTCTCCAGGACTCTTCTTAGTATTGAGGCTGTTCTCAATAATGCTTTACTTTGCATGGTCTCCACTCGTCCTCCAAGTCCTCCTGTCCTTTTAATGATATTTTTGTAACTGTACCGAAAGCATCAATCACAATTGGTATAATCGTCACTTTCATGTTCTATAGTTTTTTTTCAAATCTCTAGCAAGGTCGAGGTACTTATCCTTCTTTTCACATTCTTTCAGTTTTATTCTGTGGTCAGTCGTAACATCAAAGTCGACTATTTTGCAAATTCTCTTTTTTTTTTTTGTTGTTGTTGATTATTATAGGGTCTGGTCTTCTGGTTAAGATTCGGTGACCAATTTTTATTTCAAAGTCCCATGGAGTTTGTGTGAGTCATTCTCCAGGACAGATGCTGGGTTGTGCATAGACCATTTGTTCGTATGGTCAAATTTAAATTTCTTGCACATATCCCAGTGGATCATCTTGCCTACCCAGTCATATCTAGTCTTATACTCCTTTTGTGCTAATTTGCTGCATTTGATTATTATTTGTGATGGTTTCATCTATATGACCGCATAGCCTACATTTACTAATTTGTGGCGTCTTATCTATTCTGGCTTTGATATGTCTGGTTTGTAAGGCATTGCTTTGTGCCGCTATTAGGATATAACCTGTTTTTCTCTTTTAAAGTTTCCTTTTCTAAGCCTCGTCCAGGTTTTCTCGAGTGAGATGTTGTTTATTAGTGGTTTAAAACGCCCATTATGTTGTTTTTCTTCGCTTTTTGTTTCCTCGTTGTCATTCTCTTCTCCCTCGTGTTATCAGTATCGTTTCTAATAGCTGTAATCAGTACTCCTTCGTGATTTTGTATCTAGTCTTCGAATCTTTCTACCGATGCGTCAACGCTGTCTTCAATGCTGGCAAGTCCTCTTCCTCCCTCCTTTCTTGATATTGTCTGTCAACATCGTCTCTGGGATGTAATGCCTTATGCACGATAATTAGATTTCTTGTTCTTTGGTCCATTTTTTAAAGTTCATCTCTGGTTTACTTGAGAAAGGGTCTCGAATATCTAACTAGGAGTATAGCCCAGGTATTTATTTCTTCGATAAGGTTTCTGCTGGATAGTTTTTTCTCGAGTAACATTCCAGTTCTTCTGATATATTTTTTTTTAATTTTGTCTTTCATCTCCACTTACTTGATGGTGTCAGCTTCCAAGATGCCCAAGTATTTTGTAGGTTTCCTTTTCTCCGAGCATTCTAATCTTGTCTTGACTTGGTAGTTCCATTCAGTCAGTCAGATGTCGTTTGCCACTTTTCTTTGCTAGCATTGCACAATTTTCTATATCAAATTCTATTCCAATTTCCTGACTGCATATTTTAATTGCGTGTATAAGAGTTTCTTGTTTTTTTTTTTTCTATTTTTGCCAATTGTTTAATGGCATCCACGTACACTAGTGATTCGTCTTTTCTTGCCAACTACAAAGTTTGTATCCGTCGTTAATATTATTATTACTATTATTATTTCTACATCACTATAGTCTATCATTAACAAACTTTAAGGGTATTCAATTAAAAAATATATATAATACTGTACATTTTTTGTTGTTGTTCTTCATTTTGCAGCCTAAGATAAAGAAAATCATGAAAGTCCTGTTTGCTGGATTGTAAGAGCTTATCTATTAAAACTATTTCACCCTTACTATTTTTAATAAGCAAATATACATGGTTTAATTAACAATTAAAATTATAAAAAGCGCAAGAATTTTCATTCTCATGTATCTTCTATATACATTTTTTAAATATCAGTGTTTAATCACATCTTAAAAATACTTAAAATCTGTGCTGCATTTAACTGTTTTCAAATACATTCTTGATAACTGTCAATTGTTCTGCTTTGTATTCACTATTCTATATACCACATACAATGTATCATAAAAGTTACGGATTCAGTGTTATTTTAAAATTTACTGATTTAAATTTTCCTATTGTATTAATGTATAACATCATTCATGATATTTGTGTATTTTCAGATAGATTACAGTGAATTGAGGCAGTTGGCAAATTGTGACTTTCCACTTTTTGTTCTTCTAAGTAAAGAACGAGACGTGAAAATATTTCTATAAAAATGTTTCAGTCGGATGTAATCCTCAGTCTAATCGAGGTGGATCGACTTCAGACCTTAACTTACATGTTGGAATCAAACCGGTAATGAGCAAAAACCTATTAATTTCCTGTAATGTGATGAGAATTCTCAGGATCAGGATCTGACCGAGAATAGCTCAGTGATAGAACTGGATGTTGTGGTTTGTAAAGATATATTTACAAGTCTATTTCAATCCGTTTGCTTTATCAGCCATCGGATTTTACAATCGAAATAATAAGTCGATAGAATGAAGTCACTTCAGAAAGGTGGATACCTTGATAATCGCAATGAACTCTTTCACGTGAGATTCTTCAAAACTGGAATTTTCATGAATATTGTCATGTATCAAGTGTAAATACAGAAATAGATGAATAGGAAGTGTAGTGTATGAAGTATTGAACTACAGTTTCGAAGAAAGGGTGTTCGAATTCCAACTGCGCAAATACGTTTACTTTCTAATACCCTTGAGAAAAATATGAACACCTTTTCTCTAAATATGGGTTAAATAGGACCAGGGCTGTTCTGAGAAGATGGAATAAGGATTAAATAACCCACAAAGGTTGCTATGCAATTATACAAACCAAACCAATATACTATGATAGTTATACATGAAATTAAGGAGGTGCCCGTGGTGTAATTGTTATCGTCGTAGGAAATGGACACGGTGACTCGAGTTCAAATCCTGGACGAGACTGATTGCATTTCACATAGCACTAATACCCTTGGGAAAGGTATGAATCCAAATATCCTCCCTCCAGCTATGGGTAAATAGTAGGACAGACTGGGTTCTTCAGCCTTGGTGAGGCAACTAGTCTAGAAGGAAAACTCTGAATTCAGACCTGTCAAACTTCGCTTAAAAACTGACCTTGTGTCATATACTGCCCGAGTGGAGGGGTCGGTAAATAGGGTTATATATGAAATTAATTTTAAACATGTTACCTGTAGGTTTTCTGTCCCCAAGACTAAACAGACTATCACAGTTATATTTTCCAGTAATAATAATTCCTTTAAATTAAACACTTTCTTAGATTCTTGTAATTTTGATTCATTTATTCAAACCGTAATGGTATCATCATCATCATCATGTCGCACTACCAGCACGGGTCTCCCTGATACTCTCCCACCACCCGTCTCTATCGTCCATCGCTCCCGGTAGGTCTTCAAGACTGCATCCTGTATCGGCACAGAGCTGTTGTACATAGATTTTTGCTGGTCGTCCTACCTTTTCTCGTCCATGTGAAGTGGTACACGGGAGTATGTTGCTTATGAGTCCGTCTCGACTTCTGCAGTGTGCAGCATGTCTGGCTCGTCTAACTTGGATAATTTCCCTGATAGGTGTAGGTGGCCGTACAGCTGTTGCTTCATGGGGTACTGCCTCCAAGGCTTGTTTAATACTGCATGTAGTATTCTTGTGAAATTGTCGTTAACCTTTTTCTCCATACTTTTAGTTAACGTCCATGTAAGGCATCCATATAGCAGTATCGACACGACCACCGATTGGAAAAAAAAACTGCGTTTTATTTTATCGGTTAGGTTTGACTTCCATATGACCGATAGCCTTATGATAGGTGCCCATGCCTTTGCTAGTTACATGTTTATGTCAGTCTGTGTTGATGAGACACTGCTTCCAAGGTAGGTGAACTTGTCCCCTAGCTTTAGGGAACTACCATGTAGTGTGGGGATGTCGCGTCTTTGATTAAAGCACATATAATGATGTAGCTTTTTGTTAATTAGATAGAAACAATTTACAAAGAATTCACTAATCTGATAAATATCACATATACTCATGTATAGGTAAAAATTTCAAGGACCCGTGAATATCTAACAGCAATTCCAGCTAGGTGACATTGAGTTTTTTAAGTGCTTGACATGGTATAAACAGTTGATCCTCATTTGATTAAAACTCTCTTTCTTTTATCTATAAGTCAAAATTTAAAGGAACCATGTCACTGGTACTCAGGGTTGAGTTTATTATCTCGACCAATAGATGGTGCACACTTCGACTCGCCGTAGTATCAGTGGCACGGATCTGGTCAGGTGAGTCACGTCTCTGAACACAATAGTCAGCCGATGCTGCCTAGCATTGGTTTCGGGGAAGACTAGCATTCAGGTCACCCTGCCAAAACTGATGTTCCTCAAGCTTCAGAAGACCTTACCCTCAGGCTCTAACCCTCTTTGGTGGAACAAGGTTTATCGCCTGGCGTCTGAAGTGCTTCATTTATGGGGTATGCCGACGGGGCTAGTGTATCTTTTCGGAATGCCGTGCGTTTATGGCTCTGCACCCTGATCCACCTTAAAAAAGCCTAGTGCCACAATCGGCCGTTTGGTGGAGTAAGAGATTTAAAAAAAACGTCACGGGTACTCAGAATGTGCTAGCAGAGAGGTAAAATCCCCCCTAGAACGGGTGTCGTATATATAATATTTAACTGCACTTAAAGTTCTAGCTTTGAAGATCTGGGGAGTATGAGATACTCCTTTTTTTTCGCTAATACCCCCAGGTCATCGAACTCTAATCAGTTGAACCTTCTTGGGACCAATCAGTGGGTCAAATAGAACCTTTAAAAAGTTGTTCGTATCCGAGAGTACTGGTTGCAAAAGGAAAAAAAAAACTTCTTCAGAAACAACAGCGCCATTATGTGAATACAAACGTTCAATGAACCTAATTATTTAATACCTAGGCATAAAATAACCCTAGAATGGTTAAATCCCTTAAAATCAAATCAATAATCTATCCTTAACGCCAACATTTTATACTGATTTATTGATGTGAACTAATTTTATAAGACTGAAATGCAAATATAATAAATAGTTTCAGATGCAATATTTAAAAAATTAATTCCAGAAATTCCAGATTTTGAGACTGAAAATCAACCGTTGACCTATACATGAGATTTACTAATGTACCAATTAATAAATATGCTATATCGACCCGTATCCAAAAAGATTGAAGTTCAAATGAAGCATAAAAGTTAATAAATAATATTGAAAATGACAACATGAAATCAGGTTCATATTTCTATAATGATTACTTTCACTTGACACCAACGTTCGGGGAGGCCTCGCATTCAGGTCATCCGGCTAAAACTGGCTTTCCTCGAGCTTCAGAAGAGCGTCTTCTCAGGCTCTAACAGTCTTCGGAGGAGCAAGGGTTTTCAGTTTTTGCACTAGGTAAATTCTGAGCTTATAGGTAACCTGTTTACATTTCACATAGCGCTCATAAACTTGGGAAAAGTATTCATCCTACTATTCTAACTACAGTTCTGGATAAATAGTAGAAACAACTGGGCTCTTTACTCTTGGTATGATAGCAACCGGTCAAGGAGAAGAAAAACACTGAATTCATACCAGTTAAACACAGCATTGAAAATGACGTTGCTTTAGATAATGCACGTACCTAAGACTAGGCAAATACATACTTATAGTAGAAGAATTTAAAACATAAATATTTGTTTATTTTTCTTCGTTTCCATGACAAAACAAAGCAAAACAATAATCGAGAAATACTAAATATATTTTAAATATGTTTGAATCCATAAGTAGTAAAGTGGGCGACAGTAGTCGAGGGCGATCCGAAGGCTTCCTTTACAATAGCTACTAAATCGAGGGGTTGTGGAGGGTGCTACTCCATTCCTTGGATTGCTCTACTTTACCCTTGATCCGTACCTTAAAATGGTGAGTGTCAAGTAAGGCGGTATCAACTGCCATTTTTGAGTCTTTGGTATGCATTCGACCTGCGATTGAACCTCAGTCTTCCTGCCCATTAACGAACAATCTACCCTTTATGCCAATGGCCTGGTAAATAACATACTGCAATTTCTGCAAGATGATATTGCGCTTCTTAAGTGCTTGACATGGTATAAACAGTTGATATTCATTTGATTAAAGCTCTCCTACCTTTATAAGCTGCTTCGAAACATAACTGTGTCACAATATTTAAAACAGTTCATAGTTTTGAGGTATTTCTATAATAATTTCACTCAACTGTATGATGTGCTACACGCGGTCATTATTAAGTAAGATGAATTTTGCCAAACGATTTCGCAGTAGGAAGCAGTTTATAGTTTCATCTCTTTCAATGAAATGATGAGTCAGTTCATGAGATATCGTGACCTTTTTACTGATCGCTGCACTGGAAACTTTTCTTCATCTTTTTGTCTAAGACCAACGTGGAAAAGCCATGTTCAACTCAATTTTATACATATTTTGTTATACATCTTTTTACTGATCACACATACTTCTAAAAATTTCATATGATTTGTAATCCTCAACTATCAAAGATTTAATGAAAAACCTCTGTTTAAGCATTTAGCGTATATCATGATGTTTTGTTTTCCGCCATTTTGATTAGCCTCAAAATCAATATTTATGCCAGATAAAAATGTTTTTTTCTGTTAACAGGTTCCAAACAAAGTCAAATTTCCATTCATAGAAAGAATATTAAATGTTTAAAAAAAAATCCCAATTAGTTTCTGAGGGATCCTTGTGTGAATAGCATATTGATTAGAATATTGAACAGTGTCGTATTGCATTTGTCAGTATTGCTGTTCCCGCTCAGCGTCCTTCAATTTGACTTTTTCAATTTAAAATATTTCTCATCCATTACACTGCAGACCGTTAAGGGCTGCATTTATCTGATCGTCCAATCATCAACAGGTCCAGCTAGTTTGCTAGCCTGAGGGTCTGTCTCCGACACGAGCATAATTATTTCTATCATTCACATCACAATGAGATCCGATATACTCAATGAGCAGGAAAGCAAATGAAAAATAACAAAGCAATTAGTAAGAATTCAATCGTACTTCGTATTTGTTCGATCATACTAAATAGGTATGTTTATGAAAGAATGTGATCAAGATGGAAAAGTCGAAGATGTTCGCAATAGATAATGAACTAAGTATATCTACTGGAAATTTGTGAGTTACGAAGCATGAATATATATCGATTTGTGTAATATATTTACCCCACTAAATATATACACATACAATATATATATATATATATATATATATATATATATATATATATATATATATTAAAAGAAAGGTAAATGAGGAGAAATATTTTTTGAAAAAAAGTACTCTAAACATTGAAATTGTGAAGGCTAAAATTCCGTTACATGGGCCTACATGTGGAGCAGAGAAACCTGAGATGGAAATATGAGGAAAAGTTGCTAATCAACCGTATTTATAGTGTTAAGTATTTTTCATGTGAGAAGATATAATCCGAGTGCGTTAATTTCTATAATAAATAAATTCTTTTCGTGTCATATTCACGTGACCAAACTTCTGACCACGTGAGAAATACCTCACTTCATGAATACGGTTGATTAGCCACTTTTGTCATTTTTCCGTCTGTTGAATATGTGCTTCATAGAAGAATTTGATGAGATCGTAATTCAAATATTTTATTTGGATAAGGATAGAAAAATTCTTTGTAACAGATTATCCGAACTGCTGATTTTCTTTTTTATTCTCCTATATTGGTTGACTTATCAGTCTAATCAACCTCTCTTAACATCAGTAGAGTAAAGTGAAATGAAAACCTCCTCCCTCCTGTTGGTGGACCTTAGGATTGGCTAACTCTATCAGCTTAAGTGGTTTAAAATCCATAGAATATTGTATATGTCTTGGCAGATATGTAAGGCCTTGGAAAACCTATTAAAAATCTTGTTACTATTAGCGAAAATCCGTCTTTCTGTCAATCTCTCAGTCACCCACTAACTCTCTCTCTCTCTTTCTTTTACTCTCACTCTCTCTCTCTCTCTATATATATATATATATATTTGTGAGTGTCTGTGTGTCAAAATAATCTTCTCTATAATAGCCAGAAAAGAAGATTGCCCTAATCTTTATAAATCTCCTGAAAACGACGATAAATTATGAAACAAGTATATATATATATATATATATATATATATATATATATATATATATATATATATAAAGTTGATGACCGTAGTCGAGGGAGACCAGAAAACTCCCTTTTCAATAGCTACTACACCGAGGTGTAGTGGAGGGCGCTACTCCTTTGCCGGGATTGCTCCACTTTAACATTGATAAGTACCTTATATTGCTGAGTGTTAAGCAAGGAGGTACCAAGTACCATTTTTAATATCTTTGGTATGACGCGACCTGGGATTAAACCCAGGTCTCCAGGACCATTTGCGAACACTCTTCCCACAATAAACGGAAAAGTCGATAATTCAAACACTTACAACAGATTTACTGGTAATATTTCGTTCTTTATTCACAGAACATCTTCAGACAAAATTTCTGTGAAATAAGAAAGAAATATCTCCAGTAAATCCACTGTAAGAACTTTATTTATTCACTTTTTTACATATTGTTATTATCTTGTCAGATTCATCAAAATATACCATTTATATATATATATATATATATATATATATATATATATATATATATATATATATATACATTGACCAAAAAAAGTGTGTAGAATAAGTTTTAAATTGATTAGATGAGAACGTGAAGAAGATTTTATTTCGCAGATTGTTCTCTTCTCCAAACATAATAAACCACCATACTTAATTTCATGAATACAAAGAAGATTGATAAAACGAAGATTCCATCTATTTTCGCTGCCGAAAAATGGTTCTTTTTTTATAATCATTAATATTGACAATGATATCACGAACTTAATGTTAACCCAAACTCTAAATACCCGACACTTAATACTGGTGTACAAATGAATCAAAATTAACAGATCAGATAAAAGCAGCAATATCATTCGACTAAATGTTATTCCAGAATTTTGTCTTTCAATTATTCATATAAACAATTTCTTCAGACACCTTGCATGCATAGAAAGAAGTTGCCATTTGGTAAAAATATGTTTAAATTTTTTGCTTCATGCAGATCAACTTTTTATTGATTCTCGAAACTATGGCCAGAAAAAAAAAAAAAGACATTAACTTTTCGTAAATAATTAACAACGGTTTTTCTTTAACTGATTCTTGCAATAAATATTACTGAGAACTTATATGGCTTTAGAAACGATTACATAATTTCTAACATTCAATAGATCTTCAGCCCAAAATTGAGCATTTCATCTATTTATATGTACAAAAGGAATGGTTATTACGTAAAAAAATGAATTATTTCAAAATAAATCTATTTTATCTATCATATCCTTTCATAAAGAGACGTGCACAAGAGTTCAAAAATTTGGCTGCTCTGTTGCAATAATCAGTACTAATTATTTCGTAAGCCATTTCTTTTCTTATTATATACATATTGTAAAACCAATTACTGACTTAATAATAGCATTTTTCGTTCAGAATTTACTCCCGTCTACTTCTGAGAATAATGGCTTCATATATTCTATGAATCCTTAATCGGTTATGATCAAAAGTTTTCGTTGAAGTACATTCTATGAAATATGAAGCAATATCCTTGAACGAAGCGGTTGAGGTTAAAACAGAATAAACATAGCTTTTGATAAAGCACTAAGTGGACTAGATGTTTTTATCGATAGTACACCTTCATCTTTGACTTTCAAAGATTTTGTAAATTTATTGGCAACTTTATATATATATATATAACCGACAATATATATATATATATATATATATATTTATATATATATATATATTGGAACCATTTCTTCATTAATACACATTTCGTTGAACATAATAGACATTTTGTCCACATATTTTTTGTTGATCCTTCCATATTGCCGTATTGATTTTATTATATTCGGCGGGAATTGGTTGATGTATTGTCCACGATTATTCATTTCCTAAGTACTTTCTGCCCAACTTTGGGCCATCATCAGGGTAGGATCCATTACAAAATTAATGTAACTTTTGTACCTACATTATTACTTTGTAAGAAGCAGAGCGTATGTACAATTGCAGTGTGTAGCGTTTACTTTTAAATTTGTTTCATTAAATAGTGCCAGTTGCTAAAGACATTTAAATATATTAGCACTTGAAAGATTCGTATGTTTTGATTTACTATATATAATGTGTGCTTTTCCATCGGTTGTGTTCTCCCGCTAAGATCACGAAATAAAGTTTTATGGAGAATTTACCAATGAGGATACCCATTCATCAGCTTGAGTACTCCTGACTGGAGAGGGATTTGAGGCTCCTATTAATTTCAGTATTTCAAGAGCCAGAAGCTAGAGCCTTACAATTCAACATTGGTGAATATCTTGTTTATTTAACAAATCTGACTCTAAGTCGCTGCCTACAAGCAGCTTTTAGATAAAATAGGGTTGAGGATTTGTTTGCCATGAGGGCAAGTTGAAGAATAGAGTCGGAAAAGTCATATCGGAACAAAAGGTCGAAATGGCGACTCGAGTAATCCGATCGATCCTCTCTGATAGTCTATCAGGTCAATCAAGGGCTAAAGTGGAGTGTTGATGGTTATTTGCAATAAAAACTACCGGATCACGCACTGCCCATCGACCAGGAAACCATCTGAATCATAAGGGTCAGTAGGTATGTCCAACAGGTGGCCTCTTTCGGAGAATCTTACACTTGTGCAGATGTACAGTCGGCGTATTTCACAGCCTCAGGCAAGTGGGTATATATATATATATATATACATGTGTGTGTGTGTGTGGAGTGGGTGTGTCTGCACGGGAGTATGTGCGTGTAGATGTGGATGTTTGTCGGCTTAGAGAGTTATTAACTATGTTTAGCATAGTTAGCGACCTAAGTCAAAGGCGACCAGAAGGATCCCTTTTCAATAGCTACTACACCGAGGTGTAGGAGAGGGCGCTATTCCTTTCCCAGGATTGCTCCACTTTACCCTTGATACGTACCTTACAATGCAGAGTGTTAAGCAAGGAGGTATCTTTAAAGTATGGCACGACCTGGGGTTGTAACCGGGTATCCCGGGCCATTGGTGAATGTTCTACCCACTAGTCCTATGAGCCGATTACTTAGCTGTGGCAAAAGCAACCAATGATAGGAAAACTGATGATTCTGATGATTTAGCTTGTACTATATCATGACAGAGAGAGAGAGAGAGAGAGAGAGAGAGAGAGAGAGAGAGAGAGAGAGAGAGAGAGAATGTGTGTGTCGTCTGTGGTGTAATTGTATACGTCGTAGGAAATAGGTGCATTGTGAGGAGTTAAAAAGCTGGATTAGACTGTTTAGATTTCACATCACGCTAATAACTTTGAGAAAGGTATGGATACAATTATCTTCCTCCACCTATTGGTAGGTAATAAGGCTGTTAGCGTTGTTTTAGTTTGGAATGGCAACCAATCTTGAAGAACGAAAAGCCTGAATTGAAACCTGTTAAACTCTGCTTACAATTGAACTTGTGTTGGATTTTGCTCGCACAGAGGAGTAGCAATATATATATATACGTATAAGAACACATGTAAGTACACAAAATACAGACAAAAACATAAACCTTATATATATATATATATATATATACTTTCATTAAGCAAAAACACAAACTGATCATATTAGGATTATAAACTTATTTCCATCCTGTTATGTGTTTTTGAAAAATCAAAAAACACGAAAAGAAAATTAACAGGACTTCTTCAAATCTTATGGATAAAATAAATCAGAATAGGCACAGGAAAGAAGGGTGGGAGGGGATAGAAGAGGGGTGAAGAGTTATCTCCTCATTTAGCCCACTTTCGTTTTTTATTTTATTGTCGGTTAGAATTATAGAAAATTGAATTTAAAAAAAAAATGTATTCTAACCGACAATAAAATAAAAAACGGAAGTGGGCTAAATTTGGAGATAACTCTTCACCCCTCTTCTATCCCCTCCCACCTTTCTTTCCTGTGCCTATACTGATCTATTTTATCTATAAGATCTGAAGAAGTCCTGTTAATTTTATTCGTGTTTTTTTTTTTTTTTTTCAAAAACACATAGCAGGATGGAAATAAAGTAATAATCCTAATGAGACTGGTTTGTGGTTGTTTTTTTTTTCTGAATGAAATTATTGCTCTGTAATGTCTGTTACATTGAGCTCTTTACCAGGGAAATGTAAATGTTCACTCTTGAATAGTTTTCTTGTCCTGATGGAATTACTCCCAATTCCGGTTTAACTGGACCAAATAATATATATATATATATATATATATATATATATATATATTGAGAAGCAAACATATATACATCATCATCATCATCATATCGTGCTGGCAGCACGGATATCCCTGACCCTCTCTCGCCACTCCTCCCTATCGTTCATCGCCCTAGGTAGGTCTTCAGGACAACAACCTGTATCCTCACATAGCTGCTGAATGTACGTTCGAGCTGGTCGTCCTGCTTTTGCGCGGCCATGTGTGGGGATCCATAAGAGTACATCTCTTATGAGTTCATCTCTGCTTCTCCAGCAGTGTCCTGCCATGACGAAACAAGTTCACACCCTGGACAAGGCTGCTTGCATTTTGCGTAGGGCTTACAACCATGGGAAATGTATGAATCCACCTATTTTCCCTAAATTATGAGTCAGTTGTGAGACAGAGAAGGATGTTTAATGTTGTTATGACAACCGGTCTTGAAGAAAAACTCTTCATTCAAATCTGTTAAATTCTGCCTAAAATGTTTACCTTGTTCGTCCGGGGGAACCGGGTAAACACACATACACACAGTCAAACCCACTCGCATATTTATATAAGTATATAAGAGGGAGTGTTCTCGTGTGTGTGTTTACCCAAACCCTTTGCACGGACAAAGTAAATTTTATTTACTTTTTATTTTATTAACTTTTTATATTATTTTAATGTGTGTGCGTGCAGTTGGTTGTGTTTCTACTTGCATACCGATCTCTCTCTCTCTCTCTCTCTATATATATATATATATATATATATATATATATATATATATTCATCTATCTATATATACATACATACGTATGTATGTGTGTGTGTATACGAAGAATAGTGGATGATTACGATTCAAGGTGTGATGGAAAGATCCATGCTAGGAATATAGCTACTTGATCTGATCCGAAGCAATATCATTTGGTAGCGGAATAGAGTGAAAGACGTAAACACGGTGTATTCAAAGCAGAAGTTCCGCTGGTTCACAGACAACAGGTGGACCCGTGCAGTTGTCAAGTCGTATCCGAGAGACCGGAAACGGACACTCGGAAGACCTCCACATAAATGGGAAGATGAAATCATCAAATGCCAATATGGAGAAGAATGGTGTGATCAAGAATGAAATGGAAACGCATTATGACTAGTGATGTGGAAAGCAACAGACATACTGGTATATATGTATATAAATATATATGTGTGTGTGTCTGTGTGTCGGTGTGTGTCACTATGATGCACGTTCATCAGTATTGTAGCATAGTCACACACACACACACACACATATATATATATATATATATATATATCATTATCATCATCATCATGTCGTGCTATCAGAATAGATATAATTGACCCTCTCTTGCCACCCCTCCCAATCGTCCATCCTTTCCGGCATGTCTTCAGGGCAGCATCCCGTATCAACACAGAGCTGCTGAATATATATTTGAGCAGTTCGCCCTGCCTTTGCTTGGCCAAGTGAAGGGGTCCAAAAGAGTACATTACTTATGAGCTTGTCCCTACTTCTCCAGCAGTGTCCCATATATCTTCTTCGTCTAATTTTGATAGTTTTCATGATGAGTGGTCGGTGGCTGTACAGCTGCTGTATCATTGGGTGTTGTGTCCAGGACTTCTTCACTATTGCTCGCAGTATTCTTGTGAAGTTGCTTTCAAACTGTTTCTCCATCTGTTTACTTAGCGTCCATGCAGTGCATCCATATAGCAGTATCGACACGACCGTTGCTTGGAAGAATCTGCGTTTCACTTTATCGGTCTGGTCCTAATTCCATATGACTGATAGCTGCCCATGTCTTTGCTAGTTGCGTGTTGATGTCTGTCTCAGTTGATGAGATACTGCTTCCTAGGTTGGTGAACTTGTCTACTAGTTCCAGAGGGCTACCGTTTAGAGTGGAGATGCCGCCTGTTTGATTAAAGCATGTATATTCAATTTTGTATGCATTGATATGGAGGCCATTGCCTGCAGCGGCTCGTTCCAGACTATGTAACTGGGTTTCGGCTTGGGCGGGTGTATTTTCCAGAAGCGCTATGTCATCAGCGTAGTCTGAGTCGGTAATTGTTTTGCGGGGTACCTTCTGCTTTTTTCCTTTGTTAGCTTGAAACCGTTTACTTTGATTTTATCAATAGCTGTTTACACACACACACACACACACACATATATATATATATATATATATACTCCCCAACGAGGTTTGAGAACTTGAGGAAGTAATTACCAGTTGCCACGTAAGCACAACTGCAAAGCTCTTCTTATGAATTGAGCACTCCAGTAGCCGTTAGCGTATATGTATTTACGTAAAAAAAGTCCTTCGCTTACGCTGACGATGACCAGAGCACAGTGGTAAGATATCAGACTGTGTCGCATATCGCAACTTTAGACAAAGAACGAAGGACTCTTAAATATGTTAAAATATAATTTATACTTTTATTATTCAACGGTGACGATTGTATATAGTAGGAATACACTCAGAGCGAGTTCGTACATATCTTTCCTCTGTGGTAGGGAACCTTTTTGTGAAGTAGTGCGTTGACCGGAGAACACACACGGGGAGCTGATTAGATCTCTCCCCTTCGCTGGAGCGACCACTGGATCTCTGCCGTCAGTCCAAAATTACAGACCTTATATTGTCTTTCAAGTCCCATGAACACGCCTCTTCACCCACGTATTTTTTTTTTTTTGTTTATGGTTGGTTATCGGAACTTATATACTTCTGCTTTTTTCCGGTAAATTGTTGATCTTTCCTGCGAACAGAAATACCTGTCATTCTATGCATAGTCAATAAATTATATTCTCTTTCCAGTGAAACCACTTTGTTGATGTTATCTTGCGACTGCATTTAATCTGCTAAATTCATCGTCGCCAGCTAAGCTAGTATATTACAACTGGAGTAAAGTTGGTCGGTTTTCGAGCTCGGCTAGAAACATTTTGCGTGTGTAGCCATACTGAATAGTTGTGATACCACGAAACAGTCTGTCTGTGAATGACAATATATATATATATATATATATATATATATATAAGTCTGTGTGATTGTGTACGTGTGTTTGGAACTAAGTTGCAAGTTTATCTGGACAACTTTTAAACCACACTCAGGTGAAAGCAATACGTATTGGCGCATTAACTATCGCGATACTAACAATCACAGCCAGTACCTCCCACAGCTTATACAGCTTCATTTGCCTGATGAATATTTTTACTAGCCCGTAAAAATTATTTTGTAGTCGAAGATTACTTGACAAAAGCAGTTACAGTCGTTTGAAGTACCGTTGTGTTTGGTTGTGCCTAGAATGTTGGTGTGCTGACACACTTTGTGTCAAGTTGGGATGTTATGATTTATGAAATTTAATTTGGCCATAATACCCAGAAAGCAATAATAATATTGCTTGAGCGAAAAGTGAAGTAGCTGTTGAACCCATAAACTAACCAGACGGTTATCTATATTTAGCTCTTGTTACAAAAACCTCGATGATCAGGAAAGTACAATTTGGCCTAAAACTATGGAATCCGAGGTCGGGCTCAAAGCCATTGAAGCAAATCCAGTTAGTAGCATGAAGAGAGTATCAAATGAAATTGGAATCTTACAGTCTAGCGTGGTTTGTCGCCTTCATTGCCTTGACAAAGCAATTAGAGCTGCTGAATTGTGCCTCACGCTAATAGAATGCAAAAACATCCTATATATGACAGAAATCTAATTTAGTTTATTTTGAGAAATTACCAAATGAGAGATGTATAGGATGAGACACGCCCACACAAGGAAGAAACACACACACATACGCACACTCACTATATATATATGGCCTATCGGTTAGAGTGTCCGACAATGGCCCGGGAGACCATGGTTCAATCCCAGGTCGATTCATACCAAAGACTCAAAAAATGGTACTTGATGCCTTCTTGCTTAACAATCAGCATTATAAGGTACGGATCAAGGGTAAAGTGGAGCAATCCAGGGAAAGGAGTTGCGCTCTCCCCTACACCTTGGTGTAGTAGCTATCGAAAAGGGTGTCATCGGGTCACCCTCGACTATGGTCGCCTACTTATATATATGCATTGGTAAATTTACTAATTTGGTTGTTTTAATGGGTTTTATTGCATATCAAATGTTAGAGGTTATTTCACATCCTTTATACATTTAAATTTAATAGGATTTGTAAAAGCAGATTTTGTAAATAAAATTTTAAAACGAGGCAGAGATCGATGGTTTCAAGTATTCTCATCCATTATAAGTAATTTTATTTAGTATTAATCCTTTGTTGGCACACACGTAACTTGCTTTATATATTGGTCTGTAACACCAACAGTTTTATTTTAAACTCGGATAAAAGGTTTCAACCATCGCTACATAATCCTTTAAGTTAACATCAATTATTTGTTTGCACACAGTTTAATTGTTAAAAAGTTATATTTGATCCACAGATAACACCCTAACAGTTATTTCCACTCTGCGTCAGAGTGAACCTGGTGTAATATAGTTAAGGATTGTAGTTGTAAATTGTTTTATTTTTAGTGATAAATTGAGTTTGTTTAAATTGAGTTTAAGTGTAGGTAACATTAATCTGTCTTTTGTGTGCACGTGCCATGATCGGATGTAAGCATGATATTATAATGCTTTGAAATCGGTTGTAGATAGGATGTTGGAAAAAATTATTTGCCATGCAAAGGCAGTTGATTAGACTGGCGAGTAATGGAAAGTTTTTAAGTAATTGCATAAGTAGTAATTAATGAAGATAATTGAAGAAAATATAAAAATAAGATTTAGGAGATCGATCTGTTCAGAGTCAGGGCAGTTGCGTCAGGGAGATTAGGGTCGAGAGACGTGCGGCCTCATTGGTGAGTGACAGCCGCTGTGTTTTATTTCGTCTGCCACTTATGAAACTCAGAACGTTTCTAAAAGATACCAGTAATTATTTCCAATTAAATTCCCTCGATCGTAGACTACTATGAGAATATTGTAGACTACAATAAATTTTCGTATCAAAAGAAACAACCGAGTTGCTCTGTACTTGGGTAATGTAATATCTTTTCATTTTTGGTCTCATTAGGTAAAACTTTGTTTATATTTGCGTGTGGAGTGTTACCCTCATTTATATTTTTGACCTTCATCATATTTTTGATCCCGTAACGTTACACCGGGAGCAATGGCATTGAAAGAGTACTCCGTACTATCTCTAAATATCCAGGCATAAAGCCTCATCAGCAAATACAGTTTAGTATCCTATCCAGGACACTCGTTGTAGGGAAAGTGAGGTTCTTCCCCGCCTGTCTAGGTGCAGTCGGTGTATTCTACAGCCTCAGTCTACTGGGCTGTAACTAATTTTGCAGACACTATATATTTTTTCTTTGCAATTCATTTCAAGATAAAAAGTGAATTAAAGAGTTGAATGTCGATAGATTTTTCTGTCAATATTCAGTTGCATGGATTTGGTAAATCTAATCTTAAACGTTCTCCATTCGTAGCGTGTAGCTATCTATTTATACGTAGAATCCCTTCTGGATTAGAGTGGTTAATGTTCTATAACTATATCAGAGCAGATTAGCATTGAGAGAACGTATTTGAAAAAAAAATACAATACACAATTTGCCCACTTATACACATACGAATACCCCCACTTTAATATGCATACATACGTATATGCATGCATCTAAAAGATGCTAATTTCATTCAAATTACTTTTCATTTTCATTTTAATAAAAAAAAACCGTTTCAATTGGCTGCAACCTATTCTTATACAACGGTCTGCTTTGCGTGCACCATTCGATGTTTGCTTGTCATGCAAGCGTTTGGATCTGACAAAGCCAATGATTTTTTTTTTTTTTTGTATTTATGGGTTCTTAGTGATAGACTGCTGATGCAGCACTGATATTTCGGTGCATTATTTTCAAAATTAAATTTGAATTGTAATTTTCCTTCTTCATTCTGCTACCCGAATAACTGAGTGAAAAATTAAAAAAAACTGTAGAAAGAGAAAATGCATTAAGGGTTTGCCAATATTCAATCCAATTTACATTTATAGATCTTATTTTCTTTGTAAAGAATTATTTTGACCCGGTAGATTAAAAAAATGGCATCATAATATTTGAGAAAATATATACTATCCATTAGCAATTTAGATATTCATACTCTGATTGATAATTCTTAGACTTTTCACATTTCTAAACTAGCCAATAACACACACGCAATATATATATATATATATATATATATATATATATATATATATATATATATATATATATATATATATGAATCAGTGAGTATGCAAAAATTAACCTAGATAATTATATAGATGTAAAGTTACATATATATATATATATATATATATATATATATATATATATATATATATATATAAACAAATAAATGTGTCGCTAGATGTTAGAAAAAATGTATACGAATCTATCTATCTATCTATCTATCTATCTATCTATCTGTCTATCCCCTTCCTCTCCCTATATATATATATATATATATATATATATATATATATATATATATATATATATAGCAACGAATAGACCGGAGGGTTTATTTTTGATGCGAATAAAAGATTACAACAAAAAGTAAATAACAAGATTGCTAACCAGTTTCGATCCTCGCACAACAAAGCTAAATCTTGGGACAGAGAAACGCATTTATACGTAATTTTCTATCCAAACTTTCTAGTAGACTGGTGAGTTGGAATAGGAAATATCTAAATCTATGGACTGAGTCTTTCGGCAGACTGTCTCTTTTTGATAAAATTCAATTTTTTCGTAATGTTGGACTTATTCATGAACGTAGCTTTATAATGCTATTGTCTAAACATCACGGCATATCATTTAGTTCATTAAAAAATTGTATGTTCTACTGATCCCAATATTAGTGAGAAAGTTCTCAATCTCTCTTCAGTACGGTTTTAATTCTCTATTCTAGTTCATATGATAGATTATTCTATCCCTCTTTCACTTACTGAACGTGAAGAGATCTATTCAGAGTTTGAATTTCTCTTTCCCCAAATTAAAAGACATCAGCCCGTCTCTAATAATCATGTTAGTGGATTTAAAGCTTGATTGAATGACCTAGCTCACTCATATGCAGGTACTTCCGTTTCCTATTCCGAATGCAAGCGGCATGGTGAGCAATTTCGCTCTCTAAAGCCATTTAAGAATAATAAATCATTCGAAATTACAAGACCTGATAAAGATTCTGGTGTCATCATTTTGGCTTACCAAGATTAAAGGGACAAAATGATGACTATATTAGGAGACTCCTCCAAATTTATTAAGCTTTTTCCGGTGGATACACACGACCGTACCGTATCCATTGAGTTGTCGTGTTGGTTGTTGGGGTTTTATGGCACATCAACCTTAGTAGGTTATTGAACGCCAAATCCATCCTTCTACAAATAATCAGTTCTATTTCAAATAATTCAGTTTGACATGATGACACAGGTTAATTGTCAAAAACATTTCTATTTCAAGCAATTCTGTTTAATTTAACAGTTTTAATTCAAACAATCAAGTTTAGCCTAAGTACAGTTTAAATGTCGAAAACAATTTTATTTTAAACAATTCAGTTTTCCATCAGAACGCAGTTTAAATATCAAAACAGTTATATTTCAAGTAATTCAGTTTAACATAAGTAACTTACTGGAACTCGGTCCTAAATTTTTCACCACTCCTGAAAGCAATATAGGAGAGTTAAAAAATACCTCAAATAATTTGATAGAATATTTAGACTGATGGAAAAATTCAATAATAGAAAATATACAGATGATTTCCAAATAAAACATAAATCTACATTCTTTCCAATGAAAGATAGCAATAGTGAATTAAACACATTCTTTAAAAAAAACTCCGTAATATCAACCTCAAAGAAAAGAACTACACAAGAAAACCGCTCACAAACAGATAAAATCTAAAAATATACAGGTAATCGAAAATATAATTATAAACTTGTAAGACAAGCGAAGCGCCGAAGTGATTTTAACAAAACAAATTACGGTACAGAAATCCAAGAAATAGTAATTGGTGAATCTAACTTTAAATTAATTTATAAAAACTTAGACAAATAGTATCTCATAAAAATTGCAAAATTCTGCAAAAGCTACAATGCAACATTAGGTAAAAAAAGAAAAAATATATTTCTTAACTAACTACATCGCAACAACTCACATTTTTTCGGATAATCAAAAATTCACGAGTCCGAGGAAATTAAAATACCAGTAGAAACAGAAAAAAATTTGAATATATAGAAACCCTATCGTCGCAAGCGCAACATACTCCATAAACGGCCCAAGCAAACTAATAGACATTTTACTACAACCCAATCTAAATAGGATAAAAAGCTACATAAGAAATGATATCCACTTTTTAAACTCCATTGCACAAAGAACTGACTCCAGTGACCTCATGATTACACTTGACGTCACGGTAATATCCCAGATGATTTACGAAAACAAGCCATCTCATTTTCGATGGAAAAGTACACAAAAACATTACACCCAAATATTAACATTTTTTTTCACTTTTTCATTTTTTTTCAATCATAAATAATAACTCCCTCGAATTCGATAACATAAATTATATCAAAACCGTAAGAACAGCTATGGGAACCAAAATGGCACTAATATACGCCAACCTAACTTTAGTATACGTAGAAAAAAACTACATGAAATCATTGGTAAAAATTGCAGCAACAATATAAGAACAGAGTATATTAGATCCTAGAAAAGATATATCGATGATTGTTTCGTATTTTGGAAACGCCAATGGCGCAGCATTAACGATTTGCATAATTTATTTCAAAATCTACACCTTAAAATAAAATCCATCATGGAACGAAGCTTTAAAGAACTACTATTCCTCATTAAAAAGAAAATGGATAAATTATCCATATTTACCCAACCCCTCCGCTCGGGCAGGATATGACACAAGGTCAATTTTTAAGCGGTGTTTAACAGGATTGAATTCAGAGTTTTTCCTTCTAGTTCCTCACCAAGGCTGAAGAACCTAGTCTGCCCTACTATTTACTCATAGTTGGAGGGAGAATAATTGGATTCATACCTTTCCCAAGGGTCAGTCTCGTCCAGGATTTGAACTCGTGTCGCCGTATCTATTTCCTACGACGATAACCATTACACCACGGGCACCTCCTAATGGATAAATTATCACCTCAAACTCTCAAATACACAACAATACCTCCATTTCAAAATTCTTCATTCCAAAAACAGCATAAAATCTATCCCATATACCCTAACAGGTAGAATACGCGCCACAGTCACTAACAAAAGCCTAAGACAAACCTGCGTTGAGGAATTATGTGTAACCTTCCATTAGAGGTAATAAACGGTTATAATTATAAATAAATGGTTCGATTTAGAAGAAAAAATACCATTAAATGAACAACCAATCCAAAAAATAACAATGTACGAAGAACCCTAAACATACGTCTCAACATACATCATCATCATCATGATGTCGTGCCGCTAGCACGGGTATCGCTGACCCTCTCTCGCCACTTCTCCCTATCGCTTATCGCCTATCGTTTATCGCCTATCGTTTATCTATTGGTAAAATAGAACCATTTAATATTCATATAGTGTGAAAACAAATACATGAAACCATTTACGAAGAAAGAGCTAGGCTCGTTTAAAGATGTTATCAACAAAATGGTTTTACAGATCATATATTTAATAGATATGCATGAAGAGAATTTGGCATTAATTAAGGTATAATGGTTGATAAGCCATAAAACCCCACCAAACCCATGTTAATTGGTGTATATTTGCCCTTGATTAAACAAATAAAGACGGAAAATTATGATCAGTTATTCACATTTAGGAGATATCGAAATTATATTTTTTTCAGGATTGTTGATAAAGTAATAGGTTTTGAGAAGGTTTCCGTGATGTTATTTTGTCAACAATCATGAACGAGCTCGGCTATATTTCGCAAAAAACGTTTAAAAATTGCTTTTGCAATTAACGTTCCCTCAATCTACTTAAACGCACCAATTTTAACTAATATTGGTAAATTAGCAATTTACATTCTTTTTGCTGTACGTTTATTGATGGAAATACATTCATCATCATGTCGTGCCGCTAGCACGGACATCCCTGACCCTCTCTCACCACTTCTCCCTATCGTTCATCGCCTCTGGCAGGTCTTCAGGGCTACATCCCGTATCCTCACATAGTTGTTGTATGTATGTTCGAGCTGGTCGTCCTGCTTTTGCTCGGCCATATATAAGGGTCCATAGGAGTACATCACTTATGAGCTCGTCCTTGCTTCTCCAGCAGTGTCCTGTATGTCTGGTTCGTACAATCCAGAATTATTCACAGAATTAATAAAGAATCTCGAAAAACTCAAAAGTAAAGATAAAAGAAAAAATCATACTATACACAAAAAACATTAAAAGCAAAAGACATCCTACAAACTCAACGCATGGTGTCTCAGAATACAAGAAAAGGTGTGCAGTAATTAATTAATTTAAAGAGGAAAGTACTATACCTACGATAAACAACTTTCTTAATAAATAAAATCTGAGCTACAATTTAAGAAAATATAGAGTACATAATCTTAAGTTGTATACATAGGCTCTGGACTGCAGGGTTTCCTTTCATAAAAAAACACTAAATTACCAGAAAATAGAAAAATCTATCTTAATGCAGTATTGTGATCTTTAAAATAATGCCAATTCCAAATTGACGACTACTCATTACTCCAAATAAAAGAAAAAAAAAAATTGATGAATTTAAACGAACTTGGAACAGAGCCCAACTTCATATACAAACACACACACACATGGACAAACAAACACAGACACACTCTCACATATTCAAACTTCACGCACAAACCTACAATCCCAATCTTATACACACACACGGACTATCTCACATCCAACGCACGAAGGAAGAGAGTGAAAGGAAAAAAACAAGAACCATGAAAGTATGTGTGCACACATAGATACACATTTTCACACACAGAAACTCAGGGTACATGCTTATATACAAATACAAGAAAAATAACAATTGTTAAGGCCAATAGGACATTCACAGAGACAAATCCTGGAATTACACAGAATCACAAGCTTATAAACACAATCTCTATAACCAAAGCCAAAAAGACTCCACTAACCATTATTCGACTCCTGAAGACGACTATAAAATCTAAAACACGTGCAGAACAAAGTTATTTTAAATTAAAGAACCAAATTCACTTGCGAATCTTTTATGTTTAAACATTACATTTTCACTCGTTGGAGCAACCAAAATTATATATATATATATATATATATATATATATATACCTATATACGTACATACATTCATATAGCTAGATAGATAGATAGATATGATTTAGCTAGAGTTACACACGATACAGTTTGACTTTGCAGAATGTGTTCGTCGCATTACAAGATGTGCTCAGCTGCACTGTAACTATTGACAGGTGATCATTCATTTGGAAATCCGATTTCACTGAAAAATGAAACGGGAATTCTTCCAAATTGTAGGTTGTTACAATTCTAATCTATGGTTAAACCAATGGGACCCTAACGAGAAAAACCTAGATGAAAACTTTAAAAGAATGCTGTGTCTTGTTTTCAGCAAACCCTGGAAGTAGCACCATAAAAAACAGCAAAGAGAATGGACTCATTACACCCATCGACCATTATACTCGTAAGACAAAGAAAACCTGCGGGTAAGTTCTAGAGAAGTAGGGAAGTACTCATTAAGGACATTCTCCTGTGAACATACCAGTTCAGGCTATTCAGTAAAGACTTACATACATCAACTCACTGCAAATATTGGCTGAAATGTCGTGGTCTTCCCAAGAACGATTGCTGATAGGGACATACTACGAGAGAGTGTCAGGAGAGTACTTGCTATATGCATGTTTTAATGTTAATGAATGAAATAAACGGAAAGTGGTAATATAGTTAAAGAGAGAAGAGGAACAAAACCATATATTTGAGTTGCTAGGTAAATATAAATACTTGTAAATCCAATAACGTCAATATAATACTGTATGAAAAACAATATTTCAAATTCATTCCTTGTATTAGAAAATGCTTTTTTAAAATGACAGAAAAAAAAACCAACAGCAACAAACATAAACAAAATGGCTGAGACATAGAATTAATAATTTTTTTCTTTTAACTTTTCAAGTTTTAATTAAATGCATTGAAATGATACAGATAATTAAAAATCTGAGTCTCTATTTATGGTCAATAAATGACTGGGATGGACATTACAGTGTTGTTTACCTCCCGTCGGGAAGCTTAGAGATGAAGGAGAACTCGATAATTTCTTTTCAATCCCGATTCTCTTTACATTAGGAAATATTTTTAGAAATTGAAAGAAAGTTAGAAAATTGAAATATTCAAAGATTCAAATATGAGATATGTTTTTTTTTTACTTTTAATTTTTACATAAAAGAAAAAAATGAAGAAAAATCTTTCTGTTTCACGAAGCAGTTGAGCCTTTATTACAAATACTATGGCAAAGTAGAAGACTAATCTAGAATGATATAAGCTTTTTTTCTCAAGAAGATCCCCAGGAAAATCTCTTGGTCTTCTTCATTTACAGTATGCCTTTATTTTTATTTTATTTATTCTTTTTTTTAATACGCCAATATTTTCATGTTTATGGTTGTTTCAAATCACACACACTAACTGAAAAGTAATTTTTACATAACAGGGCGTTACTCTTTATATATATATATATATATATATATATATATATATATGTGTGTGTGTGTGTGTGTGTGTGTGTGTTTAATCAAAACCTCCGCAACTAGCTAGATGTGACACAAGGTCAATTTCAAAACCAATAACAACTAATTTGAATTCAGAGTTTTTTATTCTCTCAGATTAGTTGTCTAACCAAGGCAAAACAACCTATTTGACTCTACGATTTGTTTATATCTGAAAGGTGAACAGATTGATTCATACATTTACCAAAGATAAAGTGTGAAAGAAAATTCGAACGACTTCGACCAGTATTTGAAATCGGATCCCACATTACATTTTCTACGACGATAAATGTTGTGCTATAGGTATTTAATAACTATATTATTGATAGCATTATATGTTGCTATTGTTGTTATTGTTTTGTGTTTTTATGCATTCAAATAAAATGATTAAAATATATTATGGAAACTTTCATGGAATAGATGTTGTCATGAGACTTGAGGAGAAGAGGACGGATTCTATACAAGCTGAATTTTGATCCTGGACAAGGCGAATTTGGTTTCTGCATTAGCAGAGTACAATTCCTGAACATGCCAAGTTCTGTTCCTGAATAAGCTGAATTTTAATCCTTGAGGACCTGAGTCCAGATCTTACGTAAACCTTGTTCAAGTCGCGGAAGTATCGACTTAGGATACTCAACGAGTCGAGTTCAGATCCTGGACGAGTCGAGTTCAGATCCTGAATTCAGATCATGCGTGAACTGAGTTCAGGTCCCAAACGATCGGGTTCAGATCCTGGACAAGGCGATTTCAGATCTTGGAAGCAACTCTTTTCTTTTTAATTAACACAAATGCATTTCAGTTAAGCTTGAAAAATCTATGATTAAACTATAAGAAACCCTTGGCTCTTTCGCGTTGAGAAGGCAAACACAATAAGGAAAAGCAAAATCGTTAAATTCAAAAACTGGGTTATTGGCTTTGCAAGGACAACTTATAAAAATACCTCTCACACATCAGAGAGAACGACATCAATGACATGATAATTTAAAGGTCTTAAGAAATTGAATAGAATTCAGAAAGTTAAAATATTCCAATATATATATATATATATATATGTGTGTGTGTGTGTGTGTGTTTGTACTATTTACCAAGCCCTCCGCTCGGGCAGGATATGACACAAGGTCAATTTTTAAGCGGAGTTTAACAGGTTTGAATTCAGAGTTTTCCTTCTCCTAGACTAGTTGCCTCAACAAGGCTGAAGAACCTAGTCTGTCCTACTATTTACCCATAGCTGGAGGGGGAATAAGGGGGTTCATACCTTTCCCAAGGGTATTTGCCCGAAAGTGAACATAATAGCGCGACTGGAGTACGAACTCGCGTACTACGATTCCGCAGTTCATCGCTTTAACCATTACACCACGAGGACACCCCCCCTGTGTGTGTGTGTGTTTGTGTGTGTGTACATATATATATATAGAGAGAGAGGGAGGGAGGGTGATACAGAGATATAGAGATACAGAGAGAGAGAGAGAGTGACAGAGAGACAGATAGAGTGGGTGACAGCTTCTCATTTACAGAAGAAGGCAATCGTAAACTTAGAAAAAGTACCCATGTGAACGATTGTGATTCTTCAGAACATATTCACTCTTGCAAGCTCTGTGGAAAGAGTGACAAACAAAATAATCATATTCATCGTTGAAGCTCGAATCTTGCTTTTCAGACCTGCTTTGAACTAACATAATTTGTAAAAAAAATGCGACGAAATACCAGTTAGTTACTGCAGAAGGATATGTGTAAAATCAGTTATGGAATCTCTCGGGACGAGCGAGTTCGGCTTTGGATAAACGGACCATAAATCAGATGTTACAACCATGTTCTGGCTGAAAATTGTTCGGAACCGAAGTGAAGTCCTCTTACTGAAGTACTTATTTAAGGATGTCGTATTCTATTCTCCATTCTCCATATATATATATATATATATATGTGTGTGTGTGTGTGTGTGTGTGTGTGTGTGTGTGTGTGTGTGTGTGAGAGAGAGAGAGAGAGACAGACAGACAGACAGACAGACAGAGAAAAAGAGAGAGTGGGATAATAGAAATAGCAAATATACCAAAAGACGTTTTTATGTATGCATGAACATCATTAAATGTATATAACATTACTATTGCATTATATATATATATATATATATATATATATATATATATGTGTGTGTGTGTGTGTGTGTGTGTGTGTGTGTACATGAGTTAATATAGTGATATGATTAATTATAATATCTTGTAATTTTCCTATGTGTGTTTATGTAATAACGATTATATACGTTTGGAATCACAATTTAAATCTAAATATCCGAATATTTACGACCACATAGTATAAGGTTGTAAATAAGAGTTTTTGCTTACAGTATTGAATTTAATGCTGCCTTGGATGAATTTACTTGATTTTGTATCATGCTGAATTCATAGAAATAAAAATTGGACGTTCGCCTTTTGCAATTTGTAGACACGAAAAGAGATATTCAGTGTGTATAATGCATATATTCGCTCGTTCAGAAAGTCGCTATTGACCCCTACCGTCGTTTTCCTCCGCTATCGACTGTGAATGCGAATTCCATCCTTGCAAGCATTTGTGATATCAGCGCCAAAAGCAGCCAGGTGAGAGTCAAACAACTGACTATCGGATATAACCATTCACTTCATTACACTGTAGCCAAGTTATGCAGACTGTGTAGCCTCGGCTTTCTCCCTCCACTGGAGCAAACCAGTCAGGTGTGAAGAACTGACAGCATCATGAATATAAAGTAGGTAGTTAAGGCGCGTTTCTGGCCAGCACCTGTTCCTTGGAGTAAAAGGTCCGCAGATAAGGCGGAAATTCCATCCTTCATTGAGCAGCACTGGGTATAGAGACACTATCTTACTACTGAATTCTTTAGTTGTAATAAGACAATCTCAGGATCTGACAATATATGCAGCTGAATTAATCGATTGTTTATCACTATCACTCCAGTACTGTCAGTGTTTTAAAGGGATCGCTTTTATTGTTATATTCTTTTTTGTAGATTTTCTTTTTCGGCTGGGAGAATGAATTGAATATTCTATGAGGAAATTCATAACGACCGGAAGAAAACTTTTTGAAATATCCAAACAGTTTTCAATGTATTGTGGATAATGTTTTCTCTTTGACAGTTTACAAGATGTTATTTCTTTATTCTATTTTAGCCTTAAAAGCTTAAGTTAATTTCGTATGATTTAAAAGGAGGCTTTTTAAACTTCTTTTCTGGGAGAACGTATAGAATATTCTATCAGAAAATCAAAATAACCCTTAATGAAAAGCTTTTAAAGGTATATCCTAAATCTTTCTAATAAAAATGAGTAATATCTTTTGTTTTCCAGTTTTCTATGTTTGATTCCATTCAGGTAAATTCATTCTACTTAAATAGATAGATTTTCTTAGTGAAAGAAATATATTCTCTGATAAAAATCGTATTAACCAAGTGAAAACTTTTTAATATTTTCAAAAAACATGTAATTCCATTTTTTTTACAGTTTGTAATATTGCATACGTTATTTCTATGTTACCTATGTAACATTCTGCTCGATTTAAGTAATTTAGAATTATCAATTATTACTTGAAAAATTTACAGAATATTCCATGGCGTTATTTATAATCACTGGATAAAGACATAAACATATTTTCCGAAAGCTTCAGATACATTTCTGACACTGATTTCAGCCATACAATTTCAAATATTTTAGTTCTTATTTGAAATGTATATGCTCCAGTTCTTTTTCTAAATAGTGATATAATTACAATACGTTTCAACGTGTTTTCTATTCGCAAATAACAGAGATATAATTATTTTCTTGTCAAAGAAAAATCAGAATCAACAAGCAATAAAGAATACATTCAGTGTTATTTATACATTCTGAAGAGAAGATTTAAATCAGTGGTGAATGAATAATGAAATAGTATTTCAGGAAACTATTTGTATTTGGCAGTGAGTCATAAACACATTTCAATTGACAGAAAGGCTTCTATCCTAATCAAGCTATCATCGTTACTTAATATCTCATTTTAATTAATTTAGAGCAGAGTTTGTAATGAAGCACATAATTGAAAACATTTTGTCAATAAAGTTAAATTAATCGTTCAACTATTTGGTGTAAATTCCGCTTACACATTTTTTTCTAAGAGAAATGATCAATAAAAATTTTATCCGAGAATTTGTATGTTAGGTATTAACGCAGAAGTTTTTAGCTAAATATGTATATAGAAGAAAAAAAGAAGAGAACTAGTCCTGACAGGTTGATTCAAATAACATTGACTTAAAACTGAATTTGAGTTCCATTTGTGACATCTTAGAAACTTTTCAAACTAATAAATAAAATGAATAACTTAAATCTCTAAGTATCCACCCTGGCGCCTGCCATATATGCTAGTAATGTCACTGATAAACAATGAAAAATATATCCTTGTGATATATTGGCTGGCCATATTGACGAATTTACATAAACTGTTCCTAAAAAAAGGAAGAAATTTATAAAGTAATCTAATATCTACTAAACCGAATATTAACAAAAGCTAATAATTAGTTCGTTTTCTTGGAATTCTAATATCGTGGTGTTTTCACCTTAAGATTTACGATGAAATTTGATTAGGGTTTTATTTTTTGTTTGTATGTTCATAACCATGCACAGTCTCTTTACTCAAATATAAAAAAAAAAACTCTGTTGGGTGTATAAAAGTTTCAGGATTCTTAATAAGTAGTTAGTATAAACTCTGTCCTACTAAAAATATGGCTTTGGCATTAAAAACCCGACGAAGGTTGATATGCCATAAAACCAGACTAAACCAAATTAAATTATTAAAGTAATTAACTTCTGTTTCATTTCAGTTTCAGATTCTTTTAAAACGCTTTCTAGACTTTTGTTTTTTGACATTTCATTTTTTCTATATATTGAAGATAAGATCTTTTTGATTAGCCAATGACTACATAGATAAGACTCATATAGGGTTTTAAAGGTGAGGCTTGTACTGGATGTTTTTTCTTGATTTTACTTTTTAATTTTTTTTTTCATTTATTTTCTGTTTTTTACATAAGGCTGTGGAGGGCTGCCTTCGATAATTTAAAAAAGCCTTATGATTTCCATTAAATAAATGACAGCGTAATTATATTATTGTAGATTTTCACGAGTATACCAATTTAAAAAAATAAAAACAAAAAAAACTTTTTTTTTTCTAAACAAATTGTTTACTAAGCTTTTTTTCTAATTCTTTTTACATTTCATATGCAATATGATAAATTTGATTTTATTCTAGTACTTATGTTTTCAATATTTTTTTACCGGAAAAAATATTCACGATAAATAAATAAATAAATAAAATTCCATGAACGTGTGACATCAGTTACGGAATGCTCTATAGTCAAAGAAGTAAATCGGATTTGAAGTCAACTAAAAATGATACCGATGCAAAATCATTTAAGAGAATGTTAAAATGAACGACGCTATAGGTGTCCTCCATCTTTCAAAAGCTCTATATGTTCATAAGGGCATATAGCTCGTCAGGAATATTAATCTATCTATCTATCCATCTATTGAATACCACTATGTCGGTTGGCTCATTGGTCTAGTGGGTAGAGTGTTCGTCAATGGTCCGGGAGACCTGGGTTCAGTCCCTGGTCACGTCATACCGAAAACTTTTAAGATGGTACTTGATATCTCCTTGCTTAACACTCAGCAGTATAAGGTACATATCGAGTGTAAAATGGGGCAATCCAAGAATAGCCTCATCCCCTACACCTCGGTGTAGTAGCTATTGAAAAGGGAGCCTTCTGGTCGCCCTCGACTACAGTCACCAACAACAATGTCGGTTGGGACTGTAAAATACGCTGACTGTACTTCTGCAGAAGGGCAAAACTTCGCCAACGAGTAGCATGATGATAAGGCTCCAGTACTAGTTTTTTGGGTGATGTGGAATACCATTCGTCCCTATAACTCTAAGGTCAACCCTGACCCAGAGTAGTAACGCTTTTAGTGTCATATATGTGGTTCAGCAGAACTCGTCAGTCATTTTATATACTTGAAACAATTTAATGCCATACATTTAATTATTCTAGAAAATAATTTGAAGTATTAGATGGAAATACTTGAAACCATTTAGAATTATAAGTTATAGCAATATTTGTAACTGTGTGCAACAAAAGAATTAATATTAAATAAAGTTACTAATGTTGGATGAAAAAGCTTGAAACCATTTACTTATTTAAAAAAAAAGGAGATATTGTATTTTTTAAAAAGTCAACTGAAAACTATTTGCTTACAAATAATATATATATATTATATATATATATATATATATATATATATATATATATATATATATATATATATATATGTGTGTGTGTGTGTGTGTGTGTGTGTGTGTTATTCACTACCACGGATTTCCCTGACTCTCTCTCGCCATTTGTCTCTTTTGTCAATCGTTTCCGGCAGGTCTTCTAGACCATATCCCGAGTCCGTACAGAGATGTTGTAGATAAGTTCTAGTTGGTGGTCCAACCCCTGTTCATCTGTGTGAACGTATCCATAGGAGAAGGTCACTAATGAATTCGTCCTTACTTCTCCAGCAATATACCACCTGTCTTGTTCTCTGATTTGGATGGTTTTACAAATGGGAGCTTGGTGACCGTACAACAGCTGTTTTTATCCATTTCCGATGACAGTATGTTAAACTTGACTCTCTGTCTCTGTCTCTGTCTGTCTCTCTCTCTCTCTCTCACACACACACACAATACATCGCTACCATTCTTCATACATGGCAGGTCCTGTAACTGCATCCTATATCCTCACAGAGAAGCAATCATCTGTTCTGCACAGAGTTAGAGAAGCAATCATCCGTTCTGCATAGAGTCAGAGACAAAATTCACCTTTAAGTCTTGGAGGCGATTTATATTGCCATAAATGGCCCCGTCTGTGCAGACAATTAAGCTCTCATATTTCGAATATTTTGGGGGAACTGTTGAAGACTGAGGTGACTTGATTTTTTCCCGCCTCGTCTCCTTAATCCTATTAATTAATTCAAACCTAATTTTTTAGAAAATTTTCCGGTGACTAGCTTGACAAGTGCCGGCCAAAGGGCCCTCGCTATTTCATTATTTTAGAATAGTTTGCCCTCTTTGTTTACCATTGAATTTATTAATCTCTTTATATATATATATATATATATGTGTGTGTGTGTGTGTGTGTGTGTGTGTGTGTGTGTGTGTGTGCCGCATCAATTAAGTCAGTAACTAGACTTAAACAAAATAATATAAAATAAGTTCCCAACGAAGGACTGATTAATATATGTAAACATATTTAAAGAAACTGATACAACAAAAAAATGTCATAAAGATCAAGAAAAATCATGAGTTGTTTCCATTGTAAATTTCTTTTCCCCGTCTATTGACAGATTCTCCAAATGGATTTCGGATGAAATAAATCTTTAATGAAAACTACTTCTGAATTTTCTTGTTCTTTATTTTATATATATATATATATATATATATATATATATATATATATATATATATATATCATGTCGTACCGCTAGCATGGATATGCCTGACCTTCTCACAACACTTCTCCCTTTCGTTCATCGCCTCTGGTAGGTATTTAGGGCTACATCCCGTATCCTCACATAGCTGCTGTGTGTATGTTCGAGCTGGTCGTCCTGCTTTTGCTCGGTCGTATGCAGGAGTCCATAGGCGTACCTAATTAATGAGCTCGTTCCTGCTTCTCCAGCAGTCTTCCTGCGTCTTTAACATTCCATCAGTAAGAATAAAACATTATTAACAAAAAGTACGCTAAAAATTTGCTCATAAGAAGTAAATTGTCATGGTGTATTATTTTATTCAAAGAAAATATAAATTTGCTTTAATCATAATTATATTCATTTTAAATTCTTCAAGATTCAAATTATTCCCTTATTGAATCAATTTTTTTTTTGTAAATGTGAAACTTTACTAATTTTTCAATTTTGAAGAAAAATCAACGTGATGCAAACATATCCTCGGTAGTATACACACACACACACACACACACACACACACACACATATATATATATATATATATATATATATATATATATATATATATATATATATATATATATATATCATTTGGTCACGATGACAGCACAGACTTGTGTTACTCTCTCTTTTCATCCATCCCTATCATCTGTCGCTCCTGTCAGGTTAACTTCTATGCGTCTTGTGACCCCACGGAGCCGATGTAAGTAAGTCTTGATGATCGGATAACACTGTCATGTCCATTTCAAGGAGTCCACAAGATAACTTCGCTTATGCATTCGGCCTTTCTTCTCCAGCAGTGCCCTGCATACATTGTTCGTCCGAAGATGATTTATTTTCAGATGGATGGAAATTGGGTCAATATTATCTTAGTGAAGGCAAGGAATCCTATTGATAGTTTATCGATCATATGAAAATGTGATCCTTCCACTAAAATAAAAAGGTATTTCTTCTGAGCCGCAGCTTTGTCTATAGTGCGATATGGATGCACTGCATTGAATCTAACAAAATACATAGTGAAAAAGCAAAACGAGAACTGTAATAGAATTCTGCATAACGTCTTGGTGAAATCCTAAAGCAACGCCCCTCAAAACAGCAGCCTTGCAGCCACTTACAACAATTTTTGAATATCTCAAGAATTGGGAACTCTTAGTAGACGATACCGTCTATGTAGAAAGATACATGTAAAAAATGTCTTCACTTACACAGAGAGAGATGAATGCTCTTGGTAAGAAGTTTAATTAAAGTAAAGTCAGCCGTGTTTCGATCCCAGCAAGAAACAACTCGTGGGTCTAGGCAAAATGAATAATTGTGATACATCGAGACAGTCTGTCTGTCGATGACAATATATATATATATATATATATATATATATATATATATATATTTCTTCTTAAACATATATGTATGTATATATGCATGTATAAACACACACGCACGCACACACACACACATAAACACACACACACATACACACACACACGCATATATATATATATATACATTGAGAAGGAGATTTGAAAGAGCAACGAGAGGGTGCATACACACATGCGTACATGGGAATTTATACCTATTTACAAAAGAGATTTATATGATCTTGTATAGACAAGTTAACTGAATGCAATTCCTCTAATTAAGCTGACAACATTTTGAATAAACTTGAACGAAAGAAAGAAGGATTAAACTCTTTGCTAATTCAAGTGAACGATAAGGAAATAGAAATAACAAAATTCTGAGTGACGAAATCCGCCGAGAAAATAAGAGAGTTGAGGAAATTTGAAATTACAGAGAATATAAATCAAGCAGAAATAAATAACAGACAATCAGTAAACTATATGAATACATCAATAAATTAGCCGGATAGATGAGATAAAAGTAAATGGAATATGGATATCTTCTCTGCATTAACTGGCAGCAATATATAATATATTTAATAGACTTGATGATTACTTCGTTTATTGTTTCTCTTGATTGTTCTAAATATCATTCTTTAGTCTCTTTTGCTTATCCTGTCTCACATCCGACGTTAAAATCAACTTCTTTTATCCGTATTTACTACAAAGAAATTATGTTGGATTTGTGTTTTCTGTGTTAATAGCTCAAAACCAACCATATTCTTTTTTCTCATTGTAAATTTAAATCAGGCCATTAAAAAACATAAGAAATATGGATTAATTTGCGTCAATGTAAGCATTTTTTTTCTTTTAGTAAATGCCGGCCTGAGAATTGTTGAAGGAGGAACAGCAGTCAACCGGTCATTTCAAGAGGTTGCTTAGATATGCTTAATCTATCGAATGAAAAATATGTTCGACCAACGAACGAAGGTGCAACGCTGTCAGAGTTTCTTCTACTAAATATAAATCATTAAAGTAGATTTTGCAATTTTTGTCTATTTTTACTGCTCAACATTTCGCCTCGTTTTGGTGTGAAGCCAAAAGAAATTTAGCTGATTTATATTTTATTTTCGTCTAAAATTACCAAACCGCATTTAAAATGCTGTTTCCTTCGAATCGATCTCGATTAAACAACAGACGTATTCTAACATTAAAATAATTTATTAGCAAATATTAAAAAGGAAGTGTTGTAAAAGACAAAAGCGTCTACTCTCATCTTACTGTAAAAGCGAGTGATATCAAATTATATTTCAATTTGTTTTAAATATTATTAAGGTCATTGGTGAATGTATGGTGGGTATTGACACTGGATGGTTAGTGTGGTGAGGTTGCTCAATGCTTCTTTTCTTAAAGAGAAAAAATACCAGAGATTAATTTGTGTTGTTTCTTATGTCATGAAATGCTACCTTGGTGAAGCTAACTCTTTGGCATAGATATTGAAAAAATATCACAAATGCTTCCTTTATAGAAAACTAATTATCATTAATTTTTTTGTAGCTACATGGAATTAAACAAAGCAGATGGGTGAACTAAATTAGTTCTAATGTTTCCCTATAAAATGTTCTATTCTCAAATGAATTAATTACTTCTTATACAGGAGTAAAGCGGCTAATGAACTGTACTGCGTCATAATAGTAAGAGTGTTTGAACTCCATTATATACACTTTCTGAATAATACAACTGAGAAATGTATGAACACCCTTACACCCACCAAGGAATGGGTTAAATAGGACCACTATAGTTCTTCCACAAGGATGGATATGGCATTAAATAAACCTGAAATGTTGATAGGCCATTTCACAACAAACCAAGTAAAACCAAACTATCCTTTCTATACATACATTTTTTAGTCATACTATTACGTTCACTTTTGGACGAATACCCTTAACCTCACAGCTAAGGGTTAAAAAGTATCACTTTTGCTCTTCTTCAAGGATGATTATGGCTTTAAATAACTCATGAAGGTTGATAAGCCATTAAACAAATGAACAGAATTCGATAACCATAAAATTTTACACATAAACGAACACAATAATACTTGGAATATCCGTTACCCATCGGCATCATTTTTGTTCATCTCTAATGTCTTTCCCGCATAGCATACTGACTAACTTAGTAGGAAATAGAATTGGTGACCCTTCTTCAAATTGTGGATGAGATTGTTTGCGTTTCAGTCCGAGCTTATAAACGTTGGAGAGGCAGGAATCCATCTCTCCCTAACTGTGGTTAAATTGTAGAATAGACTTTGTTGTTTAGCTTTGTTTGGAAAACAAGTCAAGAAGAACGATAACACTAAACTCAAACACCTATCCCCCATTTTAAAATGACTTGGTGTCACATCCTGTCGTACGAGTTGGAGAAAACGTACTCTCTGTTGATTCTGGTCTTCACCCAGTGCCAGGTCTTGTTTGAATATCACTTACTCGTTGGCAATAATTTTATCACTCCCTATCAATCCTGTATTTCACCCAGAGTCATATCATATAGGAATATCGCTTACCCATAGGAACTAATTTTTTTCACGATATCTATCCTGTCATTCGCTACGTGTCGTACCATGCTTGAATATCGCTCACCGTACGGTCCTAGTTTTTGACACTTTTTATTTTTCAGGTCATTAACTCAGTGTTATTTCATGAAACAATTAACTCTGGTAAATAAAATTACCTCGAGAAAAACGTCCTGATATTCATTACAAATTTAATATTATTTTCCAATAGAGGAAAATATATTAATGATTGGGTTCGTATATGAAAGGTTTTCAAAACTTGGTCGGCAAACTAATTAGCTAGAGCTGTAGAATGCATCGCCTGCATCCCTACAGAGGGCTAAGACTCCCACAACCTTGATATGACA
>OY757911.1:100131625-100156625 GCA_963585895.1 Sepioteuthis lessoniana
ACTCAGCGCATTTTCTGCATGAACCAGATGTAGAAACAATACGAGGAAATGGTAGGTAATGCCGGGAAGTGTCTTTTAGGCAGTACAGAATAACTAGTGGCCTCTCATTGTCGGTGTAAGTTGACATAATCTATGAGAGTTAATTTCTTATGACATATCTCACTGTATATTTTTTTAATCACAAATTCTTCTCAGTTACTGTAATATGATTGCCGAGGGATTTCGTTTTATGCCTTAGGGTTTAGTTAGGCTGCAAACCTTTCAGGTCAGTGCATAGGTTACTTAGGTGCAACTTTAACGCAGGTGTTCCCGCACGCACGCGGGCGGAGCGGACGTGTCAATCAGAGATGTCATAATAGCCCGAGATATGAAATGGGGCAAGCAAGTGCAAATGATGTCACGCACCGGAAGCGCGCAGAGGATTTTGGGAATTTGAAGAAAGTTAGTAGAGTTGAGACTAGACACCGGACGAGAATGGTTGACTTTCGCTTGCTCACGGAGGCCTTGGGCAGGTGTCGCACGAGATGGGTGGGCAGATGAAAAAGTCAGAATAGAAAGATCGTGCCTCTCTCTCTCTCTCTCTCTCTCTCTCTCTCTCTCTCTCTCTCTCTCTCTCTCTCTCTCTCTCTTTATGTTGAAGAACTTTTAAATTCAAAGGTAATAAAAAGTTTCGTACCTGAACTGAGAAGTCGTAAGTGTTTTTTCGTGTTTCGAGATCCTACGTTCTATGTTCTATCTTTATGGACATTCGATGTACATTTCACACATAGCCATATTATGTCTACGGTACATAACTTTTGATAAAATCGAATAATTTCAGTCTGTTGTTTCCCGCTAGTTCTTTATTTGCGAATGATTCTTAAAATGAAATTTTATTTTTCAAACAGAATATAGGGAAAAATTAATCCAGACACTATACCTCTCATTTTCGTTATTTCGCGCTGCCAGTACGGATTTCCCGGACCCTCTCTTGCCACCTATCTCTATCGTCCATTGCTCCCGGGAGATCTTCAACGCTATATCCTGTATCGTCAGAGAGCTATTCTATATAGGTAAAAGGTGAAAGACTTTTCCGCAATTTTTGACCGGAAACCAGAGTAGAGCTGTTCTATATAGGTTCTAGCTGGTTGTCCTGCCTTTGCTCGTCTATATGAAAAGGTCCACAGGAGTATATCGCTCATGTGTTCGTATTGAAGAGGTAAACAGGAGGTTCACATGGTGATTTTTTAATGTTATTCTTCTTCAACGCGTTTTTAACGTTTTACATCGTCTTCCTAAACTAAATGGTTTGTATATTTTCGGAGTTTTTCTTGTTTTTCTCTTTTATTTATCCTTTCTCCCCAAATAACTAATGGGAGCTGATACACCACAAGCACGTTTTGGAGAAAAATGAATAACTTAAAACAAATCTCCTTTTAGACCTTTTTATTTTAAAGTATGTGCTTTTTTTCTCTCATTGGACCAAAGGCAAAAATGTAAACAAACGAAAGCTACTACATAATGCCTTATAATTCCCGAACTGATGTGATTCGTTTGCTGGATCAACACTTTGATACTAAGTATAACGTAAAGTTGGACGGGTTTTGATCCCAGCTTGAAGGTCCTTCGTGCCTAGCTACACTGAAGAGTTGTGATACAACGGAACAGTCTATCTGTGGATGGCAATATATATTTATATGTATATTTATGTTTGTGGGTGTGAAGATGAACAAAAACGATAAGACAAATTGAAATATTTCTCTGAATCAATTTGCTGCCTGATGGTTCTTCCCTTAGATTAATTTCAGTAAAAAAATTGAAATAAAAAGGAAGCAGTTTTTAGAAAAATCTAAAAACCATTTTAAATTAAACATATTTTTAAAAAATCAAAATATTGTTGTTTTTTTTTAAATAAGTTGATATGCCATAAGAAATGCGATGTAAATTATACTGTTGTCATCACATGTCCATTAGTCTGAAAGATTGTGTCTAATAAAATGGTCTGGCTGGTCTTTCGTATATATGTGCTTCTGTCTTAATTGAGCATCTGATTTTATAACATTAGGAGTGAATGTATTTTTAATTAGCCGTGACTTTACCTCCTTTTTTTATTGGTGTGTATGTGGGGTGTGTGTGTGTGTGTGTGTGTGTGTGTGTGTGTGTGTGTGTGTGTGTGTGTGTGTGTTTGTGTGTGTCTGTGTCTGTGTCTGTGTGTCTGTCTGTAAATGGATTAGGAATTCATTTTCACAGAAAATGCGCAGGTATAAAAAAATAATTAATTTTATTTCTCGCATCATTTATTTCATAGATGAAAAGAAAGGTTTGAAAAAAATTCAGATGTAAATTTTATTTTATTATATAATATTGAATTTGATAATCATTGTTTTGAAATATGTCCACACATTGAAAACGTTTTACGGGTACGTCTTTTCGCGTTTTCATAAACGGAAATAAAATAGAGTCAACCGAAAACAAAAAAAGAAAATTCAAGGTTTTCTATAATCTTATAAACGTCTCGTTTTTTTTTTATTAAATCGGAAACTAACATTTTTTTCCAAAAATGTCTTAATTTCAAATATTGAATAAAAATATATTTTCAGTTGTGATGACTGCTCTTCTTCTTTGTTACTTTGGTAAGATATTTTATTTAAAAAATCATTTGTGAATGCAGAATGTTAGAATATATTCAAGAGTAGAGAAGGCATATTTCCAAAAGATGTTTAATTTTCTCAAACATTCTTACCCTGATTAATATTGTCTACATGAACTAATATCCATACCCGGACAGCAACAAGATACCATGTTACTATAAAGGACAAGATTATTCACATCTATCTCTCATCCATGCTGTTTTTATCATTAGGTTTCTGAAAAGTTGTTCTTCATCGAATTCTTACTGTTGTTTTTCATGACACCAGTAAATGATGTTAGTTTCCTGGAGGCAAAAGCAATACAGCAATCGATATTCCCTTCGCATATCTGTTGCATAAATAACGTTACACTGTGGATTTTGTCAGGTAACTTTTTGTTAATAAGAAATTCCCGGGTGCCTTGATTTTTTGTCACAGGCGTGCGTCTTATTGTATCTTCTTGTGTTAACGAAATGTGTCGTCTAGGATTTCATTTCCGTCTCCTGACCACCCAACGACTCAAAATCAGAACAATTGTGTCATCCGAAATGAATTCGCCAACATACGTGGATAAAATTTAACACACCAAAAGTCATGTTTCAAATACTTATGTATATACTGAGCGCATTTACAATATACATAAACGATGAAAGCTAACAATTACCTAGGTAAATAAAAATATGTATATCAGGTAATCAAGTATCCCATGGGTATGACATTAAATTTCAACTGATCGTGAGGCCCCAGTGTTTTAGTTTGACAAATGTAGAGTAAGTCTTTATTACCATTAAACTCAGGTCCATTTTGACCCGGATTAGCAGTTCCTGTTAGGGTAGGATCTACGAATCAAATGGAGCTGTTAAATCATGTAGTAGCGGTTATTACTAATATGAAATATAATTATTGGTGTTTGAAATTGATATTTTAAACCATTTTAATGTAAGAAGCAATAAATAAAACTGCTTGAAAAAATTAACTGTGTACAAACGAATAATTAGTTTTAAATTAAATAGGGATATTTGATGAATTGAATTGTTAATGTTAATTATCGATTCTTAAAACCATTTACCTCGGAGCGAACATATGATTGATAGTAAACAAAATCATTAGTATATGAAAGCTATACTTGAAATTATTGACCTGAGTCCAGATAATGATTATTATCAAATGAAATTATTAGTTATAATAATTACAATAATCGAAAGAGTTTAAATGAGTGCAAATAAATGAAAATAAATCTAACGAAAAACCAAACCCTTACAAATTATATATATATATATATATATATATATATATATATATATATATATATATATATGTGTGTGTTTGTGTGTGTGTGTGTGTGTGTGTGTATGTGTGTGTGTGTGTGTGTGTGTGTGTGTGTGTGTGTGTGTGTGTGTGTGTGTGTGTGTGTAAAGAAACATAGCTAATTCATCAACACACATAAACTTCGTATCGATCCTATATAAATCATAATTAATAATTAAATATGACATTATTTATTGAACTGAAGCTCACACATTTTTATCATTAAGAGATGAAAATTACGCGTGTGCGCACACACACGCACACTACACAATCACACACACACACACACACACATATATATATATATATGTGTGTGTGTGTGTGTGTGTGTGTGTGTGTGTGTGTGTGTGTGTGTGTGTGTGTGTGTGTATATATTCATGCAACTTTGATTTTCATTACAAATTTCGAATGCTGAAGAAATAACAAGACTAAAAGGAAAAAGAAAAAGCTAAAAAAAAACCAAAAAATCCCCAAAACATTACAACTTGAAAAAATAAACCAGAAAGTCATGGCAAAAGAAGGAAGATCGACAAAGGTTAAAATAAAATAGACAAACCAGGAAATTCCAAAACAACAAAATAAATTTCTACCAACAACTGGGAGGAGACGTCCCGAAAGCGGAAATACATAGATTTACTCTAAACGACGCTAAAAAATATAAAACTAGAAAACGCCGTGCCATGATGGAATACATGGTTTCTGGTTCAAGAAATCCACCTCCATTCACAACAGACTAGTACTAGAAAAGAACAAATGCCTACAAGGAACATACGTACCCGAATGGATCACAAAAGGAAATACCACATTGATCCAAAAGAATCTCTGTAAAGGAACCTCTCCAAACAAATACAATACGGTTGACTTAATAATTTTAATAAGAATATTAATTAAGCCAATGTCTTTTGTACATAACCTGCCTTCGGTTGATGTGGAAAATATTAACAGCACGAATAAGGGAAAATATTTACAACTCACTAACAAGCCGCGGATTGTTCCCTGAGCAGAAGAAAAGATGCCGCAAAGGATCCTGAGGCTTAGGAGATGTACGTCACATAGATCAATACATCCTAAATTAGAGCAAGACCAGAGGGAAAAATCTAGCTATGGCCTGGATTGACTATAAAAAGGCATATGGTATTGTCCCGCAAAGCTAGATAATAAACTGCTTCAAAATGTACAAAATGTCATATGAAGTCATAAACTTTATCGAGAAAACCATGAAAACCTGGAGAATGAAATTGGCAGCAGGAAGGAAAAAGTTTGCTGAGGAAAAGGTCTATTTCCAGGAAATGCTCTTTGACCATCACTATTCATAATTGCCATGATGCGACTTAACCGCATATTCAGAAAATACTCAGCTGGATACAAACTTAGTAGATCATAAGAAAATATCAATCACCTAATGTACATGGATGACATCAAACTATTTGCAAAAAATGAAAAAGAACTAGAAACTCTAAAACTAGCAGTTAAAATATACGGTCAGAACATAGGAATGGAATTTGGCAAAGAAAAATGTGCTATGCTTGTAATGAAAAGTGGCAAAGAACATCTAACTGACGGAATCGAACTACCAAATAAAGACAAGATTAGAATATTCAGAGAAAAGGAAACCTACAAATACTTGGGCGTCTTGGAGGCTGACACCATCAAACAAGTGGAGATGTAAGACAAAATTAAAACAGAATATATCAGAAGAACAAGAAAACTACTTGAGACAAATCTATCTAGCAGAAACCTTATCAAAGGAGTAAATACCTGGACTGTACTTCTCTTTAGATATTCGGTACCCTTTTTGAAGTGATCAGAGAAGAACTTAAACAAATGGACTAAAGAACAAGAAAACTAATGACCATGCATAAGGCATTACATCCAGTGACGATGTTGATGACGTATATGAAACAAAAATGGGAAGAGAAAGAATTCAATGGGTGCTTTAAACGAGAAATAACCAACATCTCACGCAAGAAAACCTGGACGTGGCTAAGAAAAGGAAACTTTAAAAGGGAAGCACGGAACAACGCCATAAGAACCAATCTAATGAAAGCGAGAATAGATAAGATGCTTCAAAATAGTAAATGTAGGTTACGTAGTGATAGATACGAAATGGTCAGTCACGTAAAAAGCAAACGCAGCAAATTAGCACAGAAGGAGTATAAGACTAGGCACGACTTGGTGGGCAAGGTGATCCACTGGGAGGTGTGCAAGAAATTTAAATTGACTATACGAACAAATGGTATATGCCCAACCCAGCATCTGTGCATGGAGAATGTCAGAACAGACTCCTATGATATTTTGACATACAAACGGATAATATAATCTCGGCCAAAAGACCAGACTTTCTAGAATTAAAACAAAAAAAAAGAGAACTTGTAAAATGGTGGACTTTGCTGTACCAGCTGATTACTGAATAAAACTGAAAGAAAGTGAAAAGAAGGATAACTACCTCCACCTTGCTAGGGAATTGAAAAAATCCTGTGGAACAAGAAGGTGAAGATTATGCCAATCTTGATTCGTGCTTTCGGTACAGTAACTAAATGATTATTTAAGGGACTGGAGGACGTGATACTGAATACTGATAAAAGTCCTGGAGACTCAAACTCCAGTTGTCACTCAAACTCCATTGGAAAACCATCAGCTAACACTGATATGAAAAACTCTCAAGGAGTAAATAATAATAATAATAATAATAATAATAATAATAATAAGAAGAAGAAGAAGAAGAAGAAGAAGAAGAAGAAGAAGAATGTTGGAAGCAAACACCATCAAACAACAGAACTGAAAGAAAAAGTAAGAAAATGTGTTCATTAGAAGAACAATAAAAGTTTTTCGAAACAAAGCTTTGCAGAAACAGATATCTCATCAAAGGAATAAAGTCGATCTTATCAGCTAATTTGGACCATTGTTAAAATAGAGAAAGGAGAAATTATATTTCTATTTCAGTGTACTAACTTGTCTTCAAACCAGTAAAAGTTTATGTAGTTGAATTTACACTTCATTTTAAATAAAATCAAATATTTTATAACGAGGCTGAAATTTGATATCTGAAAGCTAGCAAAATAGGATGGTAACGTAAGATACTGTCAGGCCACTCGTAACATTGCAGCTCCAAAACCAAACCTAGTCTGTGACTCATCCCCTCCTGAATGTTTTATCTGAGACCACACTCCTGTTTTATTTGGTGCTCACACACATTATATATATATATATATATATATATATATATATATATATATATATATATGTTTCGTGGAACAGCATTATATATATATATATATATATATATATAATGTTGTTCCACGAAGCATGCCTCTTTAAATCATAAATACACTTTTCCTCTTAAATCATCATCAATTATCATTACATTTTGCCAAAGTAACGTATTCTAAAGTAACATTTCGCATAAAGTAACGTATTCTAAAGTAACATTCAGCGAGGAATCTACATTTATTATATTTGATTATTATATTTGAATAAGTATAAGAAGAGTTGTAGGCGACGAGTAGCTTTGGCATTCCGTTAGAATAGCAGTGAAATACGTAGGAAATAATCATATGGATTGTATAACTAGAAATGGTGTCGGTCCGTAGTATCGAATGAAACGAACAATCGATAGTATGTCTTATCTAGAAATATTGAGTAACTTTAAGTTAAAAACCTTGTTCAAACTATATAAAACAGCTGCGGATTGTTCACCTCGTGAAGAATCTTAAATAGCCTTACTATTTATAATTTACGCACACAAAAAAGTTAAAGATGCAAACAATGTTCAAATTATATGATACGGCTGTAGGTTTTTCATCACGAATTTTTTAAATAGCTGGACTCCTTAGAATTCACACACACACTCATACACACGTACACACATTAAAAAGAAAAAAAGGAAAAGAAAAATGTAGGGACTGGTGTCTCGCCAGTTGACAGATCTTAATCCCAGAGTTGAACAACATCATAGGGAATAAGTTTCGAGGTGCCTGTGGTTGAATGGTTATCGTCGTAGGAAATGTGTAACGATACCCCCTCGCCCCCCTCATACGTTACATCCTCTAACCATGTCACTTCTTGGCCGGTGATAAACTAGTGGTTCCGAGGCGGGTAATGCACATTTCTTGCCACTACAAGAATACGATCGAGAGAGTGGGAGAAAAAGAGAGCAAACGAACAAACACGAACAGGGGTTAACTCAAGAGCAGAAGGAGAGTTATGCAACACTTTGCATTCCTGATAGCATACATGAACTAACGCTAGCGTGGGTTACTAGCGAAAATTCCACAAAGCAACTGGAATGCCGACTCATCTTGACTCGATCTTCCTTCACTGGTCCCTATCTTCTCTGCTACTGTGTCCGGAGTCGACTGGCCCTGTCCGTGGTTCCACGCCAACTGCTTATCAACTCCTCTCTCCAACCAACTCTCTTCTCGCGTCCCGTTACCTCTTCCGGCCACGCCGAGATTTCAAGTCCAAAAACCCTTTGTCTGGTTTCGCACCAAAACAGACAAAGGAATCGTCTGCTTGGCGGGCCACCTATATAGTGTTACAAATGGACACGGCGACACGAATTCAAATCCTGGACGAGATTGATTGCATTTCACATAGCTCTAATACCCTTGGGAAAGGTATGAATCCAATTATTCTCCCTCCGGCTATGGGTAAATAGTAAGATAGATTGGGTTCTTCAGCCTTGGTGAGGCAACTAGTCTAGTAGAAGGAATACTCTGAATTCAAACCTGTCAAACTCAGCTTAAAAATTGACCTTGTATCATATCCTGCCCGAGCGGAGGGGTTGATAAATATGATAAGGAATAAGTTTCGAATTGTAATAATCTCTAAAATTAACTAATAATGTATTATTCTGTCTCGGTTGACTTAATTAATAATTTTAATAAGAATACTAATTAAGCCAATGTCTATTGTATTATATAATCAATTCAGATAAGCTGATTCCTCGCTCACAAAAATGCTTCGACCTTTAAAACTGCCAACTTCGTAATTTTTTTCTCACGATCATCGTTTTTGTTTTTTCTATAAATACTTAATACTTTAAAAAAAAAAATAAACCAAAAGAACAGAGAGAGAATTGTTGATGTAACCCTTTGACAAAAATGGCCAAATCTTTCTCTTGGAGTTTGATTAAAATTCTAAAATAGAATGTAATTTAATTTAGAAGATATCACAAAATATAGACATCAAGCAACAGAATATCATTTTTCTATTAATTGAATATCTTCTTTTATTGCATAAATAAAATATATATACCCCAATTTATTTATCCACAAAATAAACTCTTGTAATTTTAAGAATGGTGCGATATTCTAACATTTTTGAAAGATTGAATAATTAATTTTAAAAGCATGTCAATGCGTTAGGGCATTTTTTGCCGAGAAATCATGATACGAGGCGCATTCGATAAGTTTACTGACTTTTTTCGTATGGGCACATTTATTGATAGTACACACATGGAAATGCAGACCACTTCGAAGTAATCCCCTCCGGCTGCAATGCACTTGTTTTATCGTTTCAACAACTTCTAGAAGGCCCCATGGGAATCCTCTTCTGTGAACGTGTCAATGACCTTCGTCACAGCCTCTTTCATCTTCTCAATTGTCTCATAACGACAGCCTCTGAGCTTAAGGAATAACCAATAGTCACAGAGAGCAAGGTCTGGATTATAGGGAGGCTGAGGAACTGTCTTGATGGCAATCTTGGTTAAATAGTCTGTGACAAGGATAGAGTTGTGGATTGTGTATTGTCCTGGTGGAAATACCACTGACCCGATTTGAAGAGTGCTGATCTCTTCCGACGGAATCTCATCCTGAACTCCCTTAAAACCTCAACATAACCCTAGCCCTAACCCTTTGACCAATCAACTCTGGTGTATTGACTTCCCTACTCATCCCACACCTCTCATCATCCCTCACAGACTCCCTTCCTTCCTTGAAACTCTTATGCCACTCAAAAACAGATGCTCGATTCAGGCAAGAAGGTCCAAAAGCAGTCTGAAGCCTTCCATACGTTTCTGTGGCATTTTTTTCAAGTTTAAGACATAATATTATTGCGTATCGTTCTTCTAAAGTGTCAGATTGCATTTTTGAAATTCATCAGCTGTGACACTCAGTTTTTTTCAGGGTGTATTCCAATTGCTGCTGTGGCTGTTCATTTGAACCTGAAATCATAAAAATTGTTTAGTCATCTCAGAGGATATATAGCAATAACATACTGAATTTTCAAGAGTCTATGACAATTTTAAATGCCTGTATAAAAAAGTCTGGAAACTTATAGTATGTCCCTCGTATTATGTTCATTGCTAATTAACATTTTTGTGTAGCTGTTGCTGAATGTTTATTTTTGCACAATTATATGATGCCAAGTATTCCACTGATGGCTGGAGCAGAAAATATGCCCCCCAACAAGGCTATCCGTTGGCCATGTATGTCTTCAAGTAACGCTTTAGAACGAGATCCTGGTTGCTAAGCAGTCCGTGACCCGACAACCGAAAATCATGGTAGTTTTGGTTCGGTTTACTGTGTTGGCTTTTATGGATTTCCAAACATTGTAGGTCAAGTGATTTGCAAAACTTCACTTACAAGGCGATGCGGGTGGTCGTTGAGACCCTAAACGATTGTCCGATCGTATACTTCAAATTGATCTTGTTGCAAACGAGTCCCACAAATTAATTTATCATAAAGGTACTTGAAAGCGTTGGCTGAGGTTCATCTGAACTGAGATAGCACTAGCTGTATCGGTATTCTGGATGATCTCGATTCATCCTCTTGTTTATAATTCTTTCAGCTTCCTTTCCAAGCCTTCGGGGATCCCTCCAAACGTACCAATTACAATTAGTATCACCATCATCCTTATCTTCCACAGCTTTCTTAATTCTCTGACAAGGCCTATATACTTGTCTCTCTTTATGCTTTCTTTGATTTTTTCTGTTTTCCGCCGGAATGGCGACACTGAAAATTCTCAAAGGTTATCGTTTTTTTTTTTTTTTGTTTTTTTTTCTGTTTTTAACAATTCTCCCTTGTTCGTGTCTTATTACCAGATTAAATGATTAAGTGATTAAATTTTTATCTTAAAATTCTTGAGAATTTTATGCGTGTCATTCTCTTTAATGTTTGCAGTTTTGCACGAATACTAATTGGTCGTATGACTATGTTTCAGTTTCTTGCTTAATTTCCAGAAGATCACCTTCCTAATTATTATAACTAGTTCCTTGAAACTATACACATGCGTGCAATTTTTTTCATAAGATTGGAATCCTTACTTGATCCTCCTCCTCATCATCATCATCATGCTGCATTGCCAGCATGGATCTCCCAGTCCATCTCTCACCACTCGTCTCTATCATCCATCGTTCCGAGGAGGTCTTCAAGGCTATATCCTCTATCTGTACAGAGCTGTTCTATATAGGCTCTAGCTGGTCTCCCTGCCTTTGCTTGTCCATGTGATGAAGTCCACGGGAGTATATCACTTATGAGTTCATCCTTACTTCTCCAGCAGTGTCCCACATATCTGGTTCGTCTAACTTTTATAGTTTTCATGATGGGTGTAAAGTGGCCGTATAGCAGCTGTTTTGTGGGATGTTGCTTCCTGGACTTGTTCTATAATCCTCGCAGAATTTTGTGTAATTGCTGCCAAGCTTTTTCTCCATAAGTTTATTTAGTGTCCATGTAGTGCATCCATATAGCAGTATCGACACGACCACTGCCAGGAAATAATTGCATTTTATTCTATCTGTCAGGTCTGACTTCCATATCATAACCTATCGATAGCATTCCATGCCTTTGCTAGTTGAGTGTTCATTCCTTTCTTGGGTGATAAAATACTGATTCATAGGTAGGTGAAATTGTCTTCTAGTTTCCAAGACCCTACCTTTAGTGTGGATATGTCGCCACTTTGATTAAAGCACCTGTATTCCATCTTGTCAACGTTAACAAGGAGGCCTACGCTAGCAGCTGCTAGTTCCAGACTATGTTGCTGAGGTTCGGCTTGGGCAGGTGTATTTGCCAGAATCGCCATGTCATTAACATAGTCCGCGTCGGTAACTGTTTGTGCGGGGTATCTTCTGCTTCTTTCCTTTGTCAGCTTAAAACTGTTTTCTTTCATTAAATTAATAGACGTTGTAAGCACGTAGTCTAGGCAGATGATAAACAGGTATGGGACTGATGTGTCTCCATATAGAACACCTGCTACAATGTCGAAGTAGTCGGTGTCTCTATTCGGTGAGCGGACTTTTACTTCGCGTTTTTTAAAATAATGTTAATAATAATTAAAATCATTTAACTGTGTGGAAGAAAATTATTCATATGAAATAGAATTATTAGTGTTAAATAGAAAAAAAGTTACTGTTTGCAAACAAAAAATATATCTATTGTTAAACAAACTATTCGTTGACATGTTAAATAGAATTATCAAAGTTTGATGGCAATACTTGAAACTTTTTCAGAGTGTGCAAACTAATAAACTCGAAGTCGTTTAAAAATTTATATTTCAAACAAAATATTCGTTTACAAATCAAACAGACACACACACACACACACACACACACACACACACACACACACATATATATATATATATATATTGTAATAAAAAATAATAATGATGAATAAATATATATTAGTTTTACCTATACTTAATAGCATGGGTACTTATCTGCGATCACAGGTTTCGTGCTGTCTTTAATTGGCAATCGTCAGACAGAAAAAGAAAGACGTTGGAGAAATTGAAAAAATCGAATAGATGGTCAAAATAATATTTACATTAGAATTTCGTATAAGTCATAGTGTGTGTGTGTGTGTGTGTGTGTGTGTGTGTGTGTGTGCGGTGTGTAAATTATTCGGCATATTGTTGAGTATGGACGTATATGTGATTGTTGAGAGAGAGAGAGAGTGTGTGTGTGTGTGTGTGTGTGTGTGGTGATACATACGTTGCGTGCCAGGTTTTAAGTTGTCTCATGAATATGTGTATAGCAATGTGTAAGCAAAAGTTGTCGGAATCTAAAGACAGTTCGGGATTTGGCCACATGAATTTTTTTTATTGTGTGCTTTGCTGATTTTAGCTAAGTTATTATTGCATCATGAAGAAAATGACTTTTTGATTTAACATACGTAGCCCTATCACAAATATTGAGCACTTTCCAAATTATACTGTATTTGGTCTGCCACAAGCCCATCAAGTGAGACAGTGACAACTATATACTATCGTAATACACAATACACACCCACAAACACAAACACCCCCACCCCCCATATATATATATATATATATGTACCAGAAAAACAATACAAATAGGTGACTATATTATGATGTAAAATCGACGTTAACATTTCGGTCGCAATAACCATCATCATGGCTTGGATATCAAAATAGTTCAGATAGCGATGGATGCTTGCTGAGATGACTGGGGCAAATCAGAAATATACAATGAAAAGACACACAAACGTGCACATAGCGATCATAGTTCAAAATATTTACTCACACACACACACACACACACACACACACATATATATATATATATATATATATATAGATAGATAGATAGATAGATGAGATTTGTCATTAAGAAGACAAAGGGCTGATTGACTCTAAAACACAACCAAACCCAATTGAACCAAACCGACTATTCCCGACTAACATTTATAGTTTACGCACAATTGTATGTTTTCCAATCTAATACATTAGTTTCAAGTACTTGTTTCTATTAAATAATAGGAATATTTTTGCACACTGTTACGAGGTGCATTCAATAATTTTCCAGACATTTTTTTGTACAGGCATTTAAAATTGTTGTTGATTCTTGAAAATTCAGTAAGTTATTGCTTTTCATCTTATGAGATGACTGACTAATTTTGATGATTTCAGGTCCAAATAAACAGCTACAGCACAAATTGGAATACACCCTACAAAAACCTGATTGTCAAAGCTGGTGAATTTTAAAAATGCAATCTGGACGTGAGGACACTTTAGAAGAACGATATGCAATAAAATTCTGTTTTGAACTTGGAAAAAATGTTAGAGAAACGTATGGAATTCTTCAGACTGCTTTTGAACCAGCTTGCATGAATCGAGCATCCGTTTTTGAGTGGCATAAGAGATTCAATGAAGGCATGGAGTTTGTGAGGAATAATGAGAGGTGTGTGAGGAGTAAGAAAGTCAATAGACCAGGATTGATTGGCCAAAGGGTGAGGGTTACTATGTTGAGGTTTTAAGGGGGTTCAGGGAGAGATTCCGTCGGAAGAGGTCACCACTCTTCAAATCGGGTCAGTGGCATTTTCCACAAGGACAATGCACGTCGACAACTCCATCCTTGTCATAGACTTTTTGACCAAGATGGGCATCAAGACAGTTCCTCAGCCTCCCTATAATCCAGACCTTGCTCCCTGTAACTTTTGGTTATTCCCTAAGCTCAGAGGCTGTCGTTATGAGACAGTTGAGGAGATGGAAAAGGCTGTGACAAAGGTTATTGACACGCTTACAGAACAGGACTCCCATGGGGCCTTCAAGAAGTTGTTGGAACAGTACAACAAGTGGATTGCAACCGGAGGAGATTACTTCGAAGGGGACTAGATTTTCATGTGTGTACTATCAATAAAAGTTCCCATACGAGAAACGTTTGAGACTTATTTAAGGATCCTCGTAAATGGTTTAAAGTAAATAATGATAGACATACATATAAATTACGTCTTCAAGTAAATCATTCTTAATATAAATAATTTAGTTACATTGCATCAATCCCCACTTTCGAAAAAAAACTTATTTATCACATCTAGTTGACCTAATGATGGGACTCGAGCAAGTATTATCACTGAAGGTCAGTGTGGTCCTGAGTTTATTGGTAATGTAGGGGTATTCCACACTACACAAAGATCCAAAGCTGAAGCCTCACCATTAGATTCAGCATAGTGTCATACCAAGGTATGGATCAGAGAGATACTGTCACCATATTCACATTCACGTTGACATTCCGGTCTTGTGGTAAAGTTCTGACAAAGTGTCTGCCTGAAAATTTGACAGGAAGTGTATGCAACTCTAGTAATCATAATGGCGAAATCTAAACCCGATGCAAATTAAAATTTGGATTACGATTCAGACTAGGGGCTAATTACTTGATCAAACATGCTTAATTAGTGGCACGGGTAGGTCAGGTAATTACATGGGGAAATGATTTAAATATGGTCAAATAAATTACAGATGCTAATACAAATAGAATCGTTATTATTTGTCCGATATTTCTTAAATGAATTATAGCTTTAGAGGTTAATCTATTTAGACCTGTTTATTCGGCTTAGTTGTTTTCGATAGAGTAATTCTCGTTTTGACCCACCAAATTTTCCTAGGAATATTGTTTTCGGTGACCTTCCAAAAAGAATATGTTGTCAGATTTTAGCTTTGCTGATGCAACATAATGTGATAAAGTTCTGGAAATATTACGCTAAACATACGCTGTTTTTTGCATAAATGTTTCTGAAACAAGCAAGACGACCAGTGTATATAGTTTTTCGTGTATTAGAATTAAAAAGAATTATCATCATCGACTTTAAATACTATAAAATTCTCAAAACTTCCTATTAACCACTGATTACTTGCGTTTGCATATATGTGTGGGATCTGGAATGGTCAGTACACAGATGTGTAACGATTTATTCGAATATAGGGTTGGTTTCGTTGAATTTGTTTTTATAAACACTTTATGGCTTATTTAAAACCATAATTTTATTATTTGTATATTTTTGATTATAGTCATAACTACATTTTTAATGTCCCATTGCATTTTTTTAAAAAGTTCTCACTATATATCAACAATAATTTCAGTGCACAGATATATATGGTAGCAAGTAGTCTTATCTAATAAAATAATTGGCGTGGAGTTGAATGTTTTATTGCATATTTTTTAATATCAATAATATATTTAAAGTATATATGGTATGTATTGCACATGATTCCATGTCTTACTATAAAATTTAAGATAAAGTGTAAGCAATTATATGGTTTCAGGTAAGTGATAATTAGAATTTTTGCTAAACTAATCTTCTTAGCAAACATGATTTCCACAGTCAGATATTTGCATGTATTCCCTATCTTGTAAACAGAATTTTCTCACCTATTTATTTGAGTCATAGATAGGATAGTAACAACCTCTTCAGCCTAAGGTGGATACAGAAGTAATGCAAAAGAAAAGGTCACTCCATATTTACCAATACTCCAGAACTGGAGTATTATTACGGATGCAGTGTATTACCATATGCAGGATACTATATGTGGTCGGGTCTAACCCCAGTGAGGAAGATGCAATCGACGCTTTTTACGCTCACTGACAGCGCACTGACTAGTAACTGACACAACTATTTGACTAAAAATAATATTTAGCAAAAATGTGTTGCTTCACACACAGTTAAATGGTCAAACAGTTCTATTTCTAAAAATTCGATTTAACTTAAGTCATTTTTTTTGCAAGCAGCTAAAATGTCAAACTATCCTATTTGACCCATGCATTGGACCCTAACAGGTACTATCAGTCCGGGTCAGATGAGACCGGGAAAAAATGGCAATCAAGGTTGTATTCCATATTTCCGAAATTTAGTTTGCCTACGGATTGTTTAATGTCACATGCTGGGCACTCGTTGGTAGGGTCTTATTCGACTGCAGAGATACAGGGGGTATTTTACAGCCTCAACAGACTGGGCTGGTGGATGTGGATATCGCTTTCTTTTGATAAGTTATTGCTACTGAAGTATGAGTACCGGTTTCAGAGGCATGAAATTTATTGTTAAGATAATTCCATTATAAAAGAAGATCAAAAAGATTTATCTGTCTTTGTAACTGAATGATATCTTCTAAGTTCAAACATGAGATATGTTCTAAAGAGCGTTAATTATTAACATAATCAATTCCAAAACTGTCAGTTTTTATAGCAGTGTACATTTTAAAACATCCTGGCGAAATATATATATATATATATATATATATATATATATATATATATATATATATATATATAACGACTTGCAAATAATTAACGCATTCGATATAAGAATATATTTTCGTTTATTTCAATTCAAATGCAACCAAGATGGAGGAGCTTTTTAAAAAAAATAATGCAAATTATCGAAGATGCCAAAAGTAGATATATCTGGCTCGTCTATGAACTCCACCTTACACACACACACACACACACACACACACACACACATACACACGCACATATATATATATATATATATATATATATATATATATATATACGGTCTACTCCCTCCCATCACGAAAACTATCAAAGTTAGACGAACCAGACATGCAGGACACTGCTGGAGAAACAGGTACGAGCTCATAAGAGATGTTCTCTATGGACAAGGCCAAGCAAGGGCAGGGAGACCGGCTCGAACCTACATACAGCAGCTCTATGAGGATACAGGATGAAACCCAGAGGACATACCAGAAGCGATAAACAATAGGGAGGAGTGACAAGAGAAGGTCAGGGATATCCATGCAGGCGGTACGACGTGATGTTGACGATATATATATATATATATATATATTCATATATACGGAGAGAGAGAGAGACAGAGAGAAATTGAGAGACAGAGAGAGACAGAGAAGAGAAAAATGTTAAAGTTGATATTGATTAAAAAACATTACTTGAGAATATTCGAGTTTAAAACAAACTGGATTAGTTCGCCCTACCGACTAATAACGTAACACTATTTTAGTTTGAAAAGTGGTCAGCATATTACAGGACCTGCGAGTACTTGTTTGAAAAGATGAAAAGACAAAGAACTTACAAAATGCATTCCACAATATTCTTCCTATTATTCGAATCAATGAAAATTTCATACAACAAGCAATCATACTTCGAAATAAAAATAAAACTTTTTAAAGAACTTCATTGTTTCTTATGAATTTGTTTAACCAGATATGCATGTAAGACAAACGCATGCGCACGCACGCACGCGCGCATCGAATGAATTGAGTACTCTGGTATCCGGTAAAGCAAAGTATAAACAAACGAAAGTTTATACAAATTGCCTTATAATTTCCGAGCTGACGTATGTCATCTGGTGGCTGAGTGGTATGATGTTAAGCCTAACGTAAATTTAAGCGGGTTTCAATCCCAGCTCGAAGCGTCCTACGTGTATAGCCACACTGAAGAGTTGTGATACAACAAAACAATCAGTCTCTGGATGACTGGATATATTTTTATGAAGGTCCTTAATCGGTGCGTATTCGGTACTTTCCAAAATTTATTGGCTTGGATTGTTTTCGTTTAGTTTTATGTTGCATCGACCATTGTAGGATATTTAGTGCTAAATCCATTATTATAAATATAAACAGTTCTTCTTCAACCGATTCAGTTGAATATAATTACAGTTTAAATGTCAAAATATTTCTTTTTCAAAAAATTCTGTTTACCATAAGTACATAATTTAGTCCCTGTTTGACCCATAGATAGGACCATATTAGGTGCTGACACGCTGGAAGAAAGTGGACCTAGGAGTGATCGCAAGAAAGGGGTATTCCACATTCCCCTTAGTTGCAGCATTCTTGAAGCCTTACCAAATAATTGTTAGTGACCTATGCAGGTCATACGTGTGGAGGGTCTTACCCCACTGAAGAGGTGCATTCTATAGACTCAGCAAACTGGGTCCAATATTTATAGGATTGCAACTGACAGGGTTGTTTATTTTTCCAAATAAAATCCCTATTGTGATTTGTTAATTTTTTTATTTTCCCAGCAATTCGATTTCTTTATATATATATATATATATATATATATATATATATATATATATATATATATATATATATATATATATATATATATATATATATAATATTAAATGACTAGTTCCACGACGAAATTTGTATTTTTGTTTTAAGGTTTTCAAAACAGGCCCTTAATACGAAATTATCACTTAACAAGAGCAAAATAAATGTATTGAAACAACCATACGAATGTAGTCAAGATATATTTAGAAAAATGCCCACATACCCATTTAACGATTACGTGCTCTTTCAAATAATGGAAAATAAATTATAGATAAATTTAAACCAAATTGAATAAAATATGAATCATACAACACACAAATGGACACAAACATATATAGATAACGTTTTCCTCTTTCAAAAAAATATTTAATGAAACCTGATACGTTTGACTTTAAACCTTCCTTATTTCTCATCAGTTCGATAAAATCTATCTCAACTTTCACAACAAAAATCTTCAATGAAATCTTATACAAGTGTCTTTAAACCCTTCCATACTTTTCCGTATCAGCTGCCTAAAATCTATCTGCACTTTCACAACAAAAAAATCTTCAATAAAACCTGATATATTTGACTTTTAAACCCTCTTTTATTCCTGCTACACCTACACCCTCTCCACCATCTTATCATTCTCCACAGAAATGTATGTATATAGACTCACAAAAATTATTTGTAAAAATAATTACCAGTACAATTCAAACCACGCCGCCCCGCCCACAAAAAATATCTCAAGACACACGCAGAGAGAAAAAAGAACAAAGTGAAATCCGAAACATATCCAACTAACACACACATACGCACACTATGAAAAATATATCACATATTAAAGAACAATGGGGCGGGGTAAAGCAGGTTAAACCAAACTCTCTAAAAAGTAAAAGAAAGGAATGACCTTCATATACAACTGAAAACTATTTAAACTATAAACACAAGCGAGTTCAAGTCTCTTGAGTACCCCATTAACAAGGCCTTCTGCCATATAAGTTCTCTAACAAGAAAACTGGCTGGAAACATACATGTTTGTAAATAAATCTTTAAAAAAACTATAAATCTCTTCGAGAACTTACTCATTTTCGAATATTTCTTTCTCTCTTTGGACCTACAACAAAAAATTATACACGCACACACACACACACACACACACACACACACACACACACACACACACATATATATATATATATATATATATATATATATATATATGGTAAGTGTCCATGAAACGATCAGACTTTGTATACTCTATCCTTGTTTGGGGCACCTCGAGTGGTTTAAGGGTTAGCAAATTTGACTGGCAAACCTACTCAAGTGAGTTCGAGTCTCATTGAGGGCCCCATGTATTGGCCTTGTGCCACATCTAAGCAAAAAGCTTAGTAAATTACAACTCTATACTTGTCTGGATATATATTTTAATCACTGACATTGAGTAGTCTTTATTTTTGAATATATTTAACTATATGCAGATATATGTGTGTACACACACACATACACGTATATATATATATATATATATATATATATGTGTGTGTGTGTGTGTGTGTGTGTGTGTGTGCGCGCGCGTGAGTGAGTGAGTATGTGTGCATGTGCCTAACCCCTTTGCATGAGCATGATTGGGTGGAATGTCAATTTGTAAGCAGATTTGCACGGATTTTATTTCAGTTTTTCCTTCCCCTTGGCCAGTTGGCCAACCCATGTTAAAGAGTTTAATATACTCCACTATTAATCCATGAGAGGAGCAAGAGATCCATATTGCTAGCAAGGGGATTAGCGCCATATTAAATGGCAAACAGTTTTCACTAGAATTTGAACTCTTGTCACCTTTCCTGTCCCTCGACTGTAACAATGACACCATGGGTGACTGCATATATATATATGTGTGTGTGTGTGTGTGTGTGTGTGTGTGTGTGTGTGTGTGTGTGTGTGTGTGAGAGAGAGAGAGATAGAGAGAGAGAGAGAGAGAGAGAGAGAGAGAGAGAATTAGATATATCTGGTAAAGTGAGAGAAAGAGGTACTGTAGAAAACGTTTGGAAGAAGTATGTCATTTGCATTAAGGCTTGATATGCCTTAATGCAAATGACATACTTCTTTTAAACAATGTCTCACTATCTCTCAAGAATTACCGAATGAGTTTACTTTGTAAACAATCCTTACAGAAAGAGCATGCTTGATTGATCTTACACTGTCTTGACAAGCATTAATACCTGAAATAAAACAAAAAGACATCTGCCAATTGTTGGCTGTTGTATACCTGAATAGACATAATACATCACATATTTTTATAGCCAATTTTCCTCTGAAAAACTCGATGATAAAGACGTCTGCTGTCTAAAATATCCTGAGCAAAATTAAAACAGTATATTTTTAGTACATTCTTATTCTTTCCTTTATAATGACTTCCACCACGAAGAGATATGTCATATTTCATTAGATGATATATTAGAATGACGTGTGAACAAATGAAAAAGCCTGTGTCTCATATTAAATGCTGACAGTTTCTTTTTTTATTTAACTGGTTAATATAATATATTTTTGGTTGATAAATCTTTGATTATTGAAAAATTATTGATGAATTCTGATAATTGTAAAAACTTAGCTGTCAACTAAATCATCTATGAAATAGGAAATCAATTGCTGTAAATTTAAATGATTGATAGACTGATTAATTTTAACGGCATATCAAATCGATTATTTTTTTAAATATTCTTTATGTGTTTAAGGATTCGTGTTTATAGTATTTTCTGAAGGTTTTCTTATTTTTTTTTTCTTTTGCACACACCTATCGGCTACGACGTGAGATCAAACCCCGGACAAGGCAGTATATTTTTTATATCTCACCAATCCACTTTCCAAAGTTATGAACACATCTATTCTCTCTCTCTCTCTCTTTCTCACACACACACACACACACACACACACACACACACACACACACACACACACACACACACACACACACACACAAGCAATGGGAGAATTGTTGGGCCGTCAGGTTTCTTTAATCTTGTTACAGTAATTTGTCTGGGAAAGCAAAAACTCCGAATTGTAGCCAGCTTTATTCCGCTTAAAAAGTGACCTTGTGTTGCTACTAGATCGTGGCGGAGTTCTTTTGTAAATATCAAGTATCATCAAATAATCTAATGAACGTATCTTAGCCTTCCCATCCACGAACTAAAAGCCATCTTTGCTGATGCCCCTAATTTCATTTTATAATAATTTTCTAGAATTTTGGTATTCCCAACAATTCCGGTTGAGTGTTTCTTTCTTTTTTCACCAAGAATGATTTTTCTGAATTTTGGACATTTTTTTCTGTTCAGTTCGTTGTCTCAACCTTAAACGCATTTTTTTAAAGTACCGAGGCAGAATCCGGTTATTTTTTTGAAAATTTGCGATTTCTTTGATCTTAACTCCAGGGCTATTGTAAAAATCCTGCATATTCACTTAAGCAGATTTTATTTTGCTACTTCACAAAAAGCAGATCTCGTGGGCCTTTTTGGAGTGGTGACCTGTATATGTCTTTAAATTTCAAAATACTCAATGTTAATGGAATCCATATGTATAGATACTGTGTGTTGAAACCATGAAATGCATCCTTCAATATATAAAGTTTACGACTCTGTAGATTCTGTTTTTTTGTTGTTTTATTTTCTTAATTTAATTTTCTCTCGGCTAGCTTTCTACATTGAATTGTGAAGCTCTTAAGACTATTTACCGCTTTTCCTTCTGCTGTATATATTAAGCGGGGTAAGATAGACTTACACATTTAGACCATTTTCGTGAATCAAAGAGTCGAAAGTAGTTTTATTGTGTATCTTAAAATTATTTTGCTATGATGAAATAATCTCTGCCAAGTCCCGGAAGGAATGGCTTTAAAAATTATTGAATTAATTTGTAGAGTTAATGAAGTTTAAGAAATATTTAGTCATGTGTGGAATCTATCGGGTGAATAGATTGTATATTTTTTGACTCTAGGTATATATATTTTTTTACTCTTTATATTTCTCTTTTTACCAGACAAATAACTTTTTGATGTTGTCACAGAGATCGATCGATCAAGAGGTAGATAGTTTCCAGTGGATTCAATGCATCTTTTCTGGCAGGAATTTTTTTAAAAATAGTATTAAATACTTTTTACCTTCGAAGACAGTGATCGATACAAAGGAAAATTACAATTTCACAAATGAAACCTTCATCACTGCAGTACTAAATAAATTCTGTAATTGCTTACTAGAAAACTAGAATTTAGACGGTTCCTTTGAAATTAACACTCTGAATGAATTGTAGTCTATGTTCCACGTAAATAAATTAATTATATATAGAAATAGCTTTGTTAGAACAAGTGAAAAATAGACAGCAAGTTTTAAAATAATTTTTTAATGTAATTCACTTCATGACAGAGTGAATTTATGCAAAAATATGGTAAAAATCACATATGGTCTAATTATCAGAAATGCAGTGACAATAATCAGTAACATTATATGCTTAATAGAAAAGATATCGGGTTTTCTTTTGTATATTCTGTGCGTTCTCAGATGCAATAAACTATAATATTAAATTACTGGAGGTATATTTATACTCTGCTAATAAAAGTCAACAAAATCACACTATAACTACGAGATTCAGAATACACCGGCTGTATCCCTTTGCTGAGTGCTAAGACCTAATTAAAAAGGAGTGTCTTCAAATGGCACTAAACAGCATCTATATATAAGGTTCTATTCTAGGGATTTTCAAACGTGGAATTGGTTTACTTGGTTTGGTTTCTTTGTTTTTAATGGCATATCAGCCATTCGGGATTTATTTAAAACCAATGCCATCCTTGTAGTAGAACCATAATTATACTATTTAACTCATTTCGTGGAGGAATAAGGTGGTTAGACTCTTTTCTCAAAGAGAAATAGTGTTTAAAATTTCATGCTACGATATCGCAGCTCAGGACTTTAGCCATTACGCCTCGGGGAGGAAAGAGAACCATAACATTATCATTACACACAGGACAACTTCAACACTGTCACACGAATTCGTTCACTTTCCCATTAATATTCTTGCGAAACGTTTAATCCGCAGCTAATTGGCCTTGTAAGTAGAGTGTTCGCCAATGGTCCGGGAGATCTGGGTTCAATCCCAGATCGAGTCATACTAAAGACTTCAAATATGGTACTTGATACCTCCTTGCTTAACACTCAGCAATATAAGCTAAGGATTAAGGGTAAAGTGGGGCAATTCAGGGAAAGGAGTAGCGCCCTCCCCTACATCTCAATTTAGTAGCTATTGACAAAAGGGCCTTCTGGTCGCCCTCGACTACGATTTCTTACTTTATAAATTGAAGAAAACCTTATGGGTTTTCTACAAAGACGGTTTTCATATTTACCTATTATATCCCTATCAATCTATCAAATAGATTCGTTTTAAAATATTTCGTTTCAATTGGAATAATTCATACCATATACCTGTATTTTTTAAAAAAATAAGACCAGTTACTGGAAGCTATAATTGTTGATTAAGAATCTTATCATTATCTCCGTCCTTATGAGTTTTTCCCACCAGCATCAGGTGGTGAACTTTAACTGGAGTCTCAGGAACAAGTCTTCTCTGGTCTCTAGCAGTTGTCTTGGTCGTCTTAATTCTTCCTCTGATTTTCCATTCCTCAAGTTTCTTTCCATTCCTTTGATTAATTTGGTTTTATGGTACATAAACCATTGCAGGTTATTTAATACCCAAACCCGTTTTTACGTATATAGTAAGTAAATTATGAGTAAATATGTTTTGTATACACATACAGTTAAATGACAAATAGTTTTATTTTTAACAATTCAATTTAGTATAAATCCACAAATTTAAATGGTTCCAAGCATTGCTATGTATCATCAATAGTTCAATTAAGCATTAGTCATTTGTTTACACACAGTTACGCCGTATTCTACGGCCAAGCCTTTGAAGGACGTTCAAAGCGCACAAGGTCCAACTATTATCAACGTCATTCTCAGTATCAACAGCTTCTTTTAATTCTCTGGCAAAGCTAGATCATTTGTCAAACCGTATTCGCCGGTACATCAAACTATTTTCGATGTATAATAATCATTTTTTCTCATTAATTAACACAAAGTCTGGTTTCCTGGCTTGGATTAAATGATCCATTTTTATCTTGAAACACCAGAAAACATTGTCCGTCTTATTCTCTTAGAGAGATCCTTGTTTTTTTTTTTATTTAAAATGTGTTAGTATGTTAAAAAATTAATAATATTTTGCAAAATTCTCAGTGGATCACCTTTTTCACCCAGTCTTGCCAATTCTTGAAGTTCTTTTCGACAAATTAGATC
>OY757911.1:100161625-100221625 GCA_963585895.1 Sepioteuthis lessoniana
ATTTCAGTTAAGCATAAGTACACAGTTTAAATCACCAAAATAGTAATTTTTCAAATAGTTCAGGTTAGCATAAGTGCACAGTTTAAATGTCAAAAAAAGTTTTATTTCAAAGAATTCAGTTTAGCATAAGTGTGCTGTTTAAATGTCAAAAAATGTTTTATTTCATGAAATTCAGTTTATCATAATTACACAGTTTAGTTCTGCTTGAACCATTGATAGGACCCTATCAGTGGACCAATGAGCGATGACAATAAAGAGGTACTTCGGATTCCCCAAAGCTCCAGCGTTAGTGGAGGCCCACCATCAGATTGTTTACTGTCATATCCCGAACATTCGCTGTGGGGTGTTACCTCTCAGCATAACAGTCTATATATTCTACAAACACCTCTCCACAATAATGACAAGGCAATCAATTTCTCGGATGGATTCTAATAAAATATAAATAAACGTGAGAACCAGACTGAAAATACAGGTTTTTCCAGGACTTTTGTCTCAAAGGACCAAGTGACAATTATCAAGTCTCTTTTATTATTATTATTATTATTATTATTATTATTATTATTAAATGTATGTTAAGTAGTTATAGCAGTATTTCAAATTTCCATGTCTAATATTCGGAAATCGAAATAGAACAAGTTTAAAAAACTCAACATAAAAAAGCGTTCAGAGTAAAAGTTAAAGTTAAATTGTTATAACGAAACGTAACGTGTATATATATATATATATATACGTTGTATATAATAACACACACACACACACACACACACACACACACACACACACACATATATATATATATATATATATATATAATCTGTGTGTGTGTATCTGTCTGTGTGTGTGTGTGTGAAAGAGAGAGAGAGAGAGATGCAGAAGGAAACTTAGGAATATTCTTGTATAATCCTAAACGTCTCTATTATAAAGAAAGATCATTTTAAATTTAAAAAAAGAAACACAATAAAATGAAAAGATAGACACAAAACAGTAAATTTACTCAATATGGCCACCATTTTTTTCAGCTATTGTATAAACACGCATTTGAAACGATTCGCATGCCTTCAAAATATTTTTTTAATTCCATTCCTCCTTAATATGAGTTTTCAGTTAGCCAATATTTGACTTGGCAGTTACATTTGTTTTGTGTTCTAAAACGCCCCATAGAGCGTAATCAAGCGGGTTAAGGTATGGGCTTAAATCATGTTTAATTGCTCTCCTCGAAGTTTTCTCTTGGAGTTTCAATTCATTAGCGTAGGGTCCTTCTTTAGCGTGCTTTTCTGATTGAAATTATGGGGTCCTTCTCAATCGATGTAGCGAGAGCGGGTAAAAAAAAACTTTTTTTTTTTTTCGTTTTTTTATTTAATCCTACACACAGGTTTTCCTTAAAAAGCTATTTTACTATTAAAAATGTTTCTTTACTTTGTATACGGAAAACAAATAAACTTTGGTTTGGCTTCAGCGTCAAGCAAATCATATATTCTTCGTCGTTTCTTGACTTGCTCACTTATATTGGGCTGAATTTTAATTTTAAAAAAGTGCTTGAATAATAGAGTTAATTATGTAAATTTAGATTTTTCGCATTTCTTTCAAAAACTAGATTTATAAGACAAAAAAAAACAAGTTTTAAAGATTCCATATTTTGCTTCCACCGTCTGTACGTCAAAGGATGAAGTGTTTATTAACTGAAAAAATAAGACATATTATTGGAAACTGTAACTGTTAAAATAACTTAAAATTAGCATATAATCCAACGAGATTTAACATTCCCTTAAAGCAACCGATCAACTATCCACTCTATTTTGATTAAATTGGCTGATCCCCTATTGGTAAGCTGTTCAGTTAATAAAACCAATCAACGAAATTGCAATGATATTATATCAATAGCTCCCTATGTAAAATGCAATGAAAAATTAACCAATCATTTATGAAATTGGAGTATTACACTACAAAAAAAAAATTATTCTTATTTGATAATTTGTATGACGCTCCAATATTTTTAGAATTAAAAAGTAAAATAGACAAATATGAAGATAAACTTTTGATTATTTCTTGCTTGAAACATGGCGGATGTTTGCTTATACAATACGAGGGTGGCAAGTGACTTTTATGGAATACAAACTGCTGTGATATATTATGGAGGCGCAATTTTATACCGTCAAACCTGGACACAGGATCGGCAGTCTGAGACACTGACGACAGCAAACTTACTTCACTATAAGTTAGTTTCGTTCTAGTACCAGTAGACTTTGGAATTTATGGGCTTATTGGCGTAATCATCACCCGACTACAGAATATCAGTAGAAAGGCGTTTCTCTAAAAGACCGAATTTAGCGAAGTGGAATGGCTGATATAACACACCCAGCTGGTAATTGTACGCCATAAGTCTATTGCTATCCTATTGGTAAGTTCACTCTAAATTATTATCATTATTATTAGTAGTAGTAGTAGTAATAATGATAATGAAAATAAACTTCTCTGGAATTGTGAGATATAAACGTATCAAGTAATCCTGGCCATACGACCAGACCTAACGATAGTCAACAAAAAAAAAAAAAAGAGAATCTGATGAATTGTAGACCTTCCAATCCCAGTATACCACAGTAAAATTGAAAAAAAAAGCGAAAGAGATGAGTTCATGGACCTTACTTGGGAACTTAAAAAACTATGAAACATGAAAGTGACTGTAATACCAAATGTAATGGGATGGATAAAGGGACTGGAGAAATTGGATATAAGAGCACGAGTGAAGATCATTTAAAATACAGCACGGTAAAGATCGGCCAGAATACTGAGGGAAGTCTTGGAGACTTGATGTGACTTAATATCACTCAAACTCTAGTAGAAGACCATCGGCTAACGCTGGTGAGGAAAAGTCACATCGAAGTAGAATAATAATAATAATAATAATAATAATAATAATAATAAGAAGAAGAAGAAGAAGAAGAAGAAGAAGAAGAAGAATCATGAAGCTGACGGTGATATTGATTGTAGTTAGTGCGCTTGGAACGGTTTCCAAAGGCTTGAAAAAAGACAGAAGAAATCGGATATCAGACCATGCAGACCCTAACATTGTTGAGAAGTGTCCACGAGACCTAATGGAACTTGCTGTCACTCAGACTCCATTGAAAGTCCACCAGCGAAGCTCAGTATAAACAATTTGCAAAGAGTAAATGTGGGATTATGATAAACAAACGGATCACCAGACCTCGGCTAGACGATTAGACCTTAAAATAATCAGCAAAAAAAAAAACAACAAAAAAACAAAATTGTGGACTTTGCTGTCCTGCTGACCACAGAGTAAAGAAAGTGAAGAAAAAAAAGGATAACTACCTCGACATTCCCAGAGAATTGAAAAAACTGGGTGACCATGAAAGTGACGTTTACACCACTTGTAATTGGTGATCTTGGTACAATCACCAAAGGATTGTTAAAGGTACTGGAGAACTTTGAAAAAAGAGGACGAGTGGAGACCATCCAAATAGCATTATTGAGATCGGTCAGAATTCTGAGAATATTCCTGGAGACTTGAGGAAACTTGTTGTCACCCATTCTCCAGTGAAAGACCATCAGCTAACGCTGTTGTGAAAAAACTCTCAAGGAGTAAATAATTATGACAAAAACCTAGTGATAATCAACAAAAAAGAGAACCTGCCACATTGTGGAATTTACCGTTCTGACTGGCCACAGAAATTGGTACAAGGAATACAGTACATAGAAATAAGAGGACAAGTAAAGACCATCCAAACTATAGCATTGATAAGATGAGCCAGAATACTGAGAATAGTCCAGGAGACATGTAGTAACTTGCTATCTTGCAAACTCCAATGAAAAGACCTCTGCTAACGCAGGTCTTAAACTCTATTATAAGAATTTAAAAAATAAAATAGTATATGGGATTATTAGAAGTGGATATCATCGCCAAACGGAGATGAAAGGAATAAAGAATACCTTAGAAGAAAATTTTGTATAATTAACACTTGAGAAGAAATTTGTTCAATGTAATAGATATATAGGTCTTCTGCCTTTTATACAACCCTGGTTACATGTAAAACTGGACAAGAGAAGGTCTTAGATTAATGGACCAAAAAACAAGAAAAGTGATGACGATGCGCAAGGATTGACACCTAAGGAAAGACACTGACAGATTCTATGACAAGAAAAGAAGGGAGAGGAGGTCTTGCAAACATTAACGACTGCATTGATGGAACAATAAAATGATTCAAAAATATAAAAGCAAGATTAAATAGAGTCTGGTTTGGCTGGGTTTTATAGCATATCAACCAATGTAGGTTATTAATGCAACATTCTCTTTATACATATGTTATATACCCGACCGGTGAACATTAATGGTTTTATCCTATTCCTCATAATTACGTTGGATAGTGCCCGTGGTGTAATTGTTATCGTCGTAAGAAATGAACACGGTGACTCGAGTTCAAATCCTGGACGAGACTGATTGCATTTCACATAGCACTAATACCCTTGGGAAAGGTATGAATCCAATTATTCTCCCTCCAGCTATGGGTAAATAGTAGGACAGACTAGGTTCTTCAGCCTTGGTGAGGCAACTAGTCTAGGAGAAGGAAAACTCTGAATTCAAACCTGTTAAACTCCGCTTAAAAATTGACCTTGTGTCATATCCTGCCCGAGCGGAGGGGTTGGGTAAATAGGATAATTACGTTGGATACTATTATAAGGTATGTATTTTTGCTTAGTAGTCACCACTAGCAGTGGATACGTTCTTCACGCTATTGGCAGGTATTGTATTTGTTCAATATAATCATTTCCATTTCATTTCTACCTCCGTTTTGGTTATTTTCTAATTGAGTAACCTTTTGTTATGTTACAAAAACATATATATTAAATATATGAATTGTGAATTCATTTTATAGATAAATTTTCAAAATGAGACGGAACTGACTTTTTTTTCTTTTATTTTCCTTTGTTCTCATATAAATGTTAACAAGCACTTATTTCACAAATAATTCTATTTACTCTTAATCATTTGTTTGCACACATTTAAATGGATAAGCATATATGATTTTTAAATGAAATATTTGTAAGTAATTTCATTTTTAATCGAGTTAGAACTAATTTGTTTTTACACTCGTATTAGTATTGTTCCTTCACAGTTAAATGGTTCCAAGTATTTCTGTGTATCACCAAGAATTCAATTAGACAGTTACTGGTTTAAAAACAGTTTAATTGGCGAACAGTTCTATTTATGACAGTTAGACGTAATGCAAGTCATCTGTTTGCATACAGAATAAACAGTTCTATGTGACCCAAAGGTAAAACCCTATCAAGTGCTACCATTTCTGGTCGGGGTGGACCAGGTGTAATATAATGGCCGAGGGATTTCGTTTTATATATCTTGCCTTTGGGTTAAGTTAGGCTGAGAACATTTCGGCTGAGTGCATGGGTTAGTTAGGTGCAAACATGAGTATAAGTGTTCATGCGCGCGCGGAGCGGACGTGTCATTCAGAGATGTCTCAATAAAAATCCCAGATAGGGGATGTGACCAGGGATGTGAGTGACGTCACGCACCGGAAGCGTGGGCTGAAATTTGAGAAAAGTCAGTTAGTTGAATTCCTGCCTGGGAATAAGGTTGACTTTCGGGGCTCCTCGTGGCCTGACGAATTTGTGCGTAATGGGCGCCGCGCGTTAGTTCGGTTAAGAGCTGACGATGTAAAAGGAGCTAGCATAGAAGGATTGTATCTCCCTCCTTATGTCGAAAAACCTTTTAACTCAAAGGTAATAAAAAATTTTCGTAACTGAACTAAGAAGTCGTGTTTTTTTTTTTTGTGTGTGTGTTTCGGGATTCCTATGTTATCTATATATGAGTTATGAACATTCTATGTACGTTTCACATATTCATATATGGCTATGTAACACTGGGAGCAATGGCAATTAAGAGATGCACTACTTTCTCCATCATCAGATAGTTTAATGTACTATTCAAGACAATTATTGGTGTATCGGTTACTGGGAAAATAGAGTCTTAATACAGGAGTCGGTAACAGCAATAACAATCGAAAAACAATATATTTCCAGATCTTGAAAGCAAAAATGGTAAGAAAAAATAGCTATATTGATAATTAAAGAGGCAAAATAAGGACATAGCACCTGAGATGACCTGTGAGTATTTACTAAGGTATAACGTAAAAAAAGAAACTGAATCCTTAATAATAACAGTACAAGGTAATGCCATAAGGACTAATTATGTCTTCGCAAGAATTGATAATACACAACAGACTAGCCAGTGTAGAATATGAGGAGGTAGACAAGAAACAATTAATCATATTGTAAGTGAATTCACTAAACAAGCGCAAAAGGAAGGCATGAACCGGTATGACTGAGCGGTGAAATGTGATCTATTATTTCATCACATTTACCAATGCTATATGTAAAAACCAGAATCTGTACTGAAAAATGAAATGCATACAATTCCCTTCAACAAAGATACACATGTGTAATCAGTCTAGAAGATTAGATGTAGAATTATTTTAAAAGAACCAAAAAGAATGTCATAGTGAATTTTGCTGACTCAAAAGACAATTGAGTGAACATGAGAGAAGGTGAAAATTGAACAAATACCTGAACCTTACCAGAGGACTGAAAAGTGTGTGGAATATGAAATTCACAATAATACCAGTTGTAGTGAGGAACAATCTCTATGAGCAAAAATATATCCCTATCGGGAGCAAGTATTTAAGTATCAATGTTATAAAATTTCATATAAAATGTGAAAGTGTACCGAAATAACGCCACAAAGAAAAAAAAACAAAAAGTAAGACAAAACATTGGGAATTTTATATATATATATATATATATATATATATACTTTACAAGCACTATTTTAATTTAAGAAAAAAAGAAAAATAAGAGAGAGATTTAGAAGAATTGAAACAAAATTCCGGAGAAATTATTTAATCTTCTAGCAGTCTATTTGGCATTTTGACATTATTCTGCTCACGCAGTGAGTTGTAACTTTTTTGTTTTCTATGAAATAACAGCAGTGGCAATGTTTCAACACAATTGAGCAAACAAAGCACAAATGTCGAGGCCGTGTTGAAGGTCAGTTAAGTGCAGTCAGTTACTTTAGATAATTAAAATAAATATTTCGGTGACTTTTGTCTGAGAAAATATTTATCTAACTTAAAAAAAATATGAGATATTTTTAGTCTCTATTTTCTTTTTTTTTTATTCATCTTTATGAAAATATTTACCGTTTAAAATCATTCGGTGTAATTTTTTAATGGCAAAAAAACAATTTAAAAAAAGGCATTGTTTTGTAAGTTTTACAGTAGAAGGGATTTTTCATATTATTATTTTGTAAATCAATCCGTATCTTCTAGCAACGTCATGATATCTTAATCCTTGTGAACGTTTACTTCAGCAAGTAACATGAATGTAAATACTTAGAAAATATCTCCTACAAACATTAGCACCTTAATTGAAAGTTTTCTTTTTGTTTTGCTTTATTAATTCAAGTAGCAATTGTGTATTACGTCGATACTCTCAGTTCAACGATTTCTAATTCAAGGATCAAGGTGTTTTCTTTAGTCCTGTAACAGTCTATGCTATTCTAAATAAAAGTCTTTGGTACCTACCAAGATAATATGGTTTAGTTTTGGTCTTATTGTAAAATGATGAAATAATAACTAAATAATATTTTTTTATAATCAAAATTGAATTTAAATATTTTCCTGGACTTTAATGTACACGTGTTTATTGACTGCTAATGTATCCATTGTCATCTCAACTGTTTGTTTTTAAATGATAAAGCGATGGACGGCGGAATCGTAGTAAACGAGTTCGTATTCCAGTCGTGCTATTACGTTCACTTTCAGGCAAATACTCTTGGAAAAGGTATGAAACCCCTTATCCTCCAAGCTAGGGGTTAAAAAGTACCACTACTGTTCTTTTAAGAGAATAGCTTTGGCATTAGATAACCGAAAAAGGTTGATATGCCATTAAACTAAGAAACCATCAACACTTTTGAGGATAAATTCTTACGTCATTTTTGCAAGGTTTTCATTACTAACTCCAGATCTTCTAATAAAGATATGTACTAAATTATCCATCTTCATATTTAACAATCAATGTTGAGTCTCCGTTTTTTAGTGGCTACAGAGCTGAACTGCAACTGCAACTCTAGTTGTGCAATTGCGTTAACTGTCGGACTTATACGCTGGGGAAGAGAAAAAAAAACACCCCTATCCCTCCCGGCTATTTGCTAAATAGTATTATAACTAGCTTTCTACAAGGATGGATTTGGTATCAAATAACCCACCAAAGTTGATATGCCATTAAACAAAGTAACCAAACCAATCAACATTTTCTTCTACTCTCTACTAATGTTCTGAAATGTCTCAGCACTTCACTTTCTGTCCGTTTAAAACTTTTGATCAATGAAAAATAAAGCATCCGCAAAAATACAGATAAATAAGTTTCTGTTATAAAATCTGGGGGTTTTGCATGATCTGAAAAATCCAATATATATATTCGAAGTGTAACATATTTATTTTTCTTCTCCGGTATCTATTGTAATTTATGCAAATAGTATTAACAAATTGTTACAACATACCTTTACTAAATATCCAATAAGTCTCAGTCTTACATAATCCTCTACTTTTGCAGATAATTTCTTAAATATGATTAAGAGTTGCAGCTCCATAAAACCCGAAAAAAAAAATATATATAGCAACATTCTCTATCTCACTTGGGGGATTTTTGGCATACCAGATGCGGTATATTATCAGTGATAGTACTATTATACAATAATAAGTAGATATATATTAGTTTTTATATAGATTTAATAAAGGAACTTAGTGCAATACTTAGAGAGAAGTTGAAAACAGTCAGGCGTGCGGAATGGCATAGAAGAAGAAAGAAAGAGAGTGCAAGGAAACGTACCAGTTTTCATTTATTTCTTTTTTGATAATCCCTTTGGGTTTTCGAATACCTTACTTTGGGAGAAACTTAATGGTCAATTGGAAGCAACCGAGGAAGAAATAAACGTCTACCTCGGCGTCACGATGAGCGACCCAAATAAGAACAGAGAACATGGAATGAATAACCGCCTAATCACACAAAATCTACCAGAAGTGTCATTTAATTCAGTTGTGCTAACCTGGAGTGAAAGGCAAGAAGTGGTGATATTTGCGAGAGCTAATTCTGCACCCGGGCCAAGTGCAGTACCATATATCGTTTCCAAGAAGTGCTGCGAAATAATAAAGAGACTATGAAAGATACTTGCAGTTATTTGGAGGAGAAGCAAAGTAGTGGAACAATGGAGATTTGTGGAAGGAATATGGATACCGAACGAAGAAGGAGCCAAGACACTGGACCAGTTCCGGATAATAGCGCTTTTAAATACTGAAAGTATGATCTTTTTTTGGGATATTATCGAGACGAATCATGAAATATGCCTTAGAGAATCAATACATTGATCAGTCCAGAAAAGTAGGATTCCAGGAATGTCAGGATGTCTGGAACATACTGGAATCCTATTGCAACTCCTAAGAGAAGCAAAAGAAAGTAAAGGCGACCTGACAGTTTTGTGGCTGGACCTCGCTAACACTTATGGTTCCATGCCGCATAAACTGGTGAGCGAGGTTCTAGAAAGACATGAGTGAGCTCATATGAGATTGTTACACAAACTTCCGGGTGAGAGTGCTATAAAAGACCTTTTCAGAATGGCATACTCTAGATAAAGGCACAGTAACTGGGTGCACAATGTCAGCGGTTCTGTTTTCACTGGCGATGAACATACTCGCGAAAGCAGCTGAAGTAGAATGCAGAAGCCCACTCTCTAAGTCGGGAGTCGGCCAGCCCCTGATAAGAGCCTATATGGAGGATTTAACAGTTACAACAACATCAGTTACGGGAGCCAGGTGGATATTGAAAGGCTTAGAGGGGAACATCAAATGGGACAGAATGAAATTTAAACCAGCAAAGTCCAGGTTCCTCGTCTTAAGGAGAGGCAAAGTTTCGGAGAGAATTCTATTTAAACTCGCGGGAGAGCCAATAACATCCGTGAATGAAAAGCTTGTGAGAAGCCTGTGTAAGATCTTCGATAGCAGCTTGAAGGATACAGCGCTGATCCAACAGACTATAAGAAACATACGAAAGTGGTTGAATAAGATCGATAAATTGGGGCTGCCGGGGCGCTTTAAAACGCAGGTATTCCAACACGCAGTTTTTCCCCGAATATTATGGCCATCAAATGTATATGAGTTTCCATTGATCACTGGGGAGACACTAGAAAGAACAATTAGCAGTCAGTTGAGAAGATGGCTAGGTGTGCTAAAATGTCTGAGCAGCGCAGCATACTACGGTAAGAACAATACACTCAAGCTGCCATTTAGAAGTCTCATTGAGGAATACAAAGTATTAAGGATAAGAGAACGACTGCAATTTAGAGAAGGCATCCAAACAAGATCTGGAAGGAAACGGCGTGTAGAGTACGAATTGCGAGTAGTGGAGGAAAGAATCAGACATAAAAATGTACTTGGCTCAATTTCTAGAGGCAGAGCGGAACTGGTTTATTTCCCCAGTCCTCAGATCAGTAAGGCTATGAATAAAGAGAGGCGTCAAATTATCCAAGATGGAGTGTGAGCAGCGATAAAGTAGATGAGACACTGCAAGATGGTAGGCCTGAGTAAACAGGGAGCCTGAACAAGATGGGAAGGAGTCGAGTGGAAGAAGGTCAGGTGGTCAGATTGCTGGCGGGCGGATTTCAGTGAAGTAAAGAGTCCGATTGAATCAGTGTACGATGTATTGCACAACACATCTAATTTACATATGGGCAAGACTATAACCCCCAATTGTCAGCTATGTGGAAAATGGGCCACACTGCATCACATTTTAGCAGTTGCCCTAAAGACTTGCGATATGATCGGTTTCGTTGGCGTCATGACCAAGCCCTTAAGGCAATAGTGATCGAAGTCAGCGAAGCGTTGAGGAAGAGTTAATATCAACCAATAGAGAGACGAACTTTGATCTTTTTTGTTAAAGAAAGAACAAAAAGGAATAAAAACGAAACTTTGGATTCAGCCAACTATCGGCTGCATCAGATTGGCAGTTGATAGTGGACATAAGAACTCAGTTAAAATTCTCCAGACAAATAGCGGAGATAACACTTCGACCAGACCTGGTGCTACATTCTGTCAGCACAAAGATATGTATTATTTGGAAGCTCTCTTCGCCATGGAAGGAACACCTGGCCTTGGAAAATGAGAGGAAAAGATCAAAATACAATGAATTGATCGAACACTGTTGGCAGAAGTCATGGAAAATTAAGTATGGCCTAATAGAAGTGTTATGTAGTGGTTTCGCTGGGCAATCATTAGTGAAATCCCTTGCGAATATAGGAATAGTGAAAACAGCGAGACCGAAAGCAATTAGAAACATAACCAATGAAGATCTAGCTGCTTCCAAGTGGATCTGGCTTAAAAGAGCTGAGACGGGGAGGAAAAAGAAAACCGATGGTGGAAGCCGATCCATAGAATAACTAAATTAACTAGCTGTCAAGCATAAATGACATAATCCCAACCTAGTCATGAAAAAGAGGGAGGAAGATGTTCATTGATACTAACAATGCAACTGGCATGTGAAAATAGGAAAGAGAGTCGTCTCTAGAAAATTGAAGATAACAATCAAGCGGGGGAGAGTGACATCATTCGATATTTTAATAGAAATGAAGACAACACGTTCATTGGTGTATTCTCATGACCTAAATAGGAGACAGAAGAATTTTGCAATCATTTTTTATCGAAAAATAGCAGTAAATAGGTCTAGCGCAATTTATTATTCGTTAACTAAATAAATTGTTTCATACGATTTTAGTTAGATTCATCCGATTAGTAGTTAGCCGTAGTTTTTATTTGCATCGAAAGATCAGAATGTGGGCGTGAAAGGGTATGTATGAGATACTGTGTGAAAGAATGGTTATAAGATCATGAATTTGTACGAAAGGTATTCAGGTAGTAAGGAATTTAAACGTAGGCTGGAAATGTTTATTAGAAGTAAAAACATTGGAAAAATACTAGTAAGAGCAGTAACATTTATTTCTACCCCCGCTAAAAAAAGTTATTTCAGCTGAAATCTATGTAGTCAAAGGGTTTTAAAGAATAGTAAATGTTGACCGGTATAACTAATTAAGTTTTAATTTTCGAATATGTGAATAGCTTATCGGTGACAAGCATAGATAGTTTCGATAAAATTTTCGGAAAGAGTATAACTTATTATAGATCGGTTGAGTAATAACTTATGTTTAAAAAACCAAGTCATTAAACAGTGGCAAGAAAGTAGAATTAGTATTAGCAATTCAAAATAAAGGGGTAAGTTTAGGTGTTCCGATAGATAGATGGATGAAGGGATGCATACTCCCCTTCCCTAAAAAGGGGGACCTCGGATTAGCCAAAAACTACCGAGGCATAACACTTACATCCATAGCAGCCAAAATCTACTATGCCCTACTACGAAACCGCATAGAACCCAAAATCGACAACATACTTAGAAAAAACCAAAATGGCTTCCGAAGAAATAGATCCACGACCTCACAAATATTAACCATCCGTAGAATCCTTGAAGGTGTATGGGCAAAAAACCTACAAGTGACATTAATATTTGTTGATTTTACCAAGGCTTTCGATTCCATTCACAGAGGAAAGATGGAACAAATCCTACTAGCGTACGGCATACCTAAAGAAACCGTAGCGGCAATAACGATTCTCTATAGAAACACTAAAGTAAAAGTACGATCACCAGATGGAGACACAGGATACTTCGACATTGTAGCAGGAGTACTACAAGGGGACACGCCGGCCCCGTACCTCTTTATCATTTGTCTAGACTACGTACTTAGAACATCGATTGAAAAAAAATCAGAGAGAATGGCTTCGAGCTGACGAAGAAAAGACGCAGAAGGTACCTCGCAAGAACAATTACCGACGCCGACTACGCCGATGACATAGCGATACTGGCAAATACACCTGACCAAGCCAAAACACAACTGCATAGTTTGGAACGAGCAGCAGCAAGCATAGGCCTCTATGTTAATGCACACAAAACGGAATATATGTGCTATAATCAAACGGGGGACATCTCCACTCTAGAAGAAACCCCTCTTAAACTAGTAGACAAATTCACTTACCTAGGAAGCAGCGTCGAATCAACCGAAAAGGACATCGAAACGAGGTTAACGAAAGCATGGGCAGCTATCAATAGGCTATCGATTATATGGAAATCAGACCTAACCGATAAATTGAAACGCAGTTTCTTCCGGTCACATCGATACTGCTATATGGCTGCACTACATGGACGCTAACAAAACGGCTGGAGAAGATTGCACGTAGCATTCTTGTGTAATTGCCGTCTACAAGAATGCTACGTGCAAGTCTTGGCGCCAACACCCCACAAGACACCAACTGTACGGCTACCTGCCCCCTATCACGAAAACTATTCAAGTTAGACGAACCAGACATGCAGGACACTGCTGAAGAAGCAGGGACGAACTCATAAGGGATGTACTCTTATGGACCCCAGACATGGCCGTGCAAAAGCAGGACGACCAGCACGAACACACATTCAGCAGCTATGTGAGGATACGGGATGTTGTCCTGAAGACCTACCTAGGGCGATGAACAATAGAGAGGAGTTGCGAGAGAGGGCCAGGGATATCCGTGCTACCAGCACGATATGATGATGATGATATTCACATAATAAATATGCTTATATACACATATACATGTTCATGCAGCATCACAACGACACAATAAATAGACAGACGCACGATGATAAAGTCGCAGGAATAAATAACAGACGCAGTGACAAAGACAGACGCAGTAATAAACGACGCACACAGAAAGACGCAGGAAGACTTCTTTATAGAATATTTTACCTCTCACTTTATTTGTAAGGTTTCGAAAAGGGTTACTCAAAGTTTGCGTGTGAGAGGGAGCTGGAGACCGAACATAACTGAAATATTTTGACCCCGAAGTTATGGCCGTCAGCGTTGTGTCTTTCTCTTTCTCCATGGCTGCTCAACCGGAGAACTCGAGTCCAATCTGCTGGGTGCTGGCTTTCCCTACAACATCTCGTCCCACTCCGACGCCAACTATACTGCTTGTCCTCAGTTCTACTCGCCTCTGTCTACTGGCTCGTTGAACTCAACTGTCCTCTGTTCAAATCGTCGGTGATATGGACACGCCTACACAACTTTTTCCGATATCTAGCGACCGGGATGTGTCACTTCCGCTAACTTTGGAATGGCCTGTGTGAAATAACTGTCATCCAGTTCAGAGGTCACTCTCTTCCGGTGCGTCAGTCTATGAGAGTATAATGGGATTTTTTTATCTCGTCCCATTTCATCAGCCAATTTCCGCCCACGCAATTTCCTCTCATAACTGCCATCAGAATGTGTCACTTCCTTCCGGTGCATCACCTTGAATGGCATTTTTGGCCGGGTCAACAGGTCAAAACATAACATAGGGAAAAAAGAAAAATGGATGAACACACCAGAAAAGTACAGCCGTGAGCAAAGATCTGAGAAACAGGTGCAACTTGGATTTGTCATTAAATAGACGAGGGAGGGGATATAACTGTTCGCATTGGCTAGAGTTAACAATAAAAAGTACGAACTCTGCCGAAAAAAAAAAGAGAGAATCCGCATGTAGCACAAATTCAGGAGCCGACTTGCTATGTCCGGACCCAAGTCAGGGTTACTGCCGGAACCGATATGATGCCTAATGACCGGAAATCGGCAATGGAGGTAGGGCATCACTGAAGAGCTCCTATTAGCACCTAGAATGTATTTATGGACTGAATATCATGGACGCTTATCTGTGACTACTTTATACGACAATCATCGGGCAGAAAAAAATTGACACATATTGATGTTTGTCGTATAAAGACGGCATGAAAGCAGTGGTCGCAGATAAGCAACCGTGCTATTAAATTTATATAAAACCTAATATATATATATATAATATTTACTGATGAGTGTGAATCTTCACAGTGATACAGTTCCCCCTCTCCTCTTCTTTAGATTGTTGCATTTTGTCACTTTAAATCTCGTTTACGCAACATCATATATGCAGTTACTTCAAGTGTTGATATATTCTCTGATTTAAAGCTATCGATTTCTATGAAACTTTGATCTTTCTATATTTTAAGCAAAATCGTAGCATTCATTGAGTTTAAATTTTTATATCTAATATTATATTTCCGTTTTGAATTCATTAAACTCAGTTAATTTTACTGATTTTAATAACTCCAAAATATCTTTTATACCGTTGTCACACTTGAATGAAGATGAGACCGCTGGGAACTAAATTACCGAGGGAAATTAATTTACTTTGTGGAAACGAAGTTGTTAATGAACCAAGAAAAGGATTTTATTTTCAAAGGTTTAAAGAGGAGTTTTCAATTTTGAAATTAATAAAAGAAAAACTACCAATGAATTATTAAACAAAGTGTGACGGAATAATTGATTAACTTTAAAGGCTTTTCTTCTCATCTTTGTGTTATTTTATGCCTAGAAGTTATGGAATTACGTCACTGTACGTTCACATTTACACGTTTTGTGTTTGTGTTCCTTTAGCTATATTTTGTATACAAGGTCCCATCGAATAATAATTTTAAACAGATCTATTTAGCCGATAGACAGGAACTTTGCAGTTACTCCAACTCTGGGTCGGTGAGTACATTTAACTAAAGGCAATGAAGATGTACTCCACTCTCCCTAGATATCAAAAATAGAGTCTCACCAGCTGATACAGATAAAGTGTCATATCCTGGACGCCCTTTTTTCCGTTAATGGATGCTTCATCGCTCAACAGATAATAGAGTCAACGTATCAAGAGAAACAAAGTGGCGTTATGATTATTTGGAGCACAAAAAAATCGCTAAACCTGGTTTAGTATTCGGTTTCGTAGTAAGCAAGTTTGAACTCCAGTCGAGCTATTATAGTCTCTCTAGAGACATGTATAAACCCTCTTATTCCACCAGCTATGCGTTAAATGGCACCAGTACTGTCCGTCTACATGAATCGTTTTGGTGTTAAATAAAGAAACCAAACCAAATATTCAGTCTGAGATATTTTGCACTCACTTTTCATTAATACAGAATACCAATCCCTTTTTTTCTACTAATAACAGGGGCTTTTGAGCCTCACAGGGTGTGCCTGATGTCTAATTGTGAAGGGGTTCAGCAAGGAGAAAAGTATATGCCGGTATCTCCCGAGAGAATCGATTTGCGAAGATATAGCAACATCATCCCGAGAAAACCAGTCTTCTACTGAAATCGCAGATTCGGCATTATGCTACAAAGCAAGCCTAAGGGGAATCAATGTTGAATGAATGATAATGAATCGAGAATAGAAAATAAAAGGTATATAAAAATCATTATGTTTAACTGGTTCCATAAACTTATTTGGTCGTGGAGTCGTTCTTTCTTTTATTTTGTAGCATGTCCTGGCCATATCTATCTATCTATCTATCTATTATGCAACATTCTAAAATAAAAATAAAATCAACGTGAACCTGCTATGATAGCCGAGTTATCGTTGTATTACGGTCCAAAGAAAATCTCCGCACCGTATGATGTTTTTTGTCACATGTAACTATTACAATGTTTCTTTTTTTATAGATACCAAAGACGGATGTTTAATTAGAGTTGCATATCCAGTATTTCAAATGAAGCTTTTAAAGTGAAGGCAAGGTTCTTGTGTAACATTGTAAGCGAATGATTCTTAGGTGCTAACTGAAAAGTTATAAAAAAAAATCCAGCAGCTGATAGGAAATCAAGTTCAACATCTCGTCCAATTGGTTAGGTATAAAAAGATCTTCCTAATTTAGCACCTCGGAGTAAAAACAGCAGTTAACAAGGATTTGCCGAGGTCACAAAATTCGATCAGCTTTCTAAGTGGCGTTGGAGGCTTGTCAGATGATCCCCGAACGCGAGACAAATGTATGAAGCATCTTAATAAAAGGAAATAGGGTTCTTGATTTTCTCGCTGTTTTAGTGGCTGGGGTAAGAGAGACGAGAATCTTTTAGTAGGTAGGGTAAGGTAACACAAGAATCTTTAAGTCGATAGGTTTGGTTTCTTTGTTTTAATGGCATATCAAACTTTGTAGGTTATCTAATGCCAAAGCCCTTCTTCAAGAAAAAAAAAACAGTAGTGGTATTATCAAACCTATCACAAGGAGGATAAGGGGGTTCATACCTTTCCCGAAGGCATTTATCCGAAAGGGAATGTTAAAGCGTGACAGGAGTTCGAGCTCGTTTAAAACGTTTCCTCATTCCAATACTTTAACCATTATACTACGAAGACACCCTCTGGCTGGGGTTAGCGGAGAGAGATTCAAGATAGAAAAAAATGAAACGAGTGAATTTCAACTAGAGAAAAGCTACCATGCAAGTTATCACTTTCCTCAGCACCACAAACCGAACAGAAAGGATAAAACGAGAGAGGTCCTAACATTTACGATGAGATTTTATGTTTCTTCTCTCTCATCCGATGAATAGCCATCACTAATAGATCAGTTCTCAGTGGATATGCCACAATTAGAAGTAAGAACAGAACACCTGTAGCCCATGAGCGCATCTTCCTAATATTATTCAACTTAGATAATTCGGTAAATAAGAGGAATACATAAATATTTGCATTACACAAACCAATGATCGTTTATGAAACAATGCTAAAAGGCAGTCGAAAGTCCGTAATTGTTGTTCTTCATGTTATATTTCCTTCTCACTTTCGACCACTTTATAAACATTGACATATTTTTATTGATTTCCTGTAGATTTATCTTCCTTTTTATCCACAAAGGGTTTTTCATTTATTGATTGGGACTTATCTATGCATCAATTATTTTTCATCGCTTTCAACATATATCTTTCTGTTCATAATTCATCACTGTTATTTTTATATTTATTACCCTGAGTACCATTTCTTCATCACTCGGCAACTTTTTAATCTAACTATCTCTGTATGGTTGTTTATTTAGCATAGAACTTTTTGGAGATGAACATTGTTCAAGTAGTTAAAGATCAATAGACATTTGTGAATCATAGGTTTGCCTAACAGAAATGCCGAATAACTAGCAGATTTCTCCTTCGGGAACAGTCTTGTAAGTGTAAACAATATTTTTTTTAAAAAGGAGGGAAAACTAAGAACCTAAACCTACACAAATAATGTTACAGCACAGCTAGAAAAGAAGTGGATTAACAGCGCTCTGAACTATATGGCATACTCTTCTTTTGAAAGAGGATCTTTCGATCACAAAATCTTCTCGGTAAAGATACGCCAGAGTCTCCTCCGAAATAAGAAACAGACACTCAAAACGATGCATTATAATTGGTCTTCACCCACCCAGAGGGACATAAGCAATCAATAGAGGTAACTGAAAGAAAGAATTATACAATTTGGGAAACATCTGAAAGACATACTACGAATGAAGTATATGAAAACTTTGTTATTCACATAGAAGCTATAAGTTTTTACTTTGTAAGGTCAAACTATGTTCCATTTTGATAAGTTCATCTACAATTTTTGTCAAGTTATCGATTCATGGATGTATAAGTAATATATTAGCTATAATACGGAAACAGAATATTTCGGTAATATAGATTTAAAGGAACCGGATTCAAGATATGGTATGCAAAGAAAAGAACTAATTGGTAAACTAATTTTTAAAAATATTACAGTGAACAAACACCAATGTTTTGTGTATAATATGCAAATTTTAATCGTTTGGTTACCAATATATATATATATATATATATATATATATATATATATATATATAATGTCAATTATCTTGAGGTGATTTTCTAAATATTTAATACATTTCTTATGAGGGATATTGATGATTGATGTTTTTTATATCGAGACTGGTTAAAGATGTGTTTTTCATGCTTATATCGTTCGTTTTGTAAAGTTAGTCACAATACTACTTGATGTGCAAGTTGATAATCGTACCGAATAGAGGGGTTAAAGTCTTGGTTTTATGATTTAGTGATGTTACGGGGGTGGGCTTTTCTAATTGCAGAAATAAGTGGTTGGTTGGTTGGTTGCTTGCTTGCTTTGTTTTATGACACATCAAACCTTTTCGTGTCATTTAACGCCGAATTAAGTCCTTTTGATAAAAGTTTCAAATAATTAACTTCTAATATAAGTATTTTTTTTGTTAACACAGGGTAAAATGTCAAAAACAGTTCTAATTCAACCGATTAATTTTAGCATGATTACGCAGTTTAGTTCTTTTTAGCACATACATTGGGCCCTATTAAGTGCTACTACTCCGGATGGCAATAAATGGTAGGCTGCATTCCCCAAATCTCCAGCATTCCTGGAGCCTCACCATCAGATTATTTCATGTCATAAACAGGACATTCGATGGAGGAGTCTTACCCTTCTGCAGAGTGGTAGTCGGTGTATTATGTTGTCCCAGCCGACTGGGCCAGAAGTATGCAGTTGTAAAGGTAGTCCGGGTTTGTGAATTTTAAAAAGTCCATAATATTAGGGATTATCAAGGGGTAATCAATAAAGACCAGAATTTTACTCCTCTTTTATTTATTTTTGTAAAATTTATCAAAAACATGTACCTGTTATCGCTATCGTTTGAAGTATAATGTGTTCCTTTGTGATTTTGCCTTCAAATGATCATATTATTTTGTAGGTGTAGTGTGTAGATTTCCCAAGGACAACACTTTCATCAGAATCTGAGTTGATAAGGATGTGTTTCCTGGAAAAAAGATTTCAGAGAAGCTATGTGTCTTCCTGATAAAGTATTATCATCAGTATATATATATATATATATATATATATTGTTACTTTCTGAAATCCTATGTAGTCTTCGAGTCGTTGTATCGATGTTTTAACGCTGTCTTCGATGCTGACAAGTCCTCTTCTTCCCTCTTTTCTTGATATAATTATTATTACTACTCATTAGAGTTTTTCATATCAGCGAAACCTGATGGTTTTAACTGGAGATTGAGTGACAGTAAGTCTCCTCAAGTCTCCAGGACTCTTTTCAGTATTTTGGCAGTCTTCAGTAATGCTGTTGTTTGGATGGTCTCCACTCGGCCACCAACTTCTAAATCTTCCAGGCTCTTTAACAATCTTTTAGTTACCGTGCCAAAAGCACCAATCACAATTGGTATAATTGTCACCTTAATGTTCCATAGTTTTTTCAATTCTCTAGCAAAGTCAAGGTACTTATCTCTCTTTCCAGATTCTTTCAGTTTTGTTCTGTGATCTGCAGGGACAGCAAAGTCGACAACTTTGCAGATTGTCTTTTTTTTGTTGATTATTATGAGGTCTGGTCTTCGGGCAGATATTAGGTGATCCGTTTGTATATCAAAGTCCCACACATGTCCATTTGCATAATTGGGTAAAAATGAAAGATTTAAAACTAGTTTAAATATTTTTGTTTTAGATTCGTTACTTTGTTTCGTGGTATATCAGACTTTGTGGCTAATTTAATACCGAAGCGATTCTTTTGGAAGGACAGTAGTGGTGTTGCATATTGACCTCCAACCTAACCAAGCTATCAAAATAGGAAATGCACCTGTGTAAATAACTTGTGCATCCGGTCGAGAAATATCAGGTTATTATAACCTTGACCGTGGACGGGTTGAATGAGTGCGATTGTGACGCATGCAGGAAGAAGAGTGGGCATCAAATCATTATATAACCCGGAGGAAGACAGAAAGTCAGCAGTTGGAGATAAGATGAATTGGAGATAAGATGCTGTAGAGAAAACCAGTACTCAGAGAGGCTGGGCCCCCAGGCCCCCGGTTGAGCAGCTCAGGAGAACGGGAAAGAAACGCGGTTATGACCAATAAAGTGTGGGTCAACATGTTGCAGTTCTGTTCGCTCTCTAACTCCCTCTCACACACAACTCTAACTCTCTAACTCCCTCTCATACACAACTCTAACTCTCTAACTCTCTCTCACACACAACTCTAACTCTCTAACTCCCTCTCACACACAACTCTAACTCTCTAACTCCCTCTCACACACAAACCTTTCAATAAAGTGAGAAGTATATTCTTCTAAAGAATTGTGTCGCTCGTCTTTATTGTGTCGTTGTCTTCTGCATGCATATGTATATGTATTATGTGACTATACAACAGTGGTATTTTTAACCCATAGCTGAGAGGAATAGTATAGTTCATGTCTTTTCTAAGTGTATTTATCAGAAAATGTACATAATAACGCTACTAGAACTCGAACTCCCTTACTTTGATGTCGAATTCCAGCACGTTTGTTAAAAAACTACAGCTACTTCTCCGAATACTTTTGATCAGTAATTTGTGATCATGCTCACATAGAAATACTGTTAATTCTAAAGGCCTATTTTTGAAACTGGATGGTAATCTATATTCAGAAACTTGAAGCAGCACAATCTTCCCTTTATTCATTAGGTCTTTTGCAGAAGTAAATAAAGTGTAATAAGTATACTTTAAATAAGACGGGGTAAGTATTGAAAGAAATATGTTGAATGACCGTCAGTAATATTTAGTAACAAAGCACACGGTTGTTTAATGATGGAGGGGTTAAAACGTCAATACATAAAGTAAAGTAAATTTGCATCAGGCGTTCTGTGAAGACAGTATCGTATTTAATGAGAGGATATCTACAATTACGAAGAATCCTTTCGCAATACTGAATGCTAGCCAAAGTGTAGCCGATAAATCCTTATTGCAAGTTTGGTTGAAAGGGATGCTGGCATCAAGCAGTTGATTCCTTCTTCACAGCAAGACGTCTTGAACCTTTCTCGCAATTCAGAAATTTATTACTAGTAGGATTTATGGTACTGGTTTGCAAGGTTAGCGCATCTCAATCAATCAACCCCTTTATGTTAATTTTATGAAATTTCAAGTAAGTATAATCTGGATAGATTGGAACAGCACACACACACACACACATCATCATCATCATCATCATCATGTCACGCTGCTTGCACGGATTTCCCTAACTTACTTTCGTCATCCGTCTCTGTCATTCATCGTTTCCAACAGGTCTTCCAGGCAACAACCTTTGTCCGTACAGGGCAGCTGTAGAAAGGTTCAAGCTGGTCATCCTACTCTTGCCTGTCCATGTGAAGGGGTCCATCGGAGAAGGTCGATTATAATTTTGTCTTTCCTCCTCCTGCAGTGCACTGCATGTCTTGTTCGTCTAATGTGAATGTTCTTCCAGATGGGTGGTTGGTGGTCGTACAGCAGCTCTATACGTACCTGGATCGGCTGAAAAGTTTATAGACTGAACACGATACTCTCATGAAATGCGACTGAATAGGGTCTATTTTTCATCATAATCCCATTGCGGCCCACACCCTTCTTTCATCGGTGAGGCAGAGCTTGGATTCTTTTGGTAAAAAATGTTAACACAAGACATGACATCAGCATTAAAATTTTTGAGCCCTCTATATATATATATATATATATGTGTGTGTGTGTGTGTGTGTGTGTGTGTGTGTGTGTGTGTGAGTGATAGAAAAATGTGGAAAGTTGAATAAAGGAAAGTCTTAACTCTGATTCAGATGCATGTTATTTCGTTCTTTTTATTTCTTTAAACTTTTTGGAAAGATCATGCATCTGAATTGAAGTTAAGAGTTTGATTAATCCAACTTCCCACATATTTCTATCACACTGTCGGATTCACCACATTCAATCATTTCAACACACACACACGCACGCACACAGACATATATATATATATATATATATATATATATATATATATATATATATAGAGAGAGAGAGAGAGAGAGAGAGATTGCTAGATATACGTTAACAGTTTCTCTTAAGATACATTGAAATGTGAACATGAGTAAACGCCTTCGTTTTTAAATACGTTACATATTTAACAACCTAAGCAACTATCAATCAATGGAAGATGTTATGGTAAATTTCGGAGAACTTACCCGAAAAAAAAATATATATAAGAAAACACACACATTCATACACGTGCACATATTTTTTTTTAAAGAAAAAATTGACAAACCATGTGCCAAGGGTGCTGAACTCCAAGATGAATATATTGAAGAGTATTGACGTTTCATATTGAAGGAGTCTCGTGGCATAATGGCTAATGTGCTCGATGACGACATCGTAATACGTTATTACATTCAATTTTGGACTAATACTCATTCTCTTAAAGGTCATTCAGCCGATGTTGGTTAAACCAGCCATAGACATCTACTCATGTGGGCAGTTACCGTTCCTGCACAAGGACAGCTTTTACATTGAATAAACTACAGAGGCTGATATGCCATTAAACAGAGACCAAAGTAAAAGTTTTAATGCCTCGCTGTTGGTTTTAGTTACCTTTCTATGTTTAATTGACATATCTACATCCGAGGTTTTATTTGACAAAACCATCCTTGTAGAAGTATGATATAATGGCCGAGGGATTTCGTTTCATGCCTTTGGGTTTAGTTTGGCTGAGAACCTTTCGGCTCAGTGAATGAGTTACTTAGGTTCAACTTTAACGCAGGTGTTCACGCACACGCGGGTAGAGCTGACGTGTCACTCAGAGATGTCACAATAGCCTGAGATGGGAAACAGGGCTAGCAAGAGTGAATGACGTCATGCACTTGAAGTGTGCGGTGGATTTTGGGAATTTGAAGAAAGTTAGTAGAGTTGAAACTAGACACCGGACGAGAAGGGTTGGCTTTCGCTTGCTCGCGGAGGCCTTGGCCAGGTGTCGCACGAGATGGGGGCAGATGAAAAAGCCAGAATAGAAAGATTGTGTCTCTCTCTCCATATGTCAAAAATCCTTAAACTCAAAGGTAATAAGAAGTTTCATAGCTGAACTGAGAATTTGTAGGTTTTTTTCGTGTTTCGAGATCCCTATGTTCTATGTATATAAATATGAACATCCCATGAATATGGCTATGGTATAGAAGTACAGTTGTGTTTTTACTAATCCATAGCTGGCAGGATGAGAAGGTCCTTATTTTTCCCCCGGGTTAATAGTTCGAAATTGAACGTTATTGCCCGAATAAAGTATAAAATCGTTTACGGTGATGTTATAGGTCAGCATGTTATCAATTAAGCTACGGTGAAATCCGCTTTGTTTAGGTAATGTTTTAGGGCAGAGCCGAAAAAATTTGAGTGTGCCATGACGGAGTTGCATGACATTGTGCAATATTAAATGCGAAAAATGTTCTTATCATTTAGTAAAATATATGAATATTTACTCTTAAATATGTATATATAGGGTGGAACGATAAAATTGTCGTCCTAAAGAAAACAACACTACAGCTTTATTTTAAAATTTTATAGAAAAAAATCAATTTGGATAACTTGATTATGTTGTAGAGCTGACATCTATTCAATGTAACTGCCTTCAGCCTCATTCACCATCTCGGTACGGATCCGTAACTGAGAGTATGCCTTTTCCATAAGCGCCGGCGGGAGCTCGGCGAATACTCGGCGGATGGCGGCGATCAGGCTGGCTTTGGTGTTGTGGGAGGTCATATTGGTGATGTTCTTGACGTATGACCAAACGAAGTAGTCCAGCGGGTTTAGGTCGGGGGAGGAGGGGGCCAGTGAGAAAAGGGTACAAAGTCGTAGCACTCCTTCTGAAGTCAAGCCTAGGTATCTTAGGACTTGTGGGCCGGCGCCGAGTCCTGCTGCCACATACAGGGTCTGCCACCGGCCACCTGATTGCACCAGGGGTCACCACATTCTTCAGCACATCCAGGTACACTTTGGTGTTGACTTTCAAGCCGACTTCGAACATGTGAGGTGGCATGATGTGACCTTCACTTGAAACCACACCAAAGACCATAACCGTAGCCGGAAACTTTGTTTTTATCACCCTGGGCACGTCCCTGTTATTCGTGGCAATCCAGATTTGCATTTTGAGGGTGCTGCCAATGGTCCTGATGTTATAATTTGGATTGGTAGAGAGCATGGGTTGTACAGTGACGCATCTCCGATCTCGCTCGTTGAACATTGTGTCACTTTCAGACATGATAGAAGGCTCCTATCACACTTGGGATTTGTACACAACTGGCCAACTAGTAGATGGTCTGCAACAAAAAAAGAAAACCGGTTTTCATTAAAGGGATATGGAATCATGTCGTCTTTTCTAGGGCGACAATTTTATCGCTTCACCCTGTATATAACAATAATTGATTGAATAAGAAAGACACATTTTATCTATATAATTTTATTAAGATCCTTTCAAGTTTCCCGATAAGTGTCTTGGTTTCAGGTTGAAATTGGTGGATGGATTTACGAAAATTGCCCCGAGCGCTTTCGAACCTTTCATAGGCCATCTTCAGGGATTGCTTGCATGTATAAAAAGTGTGTTTTTTAAAGGTTTTTTAGAGCATAAAAAAATTAGGTAAACGCAGTGTTGGAGAAAACTGAGATGTTGACAAAATAAAATAAAGAACGCTACAAGGGAATATCTAAAAAAATCAAGGTATTTAAAAAAAATGCTAAAATTTTCAAAGTTAATTATATTGATTTTATTTTATCTTCTGTTTTCATATTGTATTTGTAGCTTTTTAATTTTGTGAACTATTATAGTGGTGTTTTCATTTAGAATTTTTCGAAATTAGAATTTGGGAATAGTATGGGTTTTAAGATGTATGGCGATGTAGCTAAACTCATTAAGATGAATTGTAAGCCGTCTTAAAAGAGTTGTGGTAGTAAGACCAATATGACTTTGGAGACAGTCTTCCAAGGGTCTTTTGAAAACACTATTTATTATATTTACCAACCCCTCCGTTCGGGCAGGATGTGACACAAGGTCAATTTTTAAGCGGAGTTTAACAGGTTTCAATTCAGAGTTTTCCTTCTCCTAGACTAGTTGCTTCACCAAGGCTAAAGAACCCAGTCTGTCCAACTATTTACCCATAGCTGGAGCGAGGATAATTGGATTCATACCTTTCCCAAGGGTATTAGTGCTATGTGAAATGCAATCAGTCTCGTCGAGGATTTGAACTCGTGTCGCCCTGTCCATTTCCTACGACGATAGCCATAACACCACGGGCACCTCCTAAAACACTCTTTATACTTCCAAGTAACCCTTGATATGGCCTATGAAAGCTCCGAAAGCGCCCGGGACCATTTTAGTAACTTCGTCTACTAATTTTAACCTGAATCCAAGACTCATATCAGGAAACTTGAAAGCATCTTAGTAAAATTATCTAGATAAGTAAAAGTAAAGTTGGCGAACCTAGTCGAGGGTGACCCGAAGGCTCCTTTTTCGATAGCTACTACACCAAGGTGTAGGGGAGGGCGCTACTCCTTTCCCTGAATTGCCCGACTTTACCCTTGATCCGTACCTCATAATGCTGAGTGTTAAGCAAGGAGGCATCAAGTACCATTTTTTTAAATCTTTGGTATGACTCGACCTGGGACTGAACCCAGGTCTCCCAGGCCATTGGCGAACACTCTAACCGCTAGGCCATGTGTCTTTATTATTTAATCAAACATCTTTAAATGAAAGACTGCTACCCAACTACCCACATACACATAAACACACACACACACACACATATATATATATATATATATACATCGGAAATAATTGAACAAAATACCGATGTACAAATTTATATATTTTGTTTGTTGTAAACAGAGGTTACAAAGTCAATTCTTGTAAGAAACGATAACATCAGTCAGAGAGCAAACATTCTAAGAGAGAACGTAAAGTCCATACATCAAATGTAGTAGTTTGCGTTACCTAAATGTAATTGACATTTTTGTGTGTAAAAGGTCTTTGCATGAGTATGTTACTACATATGATTTTTTTGTTCATGTGCTGATTCTTGTATATTGGCACGTACCACGTGACTTCCGCTATTGCGGAAGTATAAAAGACGCCGTGTTTCTGAAGCATACAGAAGCAGAAAGAGAAGCAGAGAGTCAGCTCCGGAAGGACGTCGGTCAGTAGTAAGACCAACTTCGGACGTAATAACAACAGCGCGAGACGTATGATACTTGTCGGACTGTACCACTTGATTTGATAAATAATTAACTCTTATTTTCACAGAGAATATTTTCCTTACTACAATATAACATGGATCTAACTAGAAATTTCAACGAGGGAAAGATTATAAGTCCAAGCAAATTTATATTAACAAGCTATTCGTTCAAGTTGAAATAAGTAAGCGATGCTGAAATTAAATACATTCTAGAAGGAAAAAAATAAATTTTCACTTCAAAGAAACAAATACAAATTTTCTGAGCAAGTTGCAGAATAAATTTATGAAAGCTCCAAGCGGGTGCGTTATTTTTATCTCTTATTTATGAGATGGAAGTAGATTTGAAATTAGATTTTAAAAAATATTGATATATGTATTATTCTAATTAGTTGAAAAATTATTTCAAACAATCTTCGAATGAAAGATTTCTAAAAGTATTTTTTGTTTTGATCCTTTAAATCTTTCTAGCCAATACAAATGTTGTCAGCGAATCTCAAAAAAGGTTTTAAAACGGGCAAGTAAGCGCCGATTGGTCGATAAATGCAAAATATATATATGCAAACAGTATGTCTTCTCTAATCAACATTTTCAGCATAGAAATGAAGTGATTTATCTCGCCTCATAATAATAATAATAATAATAATAATAATAATATATATATATATATATATATATATATATATATATATATATTACATGGTAGTGTCTTTGAACCTGGGTTTCATATTTCACACATTCGTCACACACACACACACACGCACACACACACACACATATATATATATATATATACTGCTATACATATTTTAAAATGTGCAAGTCTAGGAAGACATTTGTATTTTTTAGAATGTATTTAGTTATTTATTTGTTCTTACATACGTTTATGTTTCCATCTTGATGCTTTCGTCAGAGAATATGTCTGGCATAAGGCCTAGTTAATGAGACTTGAACTCATTCGTGTTTGTAGTTTGAATGGTTTCAAGTTGGTTATTTTTTATGAATGCCGGTCCTTTCTTTTCAGAGTGTGTTTCTCTGGGCCTATTTTACCCCTCATTTACTTTCGATATTTAATTAGTTGTGAGTGTGTGTGTGTGTGTGCGTTCGTGCTCTTATGTGTGTTTTCGAGTGGTTTCGGATTTCACTTGTAGTTATTTTTCTGTGTGTGTGTGTGTGCGTGTGTGATATATATATATATGTATATATATAAGTTTGTTTCTATTTGCTCGTGTACGATTCATGCTTTATTCAACTTTTGTTTTAATTTATCGATGAAAGTAAAGTAAAGATTGCCGACCGTAGTCGAGGGCGATTGCTCCACTCTACCCTTGATACGTACCTTATTTTACTGAGTATTAAGCCAGGAGGTATCACGTACCATTTTTAAAGTCTTTGGTATGACGCGACCTGGGTTCAATTCCAAGACCATTGGTGAAAATTCTTATATATATATATAAAAATATAATTTGGTTTTGTCACGTGATATCCCACTGGGAGGAGAGAGATAAAATTACTATCCTCCCGTTTAAATTAACAGTACCTAGCCGTCAAAAAAGTGACCGTTAAGGAGGAATGTGGATCACACAGGGGAGACCAGATGTTGGTACTTAATAACCTCAGGTCGCCGGACACCAAGGGGGAGAAAAGAGAAGCCAAATGATTGGCTGGGACCTCAAAACGGAAGTGGGGACCCCTTCCCCTCAGCGGAAGTAAATAGGAAGAAAGGGAGTTTTTGAGCAGGGTTCGTAGCGGGCGGACGAAACATAGCCATTTTACTCCGGGTGGAAGACAAAAGAATTACTGAGACACGAAGGACCCCAGGCTCTTCAAGCCAGTGTAAAAAAATAGAACAAAGGCTATTAGCCTGTGAAAGAAGAAAAGATTCTCCAGTGGAACCCCGTCGAAAATAAATATAAGATAAGTAACTTTGGGACCATTTTCCTTTATACCCAAATTTCGTTTACCACTCTCTCTCTCTCAATTTGAAGAAAGATAAAAGTCAAGAAAAGACATTTTTATTCGTGGACTATCCAATTATTATATGTTTTGACACCTTGAAAGGTGTATATAACTGTAGTAAAGGAATTCATGTATTTTTATGTTACCATGTGGTCGATGTTGTTATTTCATGCTTCTTTTCAGCTTCTACTCGCCTTATGTTATCTTGCTTAGAATTGTCCTATCAATTCCTAAAATATCACACAGGAAACCGGAGTTGCCGACTACTACAATACTAATATTATTACGACTAAGACCTATAGGCCCGTATTCTTCTGTTATCTAAGGGAAAGAAGTTTAGCGGCCTGGTGGGTGTGTGATAGTGTGAAATTTGGAACCCCTTTGCCAGCGGCGGTCAGTCTGGCTCTCAATTGATCCCTCACGTAATATGCCAGTTCTTATATGCCTGAGAGAAAAACTCTGAACGAGGACTTATTCCATAGGGGATCAAGTTCCAACCTGCCCCGTCTTCACACGTGCGAAAATAAAGTCCCGTTTTGGGGATTTTAGTCAATTTGCCGTCACAGTATTCTTATAAAGGGTGCCCAGTGATAGTGACAGAGCAAAGGATTGCGTAAACATAAAGTCGGCGGCGCTTGGTGACACTCAGTATATTGTTTATGAGATGATCGAACCATTTGGAGTTATATTTATGGCTACATATTTAAAATGCTGCAGAAATTGCTAGGATATATAACTGAATAACATCCTATTTATAAAGTCATATTTTACCAATGGTAAATATAAGTACATATCAGTGAATATAATATCTAATCAAACCATTTTTTCTAATTTATAAAGTACAAGAATAGAGAAATTTAACATTGATTGGTTAATAATAATTTACATATTTTTTATCGTAAAAATTTCCCCTTACACATAAATATCTGCGAAACTAAATATTCAGGAAGCAATGGATTAATTTTCATTTGATTAAACTGTTTTAGTACACTGTTTGTTGTTTCGAAACTAGTGAAGCTAGAATCTATATAATTTGCGTCGATGTTTCTGAGAAATCAATAATCGAAATTGTAAATTTTGTCATTTGTATATGTCAGTTGACGTAGATATCCTTCTCTCTGTTGGAATGTAAGTAATTTGTTTTGAAGGTTTGCCTTTGTTTACTTAATGTATATTTATTATTGAATTCGATGTATAAATAACAGAATATTTGTTTTCAAATTGACTGAGGTTTTATCATTTAATTTTCCTACTTGTTATTTGTTCTTATCCTCTACCAATTGATTGATTCAATAGATTTATTCTATGCAAGAAGAAATTGAAAATATAAGCAAAAAGATGGTGACCTCCTAATATGGAGAACCCACACGTCTTAGAACATACAAAAATCTATTTACTTAACAATGGTGTACGAAGATGAAAACAAAATTCTCCGATTACACACACACACACGCGCGTACGTATATATATATATATATATATATATATATATATATATATATTGTGTACTTAGGCAGCAAGTGAATATTCAAGTATGCACTATTGCTGACCGCGGAGTATTTTCTTTTTCTTTAATTGTTGAAGTTCGATTCTTTTTGTTGTGGCTATTTTCTCGTTGTGTAGTGGTTAAATCGCTAGACTACAGAATCGCTGTAAGCAAGTTTCTATTGCAATCGCGCTATTAAGTTCACTTTCGGATAAACACCCTTGAGAAAATTACGAACTACCTTATATTCCTTCTTATTGATTACATAGAAGGATGGTTTGGGCATTGAATAACCTTCGAAGGTTAATATGCCATTAAATTAAATCTAACTTTTTCCCTATGTCGAGGTAATGAAGAAAGTGTCACATTCTAGCCCGAGCGCTTTCGACCATTTCGATGTGTGTTTGGTTGTTGCTGTGTGTTTTAATATTCTTGAAATCGGTCATATATATATATATATATATATAACCATATTTCCAATGAAAGAAAAAAGCAAATACTTTAAATAATTGTGAATTTGCTTTTAGAATATTTATTTTTCTTCTACACATATTCTGACTCTTAGTTGTCTAAATTTCTGAGACAAAGCTTGCTGATTTTCATCATTAAGGGTTAAAGTTGAAATAATTGATAGGGCTGAACATTGGAGGATTAGACGCTTTAATATATCAGCACATATGTTGGGCTACAATGACCTGCTAAGAAGACCAAGTATAGAGTTGGATACAATATGGGAACCGATAATAAAAAAGGCTTGATGAAAAAAAAAAACTGAATATGAGCACAGGCAAAAAAAATAAAAATACATAATCGTAGTAATCCCAGTCAAGTAAGAACATTAATTTTATAAGTTCCAAAATTCACTCTGAAATGTCCTGCGTAACGGTTATAGGCGTTGGTCCCCTAAGCTTCTAAGGAGACAATCATCTGGGTGTTGCAGGTTCAATCCTAACTTCAGGTGAGTAACAATACAGGAATACTTAACACTTGTACGTGGTTATGGCTATCGGAAGAGGTGACCCCCGTGGATTCAATAAAGGATGTAGTTCGAAGTTCCGCGTAGGTTTCCGAGTTTGACAAAGACCTGAAGAAGGCCGGAGGACATATAGGCCGAAACGCTGTGGAAATAACAATAAAGATGAAGAAAATAGTCCGAAAACCCTTAATGATTAAAAAAAAAATTTTGACGTCTAAGACGTCTTCCTGAAGTAAATGGTTGAGTTGAGAGATCCCCTTTGGCTTTTATAGTGACGGCTGTTTTGTTAAAGTTGTAGTTATTTTTAATTCCAAGACTTGGGGCTGTAAAACACCAGTTCGAGCTAATTGTCTGTGACAATCTTTGGTCTCTTTGAAAAAGTCTCTCTCTCTCTCTCTCTCTCTCTTCTTCTTCTTCTTCTTTACTCCAGTGTTATCTATGTGCTTGCGAGTCTGCGTAGCTGTTCTGTCCTTGTATATTGATATATTTTTTCTTTATTACTCTTATCACCCTAGATAAACTATGATAGTTGATATGCCATAAAGTCTATTAACTACTAATCTTCAGAGATCGTAATTCCCAGGCCCTTTGACTGGTTGACATGCCATTAAAATCAATCAATAATCTTTTATGAGTAGCAAATTTATGGCGTGATTAGTAATAACATGTCTGTTTTCACAACTTCAACTAATTTATCTGGATGCATTTGTTGTGAGTATCTATGAAGATATGGAATATAAAAGTAAGTAAAGTTGGCGACCATAGTCGAGGGTGACCCGAAGGATCCCTTTTCGATAGCTACTACACCAAGGTGTAGGGAAGGGCGCTACTCCTTTTCCTGGATTGCTCCACTTTACCCTTGATCCGTACCTTATAATGCTGAGTATTAAGCAAGGAGGCATCAAGTACCGTTTTTTGAGTCTTTGGTATGACTCGACCTGGGATTGAACCCAGGTCTCCCGGGCCATTGGCGAATACTCTAACCGCTGGGCCAATGTCCGGTATATGGAATATAAAAAGTTTCCTATTTGTAATACAAGAAAATATAGTATTTCATTTTACGATTTGCAAAACAGGAAAAATAAGACGCTCGTCTACGTTACTGATTATTTTAACTTGGATATTTCTTATAATTAGATATTACACTTCGACCCCAGACAAAACTTTTGTTGAATGAAACCTATATATATATATATTGGGTGAGTATTAGAGAGAGAGGTGGAGAGAGAAGTTTTGGTTATCATTTCTAGCGATATAACAAATATCTATGGCTTAATGGTGAAATTAATTTGAAATTATTTAATTATAATCATACCTATCTATATTTTTGATATTGTATTACAGTCACGTTCGATCAAACTTTTTTTAAATTTTCAATAGAAATCGAGAGCTAAAGAGTAATCAAGTCCTCTTATCTAATGCAGATAATTTGCACGTATTTGAATAGATTCAATTATAACTCTCTATTACAAATAATTGATTCAAAATTATATCGTTTCAAGTATATATTCCTATTTCAATATTTATCATTTGTTAGCACAAAAATATTTGGTTTCAAGTATTCATCTCTAATTCTAATAATTGTTAAGCAGATATATTTGACACAAAAATCGTCCCTAACGGGTACTACTACACTGGGACATAGTGGAATTGGTAATAATGGGAATGTACTGGGCTTTTGTAGAGTACAGGGTTAAAAAAAAACCGAAGTCGTAACACAACATGCGTATAAATGTATAAGTACATACATACATAAACATATACATTTACTTTTCTAAACATATACGCATGTAAACTGGGTGCAGATGCAAGTAATAGAATATTTTTAAAAAAATCTTTTTTAAATCTGATGAATCCAATTTTGAGAAGAAAAAAAAACATGAATTAAAATTTTCATGGTAAGATCTATTATTCAAACACTTTTTAAAATTAAAATTCAGTCCAATATGAGTGAACAAGAAAAGAAACGGAAATGAATATATGATTTGCTTAACGCCGAAACCAAAGTGTCCTTGTCTACCGTATACAAAGGAAAACTTTTTTTTTTTTTTTTTACAGAAAATAAACTTTTTTAAGGGAAACCGGTGTGGAGGATTGAACAAAAATGAAAAAAAGGTTTTTACCCGCTCTTGTTACGGCGATTGAAAAGGCCACCACAACTTCAAAAAGATGGAGCGCTAAGGAATTGAAAGTCTACGAGAAAACTGATTGAACAGCAATTGAATAAGATTTAAGTCCTGACCTTAACCCCCTTGATTACGCTACATGGGGTGATTTAGAAAACAGAACAAATCCAACTTCCCATCCGAATATTGGTTCGCTGAAGACTGCTATTGAGAAGATATAGAATAAAATGTATGAAAAAATACTTTGAAGGCATAAAAATTGTTTCTAAGGCATGTTGAATCAATTATTGAAAAGAAAATGGTGGCTATAGTGAGTAAATTTACTGATTTGTTTCACTCTTCTTTGTTGGTTATTTTTAAAATAAAATTGATCTTGTTTCATAATAGAAAGTACGAGAAGTTGTTGACCGTAGTCGAGGGCAACAAAAAGGCTCCCTTTTCAATAGCTTCAACACCGAGGTGTATGGAAGGGCGCTACTCCTTTCCCTGGATTGCACCACACTACCCTTGATAGGTACCTTTTTGTACTGAGTTTTAAGCAAGGAGGCATGAAGTACCCTTTTTAAAGACTTTAGTTTGACGCGACTTGGGATTGAACCCAGGTCTCCCAGAAAATTGGCGAACACTCTGCTCACCAGGCCAATACTAGAAATTCATAATTTTTCTTCCGTACGTGTGTGTGTGTGTGTGTGAGCTTAAAAATCAATATTTTTATTATAATAATTCCTACATTGACTCATTGTTATGCTCGCATCTGCTCTTTGTATACTGACATTCGAATGCCACAATAATCGAAGTTTTATCAGATAATAAAAGGAACATTTCACTAGTCTGTAACAAGACGCAAATCCCTAGGCCCGATTCTATCTACCTTATCTTTCTTTGTTTTCCAATTTGGCTTTCTGCCATATACGAGTCGAATATTCAGTCACCTACTGTTTGTTAAGGACAGTCAATAGTAATGATTCCACTTTTAGAATCGGAATTCTGTCATTAGTCTTGTATTGACTAAAGATTACATTATAGAGATACAATTTTATAGTGGATAGTCTTAAAATTATTCCATGATTGTTCCTTGAGAATTTTTCACACTATTTTTCAGTGGCGGTTTTTCAAAGAATTCTAAGTGACAGCATGTTTTTCAGGTCTCTCAGATTCTTCTAATTATTCAAAATTATTATACTTTGGTTTGACTCCATTCTTTCTTGGATTTCCGATCCTTTGGCAATTGTTTCAAGGACATTAACTATAACTGGTCACCATTTTTTTCATTTGAGCCAGTTTGGTGTATTACGCAAGTTACGCAATTAACTGTTTATTCTATGTCACCACATAAACTAAATTTGCAATTCTGTTTAGATGGTTTTACCTTCTGCTGTTATAAATTAATTCATTTCTCCTCTTCAAATTTCTTCAGATACATATCTTGTTCATCTCAAGAGTAATGTCACTAGCTTTTCAATAAAAATGCCAGTATAGTTGGTGTTCTTCCAATCTATATTTTCGATTGTTGGTTGGAGTTTATGGCATATCAATCTTTGTAGGTTACTTGATGGCAAATTCTGTTTATGCATACGTGGTGAATTCAATATGTTTCCGGACTTTTTTGAACAGGCATTTAAAATTGTCGAAGACACTTGAAAATTAACTATGTAATTGCTATACATCTTATGACATGACTGACCAATTTTTATGATTTGAGGTTCAAAGGAACAGCTACAGCAGCAATTGGAATACATCGTACTAAAGCCTGATTGTCACAGCTGGTGAATTTCAAAAAGGCAATCTGGACGTGAGGAAGAACGATATACAATAAAATTCTGTTTTGAACTTGGAAAAAATGCCACAGAAACGTATGGAATGCTTCAGACTGCTTTTCGACCATCTTGCATGAGTCTAGCATCAATTTTTTAGTGGTATAAGAGATTCAAGGAAGACAGGGAATGTGTGAGGGATGATATGAGGTGTGTGAGTGGTATGGAAGTCGATACACCACAGTTGATTGGCTAAAAGGTTAGGTTTAGGGTTACTATGATAAGGTTTTAAGGGAGTTCAGGAAGAGATTCCGTCAAAAGAGGCCAGCACTCTTCAAATCGGGTCAGTGGCATTTCCACCAGGACAATAAACCAGTCCACAACTCCATCCTTGTCACAGACTATTTGACCAAGATGGGAATCAAGACAGTTCTTCACCCTCCCTATAGGCCAGACCTTGCTCCCTGTGACTCTTGGTTATTTCCTAAGCTCAGAGGCTGTCGTTATGAGACAATTGAGGAGATGAAAAGGCTCTGACGAATGTCATTGACACGCTCACACAAGATGACTCCCATGGTACCTTCCAGAAGTTGTTGGAACGGTGCAACAAGTGCATTGCAGCCGTAAGAGATTACTTCGATGGGGATTAGAGTTTCATGGGTGTACTATCAATAAAAGTGCCTATACGAAAAAGTCTGGAAAGTTATTTAATGATCTTCGTATATATTAAACATATGCGATTTGGTTAAGTTGGGATTTATGGCATATCAACCCTTGTAGATTATTTGATGCCAAATCCTGTTTATACATATATTAAACATTAAATTTGTACCCGACAACTTTCTGGATGAATGTTTTAAATTGGAAGAGCTCATTTGTTTGCATACAATAAAACGGTTTCGAATGTTGCTGTACACTAACAATTCAATATCATATCAACCATGTGTTTGCAGACAGTAAAATGGTTATAAATATGATTTGTAAGTCAATTGTTCATAGGCTGGGCTGGGCTTGGCTTAACGTTATATTAACCATTGTAGGTTATTTGATACTAAATTATGGGGCTGTAAATTTCACTGACAGCACCTCTGCTGAGGGGTAAGACCCCACCCCATTGAGAGTCCTGGATATAACGCTAAACAATCTAATGGTGAGGTTTTGGTGATGCTGGAGCTTTGGAGAATACGGAGTACCCCTTCACTGCCATTTCTCCCAGATCCACTCTGGCCTGGAGTGCTAGCACCTGATAGGACCCTATCTATGGGTTAGATAGAACTAACAGCGTACAAATGCTAAGCTGAATTGTTTGAATTAGAACTGTTTGAATTAACTGAATATCTTGAAATAGAAATGTTTTTGACAAATAAACTGTGTACTTACATTTAAATTGCGTGCTTATGCTAAAGTGAATTGTTTGAAATGGAACTGTCTTTGTCATTGAAACTGTAATTACACTAAACTGAATTGTTTAATATAGAACAGTTTTGACATTTACCTGTGTGTAAAAAATCTGTACTTATACTAAACTGAATGAGCTGAATTAAATCTGACCAAACTGAATATCTTGATATAGAAATGTTTTTGACAGTTAACCTATGTACACATGCTAAACTGAATTGTTTGAAATAGATATATTATTATTTGCATAAAATGGATTTGGTGTTCAGTAACCTACAAAGGTTCATATGCCATAAACTCCAACCAACCAACCAACCAACCCAATTCTGTCTACGCATAAATATTAAAGGCATATAATTTGTAAATATTTTGCTGAAAACGTTTCTAAGCGAAAATGAACTCATTTTTCAGTGTTAGATTGTTTCAAGTATTGCCATGTAACAATAAAAATTTAACGTCAGTCATTTTTCCACACATTTAAATAGATATACTTTATATGTAAGATCTGATTTGTTTTGGTTTTATGGCATATCAGCGATTTTTGGTTATTTAATGCCAAATCCTGTTTTAAATTTATATTAGATGGCGCGGAAGCTAAAATATGAATATTCTAGAATAATAATCATCTCCATTATAAAAAAAAAAAGAAGATTCATTCTATTTTTTTAAGATAAACCACAAAATAGAAATATAGACACAAATCCATAAATTTAGTCAATATAGTCACCACTATTTTCAATTATTGTATCAACACGCTTTTGAAACGATTTACATGCCCTCTTCAGGAATGTTATTCATTTTAACTCACTACCAGTCTTAACCGAGCCAATATTTGGATGGGAAGTTGCATTTGTTTTGTTTTCTAAAACGCCCTATATAGCGTAAACAAGGGATTAAGGTATGGACTAAATCTTATTTAATTGCTCTCCTCACAGTTTTATCGTGGACTTTTGATTCCTTTGTGTGTGGGGGCCTTCTAAACTGCCATAGAAAGAGTAATTAAAAAGCCTTCTATTCATTTTTGTTCAGTCCCCAACTCCCACTTTTCCTTTAAAAGCTCTTTTTCAGCAGAAAATATATTTGCCTTGAATACGGGAGCCTAAGAAACTTTGGCTTGATTCGGCGTTAGGCAAATCATAGATTCTTTGTCGCTTCTTTTCTTGCTCACTCATATTTGGCTGAATTTGGATTTTAAAAAAAAGCTTGAATAATAGAGCTATTCATAAAATTCAGATTTAGAGCGTTTTTTTTTTATTTCAAAGATAAGATTATTCCGACTAAAAAAAAACATTTTCAATTTATTCTATATTTTGTTTCCGCAACCTTTATTTGTAAACACATTTTGCTGATACACAGAGTTAAAAGCGACCAGAGAAGAAGCTAGACGGCAATTACCCAAAAATGTTGCGAGTAATATTGAACAAGTCCTGGTGACAACACCCAACAAGGCACCAACTATACGGCCTCTTGCCTCCCATCAGGAAAACTATCTAAGCTAGACGAACCAGACATGCAGGACACTGCGGGAGAAGCAAGGACGAGCTCATAAGTGATGTACTCCTATGGATCCCCACATATGGCCAAGCAAAAGCAGGACGACCAGCTCGAACATACATACAGCAGCTATGTGAAGATATGGAATGTAGCCCTGAAGACCTACCAGAGGCGATGAACGATAGAGAGAAGTGGCGAGAGAGGGTCAGGGATATCCGTGCTAGCGGCACGACATGATGGTGATGATGATGATGATATTTCTAACAATTGATTTTTGCATGAGTCAACAAAGTTAAATGGTTCTATATAACTAACAATTCAATTAAACATTTGTTTACACACAGTTAAATGATCAAACAGTTCTATTTCAAGCAATTCACTTTTGCATTTATCTTTTGTTTTCACTCAGTTTAAATGTCAAACAATTCTGTTTGGATCATAAATTGGACCTATCAAGTGCTAACACTCCCAGCCTGAGAAGACCTGAGAGTGATGGCATTCCAAAAGGCTTCAGAATTACTGTAGCCTCACCATCAGATTATTTAGTGTCATATCAAGGACACTAGTTAGGGTGGGGGTCTTACTCCTCTGCAGAGATCCAGTTGGTGTATTCTACAGCCCCAGCCGGTGGGCTGTTTTGTTTTCGCATTTAATTTTTTTTTTTTTTTTTGTACAGTTGTTATTGCTGTTACTGCTCTAATCGATCTTGCTTGGCTCTTCAAGGTCTATTCTTCAAGTACTTGTATTGCTCCATCAATGCAGTCCCTGAGGTTTGCTAATCGTCTTCCTCCTTCTTCTTTTTCTTGTCACATACAGTCTATGTCATCTCCCGGATGTAAACCCTTGTACATCTACATCAATTTCCTTGTCATTTGCTCTACCTGTCTAAATTCCTTCCTTTATACATTTAAAGAATTTTCCTGAATATTTTATCATGGGAACTTCCCAAATATTTACTCATTTCATGAGATTTCCGTCGGAGATAGATGCCGACAGCTTTCTTTTCATTTGTTATTCTGAGCTACTCCTTACTTAAGATTTTCTTTTATCTCTTTAGTTGATAGTGTCCCCTTGCAACATTCTTAGATTTATTTTCCTCCAAGTACCCTGACAGATTTCCTGATCGGATAGTTCTGTTCTTTTAAAGAGGAAAACGGAAAAAGTGATACATTTTATTCGATTGTCTCATTCTTTCAAATTTATTATTATTATAACTACTCCTAGAGAGTTTTTCACATCAGCGTTAGCTGATGGTCTTTCCTTGGAGTCTGAGTGACAGCAAGTCTCCCTAAGTCTCCCGGACACTTCTCAGTATTCTGGCCGACCTCAGTAATGCAATAATTTGGATAGTTTCCACTCGTCCTCTTATTTCCAAGTCCTCCAGTCCCTTTATTAATCCTTTGGGGATTGTACCAAGTACACCAGTTATGGTTGGTATAAACTTCACATTCATGTTCCACACTTTTTCAGTTCCCTATTATTATTATTATTATTATTATTTTACATAGTTTTTTACATCAGCGTTAGCTTATGGTCCTTCACTAGAGTTCGAGTGACAGCAAGTCACCTCAAGTCTCCAGGACGATTCTAAGTATTCTGGCCGATTTCATTAATGCTGTATTTGGGATGGTCTCAACTCGTACTCTATTTTAGAAGTCCTCCAGTCCCTGTAACAATCCTTCGGTGACTGTACCGAGCACACTAATTACCACTGGCACCACCATCATTTTCATGTTCTCTCTTTTTTTTTCAGCTCTCTAGCAAGGTCCAGTTACATATACCTCTTGTTATTATTTTTACTCCTTGAGAGTTTTTCACATCAGCGTTTGTTGATGGTCTTCCGCTGGAGTCTCAGTATTCTGGCCGTTCTCAAAAATGATGTCGCTTGTATGGTCTCCACTCGTCCGCCAACTTCCAAGTCATCCAGGCTTTTTAATAATTCTTTAGTTACTGTACCAAAAGCACCAATCACAATTGGTATTATGGTCCCCTTCATGTTCCATAGTTTTTTTTTTCAATTCTCTAGCAAGGCTAAGATACTTATTTTCCTTTTCACATTTTTCAGTTTTATTCTGTGGTCAGGTGGGACAGCTAAGTCAAAAAAATTGCAAATTATCATTATTATTATTATTTACTCCTTTAGAGTTTTTCACATGAGTTTTAACTGATGTTTTTTTTTACTAGATTTTGAGTGACAGCAAGTCTCCTCAAGTCTCAAGGACTCGTCTCAGGATTGTGGCCGTTCTTAGCAATGCTGTCGTTTGGATAGTCTCTACCCGTCCGCCAACTTCCAAGTCTTCCTGGCTTTTTGATAATCCTTTAGTTATTGTGCCTAACGCACCAATCACATTTGGCACAATCGTTACTTTCATGTTCCACAGCTTTTTCAATTCTTTAGCAAGGTCGATGTACTAATACTTCTTTTCACTTTCCTTCAGATTCATTGTGTGGTCCGCCGGGACAGCAAAGTCGACAATTTTGCAAATTCTATTTTTTTGTTGATTATTATTACGCCTGGTCTTCTGGCCGGGATTAGTTGATCCGTTTGTATATTAAAGTCCCAAAGGAATTTATTTGAGTCATTTTCTAGGACAGGTGCTGGGTTGTGTTATTATTATTCATTCATTAGAGCTTTTCATATCAACGTTAGCCGATAGTTTTTCACTGGAGTCTGAGTGAGAACAAGTCTCCTCAAGTCTCCAGGACTCTTCTCAGTATTCTGGCCGTTCTCAATAATGCTGTCGTTTAGATCTGTCCACTTGTCCGTCAACTTCCAAGTCCTCCAGTCCCTTTAATAATACTTTAGTTACTGTTCCAAACGCACAAATTACAATTGGTATAATTGTCACCTGCATGTTCAACATTTTTTTAAATTCCCTAACAAGGTCAAGGTACTTATCCTTCTTTTCACATTCTTTCAATTTTATTCTGTGGTCAGCCGGGACAGCAAAGTCGACTATTTTGCAAGTTCTCTTTTTTTTTTGTTGATTATTATTAAGTCTGGTCTTCTGGCTGGGATTAGGTGATCCGTTTGTATGTTAAAGTCCCATAGGATTTTTTTGCGTGGCATTTTCTAGGGCTGGTGCTGGGTTGTGCATATGCCATTTGTTAGTATGGTCGAATTTAAATTTCTTACATATATCCCAGTGAATTACCTTACCGACCCAGTCGTGTCTCGCCCTATACTCCTGCTGTGCTAATTTGCTGCATTCGCTTATCATATGATTGATGGTTTCATCTCTGTCACCACATAGCCTGCATTTTCTATTTTGTTGAGTCTTATCTGTTCTCGCTTTGATATGATTGGTTCTTATGGCGCTGTCTTGTGCTGCTATTAGAAGAGATTCTGTTTCTCTCTTAAAGTTTCCTTTTCTTAGCCATATTTTGTCGTGTGAGATATTGTTTATAATCGTTTTAAGAACCCATAGAGTTGTTTTCCTTCCCATTTTTGTTTCCTGGTTACTTATTATTATTATTATTATTATTATTATTATTCACTCATTAGAGCTTTTCACGTCAGCGTTAGCCGATGGTTTTTCACTGGAGTCTGAGTGACATCACGTACTCATCCACGATCATTTTTTAAACTCTGAATTGAAATGTCAAAACAAAACTCAATATTTCGAATATGTAAATGAACTCTTGACGAGCATACATTTTTAAGATAGAGGTTAAGATTGAATTAGCGAAACGATAAAACTCCAAACTTAAAAGAAATCTTTCAAAATGAGAATATCTTAATTGGTCTTTTGTTTCTTTTATATGCTTTTCTTGCAAATGCACCTAACGCATTTCCACTTCAATATATATATATATATATATATATATATATATATATTGATGTGGACCCAAAATCGGGACCACGGAAGGAAAACACGGAACACGAGTTAGAGGTAAGAAAGATATATTAACAAAAGTTACAAAGCGAAGCTTACTATCCGGTGGTGTCCAATATTCGTAGTCGTACTACTAGTACTCCTGCTAATACTACGGTATTAGAATACAGCTCTAGTAATATAGTGCTGGAAGAGTTCATGATGCAGGTAGGTTTCGGTCTCACAACATATATATATATATATATATATATATATATATATATTGCAATGGTTTATGGTTAATACGAGCTCACTTGAAACACCAAATAAACTATAATGCTTTTAAGCTGTTTTTTTTATATCTTATGAAAATGATGGACTATTTATCTCTAACTACAGTGAAAGGAACTGAAAGTTTTGTAAGCTTTTGATTTCTATAAACTTATTTGGAAAAGTGTGAGACACACTAGCCCCGTACCTCTTTATCATCTGTCTAGACTATGTGCTTAGGACTTCGATCGACAAAATCAGAGAAAATGGCTTTGAGCTGACTAAGAGAAGAAGCAAAAGGTACCCCGCAAAAACAATCACGGACGCCGACTACGCTGATGACTTGGCGTTACTAGCGAATACGCCTAATCAAGCAGAGACACTACTACATAGTCTGGAACGAGCTGCAGCTGGCATTGGCCTACATGTCAATGCAAACAAAACCGAATATATGTGTTACAACCAAACAGGCAACATTGCCACACTAGACGGAGCCTCTCTGAAACTAGTCGACAAATTCACCTACCTAGGAAGCAGCGTCTCATCAACCGAGAAGGACATCGACACACGACTGACGAAGGCATGGACAGCTATCGATAGGCTCTCGATCATATGGAAGTCGGACCTAACAGATAAAATGAAACGCAGTTTCTTCCAGGCAGCGGTTGTGTCGATACTGCTATATGGATGCACCACATGGACGCTTACGAAGCGGCTGGAGAGGAGGCTGGACGGAAATTACACAAGAATGTTGAGAGCAGTATTAAACAAGTCCTGGCGACAACACCCCACGAGACTCCAACTATACGGACACTTGCCCCCCATCACAAAAACTATACAAGTTCGACGAACCAGACACGCGGGACACTGCTGGAGAAGCAAGGACGAGCTCATAAGCGATGTACTCCTGTGGACCCCCACTCATGGATGTGCAAGTGTGGGACGACCAGCACGAACTTACATACAGCAGCTATGTGAGGACACGGGTTGTAATCCTGAAGACCTGCCGGAGGCGATGAGTGATAGGGAGAAATGGCGAGAGACGGTCAGGGATATCCGCGCAGACGGCGCGACATGATGATGATGAAATATCAAAGTACGATATACCGGTGTTTCTTGAAGATGTAAACTTATGTACGGCACCAGTAATGACACACGTCCCCCACACAGATACTCACATTTACCAGAGCACCAAATTGTAACAAATATTTATCCACTATTACATGTCCATGAATCTTTGGAGAGAATAGTAAACATTTCGTCGGGAAAAATATCACTAGCCTCCCTATTTAAACACCAGCTGTAAGCATCAATACACATAAAATAAATATAGGAGTCATTATTCATATTAAACAGAAATGTTTAGTTGGAAAGCAAATAAAGAAGAAAATAATCCGTATTTAAATTTTCATATGAATCTGTTAGAGACTGACTAAGCATAATTTCTAAAAACTCATATTCATCTTGCTATAGCTCACCAAATAACATCTCTTCCTTATTTTTTTTTTTTGCTTATGGGCAGCAAGCACATCACAGAGTTTTAGTAAGTGTCCGACAACAATATATTTTTGTGTGGAAAGAATTGAAATTCTCATCGAAAAACTATACTTTTAAATGTGTAGATATCTTGCATAAACATCACTGGGGCCATTAAGTCTGGAAACTTAAATAGAAAACAAACAGAGCGAGCTTGAATAAGGCATATGAGTTTTGTCCAGAAAATTTCCATTATGTCTATGCAATCTTATAATGTGTGCATCGAATTATGGAATTACTCAAACTTTCTTTTCTTAACTTCTCCCTTTCTTTCTCCATGAATATATATATATATATATATATATAAGCGCGTGCGCACGCGCGCGTGTGTGTGTGTTTGTGTGTGTGTGTGTGTGTGTGTGTGTGTGTGTGTGTGTGTGTGTGTGTGTGTGAAAAAACCAAATCGTTAAAAAATATTGTTTTTTTTTTGTTTGTTTTTTTTTTTAAATAAAAAGGAAGTTTTAAAATGCTGAACAGAACAGGATAAAATCTAAAAGAAATCAAGATCTCCTAACACTTATACTGATGGAATGACTGCAAAACTCAAGAAATGTAGTTTATTGTAATACTCTGAACATTTTCTTTCGTATTGTCAGCATTGTTCAGGCTTTACTTGAAAGGTTTGTAAAGCTTTCTTTTTGATGTCGCACTTATCGAATGCTTTCTATTATTTGCTTGTGAACGAATAAAAAAATAAAAAATAAAATAAAATAAAATTGATGTCCAGAGTAACACTGTTTCATGTCACTGCACTGATGAATAAATAAACATCGTAGAACGTTGACTTTTCCTTTACGAGTAAATCTTCATTTTATTTATTTGTTTGTTGTTTTTTTTTGTTTTTTTTGTTTTGTTTTTTTCTTTCATTCTACTTATATGACACTCTTATCCGAAAACTGAACCTTACTTCTTGCTCGACAATTCCTTCTTTCGTTATTTTATATATATATATATATATATATATATATATATATATATATATATATATATATATATATATATATATTGTAATTGTTTCTCCGCTTACGCTTGTATTTCACTCCATTAACCTTGCTTTTATCTCTTTAAGTTCTTTTTTACTTGTTCTCTTATTCTGCTTGTGGACTTATTTTATTTGCATTTGTTACCTAGTTCCTTTTAGTTTCATACCTCATTTGTCGATTACTTATATGTTATTCTGTTCGATTTCATATTGAGTAACTGAAGGAATCGTAAAAGTGAGAAAATAACTAAAAGCTTAACATCACTATGTGTCTATGAAGACTTCTTCAGTAAGTCATTATACACGCATCCATGCTGCACACAATTAATTATATATATATATATATATATATATATATATATATATATATATATATATATATATATATATATATAATGTATTCAACTGCTGCATTCAATTAGAGGATAATTTAGAAAAAAAACACTTGAGCGATTATGAAGCTAATGGCAAATATGTTACGTTCAAAAGAAACTATTTAAAGAGACGCTTACAAAACGCCTTCGGTTGCCATTAAATTCAATCCGAATCATAAACAACTTATAAAATTCATATCACAATTTACGATAAGTAAGAGGTAGCACTATATACTTATGTCTTTATAATTTATCTCGCTTGACAAATTATAGAAATCAAGGGAAGTACAAAAGTTGATTACGCATTGATAAGATTAAGCTGCTTGTATTACTGGATTTTAATTAATTCTTTTGCTGATAAAGAAAAAAAACTTTGCTCGAATGTGAAGGGAGACAAGGAATAATAATTTTTCTTGGACAGTGATCATATCTACCAGGCGTCTGATAGTCTTGAAGGACACACACACACTCTCTCACTCTCTCTTTCACTTCTGTTCTTTGAACAGTGGAAATTTTGTCTCTCTCGTTCTCATGGAGCAGTAATCCAACATGTTTTTGAGCATTTTAAAGTAAAAAAAATGTTGACAAACTTAGTTTAGAGTGACCCGAAGGCTACTTTTCAATAGCTACTATACCGAGGTGTAGCGGAGAGCACTACTCTATTCCCTGAATTGCTCCACTTTATCCTCACCTTATAATGCTAAGAGTAGAGCAAGGTGGCATCAAGTTCATTTTTTGAGTCTTTGATATGATTCGACCTAGGATTGAACTCCGGACTCTCAAACCAATAGCTAACACTCTACTCCTTAGGCCAATTGCCCGGTATATTAGCAGTTTACTATGTATTAATCTGATGTAAGAGTTTTTCTTCTTTTGCAAATCTTTTCCAAACTGTTTCTTCAGAAAAAGAATATAACCAATTTTTATCTTTTGTGATACCTTTGTATATGAATAAATATATATATATATATATATATATATATATATATATATATATATATATATATATATATATGCCAAATGTTTATGTATGCGTCAATGAGTTATTTTTCTTTTCATCTGTTTTTTTAGTGCAAGTTTATCATGGATATGATAATGCGATTATTGGTCTTTGCTGAGAAAAGACTCAATTAATGATTTTCCCTACCCCCAAGCACTCCAATACATGTATTATTTCTGCTATCTTACAGTTGTTTTATATCAAATCAGATAAAAATAATGATAATAATGGAGTGGAGACCATCTAAACTACAGCATTCTTGACAACGCCCGGAATATTGAGAAGAGTCCTGCAGATTTGAGGAGATTTGCTGTCACTCCAATTCCAACAAGTGAAAGACCATCAGCTAACGCTGATGTGAAAAACTCTCAAGGAGTAAATAATAAATTGGTATATGCACAACCCAGCAGGTACCCTAGATAATGACACTCATAAACCCTTATAGGACTTTGACAAACAAACGATCACCAACTTTCGGCTAAAAGACAAGAGCTTATAATGATCATCAAAACGAAGAGAATTTGAAAAATTGTGGACTTTGCTGTACCGACTGACCACAGAAAGAAACTGAAAGAATGTGAAAAGAAGGATAAGTACCTTGACCTTGCTAGGGAATTGAATAATCTGGAGGACATGAAGGTGACAAATGTACCAATCGATAATGGTGCTTTTGGTATAGTAACTAAAGGATTATTAAAGGGACTGGAGGACTTGGAGGTTGGAGAAAGAGAGGAGACCATCCAAATTACAGTATTATTGAGAACACCTAGAATACTGAGAAGTCTTCTGGAGACTTGCGGATACTTGCTGTTACTCAGAATCCGGTGAAAAACCATAAGCTAAAACTGACTTGAAAAACTCTCAATGAGTAAATAATAATAATAATAATAATAATAATAATAATAATAACTAATGACAATGCCAGAGACGACGTTGACAGAATATATGTTTCAAGAAGAGAGGGCGGAAGGGGATTTGCCATCATTGAAGACAGCGTTGGCGCATCCATACAACAACTCAAAGACGATATACAAAAACACGAAGGAGGACTCATTACAGCCACCAAAAACGAAACTGAGAACACGATGAACAACAGCATGACAATAACTAGGAAACAAAGATGTGAAGGAAAAGGGCGCTTTAAACGACTAATAAATAATATCTCACACGACAAAACTTGGACATGGCTAAGAAAAGGAAACTTTAAGAGAATAAGTGAATATCTCCTAATAGCAGCACAAGACAACGCCATAAGAACCAATCATATCAAAGCGAGAACAGATAAGACTCAACAAAATAGAAAATGCAGGCTATGTGGTGACAGAGATGAAACCATCAATCATAGGATAAGCAAATGCAGCAAATTAGCACAGAGGGAGTATAAGGCGAGACACGACTGGGTCGGCAAGGTGATTCATTCGAAAATGTGTAAGAAATTTAAATTCGACCAAACTAACAAATGGTATATGCACAACACAGCACCTGTCCTAGAAAATGCCACGCATAAAATCCTATGGGACTTTAACATACAAACGGATCACCTAATCCCAGCCAGAAGACCAGACTTAATAATAATCAAGAAAAAAATAAAAAAGAGAACTTGCAAAATAGTCGACTTGCTGTCCCGGCTGACCACAGAATAAAACTGAAAGAATGTGAAAAGAGGGATAAGTACCTCGACTTTGATAGGGAATTAAAAAAAAACTATGGAATATCCAGGTGACAATTATACCAATTGTAATTGGTGCGTTTGGAACAGTAACGAAAGGATTGCTAAAGGGACTAGAGGAACTGGAAGTTGGCGGACGAGTGGAGACCATCCAAACGACAGCATTGTTGAGAACTGCCATAATACTAAGAAGAGTCGAGGAGACTTGAGGTGAATTGCTGTCACTCAGACTCCAGTGAAAAACCATCGGCTAACGCTGATGTGAAAAGCTCTAATGAGTGAATAATAATAATAATAATAATAATAATAATAATAATAATAATATTGGGATATTGAATTTTTTAATCCAGGCCAGAAGACTGGACCAAGTAATAATTAAAAAAAGAGTGGCAGAACTTGTTGTCAACTCGATATTGACAATCCAACCGAAAACAGAAAAAATTAAATAGAAAGAAAAGATAGACAAGTACGTGGACCTTGCGAGGGTAATAAGAAAGGTGTGAAACATGAAGGTGACTATAATAAGACTTGTAAATTGAGCCTTGGAACGGTCTCCAAATTATTGGAAAGGGGTTGACGCAGTTGAAAATCAGAGGAAGAATGGAAACAATCCAAGCTAAAACATTATTATGATCGGCCAGAATAGCGAGAACAGTCCTAGTCATCTAGAGACTTGCTGTGATTCAAACTTCAAAGAAAAACACACCAGTGAAAACTGGTCTGAGAAGCTACAAAGAAAGAGTAAAATAATAATAATGATTCTAATAATAATAATAATAACAATAATACTTATACATAAAACTATGAAAGAGAAATATTACAGCCACCAGAAAAAAACAGAAAAAACAAAAAAACAATCCCCCCCAGAAAACACGAGGAAAAAAAGAACGGAAATAACAAGAAAACGAAAGTGGGTAAAAAAAACCCAACTCTCTGGATCTTTTAAGCAACTAACAAGCAACATCTCACACGCGAAAACGTGGACGTGGCTAAAAAAGGGAAACCTTCAAGAAGAAACTGAATCTCTTCAAATTGCAGCTCAAAACAACGCCATAAGGACCAATCATATGGAAACAAAAATAGATAAGACGAAACAAAATGACAGATGAAAGTTATATGATGATAGAGAGGAAATGATCAATCACATAATAAGAAGTGTAGCAAACGAACACAGAAAGAGTATAAAACTAGACATGACCTAGTGGACAAGGGGATCCATTGGGAATCGTGCAAGAAATTTAAATTTGACCATACAAGCAAATGGTATATGCACAACCCAGAATCTGTCTTGTTGAATGAAACGCTCAAAAGAGTACATGCCGAATTGTAGACTTTGCTGTCCCGGCAGACAAGAGGAAAAAAATAGAATGAAAACGAAAAGAAAGATAAGTACCCGAACCTTTTGAGGGAATTGAAAAAAACTGTGGAACATGAAAGTGTCGGTGATACCAGTTGTACTTAGTACTCTTATTACAGTCTCTAAAGGATTAGTACAGGGACTGGAAAACTTGGAAATAATAGAGCGAATGGAGACCATCCAAATTACTGCATTACTGAGATATGCCAGAATACTGAGAAGAGTCCTGGAGACTTGAGGAGACTTGCTGTTACTCAAACTTCAGAGAGAAACCATCGGCTAACTCTGGTGTGAAAAACTCAAAAAGTACTAAAACTAATAATGATATAATTGAGACCATTCTCAAAGTCGACCAGAGAAGAAATCCAACAAATACACCAGACAACAAGAAAAACCATGAAGATGCATTAGGTCTTACATACCTGAGATGATGTAGACGGATAGTATTTACCAAGAAAAGAAGGCGGAAGAGGAATCACTAGCATTCAGCATAGCATTGATATATCGATACAACGATGAGAAGACTACATAAAAAAGTGTGGAGGAAGACTGATAACGGCGACGAGAAACAATCCAGATAACACAAACATCGACAGAGAAAAAAAAAAGAAAAAAAATGGGAAGAAAAACAAGAGTATGGACATATTAATCGACAAACAAACGGAATCACACAAGAGAAATCTTCGACATGGCTAAGAAAAGGAAGACTTCAGAGAGCAACTGAATCTCCTGATAGCAGCACAAAGCAACATCTTAAAAACTAATTATGTCAGAGCAATATTAGATAAGATGCTACAAAATAGCAGATGTAGATTATCATATTTACCAACCCCTCCGCTCGGGCAGGATATGACACAAGGTCAATTTTTAAGCGGAGTTTAACAGGTTTCAATTCAGAGTTTTTCTTCTCCTAGACTAGTTGCCTCACCAAGGCTGAAGAACCTAATCTGTCCTACTATTTACCCATAGCTGGGGGAGAATAATTGGATTCATACCTTTCCCAAGGGTATTAGTGCTATGTGAAATGCAATCAGTCTCGTCCAGGATTTGAACTATAGATTATGTGGTGGTAGAGATTAAACGATTAATCACGTTATAAGTGAATGCAGTAAATTTATAAACGAATTAGTGGGGAAGGTGATCCATTGGGAACAGCACGTGAAGTTTAAGTTTGACCCTACGAACAAATGGTATATGCACAACACAGTACCCTTTCTAGAAAATGAGAAACACAACATCCTTTGGGATTTTGAGATAAATATGGATTATCTGATATCAGCCCCATCTAGTTGTAATTGGTGCTCTCGCTACTGTCACCAAAGGAATGGTATAAGGACTGGAGGTCTTGGAAATAAGAGGACCAGTGGAGAAAATTAATACTATCGCATTGCTGAGCTCGGCCAGATTACCGAGGTGTGTCCTCAAGACTTGAGGAGAGTTATTATCTCTCGAACTCCCGTAGAAAACTATCAGCTGACACTGGTGTGAAAAACTCTCAAATGAGGAAAACGATGAATATAATAATAGTTGTCAGAGATCTACTAATGTCATGAAACATGAAAATGACGGTGATACCAGTTATAATCGGTGCATTCGGAACGATCTCTAAAGGCTTTGAAAAGAGACTGGATGAGTCAGAAATTGGAGTACGAGCAGAGCCCCCTACCCAAGCCATGGCATTGGTGAGATCAGCCAGAATACTTAGAAAAGTACAGGGATCTGTGGTGGCTTGCTGTCACTCAGACTGCAATGAAAGATCATCAGCGAACCCTGGTTTAAGAAAATCACAAGGAAGGAGTATAAGACCAGACATGACTGGGTCGGCAAGGTGATTAACTGGGGAATGTGCAAGAAATTTAACTTTGACCACACAAAAAATACATGCACAACCCAGCACTTGTCCTAGAAAATTACACACATAAACTCCTATGGAACTTTGATATAAACACGGATCACCTCGGCCAGAAGACCAGACGTAATAATAATCAACAAAAAAAAAAGAGAATTCGCAAAATTGTCGTCTTTGCTGTCTCAGCTGACCACAGAATAAGACTGAAAGAATTCGAAAAGAAGGATAAGTACCTCGACCTTGCTAGAGAATTGAAAAAGTTATGTAACATGAAAGTGACGATTGCACCAGTTGTGATTGATGCTTTTGGCACAACAACTAAAGGATTATTAAAAGGCCTGCAGGACTTGGAAGTTGGCGGACGGGAAGACACAATCCAAATGACATCAATCCTGAGAACGGCCAGAATACTGAGATGAGTCCTGAAGACTTGAAGAGACTTGCTGTCACTCAAACTCCAGTGAAAAAACATCAGCGAATACTGATGTGAAAAACTCTAAAGGAGTTAATTAATAATAGACAAAACTGTATAGCAAAAACCTTATCAAAGGAATGAATACCTGGGCTATTCCCTAGTAAGATATTCAGGACCATTCTTGACGTGGATCAGAAAAGAACTGAAACAAATGGACCAGAGAACAAGAAAACTAATGACCATGCATAAGGCATTAGATCCCAGAGATGGGTTTAACAGACTATATGTATCAAGAAAAGCAAGAATAAGAGTACTTGTCAGCATTAAAGGCAGTTTTGACAACTTGAAGACTACATAGAAAAACCCGGAGAAATACTGATTATAGCTGTACCATAGCCAAATACGGATATGTGAAACGTACGTAGAATGTTCATAACATATGTACATGCAATATAGGAATCTCGAAACACGAAAAACACTTCTTAGTTCAGGTACGAAACTTTTTATTACCTTTGAGTTTAAAGGTTCTTCGACATATGGCGAGAGATACACATCTTTCTTTGATGACTTTTCCATCTGTCAACCCCCTCAACACGTATAGTACCCGCCACAAGGCTACTGGCCTGGCTTCGGCGAGCAAGCGAAAGCAACCGTCTTCTCCTGAGGCAGAACTCAACTCACTGACTTTTTAAAAACTTCAAATTCCTCCGCGCGCTTCCGGTGCGTGACGTCACCCGCACTCTCTAGCCCCGTTTCCCACCTGGGCTATTGTGACATCTCTGAGTGACACTTCCGCTCCGCCCGCGCGCATGAATACCTGCGTTAATGTTGCACCTAAGTAATCCATGCACTGAGCCGAAAGGTTCTCAGCATAACTAAACCCAAAGTCATAAAACGAAATCCCTCGGCTATTATATTACACAGCTACCAGAAACAATGCTGACATCTCGAGGACCAAAAGAATGACTATAATCAGAACAGAAAAATCGGAAGAAAAACAACTGTACGGACGTTTTAAGCGACTAACATGCAACATCTCACACGAGAAAACATAAATGTGGCAAAGAAAAGGATTTCTTATTAGAGAAACTGATCCCACCTTATATCAACTGAAAACAACGCTAGAAGAACAAATCATATGAAAGTAAGAATAGATGAGATGCAACCAAAAATCAAATAAAGATTAATTGGTAATAGAGACAAAATAATAAGACTCATAAAAAGCGAATGCAGAAAATTAGCACAGATTTACTATAGGACTAGACACGACTGGCTGGGCAGGGTGAGCCACTTGGAATTGTGCAAAAGATTTCTGTTTCACCATACGAACAAATGACACATGCACAACCCAACATCTGTCCTAGAGAAGGAGACACACTAACTCCTCTGGGATTTTGACATGCAAATTAATCATCAAATCTGGCCGAGACGACCAAACTTTATGATAATCAACAAAAAATAGAGAACTTGGAAAATTGTGAACTTGCTGTCTAGGCTGAAAACAGAGTAAATTTGAAAGAAATTTAAAAGAAGGAAGATTAAATGCCTCGACCTTAATAGGAAATTAAAAAAACAACAACAGTGAAACATAAAAGTTACTTTATACCAATTATAATTGGCGCTCTTGGCGCTGTCACCAAAAGATTGATAAAGGGACTGGGGGACTTGGAAATAATAGGACAAGTAAAAACCATCCAAACTACTGTATTAGTGAGATAGACCAGAATACTGAGATGAGTACTGGTGACTTGAGAAGACTTGTTGTCACTGTAACTGCAGTGAAAGACCATTGGCTAACGCTGATGAGAAAAATTCTCAAGGAGTAAATAATAATAATAATAATAATAATAATAATAATAATAATAATAATCAACCAAAAAACGGAAATTTGCAAAATAGTCGACTTTGCTGTCCTGGTTGACCACAGAATAAAACTGAAAGAATGTGAAAAGGAAGATGAGTACATCGACCTTGCTAGAGAACTGTAAAAACGATTGAACATGAAGGCGACAATTATACCAATTGTGATTGGTGCTTTTAGCACGGTAACTAAAGGATTATCAAAGGGCCTGGAGGAATTAGAAGTTGGCGGCCATGTGGAGACCATCCAAACAACTGCATTATTGAAGACGGTCAGAATACTGACAATAGTCCTGGAGACTTGAGGAGCCTTGCTGTCACTCAATCTCCAGTGAAAGACTCTCAGCTAACGCAGATGTGAAAAACTCTTATGAGTAAATAATCATAATAATAAATACAAAGAAACGTCCTGGAGACTTGTCGTAATTTGCTCCTCTGTCAAACTCCAGTGATAAACTCCTCAGCTAACGCTGGTAGAAAAAATAAACTCACAAGAAAGTAAAATAAAACTAATATTTTTAGCATGACGACGTCTTACACTTCCAAATATTCATCTATTGCCTACTTTTCCATAAACAGATAAAAAGAATTAATAAAGATTATGTTAGCATTTCTTGACTTTCTTTACTTCAACAGACGTTGTTTCTCTTTCCTACAAATGTAAATACAAGTCTCCCTTCTAGAATTGGAACTACAATTACTATTTGTGTTCGTGGTTATTACATGTTTTCTAATCTTGGCACATGTCATTAAGTATCATTCTATCTTTCTTTTTTAAACTTATTTCCGGAAATTAGATACATCTCATTCTAAACGGTTTGAAATTGCTCTTCGGTAATTGTACATTACACAATGGCATAACTAAATTAAAAAAAATACATCCCATAGCAAAACTTATCTTGTTTTTTTTTTTTTTTGGTTGTTTTTTTTTAGTAGTTAGCTATATATCTAGTTTATTTCAATCCCCACTAATGGAAAAATGATGACATTACTCACTGGCGCAAATGAAGAGTATATCTGTAAATAGAAACCCTCTAAAAGGGCCTTAAAAGTTTATCAAACGTCAACTTGATTAAAAATGAAATATCTTCTTCCAACAAAATTTATAATCCTAATCTTAATTCCGTAAAACCTCAAAGAAAGCTATTTAGTTTGAATTAAATATATTACTAGTGTCTCTATTACATCGAAGTATAATCGAAAATGTGCTGATAATCTTACACACGTGACTAAAAGATCACTGGCGGAATGCGAATTCTTACAATATATTGTTTCTTGCATCTCGCTGTTACTATTATAAATATTTTTCCAGCAGATTAAAAAAATATCTAACAATCATTCGACGTTATTAAGAATTAACTTAAATGTATCAATTCAAATTTGGATTTAAATTAATTCATCTAAATTAATTCTTAAATTCAGCCTAGAAAAATGAAATGCTTTTTCTGGGGGACATTGACACGAACATCAGATACTGACAACCGCATTAACGTGTTAACGCGAGGTATTAAGGCCATTTCCAAAACAATAACTGAATGAAAGGTTTATCCTCTCTCTTCAACTTCTTTAATCGACGCCTTTGATCGCGAATTCACTTCAACTTATAAATTATTGGTTAAACTGTATGTGTGCGTATATATATATATATATATATATATAATATATATATATATATATATATATATATATATACTGTGATCTGAACTAATTAGACCATCAAAATAAGTGGTATATTCTAGGCGAGTGGGGAGAGAAAATATATCTAAAATTTTATAGGGAATTCACTTTTACATTTTGATTCAATATAGAATGCTCGACGATTTCTAGAAAAAGCAAATATCAACACAAGTCAAAATATTTACATTTTTTTATCGGGGTCGTGGAGTCATTTTTCCCCTCGTATCATAACGAGTAACCATTCAAAATTGAATTAGAATGCGATAATGGAATATATATATATATATATATATATATATATATATATATATATATATATATATATATATATCATCATCATCATCATCATGTCGTGCTGGTAGCACGGATATCCCTGACCCTCTCTCGCCACTTTTCTCTATCGTTCATCGCCTCAGGCAGATCTTCTGGACAACATCCTGTATCCTCAAATAGTTGCTGAATGTATGTTCGAGCTGGTCGTCCTGCTTTTGCACGGCCATGTGTGGGGGTCCATAAGAGTACATCACTTATGAGCTCGTCCCTGCTTCTCCAGCAGTGTCCTGCATGTCTGGTTCGTCTAACTTGAATAGTTTTCGTGATAGGAGGCAGGTGGCCGTACAGTTGGTTTCTTGTGGGTTGTTGCCGCCAGGACTTGTTCAAGATTGCTCGCGGCATTCTTGAGTAATTGCCGTCTAGCTTCTTCTCCAGCCGTTTTGTTAGGGTCCATGTAGTTCATCCATATGGCAGTATCGATGCAACCGCTGCATGGAAGAAACTGCGTTTCATTTTATCGGTTAGGTCTGATTTCAATATAATCGATAGCCTATTGATAGCTGTAGATGCTTTCGTTAACCTCGTGTCGATGTCCGTTTCGGCTGATGCGACGCTGCTTATATATATATATATATATATATATATATATATATATATATATATATATACTATTTCTCATCCTAGAAGTTTTATTTTTAATGAAACAAATTAAGCACCACAATGTTTTTATTCATTACATAAAATACAAGTTTCCTTCCGTAACTATGACCTTGGTATAACCAAATATCTTTTGAAAATTTGATATGAAAGCTTTTCTCTTCTTTAGTAAGAAAAATAAAAATTCCCAAACTACGGTGGATTACACTGTTCGAAAACATCAGGAAACGGGAAAAACAAGAGCAAATAACGGTCTAATAAACTAAAAGCAACAACATAAACACGGCATTTTCATCAGAGTCACTAGTTTGAGTGATAGAAGGCTAACTACTCCAAACATTACTACACAACTGTCGTGAAAAAAATGTGTCAACATTCATTGTGAGGGGAAGACTATATATCAGAATTGTTTTCAAGAAAGCGCTGTTAAGGAAGCAAATAACTTCAAAAACTTCAGTGGGCCAAGACGCACAATGACTCTACAAAATAGACGTGAAATGAAGTGTTTTAGACTGACGAATCTAAGTTCGCAATATTTAGGTCAAATTGGAGGGTCTCTTTGCAGCGAGGAGTTAGTGAAAGAGTAGAAACCCTCCGTATCACACTAACCCTGGAGCATGGAGAAGGTTCTGTAATCGGAAATGGGAAGGAAAACAATTTTATAGGGTATTTGTAGTGATAGATAGGCGAAATCTCACATGAGAGACACAAGACATATCTACGAAAACGAAACCTTGAGAGAAAAACAGAATCTATTTAAATAGCAGCACAAAACAAAAATATAGGGACTAATTATATTAAAGCCAAAAACGATAATACGAAACAGAATAGTATGTGTAGATTATGTGGTTGTAGAGACGAAACCATTAATTTCATAATAAGCGAATACAGCAGACTTGAGCAAAGGGATTATAAGACTAAATACGATTGGTTGGAGGATTTGATCAACGGGAAATTAGTGGGTAGAGTGTTCGCCAGTCGTTCGGGAGACTGGGGTTTAATCCCAGATCGTGTCATACCGAAGATTTAAAAAATTGTACTTGGTGCCTCCTGGCTTAACACTCAACATTATAAAGTACGTATCAAGGGTAAAGTGGAACAATCCATGGAAAAGAGTAGTGCCCTCCTCAACACCTCGGTGTAGTAGCTATTGAAAAGGGATCCTTCGGGTCGCCCACGTCTAAAGTCGTCAACATTACTTTATTTTTACATAAATAGACCTGAATCCATCCTGGAGAATGTGACGTATAAAATTCTCTGAGAATTTGAGACACAAAAAAATTACTTAATCAATCCGAGAAAAGAGGACTAAGAGATAATTAACGAAGAATGAAAAGATGAAATAAAAGAGGATTGCCGTACAGTGGGCTTAGCCGCCTCAGCATACAACTAAATGATAATCAAAGAAACCAAAAAGAAAAACAGGTACTTAGAGCTTGTCAGAAGACCTAGAATGCTTTAGAACTTGAGGGTGGCGTTGATACCAGTTGTAATTATCATGCTTGGAACTGTTCCTAGAGGCTTCGTAAGAGGCCTGGAAGAGTTAGAAGTCGGAAAATGAATTGAGACCATAACCACAACAGAATTCAGATTAACCAGAATACTGAGAAAATACGTGAGAAAATATGCTCTCGCGCAGACTCCAGTGACAAACCATCAGCTAACGCTGGTGAGAAAAACTCATAATAATAACAATGATAATAGAGATAATTAGAAGAATACGAATTTTTCTTTTAAATAAATTAATCATTATTTTATTTCAAGTATTAGTCCTATTATTGTGTGGTGTTTGTTTTTTCAATATACGATGTGTATACTTCCGTGATGTTGGTCGAATGATAAAATCGTATTAGTCGTATCATTTAGTGATGTTGGTTTATCATTTGAGTCTAGCTGTATCCGAGCGTGATGATAGATGTGTCATTGTGGGATCTTTGATGTATCTTTGAGTTATGTTAGTTGAAACATTTGGTGATATTTTGTGAATCGTTAAATTATTCATCATCAAATCTGTATCTTACTAGTTTATTTAATCTGGATTCTGTATCTTATATTTCTGTCTTGTATGTATATTTTTAGTGTACAAAACCCATACTCTTTTCATCTACCTTCTTCATGCACTTTGTTTTATATACTGTCAATCTGTGCCATATGAAACAAATTCCATATTAATGTTATCAAACGAAAAAACAAATCTAATTTCCCTGAAAAATATTAATCCTATTCGTATATGTTTGCTAGTATAAATAATGAATTTTTTTTCGATATAATGATAAACAAAATAAGGCAAACATTTTCTTAAACAATATGTTGAATCGTAATACTCTGTCTATTCGCTAAGTGACTTTCTCATGGAAGAAAGTGAATCACTCTTGGCTCCAAATATAATGGGACAAAAATAAGAACCAAGTCGCCAGATTGTAAGAGAAACAGATAAGCTATAATAAAACGAATAAAGTTCGTGATCTTGAGACATGATTCAGCTTAGGGGTCGGAATTGTTGATTGATCATTAATGTTTGACTTAGTGAGAGATGCTGAAAAGAATCGTTGACTTATAAAATAGTGCAAAAGGTCATCATCTTGTAGTAAAGACAATACAAATAATACGAATGGACACACACACACACACACACACACACACACACACACACACACACACACACACACACACACACACATGCATACAAGCACACGCAATTGAGCGAGGATTATATATATACCAAATCACGTATGTACGCAGTTACACATACATTCACACTCACACATATATATATATATATATATATATATGTATATATATATAAACTCAATTATACTCAGACACATACATACATATATATACATATGTATATGTTTAAAACATATAAATATAGAGACATATTTTATCAAAAATTACAAACCCGGATTTGGAGTTGAGTTATTTTATTAAATCTTCATGTTCCTTAAGGAAGAAAAAGAATCTGATATATATATATATATATATATATATATATATATATATAATATATATATATATATATATATATATATACAAACATCTACAATAATATAATATGGAAAATAACTAAATTCTGCAAAATGCACAATAAATCACTAACTAAAAAGAGAAAAAGACTTCTTAATAAAATATATCTCCTTAACCGGTAAGTTCTACGGACTACTAAAAGTTCACGAGTCCAAAGAAATAAAAAACGCCGTAGAAAAACAAGAATCCAAATATATAGAAATCCCAAACCCCAGTTATCACAAATTTAGACCCATTGTAGCAGGCCAGTCGTGCCTGACAAACAGATTTAGCAAACTAATAGACATTTTACAACAACTATTCCTAAACAAAATAAAAAGCTATATTAAGGATGACATAGATTTTTTAAACTCCATACCAGAAAAATTGATCTCAACACACTCATAGCCACATTTGACGTCAGAAAACTATATAGCTATATCCCCTATGAATTAGGAAAACAAGCCATCTCATTTTGGATACATAAATACCCAGACACATTACACCCGACATTTAACTAAAAACAATTATCATGGCGTGTATAAAAAGATGCTTAAAAATAACTTCTTCCAATTCAATAACATCTACTATATGCAAACCCTATGAGTAGCTATTGGAACTAAAATGGTTCCTACATATGATACTCCAACCCTAGCATATTTATAAGAAAACCTATACGGCAACGACATAAAAGAAGAATATACCAAATCCTGGATAAGATATTTGGATGATTGCTTCATATACTGGAAATGCCCATGGGGAGACATCAACGAATTACACAACCTACTACAAAACCTACACCCCAAAATAAAATTTACTATGGAACACAGCTCAAAAGAACAACGATTTTTACATGCCTTTATGAAAATCGTGAATGGCCAAGTTATTACAGATATCTACTACAAACCAACAGACACCCAAAAATATCTCCACTTCAAAAGCCTCCAACCACAAAACAGTATAAAATCCATCCCTTACACTCTAGCTCGTAGAACACAATAATCACAGATAAAACCCTAAAAAATCGCCTTAAAGAACCACACACAACCCTAGACCTGAGAGGATTCCAAACAGTACTAATAAATAAATGATTGGAAATAGCAGGAA
>OY757911.1:100224125-100236625 GCA_963585895.1 Sepioteuthis lessoniana
ACTATTGAGGGGATGAAAGAGGCTGAGACGAAGGTCATTGACACGCTCACACAAGGGGACTTCGATGGAGCCTTGCAGAAGTTGTTGGAACGGTACAAAAAGTGCATTGCAGCCGGAGGAGATTACTTCGATGGGGACTAGAGTTTCATGTGTTTACTATCAATAAAAGTGGCCATACGAAAAAGTCTGGAAACTTAGTTAATGATCCTCGTATATATATATATATATATATATATATATATATATATATATATATATGTATATACGAGTTGCATACGATAAATTTTCTGCGGCTGCAATGCACTAGTTGTACCGTTCCAACAACTCAAGATGGTCCAAAAGCAGTCTGAAGCATTCCATACGTTTCTCTGGCATTTTTTCCAAGTTTAAAACAGAATTTTATTGCATATCGTTCGTCTAAAGTATCTGATTGCTTTTTTGACATTCACTAGCTGTGACAATCAGGCTTTAGTCGGGTGTATTCCAATTTCTGCTGTAGCTGTTCATTTCAGCCTGAAATCATAAATATTGGTCAGTTATCTCATAAGATGTATAGCAATAGTATAGTTAATTATCAAGTGTCTACGAAAATTTAAATGTCCATACAAACGTCTGTAAACTTTTCGTATGTCCCTCGTATATATATATATATATATATCGCATATATTCTTGTATATCCACACACAGACACATACACATATACATATATATTCAATCCCACACACATATCTATCTATATATCTATCTCTCTCTCTCTATATATATATATATATATATATATAATATTGCTTTCATGTTACTAAAGATACCAGTTGTTTGTATGTTTTTAAAAGGTTAAGGTAACTAAAGCGCTTGCCTGTGATTGTCTGATTGTAGTTATTCAACGATAAAGTGTACCAAAATACTTGAACTATTAATTTTTGCTCAAGAAAACTGAAATTAGGCAAATTCGATTAATTATTATGACTAACATATGCACTAAGGTATTTTTAGAGTTAACTAATTTTACACTTATTAAAGAACTGATGAAACATCAGAATGCCTTAAATATGTACAAAATATAGCTTTTTAATCCTGTTTAATGTGACCAAATTTCATTGAGAACCTTGCGGCAACCTTACTATGTACTTAATAGCCTTTAAAAAACATACAAAACCACTGTCGCATAACATGTCACACAGTCTCAATCAATAAAAGAAGGGAACAAACCAACATGTAATAATCATAAGTATCTATTACGCAGAACATTAGCACAAAGGTTACATGATACATATATGAGATCTACTTTTGACATTTAGTGTAACATTCAAATTACTTTCTTTGCCGTTTAGCTGAAACCTGAATGGGAAGCTACAAGAAGTTCAACAAGTTTGATGGATGAACGCTGAACTTTGGGTAAATCCGCGCCTACGGGTCTCATTTCATTATTTCGTTCTAGCGGCGAAAATGTTCCAGGAGTTAGCAATTCATTAGTCAGTTGGCAAGAACTACCCAATGGAGCGGTCGAGCGCTTCATCTAGCCTTTTAACGTCCCGTTAGGCCAAATGGATGAACGATAAAAAAATGTAAAACGTGCACATTAAATGGTGGAAATCTTTTTAAACCCCATCAACTAATAATAACAATAAGGGCAACAAAAAGAAAATGTCTGACCGAGAGGGGTGAAAGGATGAGACCTTAGTCGAAAAGATGAAAATAAAAACGATGAGATGAGGAAATAACAGCTACGAACATAGAGTAAAATCAATATTCTTCGGGCTGACTGAACATATATTTACAAGTATATACATCCGGCTGACCAATGAAAGTGTTGTTCTCTCATAGAGTAAGATCCATATTTAAAGGGCTGACCGATCATAGAATAAGATCTCTATTCACGTAGCTGATTATCATAGAGTAAGATCCATATTCAAAAGGGTGACCGATTATAGAATAAGATCCATACTCATAGGGCTGACTGAACATAGATTAAGAGACATATACTTCGAGCTAACTGATAAAGAAATCCATATTCAAAGGGCTGATTTATCATAGAGTAAGATCCTTATTTAAAGGGCTGATTATCTTAGACTAAGATCCATATTCAGAGGGCTGACTGATGATAGAGATAGATCCATATTCAATGGGCTGACTGATTATAGTGTACGATTCATATGCAAAGGTTATTCGGACCATTGGAAAAGTAATAGATTCATATCGAAGACCTGTCGGAGAGAAAGGGTCATAACCAACTGATATAACCTGGTTGCATTGCTTTGAAGATGATCTAAAACACTGGATTTAAGTTACTGTATAGAAATAAAATCTTTCATTGTATCTTAATAAAATATATACGGAAATTCCAATATTTCTTTAAAAAAAAGGAAATAAAGGTTGATGTATCATTGATGCTGATTACTTACCGAAAATTGCCAAAAAATGGAAGTTATCCTCAATTTGACAATAATAAAAATATCGTTATATATATTCATATTAACGTTAGTGGTGTAATGGCTGCTGTAGTAGTAATTGGTATATATATATATATATATATATATAGAATCTTGAGCTTAAAAGAGGCCAGCTTGTGAACACATCCGGGTCTTCTATAGCAGACCAGATGATTAATAGCAGGGAATGCGTGGCAGATTTTAATGTCGAACGATTCAGTATTCTGAGTCGGTCACATTCGTTATACAATCTTAAAGTGTTGGAGACCCTTTACGTTCGATCCCTTCAACCTTCCCACTGTAAACAGAGGGACTGTTTGTTGGGGTTGAATATGATCGGTCTCTAACCATCTCCCCATCTCTCCTATTACCCTCGTCTTTTTATTTATCTATTTTATTTATTTATTTTTTTCCTTTTCTTTCTAGCCTCTCCTCCACCTTTTTTCTCCATTACATTTCCCCTTTTAATTTTTCTGGCGTTAACAGCGTGAAAAGTGCCAGACGAAACCGGTCGTTTCCCCACTTTTTAACAATAAACATGCCCACAGTTTCCCTAAACCTTTACGTCTTCTTGGCTATATATATATATATATATATAAAGTTGTCCGATCTGAGTCGAGTATGAGCATAAGGCTCCTTTTACAATAGCTACTATATCAAGACGTAGGGTACGGCGCTATTCCTTTCCCTGTATTGAACTACTTTACCCTTGATCTGTACCTTATAATGCTGAGTGTTAAGCAAGGTGGCATCAAGTACATTTTTTTGAGTCTTTAGCACGACTCATCTTAGAATTGAACCCCGATCTCCCGGGCAATTGGCAAACATTCTTCTCACTATATATATACATATACCCTGACGAGCCGTTTTAGGCGAAACTGTAGTAGGATAGTCCCGACTCGCGAATTAATTTTTGTAATTGGCTCTACTTAGTATTGAGCCCTCTTTGTAATTGTAGCATTGTAGCCTTCTGCGGTGGGTTTTTGTTCTTTTGACCAATTGATTGTATATCTCTCGATTTTTTCAATTGATGTGACGAAGTTGGCCTTTTCTTCTTTTTTCTCCCGATAATCTTTTTTCTTTTTTCCCCAAGCAGTGATTCGAGATATTGTTATCTCTGAATTCTGTCTTTTTTTTCTTTTTCTTTGTCACTGTGAATGTTGGTAGGTAGTAAATTATTGTATATATATATATATATATATACAAAAAAAACACTGAATCAATAATTTGTATATGTTTTGATTTTCTTTAATACTGATTCTCACCGAGTGCCCCATACTTCCGTCCATGTACCCAACTAAACTTAACTTAGGAAACAACAGCAATACATATATATATATATATATATATATATATATATATATATATATATATATGAGACACAATTGATTTCTACACAAAAAAATATACTAGAGAAGCTATACTTTTTTGTATGTGTATTTTTGCATTTTTTGGACAACCTAAGAAAAAGGTGTCGATAAAAAGAAAATAAGTTTCCTTTGATGAATTGGTATTGTTTTTGTTGTTTGCCTTTTTTTTTCTTGTCATTTTCATTCTTGGTCTTAGGTTTGGTTTCATCATAATCTGTAGGGTTGAACGAAAGAATATTGTAGAAACCCCTTTTGTTTACAGAGAGTAGGTTGGTATTTAATTATATAATGTACCTCAAGCAATGACAATTGTAAATATAAACGTTTTTTTACCAAGTTATCTTTTTGCTTTTTTTTTTTTTTTGCTGTGCTTTGTCGTCAACTACATTCATTTATTCCACGTATTAGTCTGCTTGCCACGGTGTTTCTCTGGCGATAAATGATTGAAAAAATGTCCTTTCTTTAGAACCCACTATGTATGCGACATATATATATATATATATATATATATACAAGCACACACATCTATAATGTGTATTCACATACACATTGTAAGTAGTTTGCTTTACCTTAGTCGATAATGTCCTGAAGGCACACTTTTTTACACGCATGTATAGGGGGGTCACAATATTTATATCTGGATTACTCCACATAATTTTGATCCGAACTTTATTATACTGAGTTAAGTAAGGAGCCATCAAGTATCATTTTTGAGTCTTTGGTGTGACTTGACCAGGGATTGAATTCTGCCCTCACTATGATGCCAATGGGCGGCTGAATATTTCATATATATATATATGTGTGTGTGTGTGTGTGTGTGTGTGTGTGTGTGCTTTTGTTTTATTTTGTTTTGTTTGTTTTTATTTGTTTAATGGCATATAGACTTCTCAGGTTATTTAATGGCATATCCAGCTTTCTAGAAGAACAGTAGTGGTTAAATTTAACCAACACCTGGGATCGTAGGGTGTTTCCTACCTTTCCCAAGAGTATTTGTTCGAAAGTGAACGTAATAGCAGGACTGGAGTTCAGACTCACTTGGTATGACTCCGCAGTCTAGCGCTCCTACCATTACACCACGAGGACACCCCCGTGTGTGTCAGTATATATATATATATATATATATGCATACACTCACACACAATATACGTATATATGCATACGTATATATACATATATATATATATGTACCCTCAAACACATTATATATATCACCATCATCAAGTCACGCTGTGAGCACGGATCTCCCTGACCCTCTCTCGCAACCCATCTCTATCATCCATCGCTCCCGGGAGCTTTTGCATATAGGTTTTAGGTTGTCGTCCTGCTTTTGCTCGTCTATGTCAAGGGGTCCACAGGAGTATATATAAATTCGTCCATACATCTCCAGCAGTGTCCTGCGTATCTGGTTTGTCTAACTTGGGTAGTTTTTCTGACGGGTGTTAGGTGGCCGTACAGCTACTGTTTTGTGGGGTGTTGCCTCCATAACAGCTTCAGTATGAGTGAAATGCACGCAGAACCACCATTCCTGCGTGATTACGTAAATCAAGAAACGTTTACTGTAAGGTCGTAATGGCATCAACGACTTAAAAATCAGAAACTGCACTAGGAAAAAATTATGAACGAACAATGTAATCTCTGATTTCAATGTATCTGGTGTATATATATGTATATATATATATATATATATATATATATATATATATATATATAATTTTAATACCCTATCTGGTGTCAAAACTGCTTGGTTGCGCAGTACAGCTGCTTGGTAATGGCAGTACAGCCTTGAGCTACCAAAATTGTGTTATCACCCCTAGTTGGCGGCTGACGAGGGCATGGTATCGCACGTGTTTTCATATGTTGTCCAATGAAAATATATTTATCACCGTTATGATCGAGTCGCATTGACATTTTGGTGTTACCAGATCCTTTCTCACTCTCTATCTTTCTCTCTCTCTCTCGCCACCTACTGCTAACATCCATCGTCCCTGGCACGTCTTCGAGGTGACATATTTTGTCCGCACAGTATTGATGAAATCCTTTGCTATTCGCCGAACACTAGCATGTGTATCAGCAGATGGTAATATCCGTTTCATCACCAACATTATGCCAGTGATTTTTTTTTTTTTTTTTGTTAGAGATGGTCATGTTAGCAATTTAATGTACCATAGATAATTCTCGGTTGGGTTTTATCAAACCTATTTATTGATTTCAAGGTACGAGGAACAAGAAACATTCCTAATCATTCTATAGTTGCATTGACGAAGTTTTTCCCCCGCAAATACAGACATAAATGTTCATTCATTACCGGTTTGACGGTATTTTTCAACGTGTTTTTCTCGTATAATACATATCTCTGTACTTGGAAGCATCGCACTGTTTATCTGCTGCAGATGATGTAAGCTCGGGAAGCTGGCTTATTCACTTCAGAAAACTCCTAAACACTTCACTTGAATAATTTTATGTTAGCGTAATACTAGAATGAGGTAATCCCACACGTAACTGATAAAGCTTACATGGGATATGTAAACATTCAATTTAGGGAATTCAAAGAGTTGCCTTCTTTTCCCCTCAATAACAATTAAGATGTCATTCGCCGGCTTGTCACAAGATAACATTTTTTGAGAGTGGCGAGTATTTTAAAAAACACACAATTATATCATGATGGAAACTACGGGAGAAAGCATGGTCGATGCAATGTATGGCGCCAAACTCTGAGGCTTAGTCAACAGCAAGCTTCACAAAATGCTGAGCAGAAGAATTAAATTGATCGATGTTTAGGATCAAATAGTTCTGTAGGGAAACAACTATTAATCTTTTAATCTGTTGATGAAAAGATAAAGAAGTAAATGAAACAATAACATGTACATGATTATATATATATATATATATATATATATATATATATATATATATATATATATATATACCAGGGAGACCTGGGTTCAATCCCAGGTCGAGTCATACCAAAGACTCAAAAAATGGTACTTGATGCGTCCTTGCTTAACACTCAGCATTATAAGGTACGGATCAAGGGTAAAGTGGAGCAATCCAGGGAAAGGAGTCGCGCCCTCCCCTACACCTTGGTGTAGTAAGCTATCGAAAAGGGAGCCTTCGGGTCACCCTTGACTATTGTCGCCAACTTTACTTACATATACATTACGCGCATGCACGCATATTTATTCATACATACACATGCATGACACACACACACACACACACACACACACATATATATATATATATATATATATATTAGATTCTCACAAAATTCTTTATTACGGTTTGGTTGCTTGCACGATTAATTTTAATGGTATCTTTTCTTGGGTCTTTAGAACCATTGATTGGACGTTAATCTTTTAATCTCTCCGAGTAAGATTTAACCTTGTAGTTATGCCAATGAAGTTATACACTATATTATACTGTTCTGTCCAACTTATCGAATTTAATATCATTCTCAGAGCAATCATTTTTAAAGGGAATCTTACCCCTCTGCAAGAAATAAAGTCTACTTATCGTACACCCAACCAGCAGGGCACTGTATTACGGTCTGCTGAAATTAGATAAGTTATTAATATGTAACCGTACAATATTCAATTGTCTATTTCAATTGACGATTTCGGAAAGAGACAACCTTTTTTTCATTTTTAAACTTACTGTTAAATAGACCAACTGGCCACGCTCTTACTTCCTTCTTTCAAATGGAATTTGTCACATACGATCATGCGGCAAGGAAGACGTTAGTTCACATAGAGCATATTCTTCAGAGTAGTCAGTTTCATTTGTTTTCACTCCATTCATCATTTCTTGCCCGGCTAATGTATCATGATTTCTCTTATCAAATTTATAATCATATCATTTCCCCTGTTTCTCTTTCTTATTTTATAAGTTTGGGGTTTAAAACCGGGTCAATGATGTAACAGTTATGTGACGTTATAAGAGTAAATAAATAGCCCCTCCGCTTTTTAAAAAAAATGTGTTTGCGTTAAAAAGGATAAGATGAAGATCCTGAAAGTCCTATGGCAGATCTCCTGAACTGAATGCGAAAAAAATATGAAGAAACCAATAAGTGGATATCTTCGTAGATGTGAAAACTGTGGATTATCGTTTTGCTATTGTGTGTATTATTTCAGCACCTAATTTCCGATTCACTCATCCTTGTTTAAGATATGTATAAAGGTACTATTTACCAACCCCTCCTCTCGGGCAGGATATGACACAAGGTCAATTTTTAAGCGGAGTTTAACAGGTTTTGAATTCAGAGTTTTCCTTCTCCTAGACTAGTTGCCTCACCAAGGCTGAAGAACCTAGTCCGTCCTACTATTTACCCATAGCTGGAGGGAGAATAAGGGGGTTCATACCTTTTCCAAGGGTATTTGCCCGAAAGTGAACGTAATAGCGCGACTGGAGTACGAACTCGCGTACTACGATTCCGCAGTTCATCGCTTTAACCATTACACCACGATGTATAAAGGTCTATGTTGGAATTGCCCACTCAGCGAACGTGCCTTAGTAGTAGAATAAGAATGAATTAAGGTTCATCTCGAGAAAAAAAATCAATAGATTTCTTATCATTCTCTTTATTCTCGACAAGAGGCACGTCTGATTAATCTCTTCACGATGTCATCAACCCATCAAGAAGACGGAACGATAACAGATCAATGAACTATACTGTTTATTATACATTGAGACTTTGTTGAGGTCTAAAATGACCGTACTTCTCCATTGATTGGTTATACACTTTATGCCGGAAAATTGCATGTTTGTTAACAGCGAGTTCAAAGATATAGATCTCAACATTTATTTTATTTATTCACATATTTTTAAGCTTTATAAATATAACATTTAAATAGTTATATGATCATTACTCTCTCTGAGGATGCTTAATAATTGTAACTGAATAGTATAAACAACTATGAATAGAAAGTTTGTATATCACATTTTAAAATATAATGCTATATTACAGAAAAATGTTCTCGGACAATTGAAATCTAGTTAACAAGTTTTTTAGTATCTCTTTATATTTGGTATTTACAAAGCGTACCTTAATTGTGTCAGGATACTAGACGTATGAGACTCTCAATAGAATTGCTTTTACAAATAATAGTCTGCTATTTAAACTTGCTTACTAGAATTGTGCGTTTTGGCAATTCATGTTTCGGTATCGGCTTCGTATTTTTTTTCTTGATACTGCGCTTTTCGGAGGTGCCCGTGGTGTAATTGTTATCGTCGTAGGAAATGAACACGGCGACACGAGTTCAAATCCTGGACGAGACTGATTGCATTTCACATAGCACTAATACCTTTGGGAAAGGTATGAATCCAATTATTCTCCCTCCAGCTATGGGTAAATAGTAGGACAGATTAGGTTCTTCAGCCTTGTTGAGGCAACTAGTCCAGAAGAAGGAAAACTCTGAATTCAAACCTGTTAAACTCCGCTTAAAATTGACCTTGTGTCATATCCTGCCCGAGCGAAGGGGTTGGTAAATAGGATACTGCGCTTTTCGATTCGCTTTTTCATTTTTTAATATAGAATTTTTGATTTTTAAGGTAACCATTAATTTTTATTTAATATAATCCTATTTACAACCCCTCCGCTCGGGCAGGATATGACACAAGGTCAATTTTTAAGTAGAGTTTTATAGGTTTGAATTCTGAGTTCTCCTTCTCCTAAACTAGTTGCTTTTTTAGTGTAATGATAATATTTCCTGTACATATCTGATTTTGTTGGAAATTGGCAAATCAGCGACTTAGTCCGTTCAACTCGAAATTTCTCGAGTATTTCTTGTCTAATCTTAAAAATAGTTTTATGGTGGGAAAGAAAATAAAATAATCTTTATAAATAAAATAAAATCTAACATTAAGGAATAACTGGAAACTATTTTTTTTTTAAATTTGTACTCGCTATTTTGTTATTAAATTAAGTTCACCAGAAAATGTATTTAGTTGTCAGAATCACTGAGACGAGGCTTGCTGATTATTATCGTTTAGGTTTTTGGACGACTGTCTTCATCTTTATTCATCACAACGTATCGGCCGATATGTCCGACCTTCGTCGGGTGTTTGTTGAACTCGGGAGCCTACAGGAATACTTAACATTTATATCTGTTTACGGTTAACAGAATCAGAACAAGAGACCCCCGTAGATTAGATAAAACACGTAGTTCAAAGTTCCGTGTAGTCTCCCAAGTTCGACTAAGACCTGAAGAAGGCCAGATGACATATCGGCCGAAACGTTGTGAATATTATAATAAAGATGAAGAAAATAGTCAGAAAACCCCGAACGATAAAAAATATGTTTTGAAACCTGAAACAAACAGATTTCACACATCCTGGTGTATTTCCTTTTTTTCTATTTGAAAACTGTTTATGATATGAAAAATGTCCAAATGTCATACGGTCATATTTCCTTTTGTTCTTCTTGTTCATTTCTTTTTTAAATAAATAGATTTCACATTTATTTTCCTAAAACTAGTCAATTAAATGTTTTTATCATATTCTTGGTCAATCTTTTGCTCTTATAGTGGTATAAATGTAGATAAAAATTAATTCTATTAAAACCAGATAGTCTTTTCTATCAGTGTTTCCTTAGAAATGGTCACTCCGTAGTGATAGCCCAAAAATTAAAGATTTCAGTTTTGTTAAAATGCCCATGTGTTTTCATGATGCGAAGTTTAAACCGGCCATCGCTATTGTTTAAAATTACACTAAATATATGCATATATACGAGCATGCATCCAGCCATCCATATATAACGTAGTGCGCCTCTGGTGGTGTAATGGTTAGCAAGCTCGACTAGCAAACCTACACGAGTGAGTTCGAGTCTCTTTGGGTGCCCCTTTCATATGGCCTCGTGCCACATCTAATCAAAAAGCTTAGTAAATTTCCATCCATATATAACGTATCTCTCATAAATAAGGTACTCAGTCAAAAAATTCTAAAACGTTAAATATCTTCAAAACAAAGAATACCAGGATTTTATTACATATTTACCAACCCCTCCGCTAGTGCAGAATATGACACAAGGTCAATTTTTAAGCGGAGTTTAACAGGTTTGAATTCAGACTTTTCCTTCTCCTAGACTAGTTGCTTCACCAAGGCTGAAGAACACAGTCTGCCCTACTATTTACCCATAGCTGGAGGGAGAATAATTGGATTCATACCTTTCCTAAGGGTATTAGTACTATGTGAAATGCAATCAGTATCGTCCAGGATTTGAACTCGTATCGTCGTGTATATTTCCTACGACGATAACCATTACACCACAGGCACCAACCAGGATTTTATTAGTTCGAGTGAAATATCCTGAAATTAGGTCTAACAACACTAATCCCTTCTTATCCCCAAACATTACACCATCGAAACCTTCTAACCAAAAGTAAAAATTTCACAAAAATGAGCATTTAATTTTGGATTATTGAATAATTAATATTTCTTGTTGGTAGCGTTTCGACTCTTTAGTGATTGGCAGTAAAAATTACCAAGCAATATTCATTTTGGGTTATATTCTGTGTAAGTTATTACTAAACCATTTCATAGTTATACATCAAATGTACATTATATTAATGCAGACACCATTTGTTGATGTACGGATGTCATCTAAATTTATTGACCCAAAACATTTTTGAAACACTTTTATGCGTACATATACTGATCAAGTAAAAGCAAGAAAAATATTTGATGTCTTAAGAAATTGACAATCATTCCGTTTTTTTTTTTAAAGTTAGTCTTGTGGATTTGCCTTGCCCCATTGTTATTGGCCGATAATCGACGCCTCTAACGTAAATTTTCACAATCTGGAGATCTTGTTGAGGTTGTAACGCAATACGCACAGTTAACGTAACATTATTGCCGTATGAAATGGAATCGGTGATCCGAGTTCAAATGGTAGACGATGCTGTTTGTATTTAACAAAGCACTTATTCTCTTGACAAGGTAATAAATTAATCAATTCAACCTCCAGGTAGGGGAATGGCAGGCAGAGTTACTTAGACTTGGTTAGTAAAACAATCAAGAAAAAGGAAAATAGACTGAATTTAAACCAACTTTACTCCAAGAAAAGTTTGACCTTGCGTCTCGCCCAATTCATGGTGAAGGGTTTAAGTAAATACACAAATAAAACGTACAGGAAACATTCAGACTTGAAGCACTTATTAATATAACTAATTCAAAAAATAAGTTATTCACATATTTGTATGATGTCGTTGTTGTTATTGCCATCGTTCTTGTTGAAGATAAACCTTCCCTAGTCTCATCTGATGATAATCCACAAGATAATAATCATCGGACGATAATCCGCATCTCAAATGAAACACGATTTTCCATCTCTAGGTCATATTATGAATTTAATAGTTTGTTTGTTCAATGGGATATCAACCAATTTAGGTTATTTAATGCCATAGCCATTCTCCTAGAAGAACAGTTGTGGTACTAATAAACCCATAGCTGGGAGGATAAGGGGCTTCATTCCTTCCCCAAGGGCATTTACCCGAAAGTGAACGTAATAGTGTGACTGGAGTACGAACTCGCTTCCTACGATTCTGCAGTCCACCGCTTTAACCTTTACACCACTAGGACACCCACGCCTACATGAATTTAATAGTATAATAGTGACTGGAAACAAACTGATATGTGTCCCTGTTAAATAGCGAAATATTTTTCGAACTATAACCAACCAATGCATTAACATTATGCAAATTCGGGA
>OY757911.1:100239125-100379125 GCA_963585895.1 Sepioteuthis lessoniana
GCTTTTCGGGTTTGAATGATAACCCTTCCAAATCTATTGTCCATTATCATAGTTACCCAACCCCTCCGCTCGGGTAGGATATGACACAAGGTCAATTTTTAAGCGGAGTTTAACAGGTTTGAATTCAGACTTTTCCTTCTCCCACACTAGTTGCCTCACCAAGGCTGAAGAACACAGTCTGCCCTACTATTTACCCATAGCTGGAGGGAGAATAATTGGATTCATACCTTTCCCAAGGGTATTAGTGCTATGTGAAATGCAATCAGTCTCGTCCAGGATTTGAACTCGTATCGTCGTGTCTAATTCTTACGATGATAACCATTACACCACAGGCACCTCTATTGTCCATTATAGTTCGTCACGAAAAGAGTCAAATGCAGACTAGTTGCAATCCAGTAAACAAGAGATAGCCGTTAGACACTGAATGAGTACCAACCTCCAAGTCTTTGTCCCCTATCCATATTATAATAGTTTCTTCCCACTTCGGCTAAAGAGGAAAACAAATCATGCACCGTCCTCTAGCATACCAGAACGGCTCCAATGAAAACGGCAATTGGATCGTACCTTATAAAATCACGACCAAAAACTGCGGCTGACTAATCATTTCTTCCAAAAACAGTTTGGTTGAGTCCCCGTGGCTTGGTGACAAACGAATTTGAATACGACTGCAGAGAGGTATATTTCTTTCCCCCTACAATTGTCCTAATGATGACACTAAATCATCTGATGATAAAACTCGGAGCTCTGGGAAATGTGAAGTAACTATTCACAGGTATTATTCGTAGGTCTACTCTGATCCGGAGTGGTAACACCTGTCTTTATGTATGGGTCAAATAGGACTGTTCCCCTGTTTAACTGTTTTATTGATTTCAATTTTGAGTGTCACTGAGAAATACTTGAAAGCATTTAACAGTTTGCAAACAAATGAGCTCTGGCTTGTTTAAAATATTACAAACTATTCGTTAACTTAATATATGTATAAACAGAATTGGGCGTTAGATAACCTACAAAGGTTGATATGTAATAAAACACCAACGAATCAGACTAATTCACTTAAAATATATTGTTTGCTGAAATTGTTAAATATATTGTAGTAAAAATCTCAATGGTCACTAACCGCATTTTATTTTAAAGCATTTTTTTTTTTTACTATATTACATGACATATGCAAAGCGGAGTAGAGAGTGTAAATGTATACTGAACATATCAAGAATTCAAAAATTGCTTACAATTTGCATTAACTTGTCTAGACTTCTGTCTAGACGTTTAGAAAGTATTCCCTTATCATATGTTTATAAGCTTTTCATCGCTCTTAATTTGAATCGTATTTTTATACAGCGAATGGAAGAAAATACCAAACATCGAATTATCATTAAATTCTGAAAAAGAACCGATTAAAACTGGTTCTCAAAATCTCTAAAACGCTGAAAAATTCTATGAGCATGGACAATGTTAAACTGGAATAAACTCTTTAAGTAAAGAACTTTATCTGAAAACTGTGTGTCAATTGGATGATTACCATTAGCAGAAACAATGTACATTTAAAATTTCTATCAAGTGAATGCGGAGAAAAGAGTGGAAATCAAATCATGGATTTGCAAATTTCCATGAGTTTTTGTGATAAGACCAGTTACAATCAAGTTTGCTCTATGGCATATGAAGTTGGAAAAAAATCAGACGACCCAACTACTGTTTTTGTACAGAAACTGATGCCGCTTTATTGAAATATACAAGCTAATATGTAAACTCTCAAGTGTTGATGTCTAATATATATATATATATATATATATATATATATATATATTTAAACAATTCAGCATCTTCAGGGCCAAGAAAGACTTGTCATGTTTAGAAGAAGACCACCATCTTGCTCTCGGGGTTTATTATCAAAATAGGTTTGTTCATCAAAGATATGCCCCTGAGATAAATCTGTCACGAAACACTATTACTTGAAATATTTTCTTTCCCTGTGATCCTCTACTTTGTGAACGGCTCATGTGTGTTTTCAGACTGACCATAACAATGAAGAGGCGTATCTGCTCACACACACACACACACACACACACACACACACACACACACACACACACACACAACACACACATATATATATATATATATATATATAAATGGATGTATATGTAGATCTATACGGCCACCAGGTTCCTATCTCTAAAGCCATCCAAGTTCGTCGAACAAGACATGCTGGATACTGCTGGGGATGTGAGGTCAATCTCATAAGCGACGTTCTCCTCGGGAGCCGTTTACACGGATGAAAAAGTGGTTTACTACTAGCTAGATATAATCTACAGTAGCTCAGAATGGAGTCTAGAAAATCTGTCGGAAGTCATGGACAACAGAAAAGAGTGGCAAAGGATAATCCGTGCAAGAGGCACGGCAATCTCTCTCTCTCTCTCTCTCTCCTCTCTCTCTCTCTCTCTCTCTCTCTCACACACATATATATATATATGTAATTAGAAATAAATAGGAAAGCAGATAAATCAAAACACTAACAACAGGTTGGTGGTAATATTTCGTTCTTTGTTAACAGAAGAACTTCTTCAGAATAAACGTTTTTGGTTTTCTCTACAGTTTAGCAGTTGAGAAAATAAATAAACTAATGGATAGGTTAAAAAGTTATAAAAAGAGGAAAAGGACTAAAGACAATAGATAGATAAGGGAAGACAAGAAGGAGGGCAAATAGATATAGGTTTTAGTGATGTTAGTAAGGGGTCAATTTTGTTTTAAATGTGACCGTCTGGGTAGATGGCCGTAGATAGGTAGCACCTAGTGTATCGGGTTCATCAGAAATTTGACCAGGATGGCTGGGGATTAATTTCTGTGAGAAGGAGAAAATATGAGGGGGAAAAGGTTTTTCGAAGTAAAAGAAAGACTAAATGAACTGACAGGGTTTCAAATGCATCTCGTTTCAACGAAGACATTGTCTATAATGTAGTATATAAAAAGGTGAGAAAAAAAAAAGAAAAAAAGAAATTAAAAAAAAAAATCGTCCATAATATGGTAGTATTGAGTCAAAAAAATGTCTAAGAATCTGCTATGTTTTAATTACATTCTCTATTTTGATATTGTTTTCATGTAACATAATGTCTGCCAAGTAGAGTGGAAACTGATTGAACCCGGGACGTTACTTTATGTGGTTGTTTTGGAAATGACTTCAGATTCTAACAATCAGCGGGATTTTTGGCTATTGCGGGTTTGATTAGAATGGCTTGGGAAAAATTAAAAGTGTGTTTGCGATTTAACATGTGGGAGAAAAGAGAATTTCGGTTGTCATTTGATTTAATTGATCGTTTGCGTTCGAAGATTCATTTTTTGTATTATATATATATATATATATATATATAATATATATATATAATCCAACTTCAACTCTGCAAAGTGTCCTTGATATGATACAAAACCATTTGATGATTAGGATCTCATGTCTGTTGCTTTGAGGGATCTGGAGTAAATCCTTCATTGCCATTTCTTCCAGGCCCACTCTAGGACAAATAGATATTTTTCTATGATTGAAAACATTTAACAAATGATTGTAGAATTGTATAATTAGCATTATAAAGTAACTGCGTATATATAAGTATATATGATCCTATGTATATTTATGTTACTCTTTCACTCACTCCTTGATATACACACACACACACACACACACACATATATACTATATATATATATATATAATCCAGGTAGAATGGTGATAAGTTCGTATTCCTTCCAATAGCACATAATTTTAATGTTATGAAATGTTTATCTTCTTCCGTATTTTTAACCCGCCGTGCAACACATGCGTCGGTTCCTTTGAAAGTTTGTTTGGAAACCTTTCGAAATTAATAAAAACATGAGTTTCTTATTGGATGCGTCATTTTTATTTTCCAGCACACTTTGCAATTATGCATTCATTAAATAAATGGAGATTTACTCAAAATACATCCCCAGCATGAAAACATCATAGAAATATTTGTAAACAAAATCTCGTTCTTTGATAATTCATTTAAATTCATTCGTGAATTGAATCATGTTATATATATATATATATATATATATATATATATTACCCCTCCGAAAGATTATGTAACTAGCGCACTCAGAGTACGTCGCACTCAGAGTACGTTCACTTGACAGCTTTTTTTTTAAAATTTGTCAACAAACAAATCAACTACAAGTAAGACGTTAGGCTCTTCTACGAGTAAATCTCATTTCCTTCTCACGAGTTCTAAAAATACTGCCATTCATATTTCAAACACTATTTTTTTCGGTGTAATTTTTATTTTCAAGGCATATTGCTTTGAGTTTCCTACTCGCACGTTTTCAAATCTTTCGTAATCTACCCCTACGTTTTTTTTTTTTTTTAAACGCTCAAATCTTTCTGTATTTTCTCAAGAATTTAAATACATCTGACTGGAAACAGCTAACGTATTTCCTCGCACTCCACTGAGGATTGAATATATTTGAGATATTTTCTTTGTTTCATTTGTCACTTCTTCTTTTGTATCGATGATTCTTTTTCTTTAGAGTGCCTAGTGAACTGTCATTTATATTAAGACTAACGTACATATTTAGGAATGCAAACCACCAGATCATCCCATATTATTTAATCAACATTAGATTTTTGTGTGATATTTTCTACTATATAGCTAGGGGAAAAATAATTTTAATAAGTTTAAGTAGATGAGGGTTGCCCGAAGGCTCTTTTTCAATGTTGGGGAAGGTCCTAACTTCTTTCGCTGGATTGCTCCACTTTAGCCTTGGTACGAACCTCATAATGCTGAGTCTTAGGAAAGGAGGTATCAAGTACCATTTTTTGAGTCTTTGGTATGACACGATCTGTGATTGAACCGCAGCGTCCCTGGCCATTGGCGAACACTCTACCTAATAGGACTGCCGCGACCGGCCGATAAACCCTTGCCCGCGACCTGCTGATAAACCTAAACATATCAAGTTACACGCCCGAGTTAGGACGATTATATCCGAGTACGACCGGAACTGACTAAGCCCTTTTTTCTTGCTAACGACCTTGACAACTAGTTATAGCTAAAAGAAAAGGGAGAATTAAAATTAATAACATTCACAAAACACTTCGGCCAAAAATTACCTGATAAGACTTGAACTAATAGTCGTCGCCAGCCTATAGCAGGTTAGGAAAATACTTTACGGCTACACTCATTTTTTATCAAAGAATTTTATATCCACGCGGCTGGAGCTGTGTGTCACAGCACCTTCGAAATATCAGCAAGCCCTTTTCAACGCTTAAACGGCGCGCTCCTGGCGAAGCTCATTAAGGAGGAATCCCGCATTCTGTGCGGTCGCATTCACCTTAACTTACGGGCGTTGGCCCCACTTCTCGTGGTAGACCTGCCTTTCTCCACCTACATAGGTATGCACAAAGGTCCCTTTTAGGACCATAAGAGGTCTCTGTCTGCGGGTCAGAGCATCTCTGATCTGGTCAGTAATGATCAGTCGAAGTAGACGGCCCAGGCGGCAAAACACGAAGACGGATTCTAAGACCAACCCGGTCTTAACCTCGGGTTCCGATTGTCCGATAAGCTGCACAGCGCTAATGGCACGGTCCAGCCTTTAGCTACGGCTTCACTATCTGCGCAGCGCTAAGATAACGCCCATCTTAACCTCGGCCTCATGGCCTGTTCGCTCGTCAGCTCGGCTTTGACCCGACAAAGCCTTCGCTGCTGTCCGCTCGTCCGCACGGCTTTGACCCGACAAAAGCCTTCGTTCTCGTCCGCTCGTTCGCACGGCTTTGGACCCGACAAAGCCTTCGCACTTGTTCCGCTCCGTCCGCACGGCTTTGCCCCGACAAAGCCTTCGTTCCCGTCCGCTCGTCCGCACGGCTTTTGACCCGACAAAGCCTTCGCACTAGTCCGATACGTCCGCACGGCTTTTACCCGACAAAGCCTTCGCTCTCGTCCGCTCGCTCGCACGGCTTTGACACGGCAAAGCTTTCGTTCCCGTCCGATACGTCCGCACGGCTAGGGGGCCCAGCAAGGCCCTAGCCTTTCCTCGAACTCGACGCTCTTGCACGGTACAACGCAGTCCACGTAACGACTCGCTGTTACGGACTGTTCTACCACTGCAACAACCGGCTCACGTACGACCCGCTGTACGAGCCAGAAACCCGATCTACACACCCCCGGTTAACCCAACATACCGTCATAACCGGGGATGTCGATCTACCGACATCGACGCTCCTGCAAGGTACTACGCAGTCCACGTAACGACTCGCTGTTACGGACTGTTCTACCACTGCAACACCTGACTCACGTACGACCCGCTGTACGAGCCAGAGACCAGATCAACACACCCCCGGTTAACCCAACGTACCGTCATAACCGGGGGATACCGATCTACCAACCTCAACCGACCTCAGATGTCCGCGACGACTGCTTAGCTGAACTCAACGACTCGACCGACCTCAGCTTACCAGCATCCAACGACTAGCTGTACTCAACGACCAGCACCGACCACAACGCCTAGCTGAACTCAACGACTCGACCGACCTCAGCTTACCAGCATCCCACGTCTAGCTGTACTCAACGACCAGCACCGACCACAACGTCTAGCTGAACTCAACGACTCGACCGACCTCAGCTTACCTGCATCCAACATCTAGCTGTACTCAACGACTCGACCTACGCCAGCGACCCTCGTCGAACGCCCAGCTGCGAACACATACAACCGCCACGGACATTTACATTCACGCTTGTAAATACGACGAAATAAATTGTCATTTGTAATTATCATCATCTCACCTTTGTTCCTTCCTATTGCTTTGGCTGTTCTCATTGACATAAATTCATTTGCGGGGTCGACATACTTATAGGCCCCGCAACAGGACAATTTAATTTGTCTATAAAGCCAAAATTTTTGCGATTAAGTTGTAATTAATTTATTTACAGCAATATAGATTATTATAGATTGTTATCATATTAAAAAAACTGTTATTATTCAGTTTTTATCACGTTTTTATTATATGTAGGTCTCTTCTTTTCGGGAGTCAAATCAAAACGTAAAATGTCTATTCATTTATGCTAATATGGGTTCGTTTTTTTCTATGCATAGCATCATTTTCATATAAAATTCATGCAGCACTGTCACATGTTCTGTAATTGTGCAGATTCTGGAATCTTATGTCAAGTCACACAATTTAAGTATTTCTAGGAATCGATTGAAACATAAATAACGATGTTATCATCCAGTTGCAGATTTAATGTAGGGTTGAAAGCCAGTTTATTTTAGAAGAAATAAACTATAGGTTTAGGGTTTCTGGAGTCACCGCGTTCACCATTTGCCTTATTACTTAGAACTTTGTGCTGGGTTTTACACTTTACGTGATGGAAAAGCACTCTTTCTCCTGAGGTTACAAGATATCCATCAATTAAATCAAATGTTTATATATATATATATATATATATATATATATATATATATATATATATATATATATATATTGTATTTGTGTATGTGAGTGCTTAATAGTTTCTATGATTCGGGGGTTTTCAGGCTTTTGGAATTGGATTAAAGCAAGGGAATACCGGAGACATTTTGTCGCTGTAAAATCAAATTACTCTATTAGATTTGATTAGTGTATGAACACATATCAGTATTCTTAGAATGGTTTGACTCAATATATTCTGATGGCATTTGTACAGCCAGACATTAGTATATGACATTACTTCTTTGATTCCTCATATATATATATATATATATATATATATATATATATATATATATATATATATATATATATATATATTTTTGTGTGTGTGTGTGTGTGTGTGTGTGTGTGTGGATTGATGTGAATGTTACTAAAGTGGACGTTGCTCAGTTTTTAGATTCCTGGCCATATTAATCAATATGCCAATTCTATTATTACTTTAGGACATTAATATCCTGTACAGATTGAACACGTGAGAGGGGAATCATTTACTATAAAAGTGTTAAGATTATTGATACTTCCTTTTATACTAATACTAGCTGAAATACCTGTTTTCAGTGGATTAAAGATGAAAACTTCGGATCATTTTTACTGATAAAATAAAAAGAAAACGAATAACCTCTTTTGGCTTAATTAATCTTACTTAATAGGCATTGAAAAATGAGATATAAATTAGTTTTAAAAGAACAGTACAATATATATCTATATTCGAAATCGATTCGATATAACTCGAAGAATAAAAAACATCAGTGTTCTTTGATATATGTATTTTTAACTAATCTTTTTGTCATATTGATGTCAATTAGAAATATATCCCGAACTGATAAAAATTGGAATTGTTACTTTAATTTATAAACCTACAGGACTGAAAACGTGATTACTAATTATTTATTTTCTATTGAAAAAAAACTATAATTCGCTCTTAAGTGTATCCTTGATTTAGATATTTTTGTTAAAATAACAAGGCAATAATACCATTTTTGTGGAATTTGAAATTATTCATCGGGGGTCTAAATATACGCTTAGCTCATCTGGTACCTTGAAAAATAGATTTTTCTACGGAGAACTGCCTAATAAACTCTTCCATATTCTTAAACTAGATCATTTGACTCTAATTATAAAATTAATTATATACAGTAATAACATTAATCGATCGATGAACTCTGTTTATAATGAAATGATCAAGATAATTCATATATACACACACACACACACACACACACACACACACACACACATACATACATATATATTACTATATATATATATATATATGTGTGTGTGTGTGTGTGTGTGTGTGTGTGTGTGTGTGTGTGTGTGTGTGTGTGTGTGTGTGTGTGTGTGTGTGTGTGTGTGTGTTTGTGTGTGTGAGTGCGTGTGTTTATTCTTCTTATTTGTTTGCAATTTTATTTTTCTTGTTTTTGTTTTTCTTTTGTGTCTTATTTTATGAAACGTATCCAAGATGTCTGAAAAGTATTGTCACTTTTCATATAATAGTTAAATGTCCATTATGATAATTTTACATGAGAACGTTCAGATTTTAAAATTTCACTAATGAGTTTCATATATATATATATATATATATATATATATATATATATATATATATATATATATATATATATATATATATATATATATTCAAGTAATTGAATAAACAATTTATGATAATTATGACTTATCAAGGAATTTTGACCGACTAAATGATTAATTAAAGGAGGATGCCTGAGCTTAATGTCTATCTCCGAAGTAAAAAGTATTGTCGTATCAGAATTCAAATCCCCAACGAGGCTTTTTGTGTTGTACTTCACGCTAATGTCGCTGAGGAATCCAAGAATACCATCTCCTCTAAATTTGGGTAAATAGAATGGCAGACTGCTTTCTTAATCTTGTAAGGCCAATGAGTTTGATAAAATTTTAACTGAATTCAGACCAGCTGTACTCCTCTCTGACTATTTCATTGGAAAAGTTAACTTTTTAAATTTAGACATACTTTCAGTTACTATTTTCTTTTTGCAACAAAAAAAATCTAAATGTCAAATAATTATACAGTTTTTTTAGAGGGGGATAGTGACATAAACGAAAAAAGATAGTTATATTAGAGGTAAAGAAAAAGAGAGAATAAAAAAATATATAGGGTGTGTGAATATACATGGTACCCATGAGAATGGTATATCACAAATAATAATAATTCTGTGTTCTTTATTGTTTCAGATTTGAAAACCGTATACTATGACAAATATTAATCATCGATCATTAATTAATGCCTTGGACAAGAGAGGAAAAATTAGTTTATGTTGCTACTTATTTGGCGACAAAATCATACAAAGCTGTCTCAAAATAGATGCAACCCATTGATATGATAATGATTTATTACTAAGAAACTAAGAAACTAAAAATCCTGTCCATGAAGCTGATATATTAACATTTAAATAAAAACATTGATTTGATGTTTCTCATATTAATGCATTTTTTACAGGTGTTTCAAATGACCGACATGACCCTAGTCTCAGAAATAAATCCTTTTCATATAAATAGATTGCACCTATTTTGACATACCTCTAAGTATGAAGTCCCCAGAAAGATTACGCAATTCTAAAAAAAGTACATCAGGAGTACAAAAGTATTAAGCAGTTTGTAAGTTTACCTTTCTTTATTATCAGTAAACTGGTGGAGAGGTTTAAGTTGTAGAGCTTTACGGACACAGGAATACCCTTTCATTGATATTTCTACAAGATATTCTTTGAGCTGGAGAGATGGTACATATTAGGGTTCCATCTCTGTGTCATATAGATCAATTTAAAATCATTTGAATTCAATTTAATACTTTTAAGAAACAACCACGCAAAAATATAAGTATGAACGTGCAATGAATGGAATTCCCGAAACCTTTTGAAACATCTTAATGGTTTGACATTACCGTTTGTATGAATGAATGATTTTCTTTTTTGTTTTGCAATAGGAATCTTCTTTTTTAAATTTTGAATATCAGAGAGAGATGAAATATTTAAATGATTTTAACTGGTTGATTGGTTCTTATGGCATATATACCTTTGTTGATTATTTAATGCCAAATTCATTTTTATACAAGTAATCAGTTCTATTTCAAACAATGCAGTTTAGCATAAGTACTCTTTTTAAATGTAAGTACATGGTTTATTTGTCAAAAACATTTCTGTCTCAAGTTATTCAGTTTAGTAAAACAGTTCTAATTCAGGTGGAGGTGTAATGGTTAAAGCGATGGACTGCGGAATCGTAGTAAGCGAGTTCGTACTTCAGTCGCGCAATTAAGTTCACTTTCGGGCCAATACCCTTGGGAAAGGTACAGAACCCCATTATACTCCCAGCTATGTGTTAAATAGTATCACTACTGTTCTTCTAGGAGAATGGCTTTGGAATTAAATAACCTACAAACGTTGATATGCCATTACACAAAGAAACCAAACCAAACCAAACCAGCTCTAATTCAAACAATGCAGTTAAGAATAAGTACACAGTTTACTTCTATTTGACCCATAGATAGGATCCTAATAGGTTCTACCACTCTTGGACAGAGTGGACCTGGAAACGATGGCAATAAAGGGGTATTACTAAAGCCTCACTATCAGATTGTTTAGTGGTCATAAACAGGGCATTCATTGGTGTAGTCTTACCCCTCTTCAGAGAAGCAGTCAGATTATTCTACAGTCTCAACCGACTGGGCAGTTAATGATTTTTTTAACGTCTGGTCTATTAGTCGAGAAAAATAGTTGTTATATTAGAAGAAAAAGTAAAATATAATTAAATAAAAACAAGAAAATGTGTTGGAAATTTAGAAAGTGAAGAAATATTTTTTGAAACCAAAAAAATAAAAATGAAAAGAGATAAACAAATAAAATTTTATTAAAATGAAAAATAAATGAAACAAAAAAATCGAGGTATCAAAAAAGTGTATTTTTTTCTTCGTTTTCTTTCTTTCTGTTATTCCATATTCATTTTCCCTCTTTTACCCTTCAATTTCATCTTTTGGCACCCTGGTTCTATTTTTCTTTCAGTTTTCACTTTTTTTCTTTCTTTCCTTCTTTCTTTCTTTCTTTTAGACTGCTTGTTTAAACCGAATGATCGAATATTAATCTGTGGTTGCAACCAGTTGCGACACGTATGTTTGATTGATAAATAATTACAAACGAACATTTCAACATGTTAGTAACTAGTGCAATTGAATCGGCCTTTAACATACTGCAAGAACATAAGCGAAGAAAAAACCGACTAAAAACATAAATAGAATATCATTCAAGATTGGCTTGAAAATGCATGTAGCAATGTTACATAAGTACTTCTTGTAATAGAAACAAACATATTCCGATTAGACATTTTTTGAATGCATTATATACCTAAATCAAGTCAATATCAGGATCAAGGTTAGGAAAGGTACGCATCAGATTCCCTAAACACGAATCTAGGCAGATAAATAGCAACTTGTTTTCTCGGAAGTTAATTCCTTTGTAGATCAAAGAGTAACATTGGGGAAAAAAGAAAACGTGAGCTAAAAATTGAATGCCTTCTACAAATGCAAATACAATTAAATACGGGCCAGATTCAATTAGTATTGACGATTTAGATTTCCGTGATAACCGCTGGAAAGGCGTGATTTATATATATATATATATATATATATATATATATATATATATATATATATATATATATATATAAACGCAGGTGCACCAATAGCTACAAAAACTATTGGTGAAAATATTGATTTTACACATGGACAATTGATTTTTTTCAACGAAATCGCTTTCATTTCAAATTAAATTCATGCAAGGATATTGCTGAATAACAAAGTTTAGTACATTTAATAATGAAAGATTCACTAACAAACACGTATTAATGCATAGAATTTTAATATCCTCTAGCATATATATATATATATATATATATATATATATATATATATATATATATATATATATATATAACAACAACACTTTTCAGAAATTTAAATTTCGATTAAGTTATAAACGAAACGTTCAATGTCAGCTTTCATAATAAATTCAACAAATTCAAAATGTTTTTGTTTTTTTTACTTTTCTTCATACTTGATTTTCCTGTATACTTCCAAACAAACACACACCCATATATATATATATATATATATATATATAGAGAGAGAGAGAGAGCTGGGGAGAGAGAGAGAGAGAGAAAGAGAGAAGGGGACAGTGAAAGAGCGTTAAAGGGGAAGCACAGAGAGACACAGACAGAGATAGAGATAGAGAGAGAGGCTTGGTCTGATGATTGAATTAGGAAGAAACTGACAGTCACCAGACGCCTGTTATTTCGCGTCAAATCTGTCCTAATTAAAATGTGTGTGTTATATAACTAATATTGAGCATTCTTTATTCATAGATTTTTTTAAATCCTCAGATACAGATACTAGTGGTACATTTAAATGAAAATATTCGGCTAATACAATGTTTCATTCAGACTGAATACACACTCACACACACACACACACACACACACACACATATATATATATATATATATATATATATATATATATCATGTCGTGCTGGTAGCACAGGTATCCCTGACCCTCTCTCGCCACTTTTCCCTATCGTTCATCGCCTCTGGCTGGTCTTCTGGACTACATCCCGTATCTTCACATAGTTGCTGACTGTATGTTCGTGCTGGTCGTCCTGCTTTTGCTCGGCCATGTGTGGGGGTCCATAAGAGTACATCACTTATGAGTTCGTCCATGTTTCTCCAGCAGTGTCCTGCATGTCTGGTTCGCCTAACTTGAATAGTTTTCGTGATAGGAGGCAGGTGGCCGTACATTTGGTGTCTTGTGGGGTGTTGCCGCCAGGACTTGTTCAAGATTGCTCGCAGCATTCATGTGTAATTACCGTCTAGCTTCTTCTCCAGCCGTTTTGTTAGAGTCCATGTAGTGCATCCATATAGGAGTATCGATGAAACCGCTGCCCGTAAGAAACTGCGTTTCATTTTATCGGTTAGGTCTGATTTCAATATAATCGATAGCCTATTGATAGCTGTCCATGCCTTCGTTAACCTCGTGTCGATGTCCTTTTTGTTTGATGAGACGCTGCTTCCTAGGTATGGTATTAAGAACCTTTTAAAATCATAAAATGTAATTAAAATCCTTAAAAAGCTCATTTCTCTTCAGTGAATTGTCAGTAACAATCAAGTTTTTGCTAGAGGAAGTAAGCAAAGGGTTATATCCAAAGGAAAATTCAGGTGGAGTGAAGAAAAACATAATGAAAAACATATTACAGTAAACTAGCAGAGTTGGTACGGTTAATGATGTTTTCTTCTGATGGTCAGAGAGGGTTATTAAAAAGCAATGGAGTATAGGATTGCATGTGGACACATAATTCCGTTTTGTATTTTTTTTAGAAGTAATGCTTCCTGATTTGATAGCTGCTGTTAATTTGTTGATGTCTCCAAGATGGTAAACATAGGTGGACAGTATAATGTTGCTCAGGTCTGATTAGTCAATAGATGGCGGCCAATAGCGGAAGTTGAATTATTGAATTATAACTGCTCGGCGTCGTAGTGTAGTAGGAAGTGTGTGTTGGAATACTCGAGGGAATATGTTGATTTATTCTAATCTGTAAACGTTGATTAGTGCATTCTATATAACAAATATATCATTTGCATGTAAACCCGTAAATGAGAGAACCTTTTTGGAGAGCGGTCAGTCTATGGGAAACCAAACCTTAGATTTAAGAACGACTCTTAATTTAACTGAATTGAAACAATGATTAACGGATCTCTTAATTTGTTCTAATTGCTGGCGTTGCTTATCCACGGTAATTTTAGATATACCAAGCACTTCTCTGATCCAAATTTTGATTTGGTAGAGGATTGCAGGCATTTATATTTAATGGTATTGGTGCTTACATCCTCAGTGTATCCATTTTTCAATAATATTTTCTTTATGAAATTGAGTTCATTGGTAAGTTTCGGCTTGGAGCAAATCATTAAGATACGGAGGGCTGAGTTTTTTTATGAAATTGCATTTTTATTTTTATGAAATTGCAATATAAGTCCCACTGGGTATACTATCAAGTTAACCTAGGTTTACAGGAGATCATCGTTTGCAAGCCAAAATTCGTTCGCTCAACTAAGACCCCGAAAAAAGTTAAGTTTTTGTAATGCTCAAATTCGCTGGTGAATGTCAACGCTGGATGTAGTTGGTTGACAGTACTGAAAAAGTGTCTACTTTCTGACCTCAAGTAGAAAATCACGAAGTTGTGTTTTACAGAATAGTGGAAAGTTGATGATTTTGAATAGTTTTGCTTTCTTGAACCAAACAAAGATGGTCGCTAGTGGAGGTCCCAGACGCCTTCCCGTACTGATTCCGTCAGTCTGCTGGTACACGGTGTTATTAAAACTAAATTGAACACGTTTAATAGCAATGTAAATCAGTTTTAAAAAAATAGGTTCCGGAACAGAAGGCAGGCTCAGATGGCTGTCGTATAGGGTATCAGTGCAGATGGCGATCGTTTCGTCAAATGGAACATTGGTATATAAGTTAACTATATTAAAGGAACAAAATAATATATTGTTGCGGTCAATGGATACATTAGGAATCTGATGTACAAAGGTGAACGAGTGACATATATATATATATATATATATATATATATATTTATATATATATATAAGTAAATTTGGTGACCGTAGTTGAGGACGACCCGAAAGACTCTGTTTTCAATTGTTACTACACCGAGGAGTAGGGGAGGGTACTACTCTTTTCCCGGGATTGCTTCAATTTACTCTTGATACGTACCTTATAACGCTGAGTTTTTAGAAAGGAAGTATCAAGTGCCATTTTTTAAATTTTTTAGCATAACTCGACTAGGGATTGAGTCTTGGTCTCTCAGGCTATCGGTGAGCACTCTATCCTCTAGGTTTTTAACTAATAGCCATATAGACCGGATGGTGGGGTATTACTCTTTTGCAGAGATGCAGTTGGTATATTCTAGAGCCCCAGCAAACTGGGCAACCAACCACACTGTATAGCTTATCAAACATACCATACTGTAGAACGTTTTTCTTATAGAATGTTTAGATTAAGCTCTCATTAAACAACGTTTAATATAAAGAACCTTTTTGAAAATGCCGCTATGAATGATATTTTGTCCCTCTTAGGAGAAATAAAATTATAAAAACAATTATTAACATTTAGATGATAGTACGACAGGAAGTAATTATTAGAAAATTATCACAAATATTTTGGCATATCGGTAAAACGAACACTAAAAGTAAATAAATCATTTAAGCATCTACAAAAATGATGGAGATTCCCACACCCCTAAGTAAGAAAATAGCTCCTAATGGTTTGAGATGCCCTTAGAATTAATCAACCACATCAATTTCGAGTTGTTTTTGTTGAGTAGTTTACTAAGGATATTAGATTTTCTCTGGTCTTTTGTAATTAGTCGGAAACATTTTCTTCTCATGTTTGCGTGTGTTGGGGGTGGTTATATTACATTATGTTTCTATTTGGTGTTGGCAAGTTTCTTTTATAAAATAATCTCGTCGCAATATTGTAAAAAAAAAGAATCATATTTGAGGGGAACTTCATTGTTTGCAAACATTCAAACATCGAGTTTTGAGACATCGATGGAAAAACCAATATTTTCCACTCCAACACCCGACACATATGTGCTCCTCTTTTATTTCCAATTTGACCATGAACTATATTTAGTCTATTGCCATTCATAAGTTTTATAGTTTTTGTTGTGATATATTTTCTATTAGGGTAGTCATTGAAAAAATCGACAAAGTGTTCTTTTAAGAAGAAGTAATTAACTTGCTTCAATTCCACATTCGATTTCCTCCCAATAAAAAGCTTGTCTCGTTGGGATTTCTAGACTCTGTTGTTTGTTGCTGGTGCGTAAAATTCGGAGACATTTGTTGTTATTCATTCGCACGGAATAACCGCTCAATGAAACAGAACTAGTGGCACAAAATTCAGATGTGTCATTGACAGATATGAATACTCTTTTCGTACAATCTTACATTACGAAAAGATTCGCCAGCAGAATTTTAAAAAAATATATCTTCACAAATATACGAAGATCATTCAATAAATATCGTGAATATTGCCTAAGAAATTGGCAAAACGAAGCTGTGTTTACAGTTTTGCCTTTTTCAAGGAAGTCAGCGAATCTTCTCATGTCTGAGAATACTGTGAGAATGACCATTTTAACTGACCGCTGCGCCGGAAACGTTTTTTTATTTTATTTACCGGATGGTTAGTGATATTCCACTTAGTTCATTGTCTTCTGGAAGAGATAAACACATGTTTAGCCCATTTTAAATCACTTTTTTACTATATATGCTTCAGTGGACACAAAGTATATTTTTTTGTAAATGGTTTACTACTCTCAGCCACCAAAAATGAGATGAATGATCTCTGGTCAAGCCAAAGGCACTTTTTGATCTTTTCACCATTTCGATTAGTCTCAGCACAAATCCTCTTTTTTTTCGGAATTGAAATAATTTGTTAAAAAAAAACTATGAGATAATTAAAAAAAAATCTATATTTATGGAAAAAAATGAAAAACGTATGTCATTTAATTTAAAATTAAAATCCTCATTATATATTTAATAAAACTTCCATGATCGAATTCTCAAAAATTTATTTAAACTTACTAATGAAAGAGAAAAATGCTATATATTTCTTAGTCCATATATTTCTGTGTACAGAAAAATTTTGAACGGATAGACAGGGCAATATTAATAAAAAAAAAAAATAAAACAAGCAAAAAAAAAGCAAAAACAACAATAGTAAGAGAGAGAGTCCATAGAAATTAGCCAGTAGGCGTTCACATGTTTAGAATGTAATTTAGCTCAGTGCTCTTTGTATAGAATGCAGTTTAGCATAAGTACTCTGTTTAAATGTAAGTACATGGTCTAATTGTCAAAAACATTTCTGTCTCAAGTTATTCAGTTTAGTAAAAGAGGTGGGGTGGGGTGTAATGGTTAAAGCGATGGACTGCGGAATCGTAGTAAGCGAGTTCGTACTTCAGTCGCGCTATTACGTTCACTTTCGAGAAAATACCCTTGGGAAAGGTATAGAAATCCATTATACTCCCAGCTATATGTTAAATAGTATCATTACTGTTCTTCTAGGAGAATGGCTTTGGCATTAAATAACCTACAAACGTTGATATGTAATTAAACAAAGAAACCAAACCAAACTAAACATAACACTACAAGCGTCTCTATTTTCTTACATTATACGATCCGGTAACCTGTTAGATTTTCGCTCTGATTCTAATTATCATTCCATATGTAGTGATACCAGTGTCTGGAAGAAATTTCTCACCCACGTAGAGATATATTCAAAATGTCGAGGAATTAATATCGAAAACGGAACAGTCAATCATTTACAATATAAGATGTTCATATTAAATTCTCAACAACGTTAATGAAGTCGATGGTATCATTTGTGCGTATGGATAAATGAGCTATGCTGCACCATCGTAGAAAGCAAATACAAATTAGTTTCCCATTTTCCCTTGTGAATGTTCTAAATCAGTTTGTTACCAATGCTATGGGTTAAATAGTACGATAACTGTTCTTAATTAAGGGTGGCTTTGGCATAAAGTAACACAGGAATAATAATATGCCATTAAAAAAAGAAGCAAAAAAAAACCTTCGTCGGCACATACTCCATCTGGCCTTGTCGACTTGAACTTCAGATTACATCGACTGCCTCTCTGAATAAGGATAAGGTTCCCCAATGAATGTCCTGATATGACACAAAACAATCTGATTGGGAGGCTGCAGTAACACTGGAGCCTTTGGGAATGCAGAGTACCATCTCATTGCCATCGATCCCATAGCAACTGATAGGGTCTTTTCTATGGATCAAATAGAACTGTTTGACATTTAAGTGGTATACATATGCTAAACTGAGTTGTTTTGGCTAGAGCTATTTTTACATTTAACTGTGTGTAAACAGAAAACTGTGTACTTATACTAAAGTGAATTGTTTGAAATAGAACTGTAGGAATTTTATTATACCTCATAGAAACTGAATTTTTTTTATTAAAACTGTTTTTACATCTAAGTGTGTTTGGTTTGGTTTGGTTTCTTCGTTTAATGGCATATCAACCTTCGTAGGTCATTTAATGTCAAATCTATCCTTCTAGAAGAACAGCAGTGCCACAATTTAACTCATAACTATGTGTAAAAGAGAAACTGTTTAAAAAATGAGTGTGTGTAAATAAGAAACCGTGTACTAATGCTAAACTGAATTGTTTGAAACAGAACTGTTTTTACGTTTAACTGTGTATTCATATTTGATAGGAATAAATAAAACCATTTAACTCTGTGCAAAAACATAAACTCAGGCTTGCTTAAAAGTGTTATCTAAAAATGTTTTTAGAAATCATATATTTAATATATATGTCTAAAATTATGTGGCATTAAATGATCTACAATGGTTGATATGCCATAAAACGTTACCAACCAAACCAATCACGCACCATCTTAGAAACCATTATTCGGGAATTATTCCTGAGTTTACTGAGGCAAAAGTTTAACAATTCAAATCACAGTCAATTTACATAAACTATAATCCCGTTTATCAGGCGGGTTTTTACGCTCGTAGATATCATTTGGGGATTTCTTTTTAATTGGAAGATCTACAGAGACATTCTTGGTCCAATCTAAGAGGAAAGTGCCATTTTCATTGGATCTTAAGTAGGAATTAAAACACCCTCACACATACAATCGAGGAAAAATATGTCAACTGGGTTAAACCTTTGGATAAATATGTCGATATCATACATTTCATTGTTCCCCGATATTCGCTTTTTGGTCAAACCGCGAAGTTTTCCGGACATCTTTTTAACAGGACGAAAATATAGGCGTCTCCTCTTCCGCTGGATATTTTAGGTGATATCGGTTTGCTTTTGAATATTCTTTTTGTTCTTAAGAAGAGCGATTATTATTATTATTATTATTATTATTATTATTATTATTATTATTATTATACTCTTTTAGAGTTTTTCACATCAGCGGTAGCTGATGGCTTTTCTCTGGAGTTTGAGTAACAGGAAGTCTCCTCAAGTCTCCAGCACTCTTCTCAGTCTTCAATAATGTTGTCATTTGGGTGGTCCCCACCCGTCCGCCAACTCCCACATCCTCCAGGCCCTTCAAAAATCCATTAGTTACTGTGCCAAAAGCACCAGTTACAATTGGTACAATCATCATTTTCGTGTTCTATAGTTTTTTCAATTCTGTAGCAAGGTCGAGGTTCTTATCCTTCTTTTCACATTCTTTCAGTTTTAATCTGTGGTCAGCCGGGACAGCAAAGTCGATAATTTTGCAAATTCTCTTATTATTATCATTATTATTATTATTATTATTATTATTATTATTATTATACTACATATTTGAGAGTTTTTACATCAGCCTTAACTGATTGTCTTCCAAGAGAGGTTGAGTGACAGCTTGTCTCCTCAAGTCTCCTAGACTCTTAGTATTCTAGCCGATCTTAGTAATGCTGTAGTTTATTGTTGTTGTCGTTGTAGATATTATCAAGCTAATTAACTTAAATAAAAAAAATAATCAATAGAATATATAAAAATCAGACCAATTAGTCAATTACTGTTTCCCTGTTCGAGATATTTTACAAATTCTTTCAATGAAACTTAAAATTGTGGACAAATCAAAGTTAAAGTGTTTACAAGAAAATACCTAAACACTGTACATTTTATTACATATTTCATTTTCAAATGTTAATGCATGAAAGTGTATGCGCTGCTTGTCTTGATTTTTGGTTTGTTTATTGTGGGTTTTTGTTTTTGCATTCAAATAACAATTATTCTCACATGAAGTCTGTAAAAAATGTAAGTATGTATTTATGTAAACAACAAAGTGTTTAGCACACATGTGTACAGCTGAAGTTAGAATTCACCAAATAATAGAAACGTACAAAAGCAAATCAGTTTAGATTAATGGAAGTCACTGTGTATCTTAATGTATAACATTAGATATAAGGATTCATATACGCAAAAAAAGTTCTTCTTGGATCAGCAGGTTAACAAGTGAAAATCTTGTAATGAATCCTTCTTTGAATTAACTAACCAGTAAAGTATTATTATAAGAACCAGTACAATTAGTCCTGAAAATAGAATTCTGCATTAAAATTCTGCCGTGAATTTCAGTCTGATAACCCCATCACCAACAACAAGAAGTAATGTGACGGTTATACCATAGGTAATTCCTGCGCGGTACCCAAAGACTTGAAAAGGCAACTGGAAGAGTTGTAAATTGGAAGATGATTCAAGACTATCCAAACTACAAGATTTTTTAGATCAACTTAAAAATTGAAGTTAGTCCCGGTGACCTGAAGAGAATTGTTGTCACACAGTTTCGAGTAAAAAATCCATCAGCCAACTGTTGAAAAAACACAAAAGTACTAAAAAATTAAAATGCAGATAAGTAATATTTAATTAACCTTCCTCTTTATAGTTAATTCATTTTGATTTTTTTTTTGGTTGTTCCTATTGTTTGTTTTTTGTTTTGCCTATTTGTACTAATTTTTGTATTTTAATTTTTTTTTTAAATAGAAATATAAAACGACGAAATACTTCCACGTGCTCTGAAGATGATGTGAACAAACATCGAAATATCACCATGCTTAACTACACATTTTTTAATGATATCATGATCACCAAGAAGTATGTATTTCATATTATACATGAATCATGGTTACATACAGTTAATATCTCAACGAAAAGCATAACTGAATTAAAAGAACTGATCTATGCAGTAGCGAAATTAGTCTTATGCTAAAATCGATGTTTCCTTAAAGAAAACGAAGAGAAAGGTAAAACTGGGAAGGGAAATTAGACTGGAAACGCCGATTGAATATCTTCGACACCAATCAAAAATGCCAAGAAAGAGAAAAAATGTGGGAATATGTCGGGGTGAAATGAGAGGGACAACACATCAGGCAAAACAAATAATACAATTCGAGGAGATAAATCAGTAGGTACAAGCTAAAGAAGGAAGACCAAAAACATACCGAGAAAGGGGGAAACAATATAGACAAAGCAGGATATTTCATGACTACAAAAAAAATTCTGTCACTAAATACTTAGAAAATACACGAAGACAAAACAACCGGATGCAAAGGAAGCAAAACAATTTTGGAGCAAAATATGGGAAAGGAAAGAAAGGAAAAGTTTAACAATTCAAATCACAAATATTACAAATATTTCTTTCTCTTCAGTAAATAAGCTGCAATAATGCTGGATTTTGGGGGAATGCACAATACCTCTTTATTGCCATCGATCCAAATTCCACTCTGATAAGTTCCTATCTATGCCTAAAATAGAACTGTTTGTGCTAGCGATGATGCCACTCAATCATATTTTTAGGAAATTCACTGGGGGCTACAAACTAACTAAAGAGCAAGAAAAGATCAGCCACTTAACGAATATGGACGCCATCAAACTGTTTGCCAAATATGAAAAAGAATTGGAGACCCTAATACAAACGATAAGTAAATAAAATAAATATATAGGGAGAGCATTTGACATAGAGAAATGTGTCCTGTCAATAATGAGAAGCGGAAAAAGACAATCGATGTAAGAAATAGAACTACCAAACCTAGAAGAAATCAGAACGCTCAGAAAAAAAAAGAAACTTACAAATACTAGAGAAAATTGTAAGATGACACGATCAAACAAGCGGAAATGAAAAAAAAAAAATTAGAGTATCAGGGCGTTGTGGGAACCTTACCCATCTTACTATAATGGACTCTTCTCACCGTTATTAGTACTGAGATTTCGCTGCCAGAAGAGCAGATCACTATTGGTGTTGTACGAACAGTACGAGACTTCTTACCTTTTCTATGTAACTCTATCTTTCTTGTGTAATATAATCTGTTATCTAATATCCGTGTTTGCGTTTTCATTATGCAAATGTGAGAAAAAAACAAATATTAGGATATTTCAAACCAAAAATAAGCGAACTCTCTCTCTCTCTCTCTCTCTCTCTCTCTCTCTCTCTCGGGAAGTTTTTGTCATGGTTCAGAAAAGAGGAGAAATCTTATGGGATAAATGAAATATCTTGTAAAAGCAGCAAAAAACAACGTCATAAAGACCAACAACATTAGAGCAAAAAATAAAAAAAGACAAGAATCACCAAAATAGCAAATTTGGGTTATGAGTTGATATAGAAGAAATAATTTATCACATATGCGAATGCAGTAAATTAGCGTAAAAAGTGTATGATACTAGATTTGACTGGGGTGGAAAGGTTATCCACTGAGAATTGTGCAAGTAATTGAAATCTGACCCTACGAACAAGTTCAATATGCACGACCCTGAATCTGCCCCCAAGAATGAGATGCACAAACTTCTCAGGGATTTTCAGATACAGACCACTAGATCTAATGATAGTCAACAACAAAAAAAGAGAAACTGCTATCTAATAGTCTCTGTCGATCCAGCAGACCACAGAGTAAAGATGAAAGACAGTAATAATAGAGATAAGTACCAAAAACTTGCCAGAGAATTAAAGAAAACCATGGAACATGAAGGGGACTGTGTTTATCAATTAAAAAAGAGGTAGGTTTAGAACAATCTCAAAGATTACGTAAAGTAAAACTAAGAAAAGTTAGAAATCAGACGACAACTAGAGACAATCCAGACTAGAATACTGAGGATATTCCTGGAGATTTGAGAAAACTTGCTCTCTCTCAAACTCCAATGAAAACCATCAGTAAACACCGACGCGAAAAACTTGCCATGAGTAATAATGATGATATTAATCCTTTGTGAATTTGGGTCTGCTTATTATTGTTCAGTAGTTTAATTTCCAACTTGCATTTGGTTTTTAACAATCTCTAACCGATTTTTTACCCAAGATCTACGGTGAGAGAAGATATATATATATATATATATATCACTTTATGGTGTCATTTATCTAATCATATTGATAGTATTCTTCGAAGTAGATGAGAAAATCCACAAAGTGCAAGTTTTTTGTATGTAATATAGCTTGCATGTAGCCCAATCATCTGGAGCTGCAGAATGCACCGACTATATCTCAGCAGAGAGTTAAGACTTCCCCAACGGGTGTCCTAATTATGACAATAAACAATCTGATGGTGTAGCTGCAATAATGCTGGATTTTGGGGGAATGCACAATACCTCTTTATTGCCATCGATCCAAAGTCCACTCTGGCCCAGAGTGGCAGCGCCTGATAAGTTCCTATCTATGCCTAAAATAGAACTAAACTGTGTTATTACGGTAAACGGAAATATTTGAAATCAACTGGGTTTTTTTTTTTACATTTAATTGTGTGTAAACGAAATACTGTACTTATGCTAAACTGAATTGTTTGAAATAGAACTGTTTGATCATATAACTCAATGGAAATTTAAAAACGGATTTAAGCCAATGACTGTATAAACAAATACTACTAATGCTAAACAGAATTGTTAGAAATTAAGCGAAACCATTTAACTGTGCGCCAAAAGAATACCTCAGTTTCTTTTAAAAAATGTTATCTTCAAAATGTGTTTAGAAATCATATATTTGATATATGTATAAAAAGGATTTCGCATTAAATGACCTACAATGGTCAATATGCCATAAAACTAAGCCAAACAAAACCAAACCAAGCAAGAACATGTATCTGCCAGGTATTTTGTTGATGTGTTTGTCTGATTCCTTATGGTTCATACCATGTGTTTTCACTATTTATGGTACATTGGTATTTTTAAGGTTCCATATTTTTTGTCTATTCTGATTTACAGGTTTTTCTATTTACTTGTTTTATTATAGTCTTTGACTGATATGTAATTCTCTATTGGCATTGGTATCTCAATAAAAGTCATGCTTTCTTTCATAGACCGTAAACTGTAAGTATGGTCTATTGCCCTTTATTTATCGATCAATTTGGATAGGAAAGTCCCAGAGAATCATATTTCCTTTGATTTCTATGATTGGATCTAGTTGGAGTTTATACCATTTTTCAGATTTTCATATTTCATAATATTTACATATTTTCCCAATGAATATAATGTTCTTTTTTTCTTGTCATTTCTATATTCTGTTGGTGCTTGGATTGGAAACCGGGCCCAAAGTGATCCATCAGAGCATTTTTCGCACAGTGTGCAAATTAGTTTTGATCCATATTTTATTATGTGTTCCTGAGAATTTCTCGTTTGGAGGCTATGATTCTCTGCTCCTACCTGTGTCCCCGCCTTCAGTCTGGCTTTTAAAACCCTCAATTGGCTTTCATTTTATCAATATCGGCATTTCTATCTCTTTATGCGTACTGTCCATATAGCTTTTTGTTTGTTTGTTTGTTTGTTCTCAACAATTTTTGTTTTTTATTTGATTCAGACCTTGTGCTTTTTGCATATTTCTTTATGGTTTTTGTACCACTGTTGTTTAATCTTTTATGTGTATTTCTTTCGGTTTTATCTAATGGAAATCGAAAATTCCCTTTCACACGTTTTCTACCATTTTCCATTTTAAAAAAGATAAGGCCTAAATAAGTCAATTTATCTTATATTCTTTTTTTAAATTCTAATTTCATTTTCTTTTTTCTTTCCCTTTGGGATTATGTTTCCTTTCATTTTGTCTTTCAATTCTTTTCCATTTCAGTACTCATTCATAAAGTAGATTTCTTTATCTTTCATTTCTATTAATTTAATGTATGGTTTGTAGAGATCATTTTTTTGGCTGACTCGTTGATAAAATGTATTTTCAACTCATATATACAACCCAAACATTTTTTAAATGAAAAGTACATTTTTTCTAAACTAAAGATATAATATTTTTTTGTTATTTCTAATTATACAGTATACAATCAAAACGTATATTATTTTATGTTATTTATAACCGAATTCTTTAAGATTGAAACTATAAGATGAACAAATTGATTAGAAATATCGGAATATTTATTTGTTGTTATTTATTTTTTGATTGTTCCCAAATACTTTCAACCTCAGTTAATCTTCGGAAAAATACCCTGGGGAAGAATTTTTTAGAAGCTACTACATTAATTAATATTCTATAAGAATAAAAGCCACCCAAAAGTGAACTGGAGTCGAACAAGTCGGCTGGAGTTGCCACCCAAAAGTGAACTGGAGTCGAACAAGTCGGTTGGAGTTGCAGAATTTACTGCATCCTTGCAGAGAGGCAATTTTTTCCCAACGTTTGTCCAGGATATGACACTAAACAATCTGATGGTGAGGCTCCAGTATTATTGGATATTTGGGGAATGTTCAATACCCCTTTATTACCCTCATTCCCTGGTCCAGTCTGGTCCGGAGTGGTAGCACCTGATTGGGTCCCTTCCATGGGTTAGATAGAACTTAACAGTGCACTGATGCTAAACTGAATTGATAAAAATAGAACCGTTTTACATTTAACTCAGTGTAAACAAAAAATTGTACCTATGCTAACCTGAATTTTGGGAAAAAGAACTGTTTATGTGTATAAGAATGGATTTTGCATTAATTAACCTACAAAGTTTGATGTGCCATAAAAAGCAAAGCAAAGCAAAGCAAAAGTAAACTGATATCGTAGGATATCCATAATTTACATGAAAATTATACATACAAACATACATTTTTTACATGAAAATTATACACACACACACACACACACATATATATATATATATATATATATATATATATATAAAGCAAAAGTAATGTTGGCCACCGTAGTCCTAGGTCTCTCTCTGTCTCTCTGTCTGTCTGTCTCTCTCTCTGCTTTCAAACTTGCGCTCAACTAATTTTTTTGCTTTCTATCTTTTGTCATCTACAACCAACAAGAAGCGTCCAGCTGTAACTCTTCAATGTATCATCGTTCGATAAGCAAAAACGTAATCAGAAAAGCAATTAATATTTTTCAAACTGCGACATCAGCCTCGGGTAAGAATACACTTTGGTGAATGGCAAATGCTCACTAAGTGCTGATTGGCATGTCAAAATAGTCTTTTCTTGTACTAATGGCATCTTTGCCAGGCAAGAGCCCGTCCGTGATGAATGAAACGAAAGCACGCAACCAAACAGGAAGTGTTTTCCGGATCTGCAGTCTTAATGTATAACGCGGGGAGATGGAAAATCGCTACTTGTTGGCTTTCATGAAACTGAGCAAGAATCATGGGTGATGGTCTCCCTTTACTTACGAGACCATCATTTCTCAGTCAGCTGATAATCCACTACTTCGTATTAGTAAATGTTACTTAGACATCTAGATAATTCTTTTCTTTCCATAGTCTAAATAAACAAAATATAGTTTTAAAAGTATTATAAACGTAACCCCTTCGCTATGCTGTGGATTTGAGGCAAGGACAATTTTTTCTAAGGGGAATGCCGCTGGTTTTGATTTTAAAGGTTTGTTTTTACTTGACTGTTTACATAGCCAAGGTTAAAGGACACAGCAAGTTTCATTGATGAAGAAAGGGAAGGCAGATTAAAGCCGTTCCCATAAGAATCAACACGAAATAAAACGCTGAAAGTTTCCTTTATAAGTTGTATTTGATTCGATTTACTGCGAAGATAACCCGCTACCCGACGCACATGTATAGAGATAACTATCTCCCTTGGGTTTGAGGAAGCATATCATATGTTATATGTTTAAAAGTAAACAGTTACTATCACTAAAATAAAAAGAAACATTTAACTGCATAAAATCAAATTCTAATAATATTCAAATTAAAAAAATACATAAAAATCAGTTATTGTTATTTGTTTGTTTCTCATTTTGAAAGTGATACCAAGAAAAATAAATTCATATGATTTTATTCATCCCCTCCACCAGAACAATTCTACATGTGGTGTTGTATGGTGTCGAAGAATATTGGTTGAGATAAAGGTGGATTCTACAATATTCTTGTTAGTTCTTTCCTTTTCAAATTGATGGCAATTATTGAAACCATTCACATTATCGATTTTTGATAATGATTATATGAGGGCATTTTCTATACATTACGAAATATTTATACGGAAAAATAGAATCTTTGATTCCTGAAGGACCACACAGATTTTTCCCTTGGTATTGAGTATAATGGATAGCCTCACTTATTCTGATAGTTGTACACGCATCGGATTGATGATTTACTATAGTCCATCAACATTACATATACGTTAATGTTTGTGTAAATTGAAATATCTCTTCAAAGTAAGGTAATTTAATTTAACGTAAACGTATATTGATAAGTGTTTATGTATTGCGGGCTTGGTGGAAATGACGAAGAGTTCACACCAAGTAAACGAAAAAAGGCAGATGTAGGGTCCCCAAAAAGCACTGCATACTCTGTTATTCGTGTTGCCAATTCCCTCTGGATCAATATCAAAACCAAAAAGATTTAAGGTTATCTTCTTGAGTTGTTGAAGCAAACAGATCTGTAGTTTTAAAAATCGTAAAGTTGGCGAACTTAGTCGAAGGTGATTTGAAGGCTCCCTTTTCAATAGCTACTGTACCGAGATGCAGGGTAGGGCGCAACTCCATTCCCTGGATTGTTCCACTTTACCCTTGATCCTTACCTCATAATTCTGAGTGTTAAGCAAGGCAGTTTGAAGTACCATTTTTTGAGTCATTGGTATAATTCGACCTAGGATTGAACCCCGGTCTCCAGGAACTATGGCGAATACTCTACTAATTTGGCCCAATCCTAAATGTAGGGGGATTCGTTATCTCCGAAATTTAATTCGTACCTTGATACATGTTACCTAGTCACTTACTAGTTGAACCTTTAAAAGAATTCTCTTTACTCAGATATGACCGTTTCTCGTACCTACCGTGAGAGATCTTATCACAGATATTTTGTTTTCATTCACACAGCTGGACACCATATTCACTCTTTGTTAGAAGCGGACACTATCTTATACAAAATAATAACTGAAATGTCACTAATCAGTGTATACTAAACTAGATGAAGAGTCCCCTTTGTGGTGTGGCTAATGTGCTTGACTGTAACATCGTAGTATGGTAGTTCGAACTCCAGTCAGGCTACTGCGTTCCCTTTCGGAATACTAACCTCGGTAAAGATATGAAACCTTTTATCTCCTCCAGCTGTGAATAGATATTATCTCTACTTTTCTTCTACAAGTATGTCTTTGCTATTAAATAACCCAAGACGGTTTATATGTCATTAAACAAAGAAACGAAACGAAACTAAAACTTAATCTTGATAAGCGGTACACCACTTCACAACATATTCTTGTGGAACTCGAAATAATTTTTAGAAATTATTTTGCCGACAGATCTTCGTAATAATTTGATCGTTTTAGTATTTTTGTACCATAAAATTTCGGCCTATAAAACCTGCAATTTATTTAGAGGTCTGTTCTCTTTATGCTATCAATCCGTTGGGAGGGATACGCAGTTTTCACTCCCATAAATTTTACATCCAAATCTACGAATAACGATCGAGATGGACATGGGGAGAAAAAAACATGTTTTCATTTGACAAAATGTGAATGTATTTAACAATTTTCAAAAAAAGGCTATTATTAGTATATTTTCAAATTTCTTCGAGACAGTTGAGTTTATGTTGACATTTGGAGAAATCAGTCTCCTTGCGATGATATCAATCAACATTCAAGCTAAATTTATAACTGTTTTCCTCACCTGTTTCTGTAAATCTTCTTTCTCATTCCTCTCTCTCTCTCTCTCTCTCTCTATATATATATATATATATATATATATATATATATATATAGCCCTGAAAACCTGCCAGAGGCGATGAACAATAAGGAAAAGTGGCGAGAGAGAGAGAGAGTCAGGGATGTCCGTGATAGTGGCACGACATGATGATGATGATGATGATGATATATAAATATATATATATATATATATATATATATATATATAAGCATGTGTGCAGATATTCCTTCGGATTTTTATATATATATATATATATATATATATATATATATATACTACATCTTGTCGGATACAGCAGTAGAATACGTTAACTGCGCATCTTCAGAGGTATGAAACCTCCAAACTTGTATCCTGGGTATGACCATAAATTGCCTCTGATGGCGCAACCCCAGTCCTGAAGGTTTGAGAACGTGGAGTATCTCATTATGGCCATTACTCTCAGGTCTACCCTGACTCGGAGTAGTAGTTCTTGTTAGGATTCCATCTATAGGTCAAATAAAATTTTTCATTTACTAATGATTATTATTACCCCAAATTTACATTTTCCAAACAGCGAAAGCTGTGGGTTATATTTTGGAGTCTGAGTGACAACAAGTCACTTCAAGATTCCTGGTCACTTCTCAGTATTCTAGCCGATCTCACCAATGCAGTAGTTTCGAATGGTCTCATGATCGTCCTCCGAATTCCAACTCTTCCAGGCCCTTTAACAAGCCTTTGGGGTCGTTCCAAATGCTCCTATTACAATTGGTATCTCGTCACTTTTAAGTTCCATAGCGTTTTCATTTCTCTGGAGAGTACTTCTTTTTGGGTTTTGTTTTCTTTGATTTTTACTCTGTGGTTCGCATGGACGGTGAAGTCCACTATTTGGCTAGTTGATTATTATCGTTATCATAGTTTACTCCCTGAGAGATTTCCGCATCTTTCACTGAAAATTGAGTGAGAGCAAGCCTCCTCAAGTCTCCAGGACTGTTCACAGTATTCTGGCCGTTCACTATAATGTAGTACTTTGCATGGTCTCCACTCCTTCTCTTATTTCAAAACCCTCCAGTCCCTTTAATAATTATTAAGTGACTGTACCAAAAGCACCCATTACAATTGGTATAATTGTCACTTTCATATTCTACATCTTTTTCAATTCCCTAGTAATTCCCTTTTCATTTTCTTTCAATTTTACTCTGTTGTCAGCAAGGACAGCAAAGTCTACAATTCTGCTAGTTCATATTTTTATTATCATTAATATTATTATTATTACTATTATTATTATCATTATTATTATCATTATTATCATTATTTTTATTTACTCCAAGAGATTTTTTCACGTCAGCGTTAGCTAATGGTTAATATCATTATTTGCTCCTTGAGGGTTTATCATATAAGTGTTAGCTGTTCGTCTTTCACAGAAGTTTAAGTGACAATAAGTCTCCTCAATTCTCTAGGACTCAGTGTTCTGGCCGTGTCCATTATGTAGTTCTTTGACTGATTGCATTTCACATAGCACTAATACCCTTGGGAAAAGGTATGAATCCGATTATTCTCCTTCCAGCTATGGGTAAATAGTAGGACGGACTAGGTTCTTCAGCCTTGGTGAGGCAACTAGTCTAGGAGAAGGAAAACTCTGTATTCAGACCTGTTAAACTCCGCTTAAAAATTGACCTTGTGTCATATCCTGCCCGAGCGGAGGGGTTGGTAAATATGATTATGTAGTTTTTCGATTGTCTTCAGTCGTCCTCTTATTTCCAAGTCGTCCAGTCCTTTTGATAATCCTTTGTTGACTGTACCAAAAGCACCACTCCCAATGGGTATAATTGTCTCTTTCATGTTCAACAGTTTTTTTTTTCAATTTCCTTGCAAAGTCCAGATACTAATCCTTCTTTTCACCTTCTTTCAGTTTTATTCTGTTGTCAGTCAGGAGAGCAAAGTCCTCAAATCTTTGTTTTTTTTTTCTATTGTTGATTACTATAAGGTCTGGTCTTCTGGCCAAGATTATGTGATCTGTTCGTATATCAATATCCCATAGGATTTTATGTGTGTCATTCTCCAGTGAGGATGCTGGGTTGTGCATATACCATTTGTTTGTATGGTGAAATTTCAATTTCTTACACAACTCCCTGTAGATCACCTTGCCCTCTCAGCCGTGTCTAGTCTTATACTCCTTCTATGCCAATTTGCTGCATTCACTTATGTGATTGATCATTTCGTCTCTATCACCACATAACTTACATTTGCTATTTTGTTGCGTCTTATCTATTCTCGCTTTGATATGATTGGTTCTTATGGTGTTGTTTTTTTTACTGCTATTAGGAGAGATTCAATTTCTCTCTTTAGGTTTCCTTTTCTTAGCCACGTCCAGGTTTTCTCATATGAGATGGTGCTATTTAAAACGCCCATGAAGTTGGTTTCTTTTCATTTTTGTTTTCAAGTATATATAAATGCATATAGATATATTTATATATAAATATATATATTGTCGTTCTGTTCGTCATGGTTTTGTCATTATCTTTTCTGGTGGCTGTAATTAGTACTTCTACACGTTTTTCTATGTAGTCTTCGAGTAGTTGTATCGATGCAGCAACGCTGTCTTCAATGCTGGTAAGTCCTCTTCCTTCCTCCTTTCTTGATATATATAGTGTCAACATTATCTCTGGGATTTTACGTCTTGTGCATGATCATTAGTTTTCTTGTTGTTTGATCCAATTGCTTAAGTTTTTCTCTGGTCCACTTCCAAAATGGTCCCGATTATTTAATGAGGAAAGAGCGCAAGTATTTATTCTTTTGATAAGGCATCTACTACATAGTTTTCTCTCGAGTAGCTTACTGGCTCTCCTAAGATATTCTTTCTTGATTTTTTTCTTTCATCTCCACTTGTTTAATGGTGTCAGCCTCAATGATGCCCAAGTATTTGTCGGTTTCATTTTCTCCGAGTGTTCTAATCTTGTCTTGATTTAGCAGTTCCATACCGCCCGTCAAGTGTCGTTTTCCGCTTTTCATTTCTAACATAGCACATTTTTCTATGCCAAATTCCATCCCCATATCCTGAATTTTATTCAGACTGCGTGTATTAGAGTTCCCAGTTCTTTTTCCTTTTTTGCACACAGTTTGATTTTATCTATATTGATTAGGTGATTGAACTTTTCCTGCGATTTATTAAGTTTATATGCGGTTGTGCATTTTCTGAGTATGTGATTAAATGGCGTCAGTGTTATTATCAATAATAACGGTGGTTGTGCATCTCCTTGTAATATACCTCTTTGGATCTTGGCTTCAGAAAAAAAACTTCTCCATCCTACTATCAATTCCACTTTCCAGGTTTTCATAATAATAATAATAATATTTTTTTCTGTTTTGAGAGTTTTTCACACCAGCGTTAGCGGATTGTTTCTCACTGGAGTTTGAGTGACAGCAAGTCTCCTCACGTCTCCATGACTATTTTCAGTATTCTGGCCGATCTCAATAATGCAGTAATTTGGATGGTCTCTACTCCTCCTGCTATTTCTAAGTCCTCCAGTCCTTGAACTCATCCTTTGTTAACAGTACCTAGAGCACCAATTAGAATTGGTATTATCCTCACTTTCATGTTCCATATTGATGTGGGTAAATTATTCATATTAATATTACGCTATTTAAATGAATGAAAACAAAGGATAAATATCGAATTGAAATATTAGTGTGAAGTAACAGTTCTTGAAACCATTTAACAGCGAACAAATAAGTCATTAAAATTTGATTGAAACGTTCGAGTTGAATATTTGAACATGAAAAGGTTTAACTGTATAAAAGTAAATGAGCTATAACAACACTTTTAATAGTAAAGCTACCAACAAATTATTTGCTTAAAAATTATATATATATATATATATATATATATATATATACATAATGCGAAATCGTTATATATATATATATATATATATATATATATATATATATATATATATATAAATGATTTTGCATTATATATATATATATATATATAATGTAAAGGATTTCGCATTATATATAAGGATTTGGCGTTACCCGACAACACTAATAAATAATGGATTCGAATAAGTATTTCGCATTAAATGTATATACATATATAAGTATTTCGCATTATATATATATATATATATATATATATATATATATATACATAAGGGTTTTGCATTATATATAAGGATTTGGCGTTACCCGACAACACTAATAAATAATGGATTCGAATAAGTATTTCGCATTATATGTATATACATATGTAAGTATTTCGCATTATATATATATATATATATATATATATATATATATATATATATAAGGGTTTCGCATTATATATAAGGGTTTGGCGTTACCCGACAACACTAATAAATAACGGATTCGAATAAGCAGAAAAAATATTACAAAATTAATTATGGAACCTGGAAAAAGAAACAATGAGAAACCCCAAGCATATTTCGTAACCTACAAAAAAAGCAAAAAAAGAAAAACAAAAAAAAAAAAAAAAACAGAACTATTCACAGAAAAAATAAAAATTCTCCAAGTTAAAAGCAATGAAAAATCAAAGAAATTTTCGACATGAAAAAAATTATTGAAATCCAGTGATAACCCAAAAATATGCAAGAATCCTCATCACTTTTACATTCGGAGAAAACCCAACACAAGGTGTTAGTAAATGCAATCGAAAACGATCTAAAATATGTTATATATTTATAGAAAACAAGTCCTACACCTAAAAAAAAAAACCGGAGAAAAAATTCAAAATAAATAAATACTTAAGCTACAACTCAGTCTACATAATCGAAAGTAGCAAATGTAAAGATCCTGTTTACCTAACCCCTCCGCTCGGACAGGATATGACACAAGGTCAATTTTTTAAGCTGAGTTTAGCAGGTTTGAATTCAGAGTTTTCTTTATCCGAGACTAGTTGCCTCACCAAGGCTGAAGAACCTAGTCTGCCCTACTATTTACCCATAGCTGGAGGGAGAATAATCGGATTCAAACCTTTCCCAAGGGTATTAGTGCTATGTGAAATGCAATCAGTCTTGTCCAGGAATTGAACTCGGATCACCGTGTCCATATCCTGTGATGATAACCATTACACCACGGGCACCTCCTTTAGCAAATGTAAAGATGAACACTGACACTTAACAAAACAATATAATTTCGAAAGTGCAATAGTAAAATAACAGAAAATAGAAAATTAAATGTATCGAAACACTTGTACGAATGTAGTCAAGGATTTTTTTAATAATGGCCACATACCAGACAAACGACTACACGCTACTTCAAATAAACGAAATAAATTTAGAAAAATTTAAGCCGAGGTTGTATGAAACATGAATCACACACACACACACACACACACAATCACACACTAATTGACACAAACAATCATAGATATGTTTATATATATATATAAACACAATAATAATAAATCGGAAACAATTACCTGTAAATTCCAAACCACTCTACCACACACACACACTCACACACACACATTCTCCATATACACACTCACATATACAGAAAAAATACCTTAATGAGAAATCTGAAACTATTTCAATACAAACACACACACACACACACACACACACACACACACACGCACACACACACAATGAAAATATATCAAATACCACAGACCAAAGAGGGGTATAGCAGGCTAAGGTAAACACTCTAAAAAAAATGAGGAGGGACATCTATATAAACCCATAAAAGTAAAAATAAACTTTGCAACCGTGGTCGAGGGAGACCCGAAGGCTCCACTTTTAATGGCAACTACACCGGATTCACTGGATTGCTCCATTTTAACCGTTATCCTTACCTTATAGTGCTGCGTACAAAGCAAGTCGGCATCAAGTACAAATTTTTGAGTCTTTGGTATTGACTCAACCTGAGATTGAACCCCGGTCTCCAGGATTATTGGCGAACACTCTAACCACTATGCAAATGGCCCGGTGTTCAGAGTTGAACGATAAAATCGTCGCCCTAGAAAAGATGACATGATTCCATTTCCGTTTAATGAAAACCGGTTTTCGTTTTTTTCTTTTTCTTTGTTGCAGACCATCTACTAGTTGGCCAGTTGTGTACAAATCCCAAGAGCGATAGGAGCCATCTATCAGGTCTGAAAGCGACACAATGTTCAACGAGCGAGTTCGGAGATGCGCCGCTGTACAACGCATGCTCTCTACCTATCCAAGTTATGACAACAAGACCATTGCCAGCACCCTCAAAATGCAAATCTGGATTGACACGAATAACAGGGACGTGCCCAGAGGGAGGAAAACAAAGCTTCCGGCTACGGTCATGATGTTTGGTGTGGTTTCAAGTGAGGCCCACATCATGCCACCTCACATATTCGAAGTCGGCTTGAAAGTCAACACTAAAGTGTACTTGGATGTGCTGAAGAGTGTGGTGATCCCCTGGTTCAATCAGGTGGCCTGTGACAGACCCTGGGTGTGGCAGCAGGACGCAGCGCCGACCCACAAGTCCACAAGAGACCAATGTTTGGCTTCAGAAGGAGTGCTACGATTTCATATTATTCTCTCACTGGCTCTCCTCTTTCTCCGACTTGAACCCGCTGGACTACTTCGTTTGGTCATACGTCGAGAACATCACCAACATGACCCCCGACAATACCAAAGCCAGCCAGATAGCCGCCATCCGCCGAGTATTCGCAGAGTTCCCGCCGGCGCTTGTGGAAAAGGCATGCTCCCATTTTGGATCCCTCTCCTGGCGGTTATTGAGGCGGAAGGCGGCTATATTGAATAAATGTCAGCTCTACTACATAATCAAGTTACCTAAATTGATTTTTTCAATAAAAGTTTTAAAATAAAGCCGTAGTGTTGTTTTCTTTAGGACAACAATTTTATCGTTCCACCCTGTATATAAACCCGTAACCAACTGAAAACCACTCAAACTGCGAGCGAACACAAATGAGTTCAAGTCTCATGGACTACACCATTAACAAGGCCTTGTGCCATATATGTTCTTAGACGAAAGTAAGAAGCTGGAAACTTACAGGTAGGTGAGAACAAAATAAATGAATACCACCCCCAAAATACAAATCTCTTCGTGAGCCTATTTATTCTCTCTCTCTATATATATATAAGGATTTGTCAGTATATCTATCTATCTATATACAGAGAGAGAGAGAGAGAGAGAGAGAGAGAGAGAGAGAGAGAAGTTTCCCGTGGTGGAGTATCAAACGTTTTTAATTGGGATATTGTAATTAACGTCTACGAACTCGAATGGCGCAATTACATTCACTTTTGAACTAATACCCATGAGATATGTAAGAACGGTACTCTTACCTCAACTAATGGTTAAATAATACCACAACTGGCCATAAAATGTATGGCTTTGGAATGAAATACCCGTCGGATGTCCATATGCAATTAAAAAATGCAACCGAAAACAGTATATAAATGTGAAGGTTCTCGTTATGTAATGGTAGTCGTCTTTGGAAATGGACACGGTTACACGAATTCAAATGCTAGACGAGGATGATTGCATTTCACATAGTATTAATACCCTTTGGAAAGTTATGAATGAAATTAATCTCCCTCCAGCTATGGGTTAATAGTAGATGTGGCTGTGTTGATTAGCCTTAGTTCGGAAACGAGCCTCGAAGAAGGAAAACTCTGATTTAAAACCTGTTAAATTCTAGTTAGAAATGACCTTTGGCTCATCCTGCCCGTACAGAGGGGTTGAATATATATCTTTAAATAATGAAGACAAATTTTGTCTGCATAATTTATTTAAGATCCTTTCAAGTTTCCATATTAGTATGTTAGTTTCAGATTGGAATTGGTAGATGAATTTCCCAAAATGGTCCCGAGCGCTTTGGGACCCATCATAGGGCATCATTGTTTGAAAAAAAAAACAATACACCTTACACAAGCATGCAACCTCTGATGATGGCCTATGAAGGCTCCAAAAGCGCTCGGGACAATTTTGGGAAATTCATCTACCAATTCCAAACTGAAACAAGACACTTACAAGGAAACTTGAAAGGATCCTATATAAATTATACAGACAAAATTTGTGTTTATAATTTAAAGAAACATGCTAAAATGAACGACAGCTGCCTGACCACACACACTCACACGTGTGTGTGTGTGTGTGTGTATGTATGTGTGTGTGCGTGTGATTGATTATAGATGTGTGCGAATATCTATATCTACTCTTCCCAGAGTTGTAAACCGCAGGATGTTAGCATGTCAGAGAAATTGATAATTCTATGCGTAATTGTTTCGATTACGTTTACCTCATGCTCATAAATAAAATTATTTCAAACATATTCGCTCCATTTTCACAGATATCGGCAGGAACCCAATCACAAACATATTCACATGTACGTACGCCGGGAGACACTCACACAAGTTTGTGAATATATATATATATTATATATATATATATATATATATATATATATATATATAAGGGTAAGTATAAGAATATTGATATGTATTAAACTTAAATGGCAGCTCGGGGACCATTAAACAGGAAGAACTTGTTATGATAAAGAGTGGTATCCTGCCTACTTCGAAAATTAGCAATCGAAATCCATACTTTTATCTATGCGTGGACATTGACCTCTCTGACCTTTTTGGAATACGTTATCTTAGTCACGAGCCTAAGAACATCATGCCTCTAGACAGGTATATGCTATGAATAGCTATGAGCCAGGGATAGAGGAATATGTATGGATGATTGGATGCTGAATAATAGATTTATAATCACACGAGGCTATAAACAAAGTGGCAGGAATTTAAACATAGGATGATAACACCAATCTAAATTAAAAGTCGGCATTATCACACATGAAAAATTAATCAATAAAAGTTAAAAGCATCGGCTGAAGGTCAAGCGCATTAGCAGTCAATTTATAAATATCGATTCGCTCCTCAAATTTTAATTGTCGATTCAATTAATATTTATTCAACGTGCCCGAGAGTATAAATAAATAATCGCTAATGTTTTCAGGTTAGGATCACTTGAGAAGCAACTAATAAAAACACATTAAAGTCTAAAACACAGTCAGGGGAATATGAGAATATTGGGGGTCATCTATTGACAATCTTTTTCATAGAATAAATTGTAAAAATATCTAAGTAAAAGTTTTCTCTGTTTTCGCATCATTCATTTTTAAGAATTCCTAGCGTCGTGATTAAGTCTTCAACTAATTTTCTCAACCTTAGGAGGATCATACGCACTCCGTAGGCCTGGCATAGAATACGGTGGCTGTATCCAGTTCTGGATCTCTGATAAGTATGGACTACTCCTCCGTTGCTATTAACTCCTTGGTCAACTTCAAACCGGAGAGATAGCGCATGTTATGGTCTAATATATGGGTCAAATAGATCTAGTTAAAAATGAATCCTATCCGATAGGAATACTTGATGCTCTATAACTTTATATAGTTTGTATCAAGATTAATTGCGGAGGTGCGCGTGGTGTAATGGTTATCGTCGCAGGAAGTGGACACGGCGACACGAGTTCAATTCCTGGACGAGACTGATTGCATTTCACATAGTACTAATACCCTTGGGAAAGGTATGAATCCAATTATTCTCCCTCCAGCTATGGGTAAATAGTAGGGCAGACTGGGTTCTTCAGCCTTGGAGAGGCAACTAGTCTAGGAGAAGGAAAACTCTGAATTCAGACCTGTTTAACTCCGCTTAAAAAAATTGACTTTGTGTCATATCCTGCCCGAGTGGAGGGGTTAGGTAAATATGGTATCAAGATTAATTGCTTGAAATTTTTTTTTTTACTTTAGATTATTAATAATTATCAAATGACTATCATCAAATAGAAATAATTAGAAACTATGTAATTATTACGACAAGTAAGGAATAACGAAGCCATTCAGCTTGGTGCAACTTTTGTTTAGTTGGAATACTTGATAAGATATCTGATCTGACGTGTAAGGCAATAGATTACGCAGACTTTATTTCTGCAAAGGTTAAAAGACCCCTCTGATGGTAAGGCTTTAGTTCAAGAGCTTTGGAGAATGTTGAATAATTCTTCATTTCCATTAATCCTAGTTCCTATCTGACAAAGAGTGTTAGAGCTTGTGATGGTCCCATTTATGAACCAAATAAAACTGCTCAACTATTCAACAATGACCAAGCAAATGACTGATGCTAAATTAAATTGTATGCGCTACATAGCACTGCTTGCAACCATTTATCCAGAGGCAAATAAAACTATTAATGTTAGATAGCAATTTTTGAAACCATTTAACTGTGTACAAATTACTCGTCTATTAATCATATATTTAACATCTATTTGTGCAAAGAATATTAGCAATTGATAACCTCCAAGAGTTGATGCGCTAAAAAACTCTACCTAACTGAGAAAACAAAAAAAAATACAAAAATCTCTGATGAAACAATGACCCAAATTGAGAATATAAATTTACAATGAACACATTTCTCTTACCTATCTGCATGAAGTATCCCTATACCTGTTGACAAGCTGTTAAAATTAAGCAATTCATCAATTGTCACAGACCATCAACTAGATTAACTGTGAGTACCCTCACAAAACTATGGCCCGGGATTTTATTTGAGGTATTATATGAGTACTTTTAAGTTTATCGGAACAATTTGCTATGAGTAAGTTCGACTTATTTTGGCTCAAGATCAGAATATCCTTGCATCCTGGAAAATTAAATAAGAAATCAACGCCCTGTTAACTGAATTTGCTAATCATTACCCCACCCGGGGGCCAGGTATTTACTAAGATCTGTTTAGTCTTCCATGCGGACCACAGATCACTTGCCTTATATGCTGTGGTTACCAATCACAGTACTGATGATTAAGTCAGCCCGTTGGGATTGTTTACCAGACAATAAGTGTTACATTTAGCAAAACAATGAGATTCTGAAAGTTAACGATCTAGGCAATGTGCTTCAGGTTGTATAAAGAACATTATGAACGCTTTCTCGGTGATGCAGCACACATTTATATAACGTCATAACATCGTTTTTTGTATAACATAACAAGGCGGGTTTCATTTCACTGCAAGAGAACCCCCTCCCCACAAAATGATGTATATATTTCCAATGTTTCCTTCCAAAGCACTCAAAACCGAAAGCACACACACACACACACACACACACACAGAAGAATGTTATATTCATACTGATTGAAAACAGAGATCCAAGTCCAAATCCAGATGATTCTTAGCATTTAACTTCGTACAAATATTCTTTGGACGAACAAGAATCAATTATCACTACATCATCCAATATCGCAGGGTAAGTAGTAGAATGTACAGGGTTCCTTAATAGGGAATATCGGACTAGAAAACCATTTCCTTTGGTTTAGTTTGGTTATATGCATCAAATATTTTATATCAACCAGTGTATATTATTTTATGCAAAATCGACTTCATACATATATATTAGACATATATGATTTATAAACATAAGTCAACAAAGTTAAATTATTCCAAGTATTGCTTTTATCGCTAACAATTCAAACATCAGTCATTTGTTTACACAGCTAAATGATCAAAATATTCTGTTTCAAACAATTAAATTTAGCAATAGTTATTTGTTTATACTCAATTTAAATGTCAAAAGGTTTTATTTGACCCATTGATAAAACCCTTTCAGGAGCTACTACTACTTCAGAGTTGACCTTGGATCAATGGAATGAACGGATACTCCATTTTCCCCAAAGCTCCAACATTACTGGAGCGTCACCATCAGATTGCTTAATGTCATATGGAGGACACTCGTTTTGGGTTCTTACCCATCTGCAGAAATGTAGTCGATGTATTCTACAGCCCCATCTAACTATCCAGGATAGAAATCGACTGTAAGAGAAGAAAAACGAGGAATCCAAGAAAAGTATATTTGGACTAAAATGGACCACCAGTGATAGCTTCCTTGTGGCGTAAGGGCCTGGTCATCAAAGGCACCCAGACAAACACAGAAACAAAATTGCATGAATATGCAAACACTAAAATATATATGTGTAGATGTCTATATATATATATATATATATATATATGCAAAGACACATGTGCACGCAAAAACCATAGACCCACAAACACACAAATACATATATATATATATATATATATATATATATATATATATATATATATATATATATGAAGATATTGTGGTTCATACAAAACAATAGATATTGTCTTACAAAGTGCGTTCATGGTATTAAGAACGTTTTAAAATCTTAAAAACGAATTAAAATCCTAAAAACAGGAAACCCTTTCATTCGGTCACTTCTCTTGGGATAGATTTTGTCCCAATGGAATTAAACACGGGATTGTAACCTATGGATTATCCAGGAGGGATAAAGGAAAACACATTGAAAAAAAGAACATATATATATATATATATATATATATATATATATATATATATATATATCTCAAAGTCTGGTTGAGGCTATTTGTATTTCATTCGGCAAAAATATCCTTGAAAAAGACATGAATCTAATTATCCTCACTCCAGCTATGGTTGACCGGTAGGAAAGAATGGGCTCTTTAACCTTGTCTTGCGGAAGGAAATCTCTGGATTCAAACCGTTGATCTTTTTCTCGTGTTATATATATATATATATATATATATATATGTGTGTGTGTGTGTGTGTGTGTGTGTGTGTGTGTGTGTGTGTGTGTGTGTGTGTCTGTGTGTGTCTGTGTGTATTTATGTTATCAAAAAACCAGACGAAATTATACGATTTGAGATAATATTAGCACTGCACAGTACTTTTCATTATGGAAAATTAGTCAATAAATCTTATAGGGAAATTGACACGTGTTACATGCAAAGATAAACAAAAACGTCATTTCAAGTGTCAAATAGTTCGAATGGGTTATGATTGGTAAAGGTGGGCAAATATGACCGTAATGAACGTCTCTGAAAAAGACATATCTGACAAAATTGGCCACTCTTTCCTAATGGATAGAAAAATCTCCACCTAAATTGGTATTATTGATTCCAATGAAAACTATGTGCGAGCTTTTCTGTCATAATCCGCTAATTGACTCTTAAGATCATATGATCATATATTGAGTTTATTTCCATAAAGAACCGGTTTCGCTCTTGTAATGCAAGGTTCATATCCGGGTGAGAAACCCAATAATATCCTGAAGTAACAACAGAAGAAAGAATACCCCTGACCATATCAGTTGATTACTTTTAGTATGAGTAAAAAAAAAAAGGTCTTGTGAAATGACTACGGCACAAGAAGCAGACTCTCTATTCGGGGACCCAGGCAGTTGCGGCTGTAGAATACACTGACTGTCTCTCTGCAGAGGGGTACGGCTTTCCTAGTGAGTGTCCTGCTATGACACTAACCAATATAATAGTGAGGCCCCTGTAATGATGGAGCTTCAGGAAATGCGGAGTACCTCTCTATTGAGTATTCCTTGATTGCCATCGCTCCCAGGTACACTCTCACCCGGAGTAGTGGAACCTGATGGGGTCCTATGTATGGATCAAATAGAACTAAACTGTGTTCATATGCTAAACTGAATTATTTGAAATATAATTGCTTTTACATCTAACCGTGTGTAAACAAAACATTACTTATGCAAAATTGAATCGTTTGAAATAGAACTGTTATATATATATATATATATATTAGCTGTACCCGTCCACGCGTTGCTGTGGCTCAGTTTGTTTAAGGGGAAAACAAAGAAAATGCATGTTTCTAGTATGTTTAATTTTCCAATATTTGGATAATTCGAATAAAATACACTTAGAAAATTTTAAACCAATTAGAAGTATAAAACTGGAGATTATCGGTTAGTAACAAACATTACATTTTTATCTATATAGATTTAGCAAAATATTCAGTGATTATACGTGTTATCCCTGTGTTAACTTGTGTATGGTTGCCCTAAATGTCTTACTTTCTGTCAAACAGAAATTTAATAAGTGACTAATCTTGTTATCCCTGTATTCTTTCTCCTGTGTTTATCCCAAACGTCCCACTTTCTGCCAAATAAACAAGAGTTTAAAAAGTGACTACTCTTGTATTTCCTTTAAAATTGTTATCAAATGATAAAAGATTCAATATTTGATAAAAAAAAACAAAAAAACATCGATCTTCAACAATTTTCAGCTTATTTAATATTATTTTGCCAATGGTCCCAGAGACCTGGGTTCAATCTAATGCCAAAGACTCAATCATGCCAAAGACTCAATCATGCCAAAGACTCAAAAAATGGTACTTGATACCGCCTTGCTTAACGCTTGGCATTATATGATACGGATCAAGAGTAAACTGGAGCAATCCAGGGAATGGAGTATCGTCCTTCCCTATACCTAGGTGTTGTAGCTATTGAAAAAGGAGCCTTCGGGTCATCCTCGACTAAGGTAGCCAGCTTTACTACTTTTACTTAATATAATCTATCAGTTATTTAGTCAATTATTCTTCTGAATAAAATGTACATATTCCTTATTTATGTAACCCACATTATCCAATAATAACATCGTTTCCACATCAACGACATTATGTTATTTAGCGTGACAATTACAACGTCTCCTGTGTGGCTAAAGCCATCCTCTTTTATAATTAATCAGGAATAATACCTTGCGTCTGTTTTTTGTTTTTTTGTTTTTTCTTCAACAGCAAAACTACAGAAATGTGACGCTGAAAGAATCTGATTACTCAAAAATTAATTATGCTTTAAGAATAGTCACTTAATGTCAGATTTCAGCAACCATTAAACAAAATATCGAAGCAAATCATGTTTATCATATTTACGAGGACGTTCAGAAAGTTCTAAGCCTCACTCAGAGATGTTATATAATTAGGGTTAATATATTTATAGATTAATAATTTTTCGTTGATCATATTTTATTATTTAGTTTGGTAAGGCTTTGAAATACTCGGTGTCTCTTATTCCAGGCTCAATAGTCAGATGGTGCCCTCCTACGCCCCGCAGAAAGGATATGACAATGATCATCAGTCCTAAAAAAACAGACAGGGAATAGGGCTGGACAGCCGTTGGAGTGAACTGAGTGCATTGTTGACGTCGTACCCGGAAGAGATGGTCCTGAGAGTTTGAAGATTTTAAAAAGACGAGGTGTTGAGGTTTGACCGTTGAAGCGCTCAGTTGGGTTCTTCGGATTTGATCAAAGCAGATCAGTTTGGGTATCTACCAGCAGAGATGAGTTGAGATCTTAGACACAACAAGAGTCACCGTGCGTCGTGGGGATGTCAGTATAGTATGGTTAGCATAGGCTTTTGTGATTTGTGTCTCTCTCATCGTATCACTAAGGATTAAAGGTAGAAAGAAAAAAACCTGTTTATACCGTCTTTAATTATATTGCTATTGTTGTTTTTATACTTTTGAACGAACCTCGTTTTACACTATAGTGGTACCGAAGAGAATCTACATGCCGTAACGGTACCGACTTTTGTGACCCTGCTGTGGGAAAAGTTAACGAATGCAAGAAGCTCTGTTTAACTACCCAAAGATTTATTTACAACAATTTTAGATAGTCGCCGAGAGAAAGAAAAAGAGTAAATAATCTGAGACGATCACGTTAGTTAGACAAAGAGAAGCCTCATAACATGGCTGGTGTTCAACCGTCTTTACTTCATCCCGTCGACTCCCCACCCAAAAACATAAGACATCCCCTCATTTTCACCTGCTGTTGGTGAGAGGAATCACCGCTTCCGTCCATTCAACACATGCGTACCAGATTTTGGGATCCCCAGTTTTCTGTGCTCCTCCTCAACTAACACAGTCATTCCGTCTGACCCACAACTGCCTTAGACTAAGTGACTCAGAGGTTAACTACCGGCTACCATGCCCGTGGTGTAGTCGTTATCGTCGTAGGAAATGGACACGGCGACACGAGTTCAAATCCTGGACGAGACTAATTGCATTTCACATAGCACTAATACATTTGGGAAAGGTATGAATCCAATTATTATCCCTGCAGCTATAGGTAAATAGTAGGACAGACTAGGTTCTTCAGCCTTGGTTAGGCAACTAGTCTAGGAGAAGGAAAACTCTGAATTCAAACCTGTTAAACTCCGCTTAAAAACTGACCTTGTGTCATATCCTGCCCGAGCGGAGGGGTTGGTAAATAGTACCATGTCTTCCCGCTTTCCTTCTAATTTTTTTTCTTCTTTCTCCCTCTCCTTCCTTGGAAATTAGCCTTTCGTTTCTTTATAACTTATCATATCCCGAAACAGCTTTTTTATCACTAAACATTGAAATAAATGAAGTAATGTATGTTTTAATAGTTTTCTCTTTTGAGAAATGATACTAATTTCCATTGTGCAGTAAAAAACCTTACAACAATGCAAAAATGTTTTCTGTGTAATAAACAACAATCTGATCACAATACTATACATGAAGTGCGGCGAACCAGAATAAAGACATCTCAGAAATATATTTTAAAAAACACCAAAAAAAAAAAAAAAAAAGAATTACCTTTAGTCAAAAAACTAAAAAAGAACAACAAATATCAGCGTGAGATAAAAAGAAACTAAATAGCAAATATCTCAAATCTGAAATAATTGGAAAAAGAAATTACATTAAAATTACAGGACGCAAAATTCTGTCTTTAGACGCTTTCTATTTAGATTCATTCAATAAGTCTGAAAATTCTTTTTTTAATTGTAAATAATAGGAATATATTTTCAAGTAAAATATGCCCCTGCTATGACACTAAAATGAATCTGATGCTGGGGATCCACTTCTGAAGATCTAAAAAGTGTTGAGTACCCCTTCATCTCCATCATCCATTGAGTTGGTATCAGATAAAATGACAAAAAGAAAATCTAGTAATGTATCCCGTCTTTACCACTTGTTAATACTATTTTATTTTATCTTTACCGTTACCTTTCAGATTGATATTTAGTAAATAAAAAGGCTTAAGCTTTCAAATGAATAGTATCCATTAAGGACTGTTTAGTTATTTAAGTTTGAAAAGACAGAAGCTTTCAAATCTATACTATTCATTAAGGATTGTTTAGTTAATTAGGTTTAACAAAAAAGGCTTGAACTTTCAAGTGTATAGTATCCATTAAGGACTGTTTTGTTAATTAGGTTTAAAAAGGTATAAGCTTTCAAATGTATTGTATGCATTAAGGAGTGTTTATTTTATTAAGTTTAAAAAAGCATTAGCTTTCAAATGTATAGTATCCATTAAGGACTGAATATAGAATGATTTGACAATTTTGCAACATATGAGAATGCCGAATCGGATCACAGAAATCATGTTGCTAAGAAACTGCAATAATTCCACTTGAATTGGGCATTTTATAATTCTAATTTCAGAGAGCATATTAAAATACACAAGAGCAACACTAATTAAAATTGCTAAATTAGATTGAAGTAACAAACATTAAGCCATATGTATTTTACCAAAAGAATGTGACATCAAAGTCTGACAACAGGAATCTTTAGAATTTACGAATGAACACTAAATCCTTTCCAACAAATGGATGCACCATTTATGGAGAATTTTGAACCTATCATTAGTAAACGATAACATTATTATATATTTTAATCATTTTAATGAATGCAAGTAAATGCATTTATGTTCAGATTGATGTCATCTAGATGATTCACTTCATTTTCAATGGTTTTCTTGACATTATGACGAAAGTTTAACTCTGGATTTTACATAAAATTTAAAATTTACTTTACGAACCGTGTCCATTCTCAACAACAGTAAATTATTTTAATAAGAATTTTTTTTTACGCCAAGTTTTATTCAATAATCAACACAGGCAAATATCTCCCTGCACATTGCATTCACTGCTAATTAATACCTTTTTAAAATCCATAATCTGCGTCATGTGGTGATTTCGATACATTTTATTATCTTTTGTTATAAATGAGTGAAGACTCTTTTACAGAACATTTAAAAAATTGATCATAACACAGGAAGTGTAAACAAAATTTAATAGTTATAAGATGAATACAATCTTCAGATATACGTAGCCGTCATAGCTAACGCATTTATGCAATATTCTGAATTACAATACTCCAGTAAATATGTACAGAAACGCATACATCTTACTTTCATATATGTTAAATATCAAATATTGCTCTAAGTTGATAATCAAATACACCATAAAAAATCAATGAAAATATAAGAAATCCCATGGCACATTTACTGAACATCTGTGAGTCGCTGTTACTTATGTAAATATCGATAAATACATGAATGTCTAAAAACTCTGTTAGATGCCTGTAAGTAGAGCAAATGAATATCATACTATAGTTATGAAAAGAACATACCCGGAAACGAATTGGTTTTTCAAATAAATATTTGGAAGGGCACTAAGAAATTCAAGCGTGTAGAATGGGCTAATATTTAAAACTCTGCATATCTATCAATCATCTCGAGGCCGATGGAGCAAAAGATCTTTTTGTGTGAAGATACATTTCGAAACTAGGTCTTTCAAGATTGTTCAATTGAAAATACAGAGATAAGTCAATTTCAACACATTTCCAAATAAGAGTCAAAGTCTTAAGTTGTTCTATAAAGCCTATGGCTTTATTGAAGATTGTGAGACAACGGGTTCCTAAATATCTGCGCTTCCGATCATCCAGGAGAAATATGCAAGGGTTGTCAAAATCGTTGCTTGCCACATTCGACAGTGCTTTCAGCTGAACTGGGAACATTTGAAGCATGTACTTCAGGATTCATATTGATATATCTGGTTTCTGGTTGTGAATAAATATTATCATTTTACGTTTTGACAAACGTGATTTTCTTTACTCTATTATGTTGTCTTTGATTTGTAGCCCATTATTTTCTATTAGTGTTGTACCACGTGACTTCTGGTATCGCGGAAGAATAAAAGACGCCGTGTTTCTGAAGCACACGGAAGAAGCAGAAAGAAGCAGAGGGCTCTGGAAGAACGTCGGTAAGTTGTAAGACCAATTTCGGACGTAACACCAACAGCGAGAGACTTATAATACTTGTCGAACTGTACCACTTGAGTTAATAAATAATTAACTCTATTTCGCGGTGTATCTCTTCCTTACCACAATACAAAAATAATAATCTGTGAAAAACCGAGAATATATTATGTAGTAACTTATAAAACCAAACAGTATTTACCCGTACGACACATGGGTTTTTAGATAGTAATTGATGTTTACAAAGTATTTTTATCATTTGTCATTTACACATGCCGAATGCATGTAGCCTTCCGAATCTGATATCATGAATATTTTCGTAATGGAGACATATCTGGATTGACAACATTAATATTCATTTTTTTTTCTTGCTTCATATTTTCATCAAAGAGTCAATAAGATAAATCGTTCTCAGAATGATATTTTCATATAGTTTTAAACTGTTTCAGGGGGATGACCCTGATAAATCGTAAATATTTTGTTGAAAAAGGATTAAAAGAGGATAGCCCATAGAAGTAAGGATGGGTTGATATTTAATGATGTCTATGTATCATGATTATTCAAAATAAAAAGTTTGAATCGGAAGTCGAGTTTTAACTGCTATCAATTTTCCAATAATGTCAATGGCAACAGTAACAAAAATGTATTGTCTAAACACGATGAAATAATTCCCAATTATATTAAATCGACTCCTCTAATACAAATGATATCATTAGAAATGTCTAAGCATATAATATTCATCTTAATAATATCGTAGTGTATTGAATATTTTTTTCTGAGAGGTAAATATATACTCCACCATTATCATATACAGCATTTTCAAAATAAATAGTATATCTGTAAAAGGAATGTGTTGGGTATCACCTACCTTTTCAGCATAATGAACTGTTCCATCTGCCATATATGGCAGTAGCGGAGATCAGTCTGGGAATTAACCTACGAGTCACACCAGAAGAGCCGTTCCTATTGTTGAAGTATATCATTACTCTATCACTAATCCTATGTTTTATTACTAACAGTTTCTCTCTTTTAAATACTCTTTCCTGTAAATATAACTATTTTCCTGTCATATCGTGGTTTGTCTTATTATTATTACTATTGTGTTCAGTAACCAGAACACAACAGAATGTGTACATTTGGAAAAAATTAACGTAATGATGTGAAATTAACATACAAATAACAGATAAAAAAAATGCAATTGATATTTCTATCATTTTTAAATAGTTAATGGATTCTGAGAAACCATGTGATAAGAAAGTTGTTATGATGATATGAAGAGTGATTATGTCTCATGACTATTGGTGATTTTTTTTTTTGGTCAGGATGAAAAATTTTCAGTAAGCATAAAATATGCACTATATTTCTTATATATTTTGGAATGTTTGAGACTCTATTTCGATAAATAGTTTCCTCTTTTATTGACCAGCAATAGGGTACCATTTTGGTTTTGTATACACTCTCCTTGATATACCGTTTAGATATCAAATAAACACTTTTCATTCTTTAAAACATGCATAACTATTCAAAATAATCGCGATCGAAGTACGCGTAATGTATATAAACAGGCATTAGATGTTTCGATAAATAGTTTCCTCTTTTATTGACCAGCAATAGGGTACCATTTTGGTTTTGTATACACTCTCCTTGATATACCGTTTAGATATCAAATAAACACTTTTCATTCTTTAAAACATGCATAACTATTCAAAATAATCGCGATCGAAGTACGCGTAATGTATATAAACAGGCATTAGATGTTTCGATAAATAGTTTCCTCTTTTATTGACCAGCAATAAGGTACCATTTTGGTTTTGTATACACTCTCCTTGATATACCGTTTAGATATCAAATAAACACTTTTCATTCTTTAAAACATGCATAACTATTCAAAATAATCGCGATCGAAGTACGCGTAATGTATATAAACAGGCATTAGATGTTTCGATAAATAGTTTCCTCTTTTATTGACCAGCAATAGGGTACCATTTTGGTTTTGTATACACTCTCCTTGATATACCGTTTAGATATCAAATAAACACTTTTCGTTCTTTAAAACATGCATAACTATTCAAAATAATCGCGATCGAAGTACGCGTAATGTATATAAACAGACATTAGATGTCTCTGTCTTTGATAGGCTATAAGCTTTTTTTTTTTTTCATTTATACGTATTAGTATAGGTTTCGACTCTACGAAACCCCAGAACGTTACGCGTAACTTGCAAAAATTAATCTTAAGTCCCTCATTGGACTGGATTGAGCTTATATATGCATATACTATTTAACACCAATCCTCATGTCTGATTGAGTGGAATTGCCGCTTCTCAGATTGGTGCTATTCTTTGCGCATCAAATTTTTGTTTTAGATACTAATATACATAGGCTCTGGTAATTTTTTTTTACGAAGATCTTCATGATAACGATCTATTGCATTCGATCAGTTGCATTTGTTCCACATTCTTCATAACAGTACTAGAATAAATTTAAGCAAAGATATAAGATCAGCAAATTATCTTTAATCCGAATGCAAAATATTTATTGTCTTATGGAGTTTTATGTTAAAATAGTGATGATACTATTTTCTTGGAATCACTAGATTTGAAATAACTTAGGAAAAGTGTTAATTAAAATGGAAATATCAATTGTCTCGTTGCTACACATTAATCCCATATATATGCAGTTTTATTACTTAAGAAAAAAACACTTACCTGATATTCCTTCGTATGTCCACCATTCAGACCATAATGATGACTTTCCTGCAATTACAATAGAAAAAATATTCAATATTACTTTTAAACATTAGTGAAGAAAAGAAAATATTCTTTATTAAGCTAAAAATTCTGGGATATATCTCATTATATGTCACAGGACATTGGCATAATGGTTAGAGTGTTCGCCAATGGCTCGGAATACCTGGGTTCAATCCCAGGTCGAGTCATACCAAAGACTTTAAAAATGGTACTTGATGCCTCCTTGCTTAACACTCAGCATTATAAGGTATGGATCAAGGGTAAAGTAGAGAAATCCTGGGAAAGGAGTGGCGCCCTTCCCTAGACCTTGGTGTTGTAGCTATGTGTTAATGTACATAATTTTAAAGAATAATCTAACTGGATTGAAATAACATTTGGAAATTGCTTATAAAGATACGCCACAATATTTTTATAGTCCCTAAGAAAATGATGCCAGTAAATATATCACCATAATGATAGATAGATAGATAGATAGATAGATACAGACAGACAGACAGACTGACGTGACTTCAATCATTGTTACTGTGTTAATTTGTAGTTTAATGCATAATCACTTTTTAAAATATTGTAGCGTATGCGCATGCGTGTGTGTTTGTGTCTGTGTCTGTATCTGTACGTTCATGTACTTGTCTATGTGTGCGTAATTTGGCCCTTGTCGAACAACATTGGATAGTAAATATCTATCTCTCTTAAATACTAGAAAACAATTCCAGTAAATATAAGAACAGGCAGATAACAGGCTCAGAAAGAAAGAAAGAAAGAAAGAAAGAAAGAAAGAAAGAAAGAAAGAAAGAAGGAAAAAGAAAAAAAAGAAAGAAAGAAACGGAATTTGAGAAATTTTAGACCTTGAAAATTTAATGGTAAAGAATGAGATGTAATAAGAGACATACATATCAATGTACGGTCAAAACAGAAAGACAAGAGAAAATAATAAGAGGGTGTTATCTGTATAAGAACGCAAACGATAGGAGTAGGGGATTATAAACATTAAATTGACAAAAAGAATTATTGGACATTGTAGAAAATGAATCTCGTTGGTTGGTATAGAAGTAGGGGGAAAAACGAAACATCCATAAAATCTGAATGATCGCTAAGAATCAAAACGAGAACTGGGATGAGAAATAAATAACATAAAAAAATCGCGATTAAATCTTGCTCCAGTTCACTTACCATCACAAAGCAAGATCCTAAAGATTTCAGTCCTACAGTTCTTTCTAATCTCCTCTGGAGCAGATAGAACAAAAGGAATTAAAAAAAAACAAACTCTGTGACTTGAACACCGACACTTTTTATACTCAGTCGTCACAGTTCCAGGTTCCTTTCAAATGGGCAGAATGAGATATCTTATAATTTTGAGAGATAAAAGAAAAATCTTAAAGTTGGACGCCAGGTAAAATTGTACGCTCTAGTCCTTATACTAAAACTATTCCTGTTCCCAATCGGAAAAATATCATTAAAAAAAAAGTTTAACTTTGGATTACGCTATCTACAATTTTGACTAAAGATAAGAGATTCAAAACTTTCTAATAATTATTAACTTGAGAGGCACAAAAGATTCATCAGTTTATGGATTTTTCCTTTTCATCCAGAGTGTGGTTAAAAAGGATCTGTTAGAGATGATGTTTACAATGATTGGCTCCTAAAATATTGATATCAAAACTAAGAATCAAATGTTTACTCATTTAAAAGGATTGCAAACTTCACACGCCAACACTAACATAGCAATAATATGGGAACTGTATTTTATGTCTCGTCTCCTAATTATTAATGCTTAGCAGAATGGGAAAAATTATTTTCGTTTAGCAGTTTTTCTTTTTTGAATTTCTTCTAAAGTTTGTAAATCTAAATTGTGCATGATTAGATGATAAAAAGTGTGCATACTTTGATTTGATTTATTTTTAAGGGCATATCAACTTCTTATGGGCAATTTAAAGTAGAAATTAGATTAATTTTAATTTTGTTTTTATTGTCACAACTATTTATATTTTCCACGCTACGATCATTATAAAGGGCATATCAACTTCTTGTGAGCAGTTTAATACAGAAATTAAATTATTTCTAATTTTGTTTTTTATTATCGTGACTATATTTTCAACGCTGTAATCGTTTTTAGAGGCAAATTAACTTCTTATGGGCAGTTTAATGCAGAAATTGCTTTAATTGTGATTTTGTTTGTTTTTATTATCATAACTATTCATATTTTAAACGTTGTTATCATTTTTAAAGGCATTTCAATTTCTTATGGGCAGTTTAATGCAAAAGATAGATTAAATTGAATTTTCCATGATAATCATAACTATTTATATTTCCAAAGTTGTTACCATTTTCTGTAGCACATTTTAAAGTAATTATATTTAATTCTAACAATTTACTTACTATAATATAATATGAAGTAAAAATTCATATTTAATGGTTATCATTTGCTTGCAGACAAGTATATGGTTTCAATTATTCTAATCCAACACCAATAAAATTGCAAGCAATGGCTTTAAGAAATTATTTATAGCACATGACGCTGTAGAATATACCAACTGCATTTATGCAGTGGGGTAAGACCTACTAACGATGTATAGTATATGACATTAAATACTAAACAATCTGATGGTAAAGCTACCGTAAAACGAGAACTCTAGGGGATACTGAGTACCCCTTCATTACCATAGTTCCCAGGTTCACATTGGCCCAGGTAACACATGATACGATCCTATCTCTGGTCAAATAGAAATATTTGGCATTTAAATGAGAGCAAAAAGTGACTTAATCCCAATTGATTTGCTTGAAATAAAATTGTTTTATCATTTAACTAAGTGTAAACAAATAAGTAATGTTTAATTAAAATTTCAATTTGCAACCATTGCTGAAATCATTTAACTTTGCTGACTTATGAAAAATTGAAATGGAAGAAATAAAAGCATTTGGTGATTTAACGGTCTGTAAACAAATGACTGATATTTAATTGAATTGCTAATGATGCATAGCAATATTTAGAATCATTTATCTTTGTTAACTTACGCCAAACTGAATTGTTAGAAACAGAACTGTTTGGTCATTTAACTGTGCGTAAATAAATGATTGATGTTTAATTGAATTGCCAGAGACAGATCATACACATCTAACATATATATGTATAAAAACAGAACCTACAATGGATGATATGCCACAAAACCAAAACAAACTAAAACAAGTCAGATATAGGACGCGATGAGGTATTTCAATTCCGAGTTCTTTGTGACTTGGGAGTTAAAAAAAGAAATATTAGTACACACTCGCCAGAACTTCTGAGAACGATGAGTATGTGATGCAGATTCGTGCACATCCATAAACATCTCCCCTTTTTTTGCAGGGGAAGGGATTCTTACCTTCTTCTGAGGATGCAGTTCGTGTAATTCCAACTTAATTGACAGGGCTGTGTAAATACACGCTAAAAGGGATAGTATGCATATGCACGTTTATTTACTGGTGAATCAACATATATATATATATATATATATATATATATATATATATATATATATATATATATATATATATATATGGAAAATCAACTAATTTCAAAACTAAAAAGAGGGTCAATTTTTGAGCAAAAAATTGGCTTGAATCGTTTGAATTTTTGTATTTGTATTTTTACTTTTATTTACTAATCGGCACTTACTCGCTGCTATTAAAATGTCTTTGATATTTTGCAGTCGATAATATTTAACGTGCCAGGCAAAATTTGAAGGATCAAAACACAAAATAAATTTTGAAAAAGATTTTGCTCCAAGATTATTAAAAATGCATTTCTTAACCAATTAAAAACCTTAGCTTTTTTAAGATCTAATTTCGAACTAACATCAGTCTAATAAATAAGCGATGAAATAGGAGCACATTCAGTATATTCATTTAAACCCATTATCACATAATTATTTTGAATAGAACGTAAAGAATTTGTTTGCATACGTACTTGTACTAACATTGTTTCCCCAGATTATGTTTTAATTCCATATCTTTACATGTTAGTACATAAACATGCTTTCTCCCCTACATTATCCAAATATCTTTTACACATACAAATATATACTTATTAGATTTAGACAACGAAAAATGGTAAATATAATGCATGCACATGTCTTTCCTGTAATGTAAATTTTAAGATTAATTTATCCAGACACATATAGTCATTTATTTGAGATTTTTGTTTTCAAAAAATTTTCACTCAAGTTAAAGAAAGAAAAAATAATTGAATTTGTAGATTGGCGTATTATTCAGTCATTTACACATATTTTCACCATCCCAGACATTCACACATGTTATCTATCTATCTATGAGAGGGAGGCTTAGATAGATAGATAGATAGATAGATAGATAGATAGATAGATAGATAGATAAGCATTTCTTGACACGGGTAATGAAAAATTTTCGAAAATATTATTTTTAAAAGCTTTTAATATATTGACATTCAACATTCAAAATGTTATCAAGACAAACTTTAAGTTTCTTACTGCAACTTACAAACAACCAATTAAACCCCTCTTAAATCTATCTACATCTTTGCAATGTTCCAGAATTTCTGTGGCTTGTTCATCGACACTTATACTATAATAAACCATTTCAAACTTTTCAATAAAATCCTTCTAAGATTCTAGTGTTCAATTTGTAAATTGTATTCTGCCCCCCTTCTATATATATATATATATATATATATATATATATATATATATATATATGCACACTACGTGTAACTTACGAAAACGTGCAAGTTCGTTTTACATTTCCTGATGGTCTCCTAGAACTTTTACCTTTACACAAATTTCCCCTTGTTTCAATTTATGCTATCAAACACTTACGCATTGCCTGTTTATGGGAGCTTTCCTGAAATACGTTATAAAATATACGAGGGTAGCAGAATTAGTCTCCCTTAATTAAAACAGACAGACTTGCTTCTAAACGAGTAATTTTTCTTATTCAATCTGAAAATGGAAAAGCGAGGGTGTTGAAAGTTATAATGGTTACGTCTCTGTACAAAACAGAGTATTGCTAATTTCAATAAATTTAATAGTTCATTCTTACATAAAACATTAGAAATTGCCTCAATCGAAATTGATAAGCTTTCTTTATGGATGGAACATACACAATTTTACGACTCTAGAAAACCTAACTCATTTTTGAATTACATAAATGGCATATAAATAAATCAATAGACGTAACAGATGATAGAATTAAGAAAGTTTTATAGTCTCATTCGGATATGCAAAGCTATTAGGCTTTAGGTACAAAAGTATAAGTAGCTATAAAAATATAAAAGTCTGTTTTATATTACTCAGAGAGAGATTTTGTCAAGTATGTACGTTTTATTAATGGTATTTTATTAATTGATATCACCGTTTCTCTCTCTGCTTATTTGTTATTGATCACAGTATATTATATCACAGTATAGTTTTGGTCATTCTGATTTGCTTATTAATGTGTACGGATGAGTTAGTTGTGTTTTATTACATATCGACTTTTGTCAATTATTTAATGCCAAATCCTTGATATATATATATATATATATATATATATATATATATATATATATATATACATATGGAGAAGTTCACATACCTAGGGAGCAGTGTATGATCAACCGAGACAGACATCAACACGCGACTAAAAAAGGCATGGACAGCTATCGATAAGCTATCGGTCATATGGAAGTCAGACCTGACCGATAAAATGAAGCGCAGTTTCTTCCATGCAGCGATCGTGTCAATACTGCTATATGGATGCTATATGGATGCACCACATGGATGCTGGCTAAACGAATGGAGAAAAAGCTTGACAGCAATTACACAAGAATCCTGCGGGCAATATTAAAGAAGTCCTGGAGACAACGCTCCACAAAGCAGCAGCTAAACGGCCACCTACCACCCATCACGAAAACTATCAAAATTAGACGAACAAGATACGCGGGACACTGCTGGAGATGTAGGAGCGAGTTTGTGAGTGATGTACTCCTGTTGACCCCTTCACATGGACGAGCAAAGGCAGGACGCCCAGTTCGAACCTACATACAGCAGCCCTGTGCCGATACGGGATGTAGCCCTGAGGATATGCCGAAAGCAATGGACGATAGGGAGATGTGGCGAGAGAGGGTCAGGAATATCCGTGCTGATAGCATGACATGATATATATATATATGTATATATATATATATATATATATATATATATATATATATATATTTTGCAAACAAATATTTGGTAGGTAACATTTTTATACAATCTAGGACTCATTTTTTCTTTAGTGTTAAATGATTTCAGGTATTGTGCACACATAACTAGTTTTTAGTATTGGTATCTAATATAATCAATTCAATTTCGCATTAGTGATTTTTTGTGCATATTTAAGCAGCTTTGTCGGCTCATTGGTCGAGTTGGTAGTGTGTTCGTCTGAAAACCTGGGTTCAGTCCCAGTTAGCGTCATACCAAAGACTTTTAAAATGGTACTTGATACTGCCTTGCTTAACACTCAGGAATATAAGATACGTATCAAGGATAAAGTGGAGCAATCCATGGAAAGAAGTAGCGCTATCCCCTACACATCGGTGTAGTAGCTATAGAAAAGGGAGCCTTCTGGTCACCCTCGACTACGGTCACCAATTTTACTTTTTACTTATTGATCCATAGATGAAACCCTAATACGTATTAACAGTCCGAGTCAAAGTGGACCAAGGAGTATGGACTATGAAGGTGTATTCCACATTCCGTAAAGCTCCAAGGCTGGAGCCTCACCATCAGATAGTCATAGAGTTATATCCTTGACACTTGCTGGCAGTGGGGGGATCACTCATATGCAAAGATTCTATTGGTGTCTCCTACAAGCCCAGCTTCCTTGGTTGATTAATGTATAATAACTTTGTAAGTTTGTTTTTATCAAAGCTCTACGCCTTGATCAAGTTGCGACAGTAGGTCAGTTACTAAAAGGAATGAAAGTGGTCTTCATTCATTGTTTTCTTTCAATTGAACTGGTCGTCTAAGTACGGATTAAGAACACAGCCTGCTCTAAGTGTACTGATTATAAGAGTAAAAAGATAGTCATATCTTCGTTATGTTTGATTAAAACATGCAAAAGTCCATATTTTTTCATACACGCTTACACAGCAATCCACTCAAAGAAACGTTACTTTTGACAAAAGATTTTTAAAAATGTTATTCATTCTTATTTTTAAAAAGTCGACATATGAAGTTTTTATTATTTCCTTTTTTATAATTAAATTTGCATAGGTTAATCAAAATAGTGTGATTTAAATATAAGAATGTCCGTTATGAAATGTTATTTAAATATAAGAATGTCCATTATCAAATGTGATTTAAATATAAGAATGTCCATTATCAAATGTGATTTCGATATAAGAATGTCCATTATCAAATGCTACGTATTGCACAGTTTTGTACATGGTGACGATGTATTATTAGATAGTTGGATTGAAAGCCACTGGAGAAGCATAAACATATTAAATCATTACTTATTTATATATTGAATTTAGTACATTAAGTCTGCAACGGAATGACAATATTTTACATGTTATAAGAATTATTTATTCATTATAAAATGAAAAAAATTAAATTCATTGTAGAAGTTATCTTTCAATGGACAAAATGTCATTGGTGTGAAATGCGTCGAAGCATCGTCACTGAATCAACGTAAAAACGGAGGACACACTATCTAAAATAATGTTTTTAAAGTATTCCAGACAAATTCTATAGCAAAAGGCAAAGAAACAAACATTCAAAATATCAAAATCTTTCATGTTATTAGTCGATTGTTTTTTTATTATTTTTTTTTTCAATGTCGTGAGTAGACATGAGACAAAAGAAAGGAATTAATTAAAATTCGTTAAATTAATGTAATGCACATAAAGAAAAGACATCACCGACTTTTGCTCACAAACAAAATTTAATTTAAAGAAAAAAAACTGAAGTAAATTCTCTGGCATGATTTCGTTGCAAGTTTAAACGTGTAACCTAAACGTGAAGAGCGTTCACTCTGTTCGAAAGAATCATCATTTTCAGTAGACAAAATTTAAAGTCAGTGAGAGAAAATAATGAAATAAAAGAGATTCGAGTAATGGCTGGTCGATTGTTTGAAATATCAGCTTTTGTTGAGCTACTTAATGCCAAAGTAAGTCCTTTATATCAAGAAGTTTTCTCAATCACTATTACATCGATAATTTAGAATAAAACAAAATGATTTCCAGCGTACAGTGACTAGATTTATTATACTTCGATAAATTCATTGATACGTCTAAACCACAATCTCCTCTAGAATTTAGAGGACACACACACACACACACACACACACACACACACACACACACACACACACACACACACACACACACACACATATATATATATATATATATATATATATATATATATATATATATATATATATATATATATATATATATATGTAATATCAAAGCCCTGATATTCGATGAATGCATGTTTTCGTATATGACAGATTAACCAACGTTACATCTTTCGTTTTTTTATGTCCTTGTAGGTAGGTGATGATATGTCTCATCGGAAAATTATTTTCGAATGAAAGAAGGAAGTGAAAGAACGTGAAAATTCTTCGCGTTCTATTATTGTTAATAGTGTTTTGTTTCTAGATGTACATAACATAATAAGGGTTTAGAAGTTTTATTTTAATCTATTTATTTAATTTTGAAAGAAAAATAAAGGTAAGGGTATTTGTTGTCGATTTTAAAATGTTAAAGCCCATATATAAATTAGGAATTATTTTTTTTAAATAACAATTATGTGCGTAGTTAAAATTTCTTTTAATTTAAAAAAGAACAACTCTTTTATTATGAAATTAAATAAGATGACGCATTAGATGTGTAATATAATTAGGGGCCCCGGTGGATTGTATAATTACTAAGTTGTTTCCTTGCTAGATTTAGAGGTTGACCATAGAACGATGAGAAAGAGGTTCGAGGCTGTCTCAAAGTCACTCAGAGAGAAAGGTTATGAGGGAAGAGCAGACGGGAAGGTGAAAGGCCTAAGGCTTACTCGAGATGGTAGCGGATGGCTGGGTTAAAAATTGAAATGTATCAGAAGCAAATCGGCGACAGATTCTGACTGGCTGGAAGAAACTGAAACGTAAAGGCCATTAAATGAGATGCAGGCAGAAAACAGGAAAACGAAGAGTTGGATATCAGCTTAGGAGAAGCGAAGATGGGCCGAAAATTCCTGCACCCACTTTGGATTGACCTCCGCTAAAGGGGTTCCACACCAGCCACGAAAATATGAAGACAGAAATCGAGCAAGTACGTGTGAAAACTCCAAAAGAAAACGACTGGAACAGAAAAGTCGATCTCAAGGTCTATGTCGGCCTCTTCCGATTCTCTCTGTTCTTGACTTATTTTCATGCTCTTTTTCTCTCTTTCAGTGACCAGCTGGAAAGGATAGTGATAATAAAATTCGTATCAAACGAAAAAAAAATAAAGCAAAAAAACAGACTGTATTTTATGTGTCTATTACTTTTTATTGAGGTTACGAAGCGGTTCTGACTGAAACTTGAGGCGTACCGCTACTCTAATTGACCCAATAGAACTGTGGTGATAGAATGTCTACGTGGTGCAGTAGCTCTACAAAGGCCTGCAGAGAACTCTGATGATGCAAATGTCTATTTGGTATCGTAGCTTTATAGATATTATTTACGATAAACATCTATTTTAAATATATTTTAATTAGTTTTCTTATTGAATAATTGGTAAAACTAATTTAAATAAGGGATTTAGTAAATATTTAGAAATAATTGACTTAAATAAAAGCTACGTGGTGCATTCAATAGGTTTCCAGACTTTTTTTTTTTTGTACAGACATTTAACATTGTCGTAGACTTTTGAAAATGCAGTATGTTATTGCTATACATCTTATGAAATGACTGATCAATCTTTATGATTTTAAGTTCAAAGGAACAGTTACTGCAGCAATTGGAATACACCCTACTAAAGCCTGATTGGCACAGCTGGTGAATTTTAAAAATGCAATGAGGACACTAAGAAGAACGTTATGCAATAAAATTCTGTTTTAAACTTGGAAAAAAATGCCACAGAAACGTATGGATTTCTTCAGACTGCTTTTCGACCATCTTGCATGAATCGAGCATCAGTTTTTGAGTGGCATAAAATATTCGAGGAATGCAGAGAGTCTGTGAGGGATGATGAGAGGTGTGGGAGGAGTAAGGAAGTCAATACACCAGAGTTGATTGGTCGAAGGGTTAGGGTTCGGGTTAGGGTTACTATGTTGAGGTTTTAAGAGAGTTCAGCAAGAGATTGCGTCGGAAGAGGCCAGCACTCTTCAAATCGGGTCAGTGGCATTTCCACCAGGACAATGCACCAGTCCACAACTCCATCCTTGTCAGAGACTATTTGACCAAAATGGGCATCAAGACAGTTCCTCACCCTCCCTATAGACCAGACCTTGCTCCCTGTGACTTTTGGTTATACCCTAAGCTCAGAGGTTGTCGTTATAAGACAATTGAGGAGATGAAGGAGGCTGTGACGAAGGTCATTGACACGCTCACACAAGATGACTTCCATGGGGCCTTTCAGAAGTTGGATCGATACAACAAGTGCATTGCAGCCGGAGGAGATTACTTCGAAGTGGACTACAGTTTCATGTGTGTGCTATCAATAAAAGTGCCCATACGAAAAAAAAAGTCTGGAGACTTATTTAATGATCCTTGTAAGTTGAAAAAACAATGAAGCCTTTAAAAATATTATAATTATAGATAATACTGGATTCATCAATGTTTCCGTGTTTTCTACTATGTAAATTAACCAACATTTTAGAATCTTTGAAATGTACACGGAGTTTTGTTTTAGATTTAGTTTCACTTATGCATATACATTTTCATCGTTTCTGAAGTAAATGAAGAGTTATTAAACATGTTTTTAATCTATCTTGATTTCTCCACAGTGCATTTTTTAAAAATAGAGCTGAAACACGTGAATAAATAAGAGCCAAGAGCAGATTTCATATGATTCTTCTAAATGCTCTCATTAATTACATTCCTAATTCTTTCAGAAGTGTTTGTTACTGCCTGGATATCGTGGGTATTCATTATTTCTCGAAGGGTGTATTTGAAATATTCCGTAAAATAATACATCTATATTATAGAGTATCATAAGAACAATTTTAATTGGAAAGCTTTAGTCATTTTTTTTGTTCATTTTAAAACCTTTTATTTTTGAATGGTGTGTAAAAAAATTTGGACACACAATTGTACAAAGTAATTTTGCATATAATCATGTTCCTAATTAAAAGCTTTTGGAATACAAATACTAAGGCTGCTAAAACAAAGACCTATGATCGGTCAATTTTTATTTTACTATCATAAAATCAGTTAAAATTGATATACTGATTTTTATTAATGGATTTGTGACAAACTTTAAATACCAATTTGGTATTGTTATTTATTAATTATATGTCATAAAAAAGGCAGGGTTTGTTAGTTTCTAGATCATAGGTTATATTTTGTTTAGCTACTCCGTAATTTTCTTCTTAATTGAGGTATATATAAATAATAGATCTTCTCGGAAACAGAAATTACTATGATATTTTGGCATTATTATTTTTATGGTGTCTGATCGAAAATAATAAACAAATCTCTCTCTCTCCCTCTGTCTCTCTGTTTCTTTCTCTCTCTCTCTCTCTCTCTCTCTCTCTCTCTATATATATATATATATATATATATATATATATATATGTGTGTGTGTGTGTAAAATATAATCATACAGAAATAGATGAGTACGCGTATATAGAATACATACACTTATATGAATATATACATCTTACATTATGAAGAATAGAGATTTAAAAAAAAATACAAAGGTGATAAATCAATCATTTTGTGATTACTTTCTATTTCTATTTTTTCACATACATAAGTGAATGTGTATTTGTATGTTCATGGGTCATTTAACACACACACACACACACACACACACACACACACACACACACACACACACACACACACACATATATATATATATATATATATATATATATATATATATATATATATATATATATATATACTTATGCATGCATACATACATACACACAACAATACAAAATATACTCAGTGAAATACAAATTCATACACAGGCACATGCACGTATATGCTTACGTATGTGTTTATATATATATATATATATATATATATATATATATATATATATATATATATATATATGCAGATATATTCAAATTAACTCTCATACTCTTCTGTGTGTTTATTTATAAATTATTAATGAATTTAAAAGGACATTGGCTGCAACTTCTACAGGATATCCATCCATTTCACTAGTTCTGTGTTTTTAGATATCTTTTAATTTCTTTATGAATGTCTACCAAGTAACTGGTGGCTTCTCTTCAGGTCAAAATGGGACCACAACAATTTAACTCGAAATGCCGGGAATTAACAAACGAACATATTGATTAAATCATTTATCTCAGTCTTATCTAATAACTAGATGTCCTAAATGACCCAGCCATAATTTGTTTATGCTTTTTATTTATTTAGTGAATTATCATATTTTACTTTTTTCTCTTTTATCTAATTATATTTCCATCCAAGTTATTTTCATATTCCTATAATTTTTCTTTTTACTTTATGATGAACGTATTTAATTTTTATATACATAATTACGCACTAATTTTTCTTTGCCTCTGGCAGGTCTTGAAGCAAATGAGACTTAAGATAACACTGTCTGCAATACATACATACATACATACATATATACATACATACATATATATATATATATATATATATATATATATATATATATATATATATATAATTTGTGTGTATGAGAAAGTGGAAACCATGTCTAAGTTAGAATTTATACTCTCATATACACACAATAATATACATGCACTCACACACATGTATTCATATATTTATATATATATGTGTGTGTGTGTGTGTGTGTGTGTGTGTCTGTGTGTGTGTGTGTGTGGTTTATTTGTAAACTATTATAATAATATATTTTAAATATTGAAAGGAGGCGCTTTTGATTTAATTGATATCGGCATCGAAAATGGACTCTGCAAAAACCTAAACGAGGCTGTTTGCATTACCCAAAATGCTAATGCCCTTCGGATATCCAGATATGGGTAAAAAGTTGGACAGACTGAATTCGTTAACCTTCGTATGACAATCAATCCAGTAAAAGGAAAACGCTGAAGTTAAACCTGTCAAACTCTACTTAAAATTTGTTCTTGCGTTGCATCCTACTTGTACGGAAGGCAACGGTAAATACATATTATCTTGCTTGCTGTTTAAAGCATTACGATTTAATTCTTATAATTCATGTGCAATAATATAGTTTAAAGTAACCACTCTTATTTGGCTGAATGGTTTGGGTTTTAGGGCATAAAAAACTTTGTAGGTTATTTAATGCCAAATCCATTTTTATACAAACAGTCACTTCTATTTCAAATAATTCAGTTTAGGATGAGTACACAGTTTAATTGTTAAAAACATTTCTACTTCAAACTATTCATTTTAGTTTAACAATTCGAATTCAAATAATTCAGTTAAGTATAAGTATCGGTTTTCTCCACACACAGTTAAATGTCAAAACAGTTCTATTTCACACTGTTCAGTTTAGCATAAGTACAATTTCAAAGTTAAAGGAGTTCAATTTCAAGCAGTTCAGTTTAGCATAAGTACGCAGTTTATTACTATTTAACCCATTGACAGAGTTGACCTGAGAGTAATAGCAATGACTCCTGTGATCTAAAAGAAACTGGAGCCTCACTATCAGTTATTATATCCTGAACACGTAAATTTTATTTGCAAAATAACGGATAAAAAGATCGGTGATTATTGACTCAATTTTGATGGATATTAAATAATTAAAATGGTGTTATTTTTATCATTATATGCCATTGATTTATATCTTAATCTCAGTTATTAAAACTGGAATTGTTTATCTGAGAACTAAATAATTATTATTGTGAAGAAAGTTTTATGGTGATACGATAGGCCAAAACAAATAAGATTCTGCGTCGGATTCGGTGGCTAATCGATAAAGAGGAGAAGTTCTATTTTCGACGAGATGAAGCAGCTTTCAATTTATTTTTAATTCAGGGATGAGTGAATTATTTTTAGTAAGATGGATTTGTCAAAGAGGCAGGGTTGAATTCACTGAGAATTCAATAAATTTTCTACTAATTGATTTTTTCTTATCAGGATCCCTTCAAAATAATAGGTTTTCCAAAGACATAATCTTGTATGACTTTAACAATTATGAGTTAAATTAAGAAAATAAAAATAGAAAAATAATAGAAAAAAATTACCCCCCCCCACCAAAAAAAAAACAAACAAAAAAACAAACAAACAAAAATGATGTTTGTCTCATATGCTCTGGGGATAAAAACTTTGCTCTTCTCATAGAAAATCATTTTGGAATAATTTAGAGAACATTTTACAATGCCATAATTTTATTCTTTAACTTTATCATAAAATTACCTATTAAAAAAATTAGAATCTGCTTATAAATATTACATAGAGAACGTGTTTTCTTTTTTTTTTTTCTAACGTCTTGTACGTTTAGTAAATATACGTATGTCTACGTGCGCTTAGCGTAAACATTATCGTCATGGAAAACGGAACCGTTGACCAAGGTTCTAATAGTGGACGAGGCTATTTGCATTTCCCTTCGCGCAAATGCCCTTCGAAAAGGCATGATTACACATGTTCTTCCTCCAACTATATGTGAACGGTAGGGTAAACTAGCTTCTTTATCCTTAGGCGTCTAGTCTAGAAGGATAAGTCTGCAATCAAACTAGCTTTGCTCAGATTAAACATTGACAATTGTGTTACACTCCACACGTAGCAAAAGAGTAGTTTTGTTTTGGTTGGGTTTTTATGGCATATCAGATCTTGTAGGTTATTTAGTTCAAAATCCTCTATATACATATTGTATATGATTCGTAAACGTATTGATTTCAAATGAACTTTTGAATCGGGCCAGAGCTCATTTGTTTGAATACGGTTAAAAGGTTATACATATGATTCGTAAGTCAGTAGTTTGTAGGTAATCTTATTTTCATATGTTTCAAAGCTAATTTGCACAAAAATATTACTATTCTTTGAATAGTTGTATGGTTCCAAATAGTCTAACAGTAATTATTATTAATCGTTTGTTTGCACTCGCTAAAATAGTTTTAAGTCTTGCTTCTTAACAAAGTTTTATTTGCACTGCGTTTAATGGTTTCAAGATCACTGTGCAACACTAACTTTTTAATTTTAGCACAGAGTAAAAGATTTTAATGTATTTCTAATCGCCATTAATAATTCTATTCATCATTTAATTGTTACAAGTACTGCCATGTATGACTAACAGTTCAATTAAACATCAGTCATTTGTTTACAAACTGTTAAATAGTCAAGCATGTCTATTTTTATCAATTCGATTTAATATGCGTCATTTGTTTGCTTACAGTTTTAATGTCAAACAGTTCTATTTGCCTCATAGATAGGACCCTCTCAATTGCAACCACTCCGGTCGGAGTGGACCTGAATATCATAGCAATCATATTTACCAACCCCTCCACTCGGGCAGGATATGACACAAGGTCAATTTTTGAGCGGAGTTTAACAGGTTTGAATTTAGAGTTTTCTTTCTCCTAGACTAGTTGCCTCACCAAGGCTGAAGAACCTAGTCTGCCCTACTATTTATCCATAGCTGGAGGGAGAATATTTGGATTCATACCTTTCCCAAGAGTATTAGTGCTATGTGAAATGCAATCAGTCAAGTCCAGGATTTGCGACGATAACCATTACACCACGGACACTATGAATATCATAGCAATGAAGCGGTATTCTATGTTCTCCAAAGCTCCAACAGATTGTTTAACGTAATATCCAGGACATAGTTTGGGTGTGGGTCTTACTCCTCTGCAGAGATAGGGTCGGTGTATTCTACAACCCCTGCTGACTGGGCTGGAAGGAGTTAAATAAATATTAACACGTCTGTCGTCTGCAAGTGAATGAACGTGTTATTTTGTCTGGTGATCTTCAAGTGTCATTTGGGAAAGTCTCGTGATTGGACATATGAGTAGAACAAATTCTTTTAAATAAAGCTGTTTATGGTATGGACCTTAGGCCTTTCGATCGATAGGCTGGACGAGAAGAAATTTTAACTGCTAAATCTAACGCCAAATAGAGGGTATTTTGACCCGGATTTTTAGTTGTACTTTGTTAAACGAGTGACACCAGTCTCACAATTTTTTTCTGTTGGTGTTGTTGTTAATAATTCTCCCTAACATGTGGGATTGGGAAGAGAGACTCATTCATAACAGTAACCGGTATGATCAATTTATTTATTCTCTACTTTCTCTTTAGGTGTCTTCGATGACACCCGAAGATATCGGGTTTTTACCCAGGTTATTACATTACGCCTATGTCTGCGAATGTCCCCGACGACATTTGTGTCCAGTGAAACCACGTCAAAATATTACATCAAAAATTATATGATAAAACCTCAGATTAAAATAAACATGATTGCTGATGCTTTAAACATTTGATTAGATGAAACTAATAGATATAATATAACTTAGGTAATAAAATAAGGTAAAGTAAAAGTAATCTTGTGATAATAAATTGTATCCTTGCCAAGAAAGACACGAACAATGAGCCAAGATTTTTTTTAATGATATAAGTAGAAAAGTCTGAGGAATGCAAGTAAAACATTGAGCGGTAATATAAAGAAACGAGATAATATCATAAAAAATTGAAAAAAATAAAGCAAGTTTATAATAAGAAGATATTAGAGAAAGACAAACCTAAAGCAATGTTCTAATCAAATGGAAAAAGGCGTATTACTTAGCTGTGGGTATCCAATTAGTACCAACAAGAAATTTTAAATAGACTTTTGTGTAGCATTGTGGCTTGCAGCAACATATTTTACATTTACAAAGAACAAGGTTCTGCTCCACACATATTTACATCGGAACAGTAACAGAGAGTGTCTGATACGTAATACTGGACCATTCTTTAAATTATACGAATAAAAACCCCAAAATATTTTCAGTAAAAAAAAAAAAATGATACTGACAAAAAAGATGACATTTACGACATCTAGAAAAAGAGAAATAAATAAGTAGAAATGATGCAGGTGAATTAGGTGCAGAGATCGCATGTGTTCTTTCATTAGAAGAGTATCGTTCTATTAAAAAATTGTTGTTTCACGCTTCGCTTAATTTGTGAAGAAGAATTGCTTCATTGAATACATGGGTGTTAAAACCAGCATCAAAATTATACAGGGATATTATATTTACATTAATTTATGGTGTTTATAATGATCAAGATTTAGGGATAAACTAGCACACTGATTGTGAATTTATATATATATATATATATATATATATATATATATATATATCCATGGACAACACGTAAGCGAAAATGAACATGTGTAAATTGAACAAGTGTTTATGGGTATAAGCACACAAAAGACAATACACACTCACTCGAAAGCACACACACACACACATACACATACAGAAACTTTAAAACATATATATGCATATAAATATATATCTACATATATTTGTAAGTAAGTAAAGCCGGCGATTTTAGTCGTCGGTAACCTGAATGTTACTTTTTCAATAGCTACTACACCAAAGTATTGGGGCGTGCGCGACTCCATTCCTTGGATTGCTCCAATTTACCCGTACCTAACAATGCTCAGTGTTAAACAAGACGACATCGAGTACCATTTTTGATTCTTTGGTATGACTCAACCTGAGATTGAACCCCGATCTCTCGGAGCATTGGTGAACACTCTACTCATTTGGCTAATTGCCCAGTAGCAACTGAGTGTATGTGTGTAAGTGTGTTTGTATTTATATAAATATACTCATACATGTAATCATCTATATATATATATATATATGCAAAAATAATTCTTTACGAAGATCGATATCACACACACACACACAAGCAGAGAGAGAGAGAGAGAGAGAGAGAGAGAGAGAGAAAGAGAGAGAGAAAGAAACACAGACACACGCACATGAATATATATATATATATATATATATATATATAAACTACACAGTCACCAATGGTGCAGGAGAAAAGAGTTCAATCCCAGGTCGAGTAATACCAAAGACTGAAAAAATGATGTATGATACCTCCTTGCTTAACACTCAGTATTATTAAGTAGAGAGTTAGGGTAAGTGAGGCAATCCAGGGAAAGACGTAGCGCCTTCCCGTAAACATCGGTGTAGTAGCTATTGGAAAGGGAGCTTTCGGGTTGCCCTGGACTGTGGTCGGTGAACTTGCTACTTTATACATATATATATATATATATATATATATATATATATATATATATATATAGTGTGTGTGTTTTGGGATTGTTTGATTTGATTTGGTGTACTTTGGTGTTATTGCGTATCAACTATTGGTGTTATATAATGCCAAATCCATTTTTATACTCATAAACCTTTCTATTACAAACAATTCAGTTTAGCGTAAGTTCAGATTAAATGTCAAAAATACTTCTATTTCAAGCTACTCAGTTTATTAAAAGTTAATTTGTTCCATGTATTGCGATGTATCACTAACAGTTCAATTAAACATAAATAATTTATTTACTGAGTTAAATGACAAACTCTTCTATTTAAAAACAACTCTGTTTAGCGTAAGTACACAGTTTATTCTATTTGAGCCATAGATAGGGCCCTATGAGGTGCTGCCATTTCGGACCAGAATGGACCTTGGATCGATGTCAATAAATGGTAGTCTGCATTCCCCAAAGTTCCTATATTACTGCAGCCTCATCATCCGTTTTTTTAGTGTCATATAACAGGACACTCAGCGGAGAAGACTTACCAAAATGCAGAGATACTCTTGGTCTATTATTCAGTCCCAGCCGACTGGTCTGTACAAATGCATCTATTTGATTACACACACACACACACACACACACACACACACACACACACACACACATATATATATATATAAACACATACATGGGCACACGCATAAGATGCATACGCGTATACATATATACACATAAATTAAAATTTATATATATAAGTGAATATACAAATATCCCCACATACTTAAACATATACACTCACACAGACAAACAGACACACACACCCATATATATATATATATATATATACTACCAACGATGTACATACTTATTTTCGTGCCGACCATTGAAAACATAATGACACTCACATTCAGCTCACCGGCATCCATATTCATGAGCCATATATTCTAACCAGTCATCTGCTGAATAATGACAGCTACTATTTCGCAAGCATTGTTCATGTTAGAAAAAAGAGATATATTTTCAAGTTATCAGGCTAACTTCTGATTATAAATTTTGATACTTTGACTGTTACAGTTATGAAGAGTGAGACCGATTTGGATGACTTTCAAATTGTTTTGACCAGATGATTAGGTTAGAAGACTTATGAACCATACCGGCTTGTCGGTTGAACACGTGGAAATTTGGTGAGATATATTCCGCTCAGCAGTCAGATAAGTATGATATCAGTAACCTTCCACAGACCGTTTAGTCGACTAGATTGTCGAACCAAGATGTGAACGGTCCTTTCCGCTAATATATAGATTATCTTGCACAAACTGCATATATCTTTCATCAATTTGAAAGAAGAGATACGTCACAACATCGAGTACACCGATCTCGTAGTTGATTAGTTATTTATTTATAATGTCAAAATTGGATTATTTAATAATTATTTCTTTTAAATTTTAGATTGACAGATTGATTAATTTTAAAAGCATGTCAACACGACGAAGATTAATTTATGCCTAGAAATAAGTGAATTTGGTTCATTTTACGTTTATATTCGGAATTTTGAATAGTTATTTAAAAGCAATGGTTATTTTATATCAAATATTCCTCAATTGAATTACCATTACCAGAAAATCCGGCAAGCACTGCGCGAGACATACAGACCCACTGGACAACTGTTTCGACCTTATTAAGTTTCATCAGTTGTGTCTACCATGAGTTCCCTCTCTGGAGGTCGAACCAGTGACCACAGAATGCAAAGCCGAAACTCTAGTACAGAGCTACTGGTTCACATCTCACATAAGTAATTCCAAATGAATTAGTCATGGTAAAAGCGTAGTCAATTAAAATCATATTTCTGGTTGTTACATCATTTCTCGTACAGAGACACAGTCACCTCGAGGGACACTAATTAATTTGGCATGGCTTGCTTGCGGTGTGGATCAGTAGTCAAGTTTCACCTCTGTGGTCAGTGATTCGATCTTCAGTCAGGAGATCAAGTTATACCCTGTTGATGAGACTTAATAAGGCCAAAACAGCTATCCAGTGGTTCCGTATGTTGCACGCAGTGCTTGCCGGATTTTCTGGTCATGGTAATTCAAGTTATAAATGAATTCCCCTATTTAAAAAAAATGTTTCTCAAGTGTTCCTATTTGATAGAATTCCTCCTATGGCTTCAAGAAATAATTTAATAATTGACATTTGTGTACATAATGTTATATGGTTTCAAGGAACTGATAATAATCCTAAGTGAACTATAATGGCTTAAAGTTATCAATCTTAATACAAATAATCTATAATTATATGACATCAAGTTCTTCTATCGATTACGAATAATCTTTAATCTATCGATAAAACTTAATAGATACCACTATGCCTGTTATGAGTGAACCAGTGAGTAATGGCAAGGAAGAGGTTTTCCATACTCTCCATATCCCCAGAAGGATAGTTTCCCTATCAGATGCACTTTAGTGTCATTCCGAATGTTGTATACCATACGTATACATATGCAAACACAGGCAAACACAAATACAGGCGGATTCTGTTCAGGTACAAACGGTTTATTATTAACTTCTGGTTTCGGTTCTTCGACACGAGGAGAGAGACACGGTTCTTACTATGCTGACCATACTATCTGACCCCACCAACGCACAGCACGTCTTGTGATGTTTAAGATCTCTGTTTGTAGAGATCCGGAAAACCCAAATGGTCGAAATCTGACTCTCAACAGGATGCTTCAATGGCAGAAACTCAACCATCTGCCTGCAGGGTCCAATGTCAACCTTCAACTGATTCATTTTCGAAATACTCAAATTCTCAGCCCATCTCTTCTCGGCATGACGTCATCCACACTCCAGTCTCATTTCCTGTCCGGGGTTTATTATGACAATGATGATTGTCATATCCTTCGGTCGCCAGTCTAAAACGGTACCCAATGGCTATGCATCTGAACTTTAAACCCAAATAGTACAAAGCCCAACCAAACTGAATGATAAAATACCATTAATGAAAAATGATTAATATAAAAAAAATCATTCTTTAGTTATATAACACGAAGACCCTTAATAATTTTGGAATGTAGTGTGTATTACTATTCAGTAGGGGATCATCAACGCTTTTGAAACCCCGCCGACTAGGCCAACAGAAATGCTTTTATAAATGTGACTTTTACAGTGCTTTCCCTATTGCAATCCACTTTCTTGCTTATAAAACGTGGCAGACAGACACGTTTGCTCTGCAGAACATGTCACCACATAACTTTCAACAGTTAAACTATCAGTTGGTATCGTTCTGGGCCACATTACAGAATGTGCATTAAAATGTTTTACAGACTTCATCCCAAATTGAATAAGGCCTACTTTTCGCATACATAGAGAGCCAAGTCTTTTTAAAGCTGATTGTCTTAAAGGTCATCAACTCATGTTTGAGTGAAAATAAACTAAAAGGGAAAAATCTTCAGTCGCACTTTAATTTGTGCATTTTTTACATCACTGCATAAGGTATACTAATATTCTCTTTTTTTTTTTTCTTTTTACATCATGTTATATTTGCAGAAAATATATATGCGTGTATATGTGTGTGATTTTTTTCGACGCTGCTTCCTAATCAACCGAAAAGGATATCGAAACGAGGTTAACGAAAGCATGGACAGCTATCAATAGGCTATCGATTATATGGAAATCAGACCTAACCGATAAAATAAAACGCAGTTTCTTCCAGGCAGCGGTCACATCGATACTGATATATGGCTGCACTACATGGACGCTAACAAAACGGCTGGAGAAGAAGCTAGACGGCAATTACACAAGAATGCTGCGTGCAATCTTGAACAAGTCCTTGCGGCAACACCCCACAAGACACCAACTGTACGGCCACCTGCCCCCTATCACGAAAACTATTCAAGTTAGACGAACCAGACATACAGTACACTGCTGGAGTAGCAGGGACGAACTCATAAGAGATGTACTCTTATGGACCCCCACACATGGCCGTGCAAAAGCAGGACGACCAGCACAAACATACATTCAGCAGCTATGTGAGGATACGGGATGTTGTCCTGAAGACCTGCCTAGGGCGATGAACGATAGAGAGGAGTGGCGAGAGAGGATCAGGGATATCCGTGCTACCAGCGTGACATGATGATGATGATGCTGATATGTGTGTGTCAGACCTAACCAATGGAATTAAATGCAGTTTCTCCCAAGCAGCGGTCGTGTCGATATTGCAATATGGATGCACTACATGGACGCTAACTAAACGGATGGAGAAAAAAGTTTGATGGCAACTACACAAGAATGCTGCGAACAATATTGAACAAGTCCAAGATGCAACACCCCACAAAGCAGCAGCTGTACGGCCACCTACCATCCATCACCAAAATATCAAAATTAAACGAATCAGACATGCGGGACACAACTGGAGAAGTAGGGAAGTGCTCATAAATGATGTACTCTTGTGGACCCTATCACATGGCCAAGCAAAGGCAGGATGACCAGCTCGAACCTACATACAGCAGCTTTGTCTAGATACGGGATGTAGCCCAGAGGACCTGCCGGAACCGATGGACGAAAGGGGTGGCGAGAGAGGGTCAGGGATATCCGTGCTGATCGCACGACATGGTGGTGATGATGATGTGTGTGTGAGTGAAATTGTGTGTCTAAAGATCGCTTTATGAGTGAGAATAGGTATGGGAGAATGCAAATGACAACGGCAATTAATTTTGTTGCTAGGAATTCGAAATACAAATTCAATATATTTTGCCATCGTTCTTTATATCTACCGACCACTTTCTCAATTTTTCATTAATAAAAGTTTTCCTAAACATGATAAACACGAAATATTCTAAACAAGACCGAACTTTCTTTTATACCAAGTTGGATGCATGTTTAAAACATTGAATATAAACATTGTTAATTACGTTTTGAGAACAAACGTAAACTCAGCAATAACGAAGGACTATAGGGAGATTGATAATTCTCCAACAATGTTAAAATTCAAAAAAAAGGAAATTTATTTCATAATCAACGTTTATTAGAGTTATATATTTGGGGATCTTCAGTCATGTTGAAAGACATTTTATTTATCCAAGTCAATTCTCCATACAAGAGAGAGAAAAATAAAATGTAAATTAGAATTATTTAATGGTTTTAATTTTATACCTCTTCTTTTGGGGAGAAAGAAGACAGTCATTAAATACATTTAAGCAAATAAATGAATAAATACAAATATTTCTACTTTATATTTTCCATTCGTGTCAGCAGTTTCGATTTGGGGAATTTTTAGTATTGTTCATTACACTGAAAGACTTAAAGGCCCATAATCTCTTCTTTCAAAACGGGTCTTGTTGGAAGAAAATAATAGATTAGCACGTATTTTCACTGGGGCGAAACAACTTATATTTTTATAGAATGAACAAGTGTATTTAACTGCTAGTTAAAAGTCTTAGTCAAACGCGACTTAATGCATTGTCTAGTTTGAATTTTGCCTCTTCCTTTGAAGAAGGGACAGGTAATCTTACGAAGACAGTTAAGCAAATGCATTAATACAAAAAATAGATATAGATATTTTTCTTTCTTCTAACAATCCAGAAGATCATCTAAGGAGTACATGCAAAGAATCTCGAGGCAACACTACTGTTCCAAGATTTCTCCAAGATATTTTATTCCAAATACAAAAGGAAGATGAAGCAAATACTACTTGCTTATGGTTTTCCCAAAGAAACTGTTACTGCTTTAATCGTGCTTTACAAAAGCACGAAAGCAATTGTTCGTTCAGCTGATGAAAACGTAGAGTTCTTCTAGACTTTTGCAACAGATACATTAGCACTATATTTGGTAATATTCTGCTTAGATTACGCAATTCGAACATCCATTGATCTAATAAAAGAACAGTTTCATATTGCAAATGGAAAGAAGCAAATTATATTCATTCAGTCAGACGCTCACGACGCAGATAATCCAGCGCTTCTCGCAAATGCACCAGTTCGAATAGAATTCTTATTAAATGGACTGGCGCAAGCAGCAGCATCCTTTTCATGAACACAAATAAAACAGAGTAAACATGTTTTAAACAAAAAATGAGCCGTCTCTAAAATCTGCAGACCTGTTCACATACTTCGGCAGCAACAATAAATGTGAATGTATGCAAAGAAAAGATGCTGAATACTATTGACAAGTTATTGATCATATGGATATCTGATATATCTGATAAAATAAAACGACATTCCTTCCAAGATGTAACTGTGTTCATACTACCGTATAGATTTACCAAAATGGATACTAAGAAAAGGCATAGAGGAAAATATATATGGGAACCAAGCAAGACTTGCATGCTGCCATGAACAATTCCTGAAAGCAACACCCCACAAAATAGCAACTCCCATTTCATAAACTATTCAAGATAAACCCGAGAAGCGAGACACAGATGAGGATGCAAAGACTAACTCATAAGCGACGTTCTCTTATGGACTCCTACTCGTGGAAATGTCAGAGTTAGTCGGATAGTAAAGGTACTATTTACCAACCCCTCCGCTCGGGCAGGATATGACACAAGGTCAATTTTTAAGCGGAGTTTAACAGGTTTGAATTCAGAGTTTTCCTTCTCGTAGACTAGTTGCCTCACCAAGGCTGAAGAACCTAGTCCGTCCTACTATTTACCCATAGCTGGAGGGAGAATAAGGGGGTTCATACCTTTCCCAAGGGTATTTGCCCGAAAGTGAACGTAATAGCGCGACTGGAGTACGAACTCGCGAACTACGATTCCGCAGTTCATCGCTTTAACCATTACACCACGAGGACAGTAAAGGTTTACATCAGTATGCACCTGAGAAAACATGACCGGAGCTATGGATGATAAGGACGGATAGTGAGTGGAGAGAGAGAAGGAGAGAGAGATAGAGGTAGAATTTTCTGCTTTCAGAGCGACTTGGCGATGATGAAGATCAATATTTTGTAAGTAAAAACATTTGCCAATATTTCTAATAGAACCCAACTGTTTTAGGAACCATCTGGTTTAACGAAGTACATATTGTTGAAATATTAAGAAATTATTCTTCACCTGTTTTTTAGCTGTTGCTTAAAGAAATATTGTGCTTGTTTTTTTTTTTAAATGTATAACCTTTGCAGCCCAATATAGGAATTGCATATTCCAAGGGATTTATTATTACCAAATAAATAAAAAACGATGCTTGTATATCATTTTCACAGCAATGAGTTAGATATAAATAAGATAACATAAAATACTCTTGATGCGTTCTAAACTTAAGTAAAGTTACGGACCTTAGTCGAGGGTGAACCGAAAGCTCCCTTTTCAATAGCTACTACACCAAGGTGAGGGGAGGGCACTACACCTTTCCCTGGATTTCTAAACTCAAACTCAGTAAAAAAAAATGATCATTTGTAGATTAAGGAAACTGTTTCATCACACATTATCTAAGTTCGATGGAATATGTCCTGCAAGGCAGAACCAAAAACTTTTCTTTTCTATATTTGATCAAAAAATTTCTTAAGGATTTGCTTTAGATAAAAATATCAAATATTGCTCTTTGCTTTATCTTTGGTTAAGTGTATTTCTTCCCACGGCATAAATTGTGTAATGTGGTTGAAGATATGAATAAATATCGAGGTTATGAGGATAAGAGTTGATGGCGTAAAAATGGATCATGTTTTTCTTTAGTTCCAAGGAGATAGCTCGAAACAAAATTACTATTTCAAAAAGTGTGTCGGCAGATTATTTACCAGTTTAAATGCAGATTAATTTACTGTGATTTTAAATTGTAGGCAAAGAAAAACCAACTTTTAAACATGCGAGGTTAAAAATAAAACAATTTGATAGACATAGAATTGGAAAACCTGGTGTTTTTATAAAACAGGGAGCATTTTATGCTATATTATTTATATTACACTTATTGCTGAGAAAATTATATACAAGAATCGTGAATTATTTATTTGGTAATAATAAATCTCATAGTTTATGTCATTCTACACTCTGATGCAAAGGCTACTTATTAACAAACCAAGCACAATATTTCTTAAAGCAAAAGCTAAAAAACGAGTGAAATATAATTTCTGAATATTTCAATATGTTCTTAGTTAAAATCAGACGTTCCCCAAAGCAGTTGGGTTCCATAAGAAATATTTGCTAATGATTCTATTAATGCTTTTACTTAGAAAAGTATAACCAAATTTAATAAAATGAAAACAGTAAATACATTGAAGAATATTTTCCGGAGAAAATAGAGGATATCTATTCCGGCGTAGCGGCAACAACTTAACATTGTCACCTGGTCATAAATCCAAATTAACATCATTGAATGAACACTTACAACTGAGATATAATTCACTAAATTTGCCATCTAATATTACGGAAATTTTATTTCTCGTTCCGTGTAATTATTTTTAATTTATTCAATTAATAAAAAAGTAATTGTTTCTTTGTTTGTTTGTTAGTTTACGTTTTATCGTATATCAACCTTTTTAGGTTATTTAATGCCAAATCAATTTTAGACATGTAAACAGTTCTATTTCAAACAGTTCAGTTTAGCATTAGTATACAGTTTAATTGTAAACTACATTAACATTTGAAGATATTCTGTTTAGTTAAAGAGTTCTAAATCAAACAATTTGTTTAGTATAAATATAGTTTTTGTTTACAAAGTTATATGTTAAAAAAATTCTATTTCGAACAATTCAGTTTAATATAAGTACGCAGTTTACGCACCAAACTGTTCTATTTCAAGCAATTCAGTTTAGCATAAAAATGAAGTTTAGATATCAAAACAGTTCTAGTCCAAGTAATTCAGTTAAGCATAAGTACGCAGTTTAGTTCTATTTAAGCCATAGATCGGGCCCTATTAGGTGCTACTACTCCTGACCAGATTGAACCTGGGAGTGAAGGCAATGAAGGGGTACTCCGCATTCTCCAAAGCTCCAGCCTCACTTGAACCTTACCACGCTTTATTGTCATATCTAGGATACTCGTTGCGTGGGGGCGTTTTTACCCCTCTGCAGAGGTGCAGTCGGTGTATTTTACAGCCCCAGTTGACTAGGCAATCAAAATCGTACATGAACGAATAAAAACTTAAACTGGAATGTTTTGTATACAACAAAGGAGGCTTCTTTCTTTGCCGTTCCCAGGATGAGAGAAAATCAACAAAGCAAACTGAGATGCTTTTGGTAATAGAATTATTGCTCCTTAACAATGCCTGAACCCAAAGTCATAATCAGCTTTTGAGTGTACAACTGTTGTTTTTTTAGCAATGTATAAAAGTGTATTTTATTTTGTTTTGTTTCTATGTCATGAAATATACAGCGCTCAATATTTTCAATAAAGCAAAGTTAAAATGCATTTCCCATATATATGAAGTTACGAAAATCTTACGCTATTTTCATGCTATCACTTCAGACCTTAGTAGATGAGAAAACCTGGAAACATTTTGATATCAGGTAAAATGACATTTTCTCTACTTTTCAGGGGTTTAGGATTATCCCTATTGTCAGTATTGTTAGATGAATCCTACAGGTGGAAAACTGGTTTGACTGTGCGTCTGCCGTCTCGATCATTAAAATTCAATACGATCTGTGTGCATGATGTCACTTAGATCATAAGCTGGTATGCAATTACGAAATTAGACTGTTCGGTTTTTTTTCCGATTACCCATCTGTGCATATGTCATGTTTTCTGTGCGTATACCTAATGTGTGCATACATGTTTCTCTTTCTCTCTTTTTCTCCCTCTTTCACACACACACACACACACACACACACACACACACACACACACACACACACACACACATTACACTCTAGAATACATATACATCTATTTTGCATTTGCCAAGCCATGACGATACAGTTACAACTTAACAATGCATCCACCTGAATGTAAGTGTTTTTCTTAAATGTCATATAATGACTATAATGTTTGAACAAACGGGAATATACATATATATGTATATATATACGTCTTTTACGTGGAAATTAGATAAAATAGAAAGTAAAAAGAAACCCTTTCACATTTTATATACTCTTAATGAAGAGTTCTAACGCTTTGAAATTCAGCTGAGACGATGTTTTCTTAATCAGTTGGATTTTTCGTAATTTGATAGCGTTGAAAAGCAATTGTTCTCAGTAGCATATAAACAGTTCGAGTCACCCAAACACGTGCATTCTGAGTGAAAGTAATATTGTTTTCATTACTGGCTGGTTCAAGCATAGATAAACTTTCTGGACCAAAAAAAATAAAAAAATAAAAAAAAATAAAAATAAAGAAAAGGTAATATGAAGCGTCCTGCCAATCAATAACAACTTTAACTGCTATCAAAGAAATGTGGCAAATAAATATGCTGTACGTATTTTTAATGAAGTTACTATTTTATCATTCGTAATTTGTTGTATAATATTGCTTCAAATATACTGGCTTACAAAGGTTATAGAGCATGAACTTTATTCTCTATATCTGTCAGTATGGATACAACTGACACCGAACACGCAATATATAACGGTTTAATACTTAGTACGGGCACTACCGGGATGTGATATGAAAATATCAGTCTATCATTTTCAAAATATGATTGATATTCGCCACTGAATAATTGATAATGAAGAAGATTATGCACTCAAAAAAGGCTGCGTAAATTGATAGTTTTTTCTCATCAATAGCCTACACTTTTATCGATTTTTATATATATATATATATATATATATATATATATATATATATATATATATATATATATATATATAGTGAGATTTGCATTTAAATGTGAATGCGTTTAGGTGTACATCCTAATATATCTTGGGGCTCTGCTTGCAGTTTTGGTCGGGTGAAGATGATGCCAAAGATACGCTGATTGTAAGACACTCCCCGCAAAAAGAATATTTGTTCTGACTGAACACAAAATTACATCTGATGGTGAGGCTCCAGTTCTGGATATCTGGGGAGTGAAAGCTGTCTTTTCCTTGCCTCTGACACAGGGTGATAGCACCTCTAAGGATTCCATGTACGTATCAAATAGATCTCTAAAAAATAGTCTTATTCGTGTGAAAACTATAAACAATTAAATTAGTTCTGTTGCCGTCGTAATTAATATGATAAACTGAGACACTGTATAATACGATTTTTCCTGAGAATATATTTCTATTTCCTCTCATATCGTGGTTTGTCCTTTAGTTAATATTACAAGCGTTCACTAACCAGAACGTAACAAGCGTAAAGGTTAATTAGTAAGTCTTAGTTTTCTAGATCATTACAATTGTAGCGAATTGGGTTTGGTTTATAGCATATCAACCTTTGCAGCTTTTTGTAGCGTATTAATATACTCTAAATACTTAACACTGTTCGTCTTATGCAGCAAAAATTGTACATAACTAATTCAGATTTAGAATATGTCTAATAAAAAAGAAAAAATATTTCTTCCTTTATTCTAATTTTTCAGTCTATCCTTTCATTTATTTTTTTCTTATTTCAGCATCATTCTGATCTTTGGTTCATGCTTTTTGTTTCATTTTTCAATCTTTCTAGAGTCATTTTTTTGTCACATACTTTTACATAAATTCTTTATTTTTTATTTTATTACGGTCTTCGCTTTCTGTGCTTTCCTTCGATAAATTCCATTTTAAATGTTTCTTTAGATTTTATCTCATTTCTTTTCTTCTTTGTAACTTCTTTCTTTATTTCATTTTTCCTTATTTTATGCTTTCTTTCCAAACCTTGTGTAATGTTTCTTTTTTCCAGTATATGTCTTTTTATTGTATCTATTCTGTTCTTTCTTGGTTTTTCTATCAACTTGCCATTATTATTTCTTTCTACGCCCTAGTAACTTACAATGGACTTCTTTTTTTCTTTATTTTCTTCATTCCCATCTTTTATATTCTTTCTTTCCTAGAAAACAACATAATTCAGTTTTCTTCTTAAATATACCTTTTCTTTCTTTCAAACAAATGTTGTTCTTTCTTTCTTCCAAAATTACTTTATTCACTCAGCTTCCATGAAATAACCTCTCTCTTACTCTCTCTCTCTCTCTCTCTCTCTCTCTCTGTTTGTCTCTTTCTCTCTCTCAAGTTTTAATCTTTGTTCCCACCAGCCTTTATCCATCTAAACTTATTCCCAACATTTACCTTCTTTCTTTCTTTCTTCCTTTTTTTCCCTCTTTCTTATGTTACCTTGTTTTTGTTTTTTTCCCTGAAACCTTTATTCATTCAGCCTTTTTTCGTCATATACTTTCTTCATTCTTTTTGGTTTTCAAGGGTTTTGAAGATTTTACTTTATATTTCTCCAATCAGCCTTTATTTTTCTTTGTTTCTTTGCAAAATATAATTACTATTTTTCCCCTTTTTACTTTAACTCTCCTTTTAGATGCAAATGTCAACATCGCTGCACAATTATTTAGTACAATGAAATAGTGTTAACTATTAGAAAAAATAGAAATGACGTTCACAACATGTCCTACCTTTGAAATTTTAGCGTTATCAGCAGCAAAATGTTACTTTTACATGTAACGATATGAGCTGATGGCAACTGGAAGATAAGCTGGACGATTTTGAGGACAGGTTCAAACATGGTGAACTCGGTCAAGCAGAACCTATTTATGATTGATGGATCTTCGGTCATTCTAACAAGACAAAGAGGCCGAATCTATATGAATAAGAGTCTACTCTCTCGTCTCGAGCCAACTCAAAGTATATTCATTTACGGTTCATTTTGACTACTTCAAGGTTTTAGTATTCAGACGCATTTTCCAACCCCTTCATCTCCAAGTCTCTGCTTAATTATGGGCGCCACTCTATGAAAGTAGATTCCTAAATTTAAAAAATAAAAATTTTAGATAGATGTTTAACTACTGTTATAAAGATTTTGATTTTTGAAATTAATCATTGAAATAAAAAAAAAAACAGGCACTACGACTCTAAACCAATAAGGGCATGATATTGTGCTAAACAAATGATGATGCGATGTTGCAAGAAGGACGCAATTAAGCGTCAGCAATTATTCGTACTTCTGGAGTTCAGCTGTATATTTCAAGATTGAATAGAAGGTGCAAAATCCGACCCATCCAGCATTTCAGAGTCACGTGTGTTACCATATTTGCACTATATATGCTATACAGAACTTTCCTCCATACGATAAACGTGGCAAACGTTCATCCGAAGATATTTAACTGATGGTGGGTTAGATTTTAAATCTCCAATATACGATTTTTAGTTTTCTATGCGATCCCTTTGGACAAACATATGTGAACTAAGAGAGAGAGAGAGAGAGAGAAAGAGAGAGAGAGAGAGAGAGAGAGATAAGTTGTTGAATTTTGAAGTAAAGGGTAATAGATGTGTACTCTGGTATTTGAGCAAGATCAATTCCTCAATAGGAAGCGGCTTATGAATCAGGTCAAGTGTCACCCTCATTAATCAATTGTTCGTCACATCAAATTTCCTCCGTCACTCCGGATTCGGGAAGGACCAACAATGTTTGGTTTGGGTTGGTTTCTTTGTTTAATACCATATCTAACTTCGTGGGTCATTTATTGTCAAAGCCATCCTACTAGAAGAACGGTAGGGGTGCTATTTAACTCTTAGCTGGAATGATACGTGGGTTCTATAATTTTCCCAATGGTATTTGTTCAAAAGTAAACGTAAGTCGAACTCGCTTACTACGATTCTGGAGTTCAGAGCTTTAACCATTACACCATGCGGGCATCCCCCCAAAAATGTTACAAAAAGATGAGAGCAACACTGTCAATATCGATGGTGCCCCTTCAAGATTGACGAAATGAACCCAATGTCTAATTGTAGTAATTTTCAATTCATCATTTCTATATTTTAGAGCCAGACATTCAGAGTAAAATAGTTTGAAAAGTAAAGCAAAACTGAGCCTTACATCTGTGAACCAGGAAAATTCTAAAACAGACTGTATTCATATGGGCAAGTATTCGTTTTGAAACAAAAGCAATAAACAATACGTAATTGACACATATATAAATAAATAAATCCAAAATAATATCCATTGACCACTTTAATAATGTCCACAATGAATATAATATAGCAGCAAAGAATTGGTTCATTATATCATTTTCTTAGCTTAGACATAATTGGATAGCACAATATAAGCCTAATAAACAACGATTGTAAATAAGGAAAATTGAGAGAGAGATTGATGGTCTGATAAACTTAATGTTGCAGAGAGAGATTGTTTCAAAGATAGTGACTGATGGTTGACAATAAACACACATGTTGACGTCAAGTTAACGAGAATCTATCGCAAAGTCACTCAGGCAGAAATATATAAACAGAAAATAATTACTAAGTATAACGTATTCAGAGGTACAGAAATGAACAGACTATCATTGATTGTTATGACTAGGTTGAGATTGATTAATATAAAAAAACGTTTTGATTGATAGTTATGAGCTGGCTAACATATATATATATATATATATATATATATATATATATATATATATATATATATATATATATATGTATATATATAGAATAATATATATATATATATATATATAGAGAGAGAGAGAGAGAGACATTGACCATGCTTGGACAAATTTCCTTGCCTCTGTCTCTCTGTCTCTCTTTCTCCCCCCATCAATAGCTAGCATCAATCGCTCCTGGTAGGTCTTCCAAACTACATCCTGTATCCACATAGAACTGCAATAAACAAGTTCTTGCAAGTCGGTTAGAACTGACACGTCCATGTGAATAGGCCATTGGAAAAACCTAATGTGCTCGTCCTTGCTTCTCCAGCAGTGTCCACCCGGACTTCTTCACACTTGGATGATTTTAAAAATGGGAGGTAAGTGGCCGTATAACTCTTCATTCGTGGGGTGTTTCTTCCAGGATATTGAACATATCCTGGAAGCAATACCCTGCTTTTACAGTTTCCACAGTTTTTTTTCACTATGCGTTTAGTCATCGCCCATGTGGTGTTTCCGTATAGTAGTACAAACTATACCATTACAGGATAGAAATCCCATTTTATTTTATGGGATAGATCAAACTTCTATATAATCAATAGCCTATGAATAGCTGTCAACACTTTCGCTAAGTGCATATTAATTTTACTTTTTGTAGATGAGACATTGCTGCTGAGGTACGAAAATTTGTCTATTTTCAGAGGACTACCATTTAGAGAGGAGATTCCGCTTTCCTGATTAAAACTCATCTACTCCGTTTTGTTTTTGTTCACGTGGTTGCCAATTCTCCTGCTGCCAACTCAAGGCTAGGCAGCAAGGATTTGCCTGGATTAGGTGTATTTGCTAGAAGTGCTAAGTCATCAACGTGGTCTGCGTCCGTTATAGTCTCTGCGGGATATCGTCTGCTTTTTACTTTTTTAAAGAGTAAAACCATTTTTTAATTAGATGTATCGATATATATATATATATATATATATATATATATATACAAGTCTATATATTTGTGTGTGTGTGGCCAGATAGATAGGTAGATAGATACAGACTGAGATGAATACATATGAAAGGAGTATATATATATATATGTATATATATATATATATATATATATATATATATATATATATATATATAAGACAGAGATAGATAAATATGAACAGACTAAGAAAAATGAATATGAACAGACGGGGATCGATAAAGTGAAAGGACTGAGATAGATAGATAGATAGATAGATAGATCTTTATATACAGAAGCATGATTATATTGCATCCATCATTTAAAGGAATTAAAGAATGTTTTTCTGAAAAAAACCTTTTAAATGTTATTTGAATCAGTTTTTCTTTATATTCTATAAGGCCTCTGTCTGAATTAGGTATGAAAATCTATGATATCCTTTAACCTGAATGAATTGTAGTAATGTTGTCCGTATTCCCATTGAAGATTTAACCATTTTATATCAATAAACGCGAAATAAATAAACACGCCAGCTGCACCACGGCCTATTCTTCTACATATGGGATATTTGAATAATCTATTGTGATTAACAGAACCTGGCACATTCGAATGCAATTGACTGTGTCTACATAAATCTTAAGAGAATTTGCATACATTAATATATTTCGGTGAGGCTTTCTTTTCAAATCCAGTTGTTAGGATGCGATTCTATGCAGCTTGATTCTGTTTAGTTTCTCAAGGTTGTGTTTGACTAAAAAAAACAGCTTTTGGTAGGAACACGCCATTACCGATTTTACAATTTAATTCCCCATGTAAATGCATGGGTAATGCCTCATATTCCGGCATTTGAAAGGCACATTAAAGCTTACATTCATCTAGAAGTTGCTTTTCAAATCATTTTCAGTCTTCAAGCAAATTCCTGATGACATATTTGAAAAGCTTCCACAGTCTATGAAGGAGATGTTTCGAAGTGATTAGATCCCAGAATACACATGGCCTTTGGAATGCTATTGTCCTTTTATGTCACCACACGGACAGCCCAATACATTTGATTTATGATTAATTACTTTACGATGAAGGAAACCATAGCCAGCGGGAAAACACAATAATCATGAGTGAATCCAATTCCTAAAATTCTTCTCCGATAGTTTTGATTGAACCTCAATTGCAACACTATTGCTTAGCCATTGCTAGTTTCAGATAAATGAAACAACGTATGGACATTATATATATATATATATATATATATATATATATATATATATATATATTCTAATGTTTGTTTCGATAGTAATTCCTCGTTTTTAATAGAAAATATTATCGAGTATTTTAAGTATATACCTACGTATATACATACCTACATGTGCACGTGTGTAGGAGCAAGCGAGGACGAGGCGCTCTGGCAAATCGGTTTTCTTCTTAGAAAGCCAAGTTGAAAATCTGGACGGTGTTCTTTGCCTTTACAAACACAATCATGCACCCACCTCTTCTCATTTCTAATTCTTGCTAAAATAGTGAGGCAAAGTGGGCTCTTTAGCCTTGACATGATAAACTGTTTAGGAGAAGGAAAACTCTGAAGCTACTTTTTATCATTTACAGTAACTGAATTTTATAACTTGTAGTAAGTAAGTAATGTTGGCAACCTTAGTCGAGTATGACCCGAGGGCTCCCTTTTACAATAGCTATCACACACTGGGTTGCTTATTTACCAGCCTCTCCGCACGAGCAGGATGAGACGCAAGGATATTTTTTAAGTGGAGTTTAACTTATTTGAATTCAGAATTTCCCTTCTACCAGACTGGTTGCATAAACAAGGATAAATACCTTAAACTGCCCTTCTATTTATCGATAGCAGGATGGGCAATAATTGCATTCATACAGTGTATCACAAAAGTGAGTACAACCCTCACATTTCTGCAGATATTTATCTCTTCATGGGACAACACTGACAAAATGACACTTTGACACAATGAATAGTAGGCTGTGTGCAGCTGATATAACAGAGTAAATTTATTTCCCCCGGAAAACAACTCAAAATATAACCATTAAAATCTAAACCCCTGCCAACAAAAGTGAGTACACCCCTTATGGAAAGTTGTCAATATTAACATACACCATGTCAATTGTCAATATTTTGTGTGGCCACCATCATTTTTCAGAACTGACTTTACTCTCATGGGCATGGAGTTTACCAGAGCTTCACAGGTAGCCACTGGAATACTCTTCCACTCCTCTATGACGACGTCGTGGAGCTGGGAGATATTTGAAACTTTGAACACCTCCACCTTCCACTTGAGGATCCCCCGAAGATGTTCATGAAACCTTAGACCATGACATTCCCACCACCATGCTTGACTGTAGGCATGACACACATATATTTGTACTCCTCACCTGGTCGCCGCCACACATGCTTGAAGCCATCAGAACCAAACAAATTAATCTTCATCTCATCAGACCATAGGACATAGTTCCAGTAATCCATGTGCTTTGTTGACATGTCTTCAGCAAATTGTTTGGAGGCTTTCTTGTGTATCGTCTTCAGAAGAGGGTTCCTCCTGGGGTGACAGCCATGCACACCAATTTGATGTAGAGTGTGGCGAATAGTATGAGCACTAACCGGCTGACACCCACCTCTTCAATCTCAGCAGCAATGCTAACAGCACTCCTACGCTGATCTTTCAAAGAAAGCATTTGAATGTGACACACAGCATGTGCGCTTAGCTTCTTTGGACGACCTACTCGAGGCCTGTTTTGAGTGGATCCCGCTCATTTAAAACGCTGGATTATCTTAGCCACTGTGCTGCAGCTCCGTTTCAGGGTGTTTGCAATCTTCTTGTAGCCTCGGCCATCTTCATGTAGCAAAACAATACGTCTTTTAAGATCCTCAGAGAATTCTTTGCCATGTGGTGCCATGTTGGAACTTTCAGAGACCAGTATGAGAGATTGTGAGAGCTGCACTACAAATTTGAACACACCTGATCCCTATGCACATGGCCTAGTAACACATGGGCCAAGTGTCACGTTGTGTCCCCCTGAGAGAGGAGAAATAAGGAATTTCTACTAACCCGTGTTTGAATTGGCAAGCCGTCAAAGAATGACCGTTAATACAGGATAGTAATATGGCCTGTCGGAGAAAATGTGGGTCAAGCTATCTGTACTTGGTAACCTGACCCGGGTGACATATAGTAGCACTAACGAATCGCCTGACGGGGGAAGGAAGAAGATTAAGCCAAATGATTGGCCGGGACCCTAATATGGAAGTGGCACCTCCTTCCCGTCAGCGAAAAAAAGAAATAAGAAAATTAGTCTGGGATCAAACATCGTCGTGACCAGATGGGGTGAAGCGCATGCCAAGACTCCGGGAAAAGAAAGACGGAAATATCTTGGACAAGAAAGGAAAAGGAACCCTACCTTCAAGCCAGACCCCAAAAATAAAATAAATGCCGTCAACCCGAGAATAAAGAAAAAAAAAGAGAAAAATGCTCTCCAAAGGAAAGTCGTCTAAAGATAAGTAGACTTTAAAACTGTTTCTCCCTATACCCAATTATATATTCTATCTCTCTCAAGTTGAAGATATACTAAAGACGAAAAAAACAGAAAGGAAGAAAGACATTTATGTTTCTGGACTATCGGTTTATAATATAGCTGACTCGTTGAAGATGTGTATCTATGTGTAGTAAAAAGACTGATATATTTTAATGTTCCCACGTGCTCGAGTCGTTCTTTGTGTCGTCTACTACCAAGCTGTTATTTCATGTTTCTTTTTCAGCTTCTATTCGCCTTATGTTATGCTTGCTTAAAATTGTCCTATAAATTCCTTTAAAATTCTTATACAGGAAACCAGGGTTGTCGACTACTATAATTAATATTATTACGTATAAACCTAGAGGTTCATATCTTCCATTGCTCTAGGAGTAGGAAGACCAGTGGCCTTGGTGGGTGTGTGAGAAGTGTGAAATTTGGAAACCCCTTGCCAACGGCGGTCTGTCTAGCCATAAATTAATCCCCACATAATATGCCAGTTCCTACATGCCCGAGAAAGGACTCCGACCAAGGACTTATTCTACAAGGGATCAAGTGCCAGTCTGCCCCGTCTTCACACGTGCGAAAAATAAAGTCCCGTTTTGCGATTCTAGTTAATTTGCGGTCACACAAGTAACACTAATGAGTCACATGACATTTTCGAGGGAAAATGACAAACAGTACTCGATTTGGACATTTTGGGTGTAGTTTCTAAGGCGTATACTCACTTTTGTTGGCAGGGGTTTAGCTTTTAATGGTAACATTTTGAGTTGTTTTGAGGGGAAAATAAATTTACCCTATTATATAAGCAGCATACAGACTACTTTTCATTGCGTCAAAACGTAATTTTGTCTGTGTTGTCCTATGAAGAGATATACTTAAATATCTTCAGAAATATATCTTTATCACTTAATATAACTCATTTTTATTACAAAGATTAACTAATTATTATCACAAAATATGTATATATGTATACATATATTTTTATTTTTTATCCCTTTGAGTAATATAGAATAACTTCAATCTAAATGAAAACAAGGTTTTGACTATATATGTACCAAGGAATAACTTGCAGAAAGATATGTGCTAAATGCCAAAGCGTCTCTATCAACGAAAAATAACATTCTATCCCTTTGCTGCCGTATCGATTCTTTTATAATAAACCAAATACATACATACATACATATATACATACATATATTCTAATGTGTGACTATAAAAAGAAAAAAGCTATCAGCAATTATTTCTTGTTTGTGTGTGATTCATAGCAGTTGTAACCTCTGTGATGGGATGAACTGGAGCAGAATCGCTGCTAGTAGATGGAGGTGACTGACTCGATTGCTCTCGCAGAAAATCAAATTTAATGGTTGGTTGCATCTATCAATCATTATATCTTTTCCTCCGCATACAAATGATTAATTTGTTGACAATATGAAGTGTCCTGTCATCCTTGTCGAAGATACCGAAAGGGTATAGTCAACCATCAATTGGTATTAAAGATTAACAGATCGTACTTAAAATAACTTTAGTTATTTTTTTGTCAGAAACCCAAGACTTAATTTCATATTTCAAATTTTGGGAACTGTTTACGAAATAATCATTCTTTTTCATTCTGAAGCCAACACAGAACAGAATATTTTCTCAACTGTTGATAACATGGAAAATATCCTCCTTTGCGTCGTAAATGATATACTAAATTAGATATCACAAAAATCTGTTTTTGCGAGCAATCTTGAATAAGTCCAGGCGGCAACACCCCACAAGGCACCAACTACACGGCCACCTGCCTCCCATCACGAAAACTATCCAAGTTAGACGAACCAGACATGCAGGTCACTGGTGGAGAAGCAGGGACGAGCTCATAAGTGATGTACTCCTATGGATCCCCTCATATGGCCAATCAAAAGCAGGACGGCCAGCTCAAACATACATCCAGCAGCTATGTGAGGATACGAGATGTGGCCCTGAAGACCTGCCAGAGGCGATGAACGATAGGGAGAAGTGGCGAAAGAGGGTCTGGAATATGCGTGCCTGCGGCACGACACGATGATGATATATATATAATGTCCTTTATGCTATATCAACTTCATACACACTGGGACAAAAACAAAAACACGCACTAAAACACAGACGCATTCAGAGACAAAAAATAAGGGCCAGTCGAAATTCGAAACTCAAAAGATTAAACAGAACTAATCTATACACCGGCAGAAAAAAAATCATATAAACACACTCACTCATACACACACGATGACTAAACCCACATACATACGAACAATGACCCAGAATAAAACAACGAATAAACTTGATGGTATATCAAATATCAAAGACTAAGGGTAAAGAAGCATACCCATACAGATTCCCAGAACACACTTTTGGAAAAAGTAAAAAGAGAAAGAAGAAAAAGGAAGATAGAACAAACACCAGTAGAAAATATTTGTCAGAACGGTAGACTTTCCATATTATGAAACAAAACTGACACCAAATGATTAAAGATTATCTGAGGATAGCAAAAAATTATATACATGTTGAAATTGAAATCAATTTACTCCCATAGATATACTGAACTACATATATATATATATATATATATATATATATATATATATATATATATATATATATGAGTGTATATATAAATATATATATATATATCTGCTCTGATCGAGAGGATACATTCTAATTTGGGGCCGAAAAGGATAACTAATTTTAAACCATTATAGAGATGCAACAGAATCGATCCAAAAGAAGTTACTTCCCTCTGCCAAATATATATATATATATATATATATATATATATATATATATATATATATATATATATATATATACGTACCTCTCTTAAGTTTTAACATAAGGTTTTCTGTCAAGGTCTTTTTTTTTTTGACTAGATATTGCGATTTTAAATGATTCTTTTCTAGCACTAAGAATGCTTTTTGGTATTTTTTTTAGAAAATATTTAGCATTATTTTCAGTCTTTTCTATTTTTTCGTGTTCTCTCTTATTTTTTCGTGTTCTCTCGTGTTCTCTATATATACTTACCACTCTTAAGTTTTAACATAAGGTTTTCTGTCCAGGTCGTTTTTTTTTACTTGCCATTGCGATTTTAAATGATTCTTTTCTAGCAATAAGAATGCTTTTAGATATTTTTTTCTGTTGAATTGTTTTCCGAGATACCAGTTTCTACAATGCCCTGTTTATTTACAAATTATATAATTTCGTCAGAATTATAAAATAGGTATAAAACTAAAAGAATAGGTCTAAAAATAAAGAGAGAGAGAGAGAGACAGAGACAGAGACAGAGAGACAGATATAGAGGAAGGAAGCGACAGACATTGAGAAGTGAAGGAAAAATAGTGACGAGACAGATAGAGAAGAAAAACAGACAGAAGATAGTCTGAGAGTGCCGAGACAGATAGACAGACAGACGTCTCAGATAGTGTATAGAGAAAGAGGTGTATGTAGAGAGACAGATGAAGATAGACAGAGATGGACCCCCGCATATGGCCAAACAAAAGCAGGACGACCATCTCGAATATACATACAGCAGCTATGTGATGATACGGGATGTAGCCCTGAAGACCTGCCAGAGGCAATGAATGGTAGGGGGAAGTGGCGAAAGAGGGTCAGGGATATCAGTGCGAGCGACACGAAATGATTATATATATATATATATATATATATATATATATATATATATATATATATATATACTATTCAGGCAGATTGAATTTGTGGTATGTTTAAAATTGCTGGTTTTTCTCTAAATTTTAAACAAACAAGATATTATTTTATTTCAAGTTTATAACTTGTATTATTAAAAATATTCATTTTATTGATAGTTTCTTTACCTATAAGTGATCGGAACTTACATTTGAATATAGCAGAGAGAAATAAACTTTGGTCGAACCAATCACTTTGTCGCGTCCCGCTCGATTTGGAAATCTCTCTTCAATTATATAATTCTTCCAAAACAACGATAATCGGTCAAATCTATTAACGACTAATATACGTAAATATCCCTGCTGATATCTATTATCCAGTCTAATGAGTCCTTTTATCTCTCCTGGACATCACCGCAATCTTTCTCATCTAGTGTTAATATACAACATGTATTTGGGTATGTCTGTGTGTTGTATGTTGTAAATAATGAAGTGTCTTTTTTTTAGCACAAGCACTATATGTAAAAATGGACGCCTTTACCAGAAAATTTTTCACGATCAGGTTTAGAAGAAGATCATTTTTAAACAGAATATTTTTGGTTTCAATTCAGCGTTTTCATTCTCTTTAACAAGTTGTCTTACGGTAACTAAAGAGCCCAGTCTGTTTGACTATATACCTATAACTGGAAGGGGATCTGATAGATTCATGCCTTTCCCAATGGGAGCGGGAAGTTATATGCAAAAAAGCTTTTTCTTAGCCCGTGTCACTGATTCTTCTTACGACGACGATAACCGTTACACTAAACCCGTCATTACATTTTGTTAAAAAATATTGATAAAATGTCATGGCTTTGGCTCTTTATTTTTAAAGCCAATACGACTGTATAATGTTTGGCGCTAAACAATATTTTCATACATACATATATATATATATATATATATATCATTATACAGTCAATATATTACAAGTCTACGACTGACATCCGCTTATGAGTTCAAAATAGCAATATACTTACTTACACATACAGAGGCGTGTTTACCTCTTTGTGTCGTTTAGATTTATATCTAGGTTTGTGTTAATTCATCTGTGTAATTGTTGCAGGATTTCTGAATTATCTCTCCACCCCTTCCTTTTTGTCTCAGTGTCTGAAACAAAGCCCCACAATTAGTGAATCTGTCCTACACGTTGCGGATCATGCGGGTCTTCTCATTCATCGCTGGAAGGTTACAAGTTCAACCTATCTTCAGACTTACCAGCCTTAAGAATTTGCCTTTAACTTATTATTTAATACAATCAATGCCCGTTTCGACCATTAGACAGAGACGTCTCGACGGTGTTCAATCGTGAGCGATACTGAACTCGTTCAGGCCTGATGTGTTAACGCTCCACTGCTCACAGCAGTCGAATAGACTTTTCTTCAAGTGTCCCTCACGCTTCAGTGGCAAGCGCCGGGCGAAAGACTTAAAGTTGATATGATGACGTCGATGATTGATTCTGAACGTCAATGACGTCTCGGCAGTTGCCTAAGCAGTCAGGGTTCCTCCTTGAACAGCGACTGTCATTATTTAAACCTCTTGCTGCCCCAGTGTGTTGTGCTAAATAATAGCTCGAAGAATTATTTCTGTCTCTATTACACAGTTTCAACGCGTCGAGAAGTTCGGTTACAAAGCGTATAAATCGAATTGCGTAAGGTGAAAGAATGCTATCCGAATCTAGAAGTGTAGACATTTATTTATTGCCTGAACCATTGAGATGACGATTTATCTATATTATTCACTGATTTACTTGGATTGATTAACTCATCGTTATTCTTGTGATCACAATGTTTAAGTTTTGGAAACCTATGCCCTTGTTCAGGACTCTCGTTATTATCTTTCAACAGTGGAACACTGTCATCTTCGTAATGGATTTATGTAGGATATTTAAGATGAAATATGAAATTTTAAAAAAAGGTTGAAAAAAGCAAGGTACATACTGTTATACTCTGTTAATCATTATGGATGGGGAAATTATTTTTAAAAAAACATTGAAAAAAATACTTTTTAAAAAATGTTTAAAGAAACGAGTTGACATAACAGTAAATTGGGAATGCGCTATTGATACACATTGACATTTTTCATAAGCCTATTCAATAAGGTGGCAGCTCCTCTTCACAGGTATAATTAGTTGAGATTTAAACAGTTTAACGATATATATATATATATATATATATATATATATATATATATATATATGTGTGTGTGTGTGCGCGCGCTCGTGTGCGTGCGTGTGTGTGTGAGTGTTTACACCCCCCATCCCATATTCATGAGGGGTTTTAACATACACCCCCATCCCATATATATAAATATATATGCGGGGTGGGGTAGTATGCGAAGGCAGTATTTGGTGATAAAGCTTAACATCTCAGTCAACTAATCAATAATATTGTCTATATTAGGGGTGTGCTGCACATATATATATATATATATATATATATATATATATATATATATATATATATATATATATATATATATATATATATATATATATATATATATATATATATATATATATATATATATATATATATATATATATATATATATATATATATATATATATATATATATATATATATATATATATATATATATATATATATATATATATATATATATATATATATATATATATATATATATATATATATATATATATATATATATATATATATATATATATATATATATATATATATGTTAATGGGGCATAAACTGTTTTGGCCCTGTTGGCAGCCGTTGTAAAATGCGCCCAACGCAACACTTTGGGGGTGTCCTCGTGGTGTAATGGTTAAAGCGATGAACTGCGGAATCGTAGTACGCGAGTTCGTACTCCAGTCGCGCTATTACGTTCACTTTCGGGCAAATACCCTTGGGAAAGGTATGAATCCCCTTATTCTCCCTCCAGCTATGGATAAATAGTAGGACGGACTAGGTTCTTCAGCCTTGGTGAGGCAACTAGTCTAGGAGAAGGAAAACTCTGAATTCAAAACCTGTTAAACTCCGCTTAAAAATTGACCTTGTGTCATATCCTGCCCGAGCGGAGGGGTTGGTAAATAGTACCTCCCAACTATTGTTATCCTGTATATTACACTACACTAAATGATGATGAGGTTCCTGATCTGGACCTTTGAGCAATGTTGAGTACACCTTCTTTGTGATTACTATCAGGTCAACTCTTGATATACTTGAAAAATATTACCTGAATGAATGCAAATGAAAATATCAAATTGGATGACTAGTAATTCTTAGCATGACTTGAATCTATATACAAATAGAAGAATTAATGATAGGTCCTAATTCTAGCCATTTAATTATTGCAAACAAATAAACTCAGGCTCATTTAAAAATAATGTTACCAACAAACAGTTAACTTTGAAGAATATTATATATATATATATATATATATATATATATATATATATATATATATATATATATCAGGGAATAGGATTTGTCATTGGATAACTATCATGAGTTTATATATTATTGAATCAAATATCCTAAATTAACTAATATGATCAATGGGATTAATCGTTTTATAATGAAAGAGAAGTGTTCAGTGTAGAAACAGATGATTGAGCTTAATGTCGACCGTCTTTGCCAAAAGATAGTCTTCCGTTTAAAAAAAAAATTTAAAGAGAAAACCCTCTTCAGGCTGTGACGATCGACGTATTCATAATTCATTTATTTCGACACTGAACATTCATCTTTTATTATAAAAATATCAATCCTATTGATCTTAATCTATTCCACGTTTATATATATATATTTATATATATATATATATATATATATATATATATATAGGGGTACATTTTTTGATAACATCACATCACTGTCAGTTTCTGAGATTCAGGACAATCTACATGGGAATAATGATGCTTATGGCAAAATTTTAAATGATGTGGTAAGAAAATCGAAAATTCTGAGCAGTCGAGATATGAAATCTTCATAGATTCTATAGAAAATCCAAAAAGATTTTTTTTAGACAAATTCAAAATAACACATGTAGTAAGTACGAATCTTAGTAAAAAAAATCTCTAGCAGTACTGGTTTAACGTTATCTGAAATAGTTTTTTTTACTCAAGCACTAAAAAGCCAGATGGCACGTAACCGATATATCCTCTGAGAACACCCTGATCTGCTATATGTGGTCCAAATCGATGAACAGTCTTTTAAAGAATTACCATTTTTTGAAAGAATGAATATGATTGCTCTTATGTTTGGTGTTAGAGGAATTATGATCATGTGTTGCTTTACAACGTGTGGGATAAGTTGCATTGTTATTATTCAAAGATGGGAGAATGTAGGTTGATCTCAAATCTATCAATACTTTGAGATCAATAGAAAAATTGATTTTTCAGCAAGACAATATGAGTTACTATTTCAGCAACGGCAACTGTCTCGTGTCTCAGTGATTGGTTTTCATTCGTAATGAAGTGGTCTACTTTTTCTCCCAACAGTAGAAAAAGTTAGAGGAGTGATGGTAACATATGTATACAAGCTATAATGGTTGCGTGATTGGGGTATCTTTTAATCTACGAAATCTAAATCAACAAGTCTTCCGACATATTGTGCTATTCTGGTTTGGAAATCAAAGTTCATTCTTCAATTATTAGCTTTTTTTTTTTTTTTTGCTAAAAACAGTTTTGATTATGGAATTTCTTTTTACTGTTTTTTTAATACTTATTGGACACTAGGTTTTTCTTTTAATTTTTTCTTATTAGAATAACAAGATGAATGAAGAATAAATATACTTGGAAAATGAAGAATAAAAAAAGAATTTCGAAAGATGCCAAAATGACATAAGATAACTTGCAAACCTTTTATGAAAATCTGAGTAAAACGCATTATAAATCCATGATGCATTTTTAACTTCTTGACCGAAAGTTTTATATTATGTCAGGTGGTGAATGATACCGCTTGTTTTAAATGAATAAAGTAAATCACCGGTTAGCCCACATATAGACAAAAATGATAAATCCCAGACTTCATAAAGGTCATATGTTGAAGTTCATGCTGGATAGTTTAAAAAATTAATCTGAGGAATTTGAGAAATAAAATAAAGAGATAACTCTCGAGTGAGAGGTCAGACAATATTCGACCATCGGAGAGGATATGAGACCGTCTTTGTGTGTGTTTGAGCAGTGTCAGAGAGGATTTGCCCGTCACATAAGATAGGCGACCGGCAGAGTGTGTTTAAGTGAGATCAGAGAGAATTTAACTATGAGAGAGAGAAAGAGAGAGAGAGAGAGAGAGAGAGAGAGTGTGTGTGAGAGAGAGAAAGAGAGTGTAGAGAACTGGTATAGAATGTTTGAGTAAAGGAGAGTATATCCAACCTTCAATCTGGTCAGTCTGTACAGTTTATTCCTCCTAATCAAAGAGTCTATTTAGTGTCTGATCGAGCAACGAGAAATACCGTCTTGTCAGCCCTTCCCTTTCTTCTATTTGCTAAAAAAAGTCACCCGTGTTTTGATAAATTATCGATGGAAAGCCACTAAAAGTGAAATTCCTTGGGTTGGTGTCAGATAGAATTAACATCAGGAGAGAAAGGTTTTGAATCGAGAAAGAAGTCTGGAACCGGGATGATTTTTGAAAACCAAACAATGAAATGAGAATTTGACCACCCTTTGCAGAAAAAGAAGTAAAAGTGCTATTCTCCGAAAAACCCTCATCCAACATCGCAGTCCGAAGCGGCTATCTATCACACACTCCTCGAGCCACAAGGTACACAGCCATTTGTAATCGCAGCTACTGCAGTACAGAAATAGTACGGTAAATGCGTTGCGTAATTAGTTTTATTTTTGTGACGGTACGGATGCTGTAAAATCTCAGTGTATCTAAAACTAGAGAAATAAATGATACACGACTTATTCCTCATAATTAGATGCAGAAAGCTGTCGTTAGAATATATCAAATGTAGTCCAGTTTTTAACAAAAAATATTCCTTGCAAGGAAACCTTTTTACTAATATTAGAATTTTTTAAAACAAGGTTGTTTTTTTTACTTTTTTATAACAGTCCAAGAAAGGGAATCACCTAAAATGAAGTGTAAAAAAATCAATTGACAACCACGAAAATTTATGTGCAATAACTTGCAAAACGTCTTTTTGAATAATTGGTATCGTTCTCAAAAACAATCACTAAAAACTCAAAATTAGGGGTGTTTTCACTATTAATAGACGTAGTGTATTAAAGCCTCAGCGTATCTAAAACAAAAGAAATCAGTGACACATGTTTTATTCTTAATAATTAGATGCTAAAAGCTATATTTAGAATATATCAATAGCTGTTCAATTTAAATATTGGCCTCAAATCATCTGATAATCTCAGGTAAGAATTAATCTCCTGACACGATCGATATTTTTAATTAACAAGCGTTCATGGGTTTTTCAATTATATAGATTACTTCTTGATAAGTGATGTCCTGCAGTCTACCTGGCTTTTTTGATAAGGACAAAATGAGCTTGGATTAACAAGACAAATCTCAATCAATTTTTAAAGAAATGCTTTAAACTTCTCGTTTACAATCACTCCTCTAATTACATATATACGTATTCATGCTCAAATCTATATTGGCGTATATGTGAGTGTTTACTCCACACATATCAGTTATGTTTTGCTATAATGTTCCCTTGGAAGAAAGATCGTCATGTATGATTGATATATTTTATTGGTATTTTCAATAAAAGTAAAGTTGGCGATTGTTGTCGAGGGTGACCCGAAGGTTTCTTTTTCAATAACTCTACTACACCGAGGTGTAGGGAAAGACACAACTCCATTCCTTCGATTCCTTCAATTTACCATTGATCCGTACCTTGTAATGTTATTTTTAACAAGGCGGCATTAAGTACCATTTTTTTGAGTCTTTGGTATGACTCGACCGAAGATTGAATCCCAGTCTCCCGGATTATTGCCGAACACTCTACACATTAAGCCAATAGACCGCAAGGATCATTTATGCTTACAGATGAGGTAATCACGTTCATTGTAGGTTCATATTTTCTTTTCTTTTTTTTTTTTTAACTTGTTTCTTAAATTTTTTTTTTAAAACACTGCCCAGTCATACACGATAAGTTTTAAACCCATCTATTTAGGCCAACAATTTTAACCCACATTTATTCAACCCAAAGATGGGACTGTAACAGGTACGACCACTTCGAGACAGAGATGACCTAGGAATAACTGCATTGAAGAAGTATTCTTATCAACTTAGATCTCCAGAACTGTAGCCTCACTACCAGATGCAATTTAGCTTCATATCCAGGATACTTGTTTTAGAAGGGTTTTATCCCTCAGCGTATTCTTGGCCCCACCGAGAGGGAAATTTTATGTATGATACGAACTCATCAATAAAACAATTATTTTACAAGTCACTTTAATCAGAGTAATGACCTATCCACTAGATTTCATTTTATTATGCCTGGTTAAGCTTCACTTCTAAACAAACCAAAAGAAAACGCTGTTTGACCTGAACTCTGATACGCCTCAAAATCAGAATTTTAGTTGAAGTATTCGATAACTGATGAGATTTAAGTACACTTAGGTGCATAAAAATGCAGACAAGCAAAAAAGACGACATGCAAAAACAAACTTTTGCAGTAGAGAAAAGTTGTTGGGAGTTAACTTTATACGAAATTAAAATTCCTATGTTACACTTGAAGGAATGGTGGAAATATATGTAGAAGAGCGATGAAATTAGAGAAGACAATAGAAATCATTAACATATTGAGCTACAGGTGGTATTGCTTGGTATATTTAGTGCTAAGTTATGTGTACAATGCCAAAAGGCATTAAAAATGAATACTTCATCACAGCCTCATTTTTCCTCATTCATTTCAATGGAATCACAAATGGTAATATTGCATTTGGCAGTCACCATTATAGAAATAGTAAGTTTTCTTTTGATAGCTTATTATTTTTCATGACTTTTCTAACTGTAAAACATAGTGTCTACAAAGTCAAAAAGAGTACTACCCGTATTATTATCATCATCTAAAAACAATATTTTAACTGTTATTCTTAATAATATAAATGAAAACATGGTAAAGGCATTTATATTATAATTATGATTTTATATGAATTTTTAATACACGTTTTAACTCGTGGTTTTTTATGAAAATCTGAGAGACAGCAAGTCTTATCAAGTCTCCAGGACTCTATGTATTTCAATTGATTTTAATAGGATTAGCACGGTCCTTCCTTTGATCTCAACTACTCCCAGTCTCTCTTCCAAGAAATTGTGAACTGTTCCAAGTGCATTAACAACAGTCAGTATCACCCTCTCTTTCATTTTCTACCTCTTTTTCCACTCTCTGGTTATATGCATTTTTTTGTCTTTGTTTTCGCCTTCTTTCACTTTTAACTTACTGTCTGCTTCAGCGATAAAAAAAACATTAATTAACTAGTTTTTGCTTCTTTTTGATTTATATTAAGTTTGTCGTTCGTTGATCAGTTCGTATCTCAAATTCTCAGAAGATTTCATGCGTTTCTTTTTCTCGAACAGATTCTGAATTGTGCATATATTATTTGTCAGCATTGTAAAAATTTCATCACTTAATACTGACAAGATAACCTTTCTCATTCTTATATGCTAACTCATGAAAACTTTGAGTTTAAATTTGCTGCGTTTGTTTAGTATGTGATTAAACGTTTATTCTCAGTTAACTACTATCGCTATTCTTCTGTATTTTATTGAAGATTTTTTTGTTGTTGACATAATTGGTTTCTAAAGCAATATTTTGTATTGGCATTAAAAAGATAATGCTTCTCTCTTGAAGTTTCCCTCTCAAACCCAGTCAATTTTTTCCCCCAACATTTTGTTAATCTGTTAATCTCAAGGAAAGTAAACGAAAAACAAAAGAAACAAAGAAACAAAAAAAAAAACAAACAAAAAAAACAAACAAAAGAAACAAAGAAACAAAAAAAAAACAAAAAAAAACAAAGAAAAAAGAAAAAAAAACAGCTCCTGCAACATTGAATTGACTTAACTCCTGTAACCATATCATAGTGTATCGGTTTGAGTGGTATTCTAAATTTAAATACATTTTTTATCAAATAATTTGTTTCCCATAACGAAACTTGCCCGGTCGGTTGGGACTGTAGAATACACTGACTGCTTCACTGTAGAGAAGTAAGAACCCGCCCCCTGACAAGAGTCCTGGATATGATACTAAACAATCTGATGGTGAGGTTCCAGTAATAATAGAACTTCGGGGAAAACTAAGTACCCCTTCATTGTCAACGCACACACATCCACCCTGGCCCTATTTATGTGTCAAATATAGATAAACTGTGTACTTATACTCAATTGAATTGTTTGAAATATGACTGTTTAGACATTTAAACTGGGTACTTTTGCTAAATTGAATCGTTTGAAATGGAACTGATTTTGTATGATAACATGAATTGTTTGAAATAGTACTGTTCTGACGCTTAACTTTGTGTCAACAAAAATTTATATTAAACTGAATTCTTTGAATTAGAACTGTTTGACGAAACTGAATGGCTTGAAATAGAAATGTTTTTGACATTAAACTGGGTACTTATGCTAAGCTGAAATTTTAAAAATAGAACTGTCTATTTGTATAAAAGGAATTTGGCATTAAATAACCACCAAAGGTTGATATGCCATAAAAACCAAAGAAAAAAAAATCGTGAAAAATTTATAGCGTTGTCATGCTTCCTTGAGATTCTCTGTCTCCTATGTTTCGAACCCTTTCTGACATCATTTTCTGCTTGTTTTCATTTCGCATATAACTTTCATTTAACTTCTCATACTGGGTCCACGTCTGATATCGTATTTTGTTTTATCAGTCTTCGTTTTTAATAAAATTCGTCTTAATGCTTATTTCTGGTTCTTCTTAGTTGTGTTTATTTTTTCATTTAGTTTCAATATCCCGTTTGGTAACAAACATGAGTCAGTCAGACTGCGTTTTATTTATTTATTTTTTTCTTGCATCCAACATAAATTTGTTTCTTTACAATCTTTGGAAAATATTCTAGTTTTTACTATATGTTTTTACAGTGTCTAACCAATAACAGTAATATATCCCTGTTCCATTATCTGCCTTCATGCTTTGTTTTTGCTGTATTTTTTAAATCTTTATTCACTTTAAACCTCCTTCACAAAATAGCTAATCGTTTAATTTAAAAGTCCTGACAGGCAGGTGTTCTCTTAAAAAAGAAGAAAAAAAACCCCGGTTGGATTTTCCATACACAGACGCCATCAATCACACATGTCCAGACTGACTCAATGGAATGCATTTGGAAAAAAATATGTAAAGAACAGTATAAAACATTGCTAGAATTTCATTCATTCACGTTACCGTCAAAGATGGATCGACATAAGAGGACTGTGCAGTATGTATCTAGAAACGGTGCCACATTTAAAGATATTTTACATTTTTCAATTATATATTATTTATTGAATTAGAGGTGGCACGCTTAGCATATCATTTATCGTCGAAGAAAATAGAATTGGTTATCTGAGTTCAAATCCTGGACGAAGCAGTTTGTATTTCCCTTTAGGTTTATGCATTCAAAAAAGGTATGAATCCTTCTCTTGTCCTTTTAGTTAGTGAGGGATCAATATTAGAGCAGAGTGAGTTCATTAGACTTGGTTAGGCAACCAGTCTAAGAGAAGGAACATTGTGAAGGAAAACAGTTTTACTTTGCTTTATAATTGACCGATGTGGCATTCAACTCGAGACGGAGGGGATGAATAAAAACACACTTATTGACTTGTTTATCTCTTTATAGTTTTACATGCGTTCTCATTGGCTAAGTTGGTAGAGTGTTCGCCAATGGTCCCGGGGACCTGGGTTCAATCTCAGGTCACGTCATGCTTTAAAAATGGTACTTGATACTTCCTTGCTTATCACTCAGCAATATAAGGTATGTATCAAGGGTAAAGTGGTGCAATCAAGGGAAAAGAATAGGACCATCTCTTATACCTTGGAGTAGTAGCAATTGAAACGGGAGCTTTCTGGTTGCCCTCGATTACGGTAACCAAATTACTTACTTACAACTCGGAATGATTTTAGAGAAAAAAGAACAAAAAAAAAAAGAAAAAAAAGAAAAAACAAACAAACCAAAAACAATTTGTAGAAATACTAAAATAGATAAATCAAATGATGTCATTACGAACAGTAAATGTGATATCTGTGGATTTGTTCTTAGAACTGAGTGTCGAAATGGTTATCCATATACGAAATGGATGTGGTGAACCGAGTTAAAATCCTGTAGGAGGTTATTTGCATTTCACTTAGCTCTAATAACCTTGGGAAAGGTATGAATACAACTATTTTCACCCGAAAAATTTACATGGTAGAGACAGAAATGGGCCTTTGAGTTTTATTTCAAACCAGCTCTGCATCGCTTAAAGAAACACAATGTGCAGGATTTTGTTCGTGGTGGGAGTGTTGGGTAAATATATTTTGAGAACTCTGAAAGTTCTTTCAAATATAACAATTTTTCAATGACATTTCTGGGATATAGATTAACATATAGAAATTCATTTCATAATGAGCAGATATAATGATTAGTAATAATAGTATCACATGGAATAAAAAGAATAATGAGAACTTAATTATTATTGCACTTATAGTGAATGTTCCTGATAATATTATCACCAGTATTATCATGATTATTAACCTTGTGCTTATGAGAATAACGACTCCTTTTAAGTCACTTCTTCCTGAGATCAGATTGTTGTATCAACGCTTTCGTCAGCAATTTTGCTCATGACCATTGGTCGGTTGGTTAGTTGTTTGTTTGTTTAGTTTTATGCCATATAAACCCTTTTCGGTTCATTTAACGCCTAATTGCATTTCAAACAATTCGGACGAGTATATGTATAGTTTTTGCTAATAAATAGTAAATATCAAAACAGTTCAGTTAAATCACAAAATGGTTCTATTTCAAGCAATTCAGTTTAGCATATGTACACAATTTAGTTCTATTTGACCCATATATATGACCGTACCAAGTGCTAACACTTCTGGCCAGAATGGACCAGCGAGAAATGGCAATGAAGGGGTATTCTGCATTCCTCAAAGCTCCAGCATTACTGGAACCTCTCTATCAGATTGTTTAGCGTCATAAACAGGACACTCGTTGGGGGAGTCTCATCTCTATGCAAAGAAGCAATCTGTGAATTCTACAGCACCAGTCGAATGGACCAACAGGACAATCGTTTGGTGGGGGTCTTATCCCTCTGCAGAGATGCAGTCTGTGCCCTAGCTGACTCGATAACTTATTATTGTCGGGAAAGCGTCTAAGCTTAGTATATGTTTCTCGTTGGGACTTAGATAATATTATAAAATAAACACTAAAAAATTAGACAATAACAGATTTGAATGATTATTATCGAGGTTTGATTTTATACAACTTCAGATAAACAACATTTGTCAACGAGAATATAAAAAATACCAAGACCAACTAGAGATATAAATAATTTTTTTCGACTTTTTGTATATTTTGTATTATTATTAACGTTTGGTCTTTTTTTTTGTTGTTGTTGTTGTTAAGAATGAGGGTTTTTGCAACATTCCAAAAACCATAAGATTGGAGAGAGATAGTCCTATATCAGTTTCAGTCCTTTTTTTTCTACTGTCAGCGAGAAAAAGGTCCCTTAAATTTGAAAAAAAATTATGCAACAAAAAGTACAGACGGAAAAAATAGAAGCAATTAACAGAATAATTACCGGCATATAAGGTTACTTTTTTTTATTTCTAAAAATATCTTTTAAAATTCCCATGTGTCTTATATGCCATATGTAGTTTAAAAATTCGCGATAGTCGGCCGAAATTTGTTACCTGAAAATTCCTTTTAGCTTCGACTTTAGATAACTTTCATATACCTATTGTCATTATTTAAAAGGCTGCTATGTAGATTAAATGTGTTATCATTGATATTATTCAGTATATCAATTTAATCACGTTTAATATTAGCACATTTTTTCTTGATTTGCCCTGATAAAATTGGACTGCATTTAATAAACCCGTGCTTATTATATGCCGTTAAATATGGCACTCGCTTGGACGATTGACTTAACAGCATATCAGCACGTCAATGGTTATTTTATGCCAAGAGGTTAAGGAACAACGTTTATTGTATTTTTATATTAACATTTTTTGTACAGTTGTTTCTTTTGAATAGGGGTACTTTTTAAATTGATGTATATGACCCATTGATTAAACACCAAAAATATGACCAATCCGGATTGAAGTGGATCTGTGAGTAAGGGTAATGAATGGATACTCCTTATTCTCCTGATCCAACAGCTGCAGTTGTTGAATATTCAGGGAATTCTTTTAGGAGGTCGTCCTCTTTTTCTAATATTTTAAGGTCAGACAAGAAAACAACCTACAGGAATTCAGAAGGAATATTATTGAAATCCGAAAGTCAGAAATAACCCTTTATTGATTGCTCATCAATACATTTTTCAAAGGAATTATTAAGTTAACACTATAACCCAAATTGGCGGTGTTGTTCACGAGATACAATATTTAGCGGGCTTGTCTAGTGGACTATGATGTACGTTCAATTCTCACTGGGTGTCTCGTGATTCTGAACTTGTGTTAAACTCAGCTGAACTACTTAAAAACCATATCACGAGCTCATAGAAAAACTGTAAATGAGCTGGTTGGAAGGACAGACATTTAATTAAATACTGCATAGGAATTGAATGCTGAAAATTGGCTCGGAAGAAATATGAAAATAACTTTCTGTGGTACAGGGTGCAAAATCAAAATACGGAATAATCTTTAAAACATTTGTTTCTAGTCATATAAGTCCAATTTTAAAAAAAAAAAAAAACGTGATAAATCTAAATTTTCATGATTATTTCAATCATCCAAGTATTTTTTTGTTAAACTCCAGCTCCATGTAAGTGAGCAAGAGCAGAAAAAAACTAAGATTCTATGATTTGCTTAACGCCGAAACCAAGTAAATTTTTGTTTTGTCAACTGTTAAAAAGCAAATGTAACTATTTCTAGAAAAATAGCTTTTTAAGGAAAATAGAGAGTAGAGGAATGAATAAAAAAAAACGAAAAGACGGCCTTTAAACTGATCTCTTTACAGTGATTAAGAATGATCACGCGACGTCTATAAGAAAGCAAGCAAATGGATCGTTTGTCCACGAAAAAACTACGAGGACATTTAAACAAGATGTAAGCCCAATCATTGACCCCATGATTACGTAATATGGGGCGTTTTAGAAAACAAAACAAATCAACTTCCTATCCAAATATTAGTTCGCTTAAAAGGAGGAATGGAATAAAATGTCTGAAGAATTTATTTTGAAGGCATGCAAATACTTTCGAAGGCGTGTTGATACAATAATTGAAAAAAATGGTAGCTATATTAAGTAAATTTACTGTTTAGTGTCTATCATATTATTTTTTCATATTTTGAAATAGAGTCGTGTATTATATACCGGGACATTGGCCTAATGAGTAGAGTGTTCACCACTGGTCCGGGAGACCGAGGTTCAATTCCAGGTCGAGTCATACTAAAGACTCAAAAATGGTAGTTGATGCTCCCTTGCATAACACTCAGAATTATAAGGTAAGGATCAAGGGTAAAAGTGGAGCAATCCTGAGAATGGAGTAGCACCCTTCCCTACACCTTCGTGTTGTAGAGGTTGAAAAAGGAGCCTTCGCGTCACCCTTAACTAAGGTCGCCTACTTTACTTATATCACTTTGTTCGGAAATCCACATAATAAACCTGAAGGAAACTGAAAATCTGCCGATATTTTGTACTTGCATGAGTACTGAAAAAACTAAGCAAAATAAAAGAGACGGATAATCATTATCCCTGCGCTAAGAATAGTCTGAATATGTTTTGCAATGAGAATAGAGAAAAATGGACAATTGAAGTGGCCAATAATTCATTCAGTCCACAGCATTAATAAAATCAGCTTTCTAGCTGAAGACGAGAATGCTGGAGCGCAGTGGGGAGTAGCTGTCATTAAAATTCCGGTGAAAGCCGCAGGTTACAACCAGTGTGAAAACCCTCTGTTGTGCATCGACCCGGTCAGGAAGTTGCAGTTTTCAAGTTTTGCAGACTCGGAAGAGCAAAAGTCAGACAACCTGAATCCGCACTGCGAATTTTATGTCGTATTCTAATATTGTAGAAAGACACGCACCTGGTTCAGCGACTGTTCACTCTCGTCCCTAGTGAAACATCTATCGTATCACCATGATTCAATTGCGTGTTCAATCGTAGTTGAGTAGACATACAAAATAAACCACTCAATTCAATTCTTTTAACGTCTTCATTTCAAACATTTCAAAATAAAAAAGGAAAAAGGAAATATATATTATTACAATCAGGAGTTAAAAAAAAAACCCGAGTACTTCTTACAAATTATTCTATTTTTAGAAACAAGAAGATTCAAATAAATCCATCATGACACTATGTTCGTTTTTGAGAACTTTTCAAATAGTTTTTAATGATAAATTTATATTTAGATTTACATTAATAGTGGTTATATGGAAGTTTTAGTTTGGTAACTATCAATTTTTATGTATTTTTTTATAAATCGGAAAATAAGATTTTATCATGGGTAAACTGATTTTAATGGCATGGCAATACATGTTGGATAGTTTCATTCCTTGAAGTGAGATAATTGTATTTATGGATTCGATTTCGTGGACATTTCGTGTAAGAGTTTTTTTTTTTTTTTGTTTTTTGGGGTTTTTTTTGGTGAATATGCCTATCATGTATGAATAATTATAATACATATCAATTTGACTCATAATTGGAACTATTAAAAGTACTACAATTCCAAATCAGAGTTTTGTTCAAAATGGTGGCAATGAAAGGACACTCCACACTCTCCATATCTCTAGAACATGATCCTCACCAATAGATGCTGTTCGGTTCTTTACCCTAGACAACCATTGGGAGGTTATTGCTAATCAGCATGTGATACAGTCAGTGTACCCCATTGGTAGACCTTTTCTGACCAGCCACTCTGTGTAAACGGTTGGTTTGGGGTCGGTTGTCTAATTTAGGGGCACGGTAACGATCGCTGGGGAAGCCCAGTTGTTACCTCTTGCAGGCAAGACTTACCAACATTTTCCAGCCACAGGGATCCGTCCTCCGCCCAGGTTCAAAAGCTCCTTGGAAAGGCTAGGCTTATCACCTGACGCCTGAAGAATTCCTTTTTAGGGGAATACCAACAAGTCCCGAGAAATCCTTGTGCTCACCAGGCATGTCTGGGTAACGGCCCTGCACCTAAAATTCTACCGAGTACAATACTCGATCGTTTGGCGGGGCGATTGACAAATATTTGATACAGTCAGTGTATTTCAAGCCCCACCGGAAGGAAGCAGACTAAAAGAAAAGCAAGAGGTAGACAGAAGAATATATAAAGACAAGTGAAAGAGAGAAAGAGTGAGAGACTGTGCGAACGAGAGAGAGAGAGAGAGAGAGTAACATGATGACAATGCAAGGCAATTGTGCAGTTGAACATTTATACATCAAAGAGGTTGTCTTTATTTAGAACTATCTTTAATCAACTGAGTAGAAACGTGAACTAATCATAACAGTCGTGGTACAAATATTAATTATTTTCTCTAATCTAATGTCCTTAACTCGTAGCAAGATCAGCCTCGTCGGTGAGTCTTAGAATATGTTAACGGTGAAGAAAGCTGAAAAACATAATCCAAATAGGTGAATCTATTAGTAATTAAAGTCGACGTTGAAGGTTTCGGTTTCAGTAACTATCATCAGAACTTGAATATCAGAATAGTTGACATAGCGATGGATGCTTGCTGAGATAACAAGAGCAAAAGAAAAGTATACAACGAAAAGATACAAATGTGCACATATCGTTCATAATTCAAAAGTGTTAAGAACGTGTCTGGCATGTGAAAATATATCTGAAAATGTTGGATTTCCCAAAGAAACGAGACAAAATCCCCTGTTTATTAAGAAATACGCAAAGACAAGTAAGTTTTGCTATATACAGATTGTTTTGAAGAAATTCATGTTAGATGTCGTATAAGAATGTATTTGGAATTTGTTTTTCCGAAAGGACAGTATGAAAGTAAACATGGATCAAAATCCGACAGTATGAAGATAGCAGAAAAACATAATCCAGATAGGTGAATTCATTATGAATGAAAGTCGACGTTAAACGTTTCAGTTTCAGTAACCATCATCGGGACTTGGATATCAGAATAGTTCACGTAGCAATGTTAACTGAATAACCTGAGAAGTCATAAGACTTGCACTCCCCCACCCCCTCAAAAAATTAGATGCCTTTATCGTGGCTCTAAACTTTATCTGATATTGAGGTTTCACATGCTGTTAAGTGTGTTCCTTCACTGACATTTCTCCCAGATCCTCTTTGACCCTGAGTAGCTGTACCCGTTAAGATCCGACTTATGGGCTAAATAGATCTGTTTGATGATAATTTAGACTAGATGCCATATATGTGTACATTATTTTTATTATGAAGGTTGAAGATATAAATGTTGAATACATTGATCAGTAACAAATAGCAATACTTGAAACTGTTTTTTACTGTGTGCCGAAATTAAAATATTGATATAATATATCAGTACTTATATACACTTGATTTTTCGCAAACACATGATTATCATTAAATAGAATTATTAATGTCAGATAGCAATAACTGAAAACATATGACTGTGTAGAAAGAACAGCAATGCCCTTAGGCAAACTAATCAGTTCTAACACATTTAAAAATAAAATCTCCCACAAACTGTGTGCAAATAAATGACTGATTTTAAATTCCGACTGTTATATAGCAATACTTGAAACCATTTTCCTGTATTTAAAAAATGAGCTCAGGCTTGTTTGAAAATGTTATCAACAAAATGTATTTACAAATATATATTTAATATATGTAGGGAGAGGATTTGGCAGTAAATAACCAACATCAGTTGATATGACATAAACTAAAATAAACCGAATTAAACCAAATCAAATAAAAACTCAAATACGAACGTACATGCGGAAATACAGAGGCAAACACACAATACATACACATGTTATGTGTATGTGAAATCGAAGTAATGTTTTAGATGATTAGGTTTAACATTTTTTTAAATTAAAATTCGTATCTTTTTTACAAATTTTTATTTTTTGCACATTGAAGTGACTATGTGTCTTTCAGTGAAGCTTCTCAATTTGTGGAAACAGATCACTGTCTCTGCAGGTGACAAGGACTAGGAAGGCAGAAAATTGGATAATTATTACGGAGATAAAAATGGTTGCTGAATACAGTATATCACCTGAAATATACTCTTAGGGTGATTGAAAAGTTTGGCGAGGGGGCAACTAATTTTTTTTTTGCAGATAACAGCTGGTTTATCGTCATACATTTCGTTTTCTCAGTTGGACCGAGCCATATTGTTGAGAAAGTTGTTTTTTGTTCCTGTTCCAATCCTTGCATTATTTTGATTTAAAAAAACCCCTAAAAAGCAAGCAATGAAATCATGTCGCATTATCCTTCTAAAATGATATAATGAATGAAATTTTGATTTAGTTCACAGAGTTTTTTTAATTAATCGACTTTGATCTACGTGGTGAAATTATAAAAAAGCTACGGAAGATCACAAAGCAAAGAAAGTTAAAAGAAATTAATAATGATTATAAAAAAAAAGATTTATTTTTCAACAATACAATTTGACATAAATGGAATTGAGGTTATGATTATCTTTGTTAAATGACCCATCGACAGTATTGGGTTATTTAACGCTGAATCTGTCTTTGTAGAAGTATGAAAAACCTTATTCACAGTAGACATGGATAAGGCCATTCATACCTTTCCCAAATGTGTTTGTCCAAAAGTGAACGTAATAGCGCCACAGGTCTTCGAACTTGCTAACTACGATGTTACGGCGCTGCACGTTATCCACTATATTAGAGGTTAATACTCACGAAAGTAAAAAGAAACAATACGTAAAAGATTGGAACATCACAATACGTAAAAGATTGGAATATCACAAAACCAATACGTAAAAGATTGGAATATCACAAAGACAAATTACTTTATGGATTTAAATCAGTATTTTTCAGAGTATCAAAATATCTGAATATTCCTAATGTCAAGAAGCTCTCTATCAAGCGTTATATTGAAATATTGATGGTTTAAACTTCAAAATCTTACGAGATATAATATAGAAAAATAATTAATGAAAGTTTAACCGAAGTAATATGATTGTTAAAAGGTTGGCGAGAAAATAATATCATGCGGTCTTTTTAAACATACTGTTATGAGCAATAATTAACTAAAATATTTTCTTATGTCATCATCATCATCATGTCGTCCCGCCAGTACGGATATCCCTGACCCTCTCTCGCCACCTCTCCCTGTCATTCATCGCTTTTGGCAGATCTTCAGGTGTACATCCCGTATCCTCACATAGCTGCTGCATGTATGTTCAAGCTGGTCGTCCTGCTTTTGCTTGGTCATATGCGGGGGTCCATAAGAGTACATCACTGTTGAGTTCGTCCTTGCTTCTCCAGCAGTGTTCTGCGTGTCTGGCCCATCTAACTTGTATAGTTTTCGTGATAGGAGGCAAGTGGCCGTAAAGCTGGTGTCTTGTGGGGTGTTGCCGCCAGGACTTGTTCAATATTGCTTTTTTAACAGCACTCAAATATACATAATACAAAATATTAAGCATGCAGTCTATTTATGGTGCACGACTTCAACTCACAGATAACGCGCTGAGAAAAAGCTAGATCAGAAATGCACATATATTTTGCGAGCTGTTTTGAAGACATCTTTGAACCAGCACCCGTGAAAACAGCAGGTATCCGACTTCATACCTTCTATTACCTTATTATCTAACTAAGACGAACAATATATGATGGATGCTGGTGAGGAATTAGGGACGAACTCATGAGTAACGCCCTCCCGGAGATTCATACACTGGAACACACTAGTATTGACTGAATAGAAAATAATTACATTAGATCTTTGCGAAAACTGATTGCCACGGAGAGGGCAAGTCAAGAGAAATGGATGATAAAAATGGATGCCGAGTTAAAACCAAAGGAATCCGTGTTACAAATAAAAATTGATGAATATATATATATATAAGTTGGGTGACCATAGTCTAGGGCAAATTAAAGGCTCCCTTTTCAATAGCTAATACACCGAGGTGTAGGAGAGGTCGCTACTTCTTTCCCTGGATTGGTCCACTTACACTTGATCTATACTTTATATTTCCAAGTGTTAAGCTAGGAAGCATGAAGTACCATTTTTTGATTCTTTGGTATGACTTGACCAGACATTGATTCCCGATCTCTCTCACCATTGGCGAATACTCTAACCATTATACCATTGGGATATGTGTGTGTGCGCGTGCGTGCGTTTGTGTGTGTGCGCGCGCGCGCGTCTGTGTGTGTGTGTGTGTGTGCATGTGTCATTACGCGCGTGTATTTAACTAAAAATTATGCAACTGAATAGGAATGGTTAATCATTTAAAGAGACTTACACTGTAACATGGTGTGGTTTCAGAGACGCAACTCATCAAGCATTTATCGGGCAAGAATAGTATGCAAGATCTCATCCTTCTCCTGATCTGCAAATTGTTTTGAATTCAGAGTTTTTTTTCTTTTTCTAGATACATGTTCTACTAAGGTTAAGAGACCAACCTGCCCAACTACTAAATAATAGCTGGAGGAAGCTCAGAAGGATTCAAACCTTTTCTAAAGGTACTAGCACCATGAGAAATTGTAAAAGCCTTGCTAAGGAATTTGAACACGAAAAGCCGAGTTTAAAACTAATTATCTAACCGATGCCTCTCAAATCGCTTAAATTCTCAATATTGATAAAATCCGAAATACACAGACCGACGTATATTTTTGCAATATTACCATTTTTCGTCACCCTTGAATGTAAAAAAAATATTTTATAAGTTCAATATATTAAAAGAAAGAAAGACGTATTGAATCTCAGTTGTTCTTTTTCACTCTTTCTTTGAAGAATTTTTGAGTTATTTATTTTAATGGGGTAATTTGTTATATAATTTTTTTATCCTTCCTTCGCTTGTCTTTCTTTCTTTCTTTGTTTAATTCTATTTTTGATTTTTTCTTGCGACGAAATCTGTGTTTATCTATGGTATTGTTATTCAAATGGAGAGTATCTAACATTTTCATGGATTAAGTGGTCCTATATTCTTTTCCCGGCATTTTCCTACTCACTTATGGTCGATATAAAGCAATACAAACGAAATAGATTGATAAGAATTATTAAAAGATTTTTTTAATCGGAAAGTTTCAGTTTCTTTCTTTCCCATTCTTCTAAAATCATCTATTTCGCGAAAGTATTTCTATTAAATTGTTATCTGCATTGCACTGAAATACATTGCTCACTTTATGTGAAATTCTTCGCGATCCAGGAAATTTATTTTTGCTATACAAATACTATTTCTTAGTTTTCAATTACTATTTTATAAGTTATATTGATTTTATCATTCAGCTTGCTAAAGACATTTTTTGAAAAGTTTTCATACGCTGATATATTTAGTTTTAGAGTTTTCCATTGAGTATTTTATCTTATTATGGCAATTCCATTATATCTACTTATGAATCATAATATTGTAGATTTGCACTGCCACCAAGAGTCCACATTCAAGGTCAATTGAAAGATTATTTTTCTAATGCTGATATTAAAGAAAACAAGATTCCCACATGGGAGCTTGGCACACATCCATCTTCATACATCTATTTCACTTCTGTGTATTCATATATATATATATATATATATATATATATATATACGTGAGTGTGTGTGTGTGTGTGTGTATGCATATCTATCAATCTATCTATCTATCTACATGCTTATATATATATATATATATATATATATATATATATATATATATATATATATATATATATATATATATATACGTGAGTGTGTGTGTGTGTATGCATATCTATCTATCTATCTATCTATCTATCTATCTACATGCTTATATATATATATATATACGCATTCAAACATACATGCATACACGTACATATATACTCAGATAAACAGGCACACACACACACACACTTGTTTGTGTGCGTGTGTTTGTGTGTGTGTGTGTGTGTATGTGTATGTGTGGCTGGCCAACAGCCTTTTATTTAGGCAAGTTTGATTAAACAATAAAGATAAATTTTGTCTATATAATTCTATTAAGATCCTTTCAAGTTTCCTGATAAGTGTCTTGGTTTCTGGTAGGAAATGGTGGCTGAATTTGACAAAATTGTCCCGAGCGCTTTTGAACCTTTCATAGGCCTTCATCAGGAATTGATTGCATGCATAAAGAGTGTTTTAAAAAGTTTTTGTGAAATAATTTTAGATTTTTTATAACATTGCACAATAATGTAAACGTAGATTTGGATAAATCTGAGATGCTGATGAATTTAAAAACACAACACGATCAACGGAAATAGAATATCATCAAGAAATATAGAATATAAAAAAAGAGAAAACAAAACCAAACTAAAGGCATTTCATAACATTGTCGATATATTTAAAAATCAATTCTATTGATTCTAGGTTTATTTGTTTGTTTTTATATGTTGGGTTTATAGGATTTGTAGTCCTCGCTTATTATTTTCGTGTGTTATTATAGTGGTATTTTCAACTAGAATTTTTCGAAAAATGGATTTGGAAATGGAATGGGTTTTAAAATAAAAGGCTATGGAGCTAAAACCGTCCGATGCATTGTAAGCTGTCTTGAAAGAGTTGTGGTTTTAAGACCAACGTACGTAATATTTGTCGTTGGGGACACAGTCTCTCAAGGGACATTTGAACATACATACGACGTTTGGTCTATCAAAAACTTCAGTGGAGGCGGAAGAGTTATTGGAAATGATTAGGTTGAAGGTTTTAAATTTGTTGTAGGAAAAAAGAAGTCTTCCTTTTTTGGTAGGATTTAAAATTTGTTGTAGGAAAAGAGAAGTCTTCCTTTTTTTGGTAGGATTGGTAGAAAGAACTTTTCTTTCGAAAGGTTTTTAGTATATGTTCATTTATCTTATAATTACTATAAAATTGTTTTTGTTGGAAAGGTTTATTGATTGTTTATCATCATCTTCATCATCATCATCATGTCGTGCTGGTAGCACGGATATCCCTGACCCTCTCTCGCCACTCCTCCCTATCGTTCATCGCCTCAGGCAGGTCTTCTGGACAACATCTCGTATCCTCACATAGCTGCTGAATGTATGTTCGTGCTGGTCGTCCTGTTTTGCACGGCCATGTGTGGGGGTCCATAGGAGTACATCACTTATGAGCTCGTCCATGCTTCTCCAGCAGTGTCCTGCATGTCTGGTTCGTCTAACTTGAATAGTTTTCGTGATAGGAAGCAAGTGACCGTACAGTTGGTGTCTTGTGGGGTGTTGCCCCCAGGACTTGTTCAAGATTGCTCGCAGCATTCTTGTGTAATTGCCGTCTAGCTTCTTCTCCAGCCGTTTTATTAGAGTCCATGTAGTGCATCCATATAGAAGTATCAATGCGACCGCTGCCTGGAAGAAACTGCGTTTCATTTTCTCGGTTAAGTCGGATTTCCATATAATCGATAGCCTATTGATAGCTGTCCATGCTTTCGTTAACCTCGTGTCGATGTCATTTTCGGTTGATGCGAGGCTGCTTCCTAGGTAAGTGAATTTGTCTTCTAGTTTAAGAGGGGTACCGTCTAGAGTGGAGATATCCCCCGTTTGATTATAGCACATATATTCCGTTTTGTGTGCATTAACAGAGAGGCCTATACCTGCTGCTGCTCGTTCCAACCTATGCAGTAGTGTTTCGGCTTGGTTGGGTGTATTTTCCAGTATCGCTATGTCATCGGCGTAGTCGGCGTCGGTAATGGTTTTTGTTGGGTACCTTCTGCTTCTTTTCTTCGTCAGCTCGAAGCCGTTCTCTCTGATTTTGTCAATCGATGTTCTATGTACGTAGTCTAGACAAATGATAAAGAGGTATGGAGTTAGCGTGTCCCCTTGTAGTACTCCTGCTACAATGTCGAAGTTTATAGTTTAGGTTATTGTCTATGTATGTTGTTCAGTTTTATTAATGAAATGTTTAATTACTGTATCAACAATGTAGTTGGGAAAACCATCATTAATAAGGGTTTGTTTTAAATTTTCAAGTTCACAAGAAAGATAATTCGAGAGAATGATAATAGTTCATTTCCTGAAACAATATATAACGGAAGGGACATTTTACTGTTGGTATTGATGCACTTATATCTGTGTGTATATGTACGTGTACGAATTTATGTCTGAACGTGAGTCTGCCTGTACATATGTAAACATATCTATCTATCTATCTATTTAAAGAAAAAATTTATATCGGTATAAATTTTGAGTTAAGTTATCTTAATTACCACAATAGCAAATACCAAATGATGATAATCTATCATTAAATTTAATTAATAAAAAAATGTAATCCGACAAAGGCATATAATTGCCGAATGTTAAGTAAGTAGCATAAAAATGAAATTTATAAAATTGCAATTAATCAAAATCTTTATTTACAATATCCCATTCAAATATCCCGAAATTTCTCAAAACAAAATATCTTCAAAACATTTCTTAAAGAAAAATATATTGCTTTTATAAAATTCACTTTGTTTAATTTTCTTTTCTTCTCTCAATCCTTGTTGTCCTTAAGGCTTCGGCTGGTAAAATTTGATGATTTCAATCAGTTCTTATTTAATTTTTCTTTAAGATTTCAAAGGTTTAATTTCCTTTTTATTTTCTTTATGCCCTTGTTTTTTTTTTAAGTTCTTAAAGTTCTTAAAGTTCATATTTTTTTTCAATATTACAAAAAAGTATTTTTACATTACATAAGTCATTAAGAAATGACAACTTATGCCAATATTCAATGTGAAATATTTGCCATAATTATCAGTTTTTAAAACTAGCATTCACAAAATCTAAATTTGTGTAAAATATCTATCCTAGTAAAATAAAAACAATTAATTTACAGAATTCAAAATTTGATAAATTTTCCCTCGGGGAAAATCGCATGTGTTAAGGAGACTTCTTGGTTTTAACATATTAGATTAAAACAAATTTTCCCTCCTCGGGTAGGATAAAATTCAATAAAAAACCTGCAAGTTTTATGCAGGAAAATTACCTTTTTTGTCCTATTAATACCCTCTGGTTATTATTTAAAAATCTGAATGAATAAATCGATTTATATGGGTAAAAAAATTTAAGTTGCTTTTCTTTAGCAATCAATTCAAATAAACAATTGAAGGTTGAATAATTAATTCTACATTACTGATATATATATATATATATATATATATATATATATATATATATATATATATATATATATATATAAATGTTTCACTAATCCCAACTACTATTAGGGAATTAATTGTCTTACGCTTTTTTCGTATTTAAAAATAAATACGCAATGGGAATTTTCCTAAAATCATGGACAGACACAATTTTTGCCCTTGTGATCAAAGCAAAGAAAAAATACCTCTGTTATAAACGTTGACAATTTTTTCCGCGGTAACAACAACACTTATTTTCAATTGTGAAAAAATCAAACATTATTTAAAACTTTTACCAATGAAAAGGCAGAAATGTTTCTAAGATAACAACATAACTTTAAAACATTTTTGGTTATAACCCGTAACTATTAAACAAATGTACTTAATTAAAATAAAATTCTGAAAGATTTTCTTTCTACAAATTTTACTATATTGATCTGATAATACTTATTTTTTTTTACTTTTTAAGCCAATTTCTTTAAATTTTGTAAATAGGTAATATTTTGTAAAAATTAATCTTTTCAACACACACACACACACGCACACACACACACACACACACACACACACACACACACACACACACACACTCACACACACACATATATATATATATATATATATATATATATATATATATATATATATATATATAAAAGTTAGCGACTGTAATTAGGGGCGTCCCGAAGGTTCCCTTTTCACTAGATACTATATCGAAGTGTTGGGGAGGGCGCCACTCTTTTCCCGGGATTGCTCCACTTTACCATGAATCCATACGTTGAAATGCTGAGTGGTAAGTAAGGAGGCATCAAGTAATATTTTTTAGTCTTTGGTATGACTCTGCCTGGGATTGAACTCCGGTTAATTATATAAATTCCAAGTTAAGATTTATGCACCAAACATACATGCACGTGATCATTTTTTTTCACTCTGTTAATGACTTATGAACCTGATTTTTCTTGGTTATTCTAAAAACAGAGAACTATTCTATAGTGTAAGTTTTATGTTAAAGGCCGGATAATGATCTGATCCTAAGTTGAAATTATATTCGAAAATTGTTTATATTTGGTACATTAAGAAATTTGTAATTATTTCTATACGGTCAAATATAAGCCAGCCTTGACCTTAAGGCTTTGAATATACTAACTGTATCCTCTAAAAAAGAAGGTAGAAACAATTCTCCAAAAAAGTATGACTATACTGTATTTGAGACTGACGCTCAAGTCTGGAGTGTTGAGTGTGGAGCCTTATTTCGTTACTAACTTGGTCCACTCTGTCTCAGATTTGAAGTTCCTGTAATAGTTCTATCTAATTTTTGCATAAAGATATAACAATATATTTCTGCCATTGCCTATCACTTTCTGTTATTCATGCTCATCTGATTATCTGTCTTTCTGCCTACTTATCTGTCACTCTGTTTGTCTCTTTATATGTTGATTTATCTCTATGTCAGCCTATCCGGGTTTTTTTTAAATATCTATTTAGCTTGATAACTGTCTATCTTTATAATTACCAGTCTTTGCAGCTAAATTTAAGACAATCTATTAATTCCAGTATAGGTACGATTATCTCTATATCAAAAGGTAAGATTATCTACCTATCTATCTATCAAGCGAATAAATTTGTTGAAGAACTATTTATATACGATAAAGCCCAGTGTCAATAAAAGGCAAACAAGTTCTTTAGAAACAACTGCACAAAATATGTAAATATTAACGTTCAATGAACTCGATTCTCTAACATCTAGACATGAATCTATCCTACACAAGATGACATGCCGTTAAACCAATCAGTCTAATATATGCTACTCCAAAACGCACTGCTATAATTAAGGATGTATCTACTGATTGCGATTTTTTTTCTCTCTCGATTTTGGATCGGAGTTTCATAATAGAATCAAGTAATAACTTGAACACAGCATTAGTTGACAAATGAGAAATAGCGATGTATTCTAAGTTTGTTTTTTTTTTTTAATCAAGAAAAACGAAAAACAATGTATTAATTGAAAATTATAGAAATTAATTAATTTTTTCGCTGAGAAAATACCGAAATTTATTAAACACCTCACCTATACAGACATGAAACATTTAAGAACAACCAATATATTTTTATTCGTTTTTGTAAATAATTCATTCCACACTTCGGAAATTAATAAGAATATTAGAATTAAGGATTATAAAAATATCAATATAAAATTGATAAGTAGAACTGTTATCTAACAATATAAAAATCACCTTTGCATTAAACTGATAAGTCTGTTTATCAAATGAGTTTATTCAGCGAGACAATAATGAACAATGTCTAAGTTGTGAAAATCGGGTGAAATAAGAGGAGTATTGATTGCGTACTCACTCGTATTATCACGAACTATAAATAAGGAAAAACAAATTTTAATTAAAATATTCAATCTATGTCTTAATACATCTGTGCAAGAATCTGTTTATTTCTCCAATGTTTCTTTACTAAACGATTAACTCCCCTCGTTGAATATATTGTATAGAGAGTTTCATCTCCAAACATTTTAATCTATTTACATTTCTTTCAGTAACCGAGTTTATAACTTTTTATGTTTACACACAGATATAACAATATATTTCTGCCATTGCATATCACTTTATATTATTCATGCTCATCTAATTACCTGTCTTCCTGCCTACTTGTCTGTCTATCTATCTGTCTGTCTCTATAAATTTATCTATCTCAATGTCTGCCTATCTATCTGTCTGTATAAATTTATTTAACTCAATGTCTGCCTATACGTCGTTTTAGTATATGTATATCTATTTAGCTTGATAACTGTCAATCTATATGATTACTAGTCTTTATATCTGAATGTAAGACTATCTGTTAATCCCTGTGTTCGTATGATTACCTATATATTAAAATGTAAGATTATCTTCCTATCTATATGTATCTTATGTTAAGGGTATTTATTCATTTTTTTTTTTTTTTTGGTTTGATGCTTTTCATATTAATTTATCTGTGTCTGCGTGAATCTTTTAGTGATTCAGTGAAAATATCTTGGTGGATACTTCTCTATGCATATGATTGAAAGATAATCTATTTGTCTATCAATCTACCTAGTTAGCTATCAATCTGTATCTTAGTATATTTCTCAAACTTTTAGGATGTTTATGTGTGTGTGCCAAACTATATAGGAATTTTTCAGCGTGTCTCAGTATACGGTTATCTCTCTCTATTTAGCTACCCATGTTATACCTTAATATTGTCCCAATATTTCACTTATTTCTTTTAAAAATTTAATATTTTAGTCATGCCATAGTGATGAACATATTATCGTTTGTTCTTTTATTTGTTTCCCTGCGGCAAACATATATCTACGCGCTTGTTTATAGATCTATTCTTCTTATGAAATGAATTCGTTTTTGGAGTTAATTTATTCTTTGTATATTAAATATTTCATATATTCATACAAATTTGGAGATTTGTCTGTGCAGTCCCTTCAGATCTCATCATATCAGCTGATTTCAAGATATCCTCATAAACCTCTGTTGGTGGATTTATGAAAGCATATATCAATAGTATATTAAAGTGTACATTAAATGTGATGTCATCAGTTTCTCATTTGGCTCATACCACTGAAACTATATATATTTTTTTAATATAGATTTTAACGATATAACAAATACGATTGATCTCTTCTAGCAGTACCTGACTCAACCCAAGAAATTGTAGGAAAGAATCTATTAAATGGCGTCCATTTTCTAAATGATAAGTTTGGAAAAAAAAAGATTGTCAAAAAATGAACCTCATTCAATGCAATATAAAATTCATTCCTCAGTAAAATTTATTCAAAACGATCTAAGGCAAATTGTATAATATGACAACAATATTTATAAAAGTTTCGCAAAGCTGGAAAAAATATGGCGGGAATAGAATTTTAAGAGTATATCCTGAATATGTAACAATAAAGATAAAAGAATCTTAGAACAAGGCGCTTTTAAAATAGCCATTAAGTATGCACTTGTCATAAATTTTTACAAATTACGTACAGAATAATATTTACACAACAAAAGCAAAAAAAAAAAGAAAAAAAATGATTTAAAATATTTATTATATAACTCAAGATTGATGTACAAGTTTGCATATAACAAAAAGTAAAGTACAATAAATGGTGTTTGAACCAGCCGATGCGTATTAGATATTATTTAAAAAATGTAAACCAGTCGAAAACTAAATCCAATAAATTTTAAATATATTTCATTGTTTAATATTTTTTTAAAGACATCTTCTGATTCAGATATAATTTATAATAATGTCTCTTGCTTTCGACATAAATTTGTTTATTTATATAGAAACATTTTTGAAGACTTTTTTTTTCTTTTTCACTCGTAAAGATACTTGTTTGAGAATGCGTTACACAGAGATATTATAAATGTATATATAGTGTCGATTTTACAAGCTACTTTTTATTTGTGAAAGAATGGCCTGTTCTTAAATAATCAATATTATACTTTAAATTCTATTTGATAGTTCTTGCATCTGATAAACATATAGCCTTTATTTAAAATACAATTTTGGAAACATTACATACACACATACATACATACATACATACATACATACATACGTATACACACACACACACACACACACACACACACACACACATATATATATATATATATATATATATATATATATATATATATATATATATATATGGCTTTCTGAATGACTTCTTGTAATAAATATGGTTTAAATGTCTATTAAGTATACATAAGGAATATCAGTAAAAGGCTGGCTTAAAAAATAAAGAAAAAACAGATCTGTCTATAACAGGACGCTCCTAAATTTTCCCATAAGTAAACATTTATCATATCTTTGTGTAAAATAGGCTCAAAATATATTTATCCTCTCGAAAAAATGTAAGAATAAAATAAGTATTAAAAAATCTATTAAATTCCTCTAGATAAAGCATGAGGTAATAAAAGAATTTTTTTCTGAATCAGCAGATGTCTGGGTCATCAACAGAAAGGTCCACACACCCTAACGATATAACCTTACACTAGCATTACTTATATAACAAAAAATATCATCAATGTCACCGATTTTTTTCCTTTCAAAAAAAAGAAAGAAATAATGGTAAGGAATTTACAAAGAAATATCGATCTTCCTCGTAAAACTCTGATAAAATCGATCGTCATCCATTTAACGATCTACTCTTATCACAAATTTCTCTCTTTGTATATATATATATATATATACATATATATATATATATATAGAGAGAGAGAGGGGTGAGGGGAGAGAGGGAGACAGAGAGTTACGTATGTATAATAGGACAATTGTCCTTGAAGCTATCAACTTCGCGAAAAATTCAATAAGAATGATGTAATTAAGGAGCGAAAACAGTAAAATACAATAAAATCAGTCTTCCCAATAAAAATAGAGTAAAAAGGAAAATATTTTGTAATCCTGATTCTCAAATCCAATTAAAACACGATTAATATATTCGTTTAAGGTATAAATCATATTAAACTGAAAATGTAGATGATAAAATTGTCAGTTCTCTATTTCCCTTATATATATATATATATATATATATATATATATATATATATATATATATATATATATATATACTGCAGATAGTTCGCTCTCCATCGTAATAAAATAAACATTTTTACGTTATTTTCCTGTTGAAAAAAAAGAATACATGTATGATCAATGTTATTCAATGGCAGTGTAATTTGAAACAGAAATAAAAACTGTGTGGAAACAAATTACAGGCATTTAGATAGAAGTACTGGTGTTAGCTAAAAGAGTTTTAAGTATTACTCTGTGCAAACAAGTGAGCTTTGTCCAAAAATGTTAAAACACAAATGATGGGCCTACAATTCATATATATTAGATATATATACATAAATACGATTTGGGGGTGTCCTCGTGGTGTAATGGTTAAAGCGATGAACTGGGGAATCGTAGTACGCAAGTTCGTACTCCAGTCGCGTTCACTTTCGGGCAAATACCCTTGGGAAAGGTATGAACCCCGTTATCCTCCCAGCTATGGGTTAAATAGTTCCACTACTGTTCTTCTTGGAGAATGGCTTTGGCATTAAATAACCTACAAAGGTTGGTATGACATTAAACAAAGAAACCAAACCATAAATACGATTTGACATGAAATAACCCATATTAAGTTGATATGCCATAAAACTCAACTAACCAAACCAAACAAAACCAAATCAAAGCAGAAATAAAGTTTTTCTTCACAAATTATTATGTGCTTGTAAGCTAGGGTCAGATTAATTTAAAAGAAATGTATATTTTCTATCTATATACATCTTTTCCGTACTTTAAAAATTGTAAACAGATTTAAAATCATGTTGAAAAAAAAACAACTCAATATTAATTAAACTAATATTAATTAAACTAACAAAGAATACAATTTCATTAGTCATTTGCAGGATATGCCAATCAATTTTTTTAAAAAAAGGTTTTTTTTAAAATATTTTACAATAATTCGTTTGATAAAATATTTCATTTCCATTATTGTTTTCACTTTGTTTCGAAATAGTGTAGCTTTATGACAATTACTTTAGTCGAATTACCGAGTCTTCGCAAATTATCGTGTGCAGTTTCAAAGATTCAGGACCATGGATATAGAGACCAAGGCGAATATCATGGAATTCTCAAAAAGTAACGAATTCCATTGCAATACATCTTCTTGGAGACGCATTTGGAAAAGGCATGAATCCAAATGCACACACACACACACACACACAGACACACACACATACACACACACACACACACATATATACATATATACATATATATATATATATATATATATATATAATGCAAAGCTCATCGAAAGAATTGAGCACTCTGGTAGCCGATAGGGTAAAACAAATGTAAACAAACGGCTGCTGCTGTTGTTACATAAATACCTTAATTCCCTTAGCCAAAAGTGTTACGCTTGTTGGCCGAGCGGTCTGAGACTTACTCTTACGTAAAGTTGGATGGGTTTCGATCCCAGATTCGAGCGTCCTACGTGTCTAGCCACACTGAAGAGTTCTGATAGAACGGAAAAGTCTGTCTGTGAATGACAATATATATATATATATATATATATATATATATATATATATATATATATATATATATAAAATAAAATGTTACAGATTTTCCTTTTGTCTACCCTGTCGAAGGAGCTCACAATACCCGAACTATTTCATCTATAAATAGTTAAGACACGCCCAAAAGAGTTGTGCTCAGTATGACACTAAATTACATCCGATGGTGAGTGTCCATTTAAGGGAGGATTTAGTAACTATTCATGGCCGTTACTCCTAGATCCACTTAGAGTCTAAGTGGCTATAAATTTCAGTGTACCATCAATATGTCAAATACTTCTGTTTAAAAATTATTTGATTCGAAAGGACCGCTTTCACGAAAACAAAACTCCACTTAGTATACTAAAAATGTTAACATAAATGAAAAATAAACAATATTTCCTAACCTCTTGGCGTTAAATAAGGGACTGTTATGCCGTTAAAATTATTCAGCCTGTATAAATATAAATAACGTAATGGCATAGCTTTTCTTCGAATGGCTTATAACTTTTGCATATCCTATTCATCACAATCCACACACACACACACACATGTGTGCGTGTGTGTGTGTGTGTGTGTGTTTAGTTTGGTTTGGATGGTCTGGTTGGGTTTATGGCACGTCAAACCCTTTGTGTTATGAATACTAAATCCATATTCATTCATATAAACAGTTCTATTTCAAATAATTCAGTTCAGCATAAATACACATATTCAATGTCAAAAAACAGTTCTATTTCAAACAAATCAGTTTAGCATAAGTACACAGTTTACTTATATTTGACACATAGATCGAACCCTAACAGGAGCTACCACTCCGAGCCAGAGTGAACCTGCGAGCGATGACAAGAAAGGGGTACTCTGCATTCCCCTAAGCTCCGGCATAACTGGAACCTCACCATCAATTTGTTTAATATCATACGCAGGACAACCAAGAAGCAATCGGTGTATCCAAACCCAGCAGATTCAGTAAGGGTGTAATTGTAGTTGGATAGCATTTATTCATTTAGACATATTTGGTAAGATGATATACACGACCTTTTTCTACATATTTTCTTTCATCTCCAAGTTATCGTATGAATGTTATAATATCTGGCTCGAATTGGCTAATACATCTTCCAAATTTGATACAACCTTTCCAAGTACAATACAATAAGTTGTACTGCAAATGTTGCGTTACTTTTGCAATATACACGTGATGGCCTATGCTGGAGCTTAAAATTCTAGGGAATAAATTAACTTTCGAAAATTTACTAGCCATTTCCAGTCGGATATTACAACATATATGCGGTGACATGAACAGATCAAAAAATTTGTAGAAAAAAGTCGTCTATACTATTTAACCAAATATATATATATATATATATATATATATATATATATATATATATATATATCTGTCGGCCGACGGTAGTTGAGGGCGAATTGATGGCTCCTTTTTCAATTACTATTACACCGAAGGGGGTTGTATGTTACTACTCCTTTCCTTGGGTCGCTTCACTTACCCCTCATTTGTATCCTATAATGCTGAGTGTTAAACAAGGAGTCATTAAGTGCCTATTTTGAGTCTTTGGTATGTCTCAACCAGGAATTGAACCCAGCGTGTTATCCATCTGAAGAGGCCAAAATAAAAAATGTCAAAGAAATAAGTACATAATGGCACTATGACTGTGGTTGATTTCTCTTCAATTTAGGTCTCAGATATATATATATATATATATATATATATATATATATATAGAGAGAGAGAGAGAGATACAAAATTGTATTTGTTAACAATAATTGATATAAAAATTACTCAAAAATGAGTACAAATATTGTTCCATGCCATTCTAACAGTGCAGTTTTAAGGTTTTTAATATAGTATTATAAGTATATAACAACTATTTCATTCGTACAGGTTGTTTGTACAATTTTTGAGCATATTTAACAAGTCTCATTTTTTTCTTTTCCTAGACTTGTTGCCATATCATCTTTAAAGAGCTTAGTCTGCCTTATTATTTACCCAAAACTAGAGGAAGAATACTTAAATAAATACCATTTCCAAGTCTAAATATCCTCGTACTGAAATTGAAATCGGGTCGCTGTACACATTTCTAACGATGCTTACCATAATATTACTTAATTGTCCGTCGCAACTCGCTACGTTACTCCGAATATGCTATGCAGTTGCAAATATCAGGCAGGACCGTTTTAACAGAAGCCACTTCCTTCAGGTGAGTCTAATTGATTTTTCACACAGAGTTCAACAATGGTCGTAAGAGCAACATTTGCCAAAAATAAAATGGGAAACAAGAAACCCTTCAAATGTGTCATTGGGAATGTGACAATTTATATTGCTGTCCTAACCGATCATATACACTACACTTTTAAGTACACAATTACAACTTATTCATATCCATATGTTCCATTTCTATTGGACGTCACTGAAGGCTGGTGATGGCAAATATTGTTATGTTTTGACCTTCGACCGGCCCAAAAAAATGCTATTACAAGGTGATGCACCGGAAGGAAGTGACACATTCCAATGGCCAGTAATCGAAAGAGATCGCGTGGGCGAATTAAGGCTTATAATATGGGACAAGGTGAAGGTCCCACTGTGCCAATACAGACTGATGCACCGGAAGAGAGTGACTTCTGAACTGCAGGAGAGTTAATTCCGCTTGATGACGATTAAACATTCGATTTCAAAGATCCAGTGGGCGATCGTGTGGGCGTTGAATTATTATTTAACTCAGTTGAGTTCGAGTCCAAGAAGCAGTTGTCAGTAGAATTCCAGACAGCTAGAGACCAGATGTGATAGGGAAAGCCACACCCGACCGAGGGAGCCCTCGGAAAACCCCGATTGAGTGGACCCCAGCATCAGGAGAACAAGAAAGACAACGTGGCAGTCATAACAGTGGGGTCAAGATATTACAGTTTATATTCGATCTCCAGCTCCCTCTCACATGCAACCCTTGAACAACCCTTTCGAACCCTTGCAATAAAACGAGAGGTAAATATATTTATAAAGAAGTCTTCCTGTGTCGTTTATTACTGCGTCTTCCTAACTGCGTCTTTATTCTTCCTGCGTCTGTCTTTGTCACTGCGTCGTAATTATGGTGTCGTTATGATGCTGCATGAACATGTAGATGACTATATAACAATATGTGTTAGGGACATATCACTGGCAAATTTTCTCAATACAAAATGTACAGACAAAAGTGCGTAGAATTTTTGTGAAGTAAACAAAGAAATTAAACGAGAACATTAAGAAGTCATCGACAAATCGGTGCTGAATCGAGAAATATGCGTGGCTCACTTCGTCAGATTGAAAATAAGGAGTGAATCTGCTGTCAAACTTTTCAGCAAACAAGAACAGATTTGCCACTAGACCGATGTAAGCCACTCCAAATCTGTCTCCTTCAAGAGAGTTCGTCAAGAAATTTATAAATCATACTTTATGCCATTTATGGACAGCACTTATCACTCGACGCCTTGCTGCATCAATAATCCTATCCAATATATCATAAAGTATGTTTGAAGACGTTCATCGAGAGCAAATGAAGGAAAACAAATAAAAGAATGCTAAGAATATGCATATGGCCAGCAATATCAAAGGTATAAGGGATGAATGTCAAAGAAAAGGATACATGATTTCGTGTTGATTATAAATGGGAATTAAGTGTCTAAATACAGTCATACATTGGTAAAAAGATTTATGGGCACAAGTATGCTGGTAAATCCTATAGTTTCTTAATTATCATGAACAAGAATTTTGTCTAAAAACTAGTGACATTTACTTTACAGTAATGTAAAACATATACGTTTTACATAGTATCATAGGTTAAAACAAAACTTGTACAATATATATATATATATATATATATATATATATATATATATATATAAAGAGACATTTGGTCTATACAATTTTATTAAGATCCTTTCAAGTTTCCTGATAAGTGTCTTAATTTCAGGCAGAAATTCGTTGATGAATTTACCAAAATTGTCTCGTGAGCAGCAGGATCATGGATTTTAAAATATGTGTAGTTGGGTAGCAGTCTTTTATTTAAACATGTTTGATTAGATAATAATATAAATTGATATACATACGTATATATTTATGAATCTATATATGAATATATAAAAATAGAAATGAACACACACACACACACACACACACACACATATATATATATATATATATATAGCGATTCTTGCGAATACACCCAACCAAGCTGAAACACTACTGCATAGTTTGGAACGAGTTTCCGCAGGCATTGGCCTGCTTGTCAAAGCACACAAAACTGAATATATGTCCTATAATCAAAAATGTGACATTTCCACACAAAACCTCTCTGAAACTGGTAGACGAATTCACATACATACAAAGCAGTGTCTCATCAACCGAAAAAGACATCGACACAAGGCTAACGAAGGCATGGGCAGCTATCGATAGGCGATCGATCATATGGAAATCAGACATGACCGATAAAATGAAACGCAGTTTCTTTCAGGCAGCGGTTGTGTTGATACAACTGTATGGATGCACTACTTGGACGCTAACAAAACGGCTGGAGAAGAAGCTAGACGGCAATTACGCAAGAATGTGGCGAGCAATATTGAACAAGTCCTGGCGGCAACACCCCACAAGGCACCCACTATACGGCCACGTGCTATCACAAAAAAAACTATCCAAGTTAGACGAACCAGACATGCAGGAAACTGCTGGAGAAGCAGGGACGAGCTCATAAGAGAAGTACTCCTAAGGACCCTCACATATGGCCGAGCAAAAGCAGGACGACCAGCTCAAACATACATACAGCAGCTATGTGAGGATACAGGTGGTAGCCCTGAAAACCGTCCAGAGGCGATGAATGATAGGGAGAAGTGGCGACAGAGGGTCAGGGATATCCGTGCTAGTGGCACGACATGATAATGATGATATATCTCACACATTCTAACTTTTTTCTCTCTCTTTATATATATATATATATATATATATATATATATATAAAGAGAAGAACAAACGATATCTCTTACGTATGAAAATATGATCAACTACTTTTCTTTTCCATTTATTACGAAATATACAAAATAGTGGCGTGAAGGAGAGAGTCGAGGACGGCTAATATATAAACACAGAGGGTATATGAATCACCAGAGGATCGCTTTTTCTTTGCTCTACTTTCATAACACTGTTTCATGGCCAATATATTACAACGTTTTATGGCTGTATCTATCTCACTTGGTCGGTTAGTGGTAGACGAATGAATAGCGGTATAATTTGGAGAGTGTTTACAATCTTTGAAATCATATAATAATAGATATGTATTAGTTTATATATACATTTAATAGCTTTTTCTACCAGATGATTGCCGTGTAAAGATATATCAAACGAGGTCCCACAGATAAGCATCTATACAATTAAATATAAAGACAAACAAGCACACACACACACACACACACACACACACACACACATATATATATATATATATATATATATATGACAAAATTAGGAATGTAGTCAAATTTAAGTATGGATAATCATTCAATTACATTTCTATTGTTTTTCTTTTTTTTTTTTTTTTTGAGGATATAATGACTGCATTAGTTGAGGGATTTGACATATGTAAAATAAGTAAACAGAAAAAATATGAAGATAATCGCATAGTTTACAAGCTGACATTATTCATATAATTCCACCAGATACAAAGAATGTAGCATATCTTCAAATTACGATCGGTTAATTCAAAGTAACACCCTTTTCCTGTTTATTTAATTTTTCTGATGCTTTACTGTTTTAAACCCGTTTACTATCGCAAGAAAATTTAGATAAATATAGTTTTTTTTCTTTCTTCATTTTAATAGACGTATTCATACATATAGAATGTAATCAATATATGCTGTTTTTCAACCTCTAATTAAACGTGTGAAGTCATCTGATGAGATGAATATTATGAAGATATTCATCACCGAAATAAGTTTATTAACCAGGTTTGAGTTTTCTTCATCTGATGAGACTGAGAGTATAATGATATTCTTCGCCGGAATGAATTCATGTGGACAATTCAACCTGATTTGAGTTTCCTTCTAATTACAATATATATATATATATATATATATATATATATATATATATATAGAAAGACAGAGAGATAGATAGATATAAATATAAACACATACACAAACCCACACCCACACCCATACCCACACATGCATATATATATCCCACAACTACACGCACACACGTACATGCATATATATATATATATATATACATGTACGTGTGTGCGTGCATATATATATATATATATATATATATATATATATATATATATATATATATATTGTAAGTAATGATGAAAATAATTTTCAGGGCGTGTAGTGTCATAAAAATACGTAGGGATAAAAACTGCTGTTATGTCAGTGAACGAATTTATGAGGCCAAAAATAAATTTACAAAAGTAAATATAATACAATATTTTAGGTAAAAAATAATCAAGAAACTATTGAAAACATTAATTTTAAAGATTCAATGATAAGCATATACTACAGGCACATACATAAAATGAAAGGTTAAGACGAATCGGGAAGGGTAAATCGATAACTGGTCCATATGAACAGAAAAAGTCAGTATATATATATATATATATATATATATATATATATATATATATATATATATATATATAGACAGATAGAATAACGCACACTTACATTAACATATTCATGGATATATATGCATATAGATATATATTTATATGTGTTATTTAATATATATTTATATTTATACAAATATACACATGCAAGATATACATATATATAAATATGTATAAAAGTGTACATTTGCATTTCTATGAGTGTATTTTTGCATACACACACACACACACACACACACACACACATATATATATATATATATATATATATATATATATATATATATATAATACTTCCGTATACAATACATTTTTACATACACATATGCCTGTTCGCTTATATATACTGAAGGATACTTACAAACATGCATATATATATATGTATATATATATATATATATATATATATATATATATATATATATATATATATATATATATATATATATATATATATGTATGTATATAAAACTAAATTAAATTATACATTATATATATATATATATATATATATATATATATATATCAAATATAAATTTACTTAATTATCCATTGGTTCTGAAGAAGTCCTGTATTAATTTTTTTCTTCATGTTTTTGGTTCACACCAGAAACTGAAAATACGGGATCGAAATAAATTTATAATCGTGAATTAACCGGTCTTTGTTTTTTTTTTCTTATATATATATATATATATATATATATATATATATATATATATATATATATATATATATATATATGTTAGTAAATTTGATGACTTAATCAAGGATGCCCCGAAGGCTCTCTTTTCAATAGCTACAAGACTGAGGTGTAAGGGTGGGGCGCTACTCCATTTCCAGGATTGCACTACTTTACCCTTGATCCTCACCTTATAGTGCTTAGTTTTTAGCAAGGCAGCATCAAGTACTATTTTTAAGTCTTTGGTATGACTCGATCTGGGATTGAACCCCTGTCTCCGGGACTATTGGCGAGCACTCTACTCATTTGGCTAATGGCCCGGTAACTTACTTTTACTTAATTTCTTACTTTTATGGATATATATATATATATATATATATATATATATATATATATATATATATATATATATATATACATGCTTTCATAACTATATATATTGTTTCCTGAAAATACGCAGACAGATTCATATATTTGTATATATAGTTATGTATATGTACGTATTCTTGCTTGTTTTTCCCCCACACACACTAACCAGTTTTAATGTTTATCAATCCCGTTGTATTTTCTTTTATGCGTAATTCACCGATTGTCTTGTTACACCCAAAACGAATTTCTCTTTGGCTAAATCTAGGATGGAACTTGTTTGTCAGATGCTTATAATGATCAAACAAAACCAAGCCAAATACATCACAACGGCTTCCTATATTAAACGTTGATCAAATTGATTTCCCTTCCATCAATATTCATACTAACTATAGATGTTGCGTTTTCGTCCAAAGCTTATTTCTCCCCTTGGTTGAAAGTGTGCGTAAAATGTGTACAAGTGCAACTAATTTCCTTATTTGCTAATATTTTTAGTTGCATGTTTACTTAGTATATGTGAACATGTGGATTTCTTACTTGTATGTCTTCATATCAATTCGTTTTCAACAATGTAGGGAAAACTTTGTTATTTTCTTTGGTTATCTTTTACGCTTTGTTTGTCGTATGGCCATTCCTATATGTAAGATTTCTTTATTACTTCTTTTTGTGAAGTGAATCTCTTCTATAAAAATAACACATCTTCATATAATGCTATACCAGCAAAAGGACTTAAGTTTTCTTTCCTTTCATTTGTAAAGTATTTTAAGTAAGAAATTAGAAGAAAAAAGAGACTAATAAATACACTCGCATTGTAAAAAAAATGTTCTCACCGATTCATTAACAAGTCTAATCTCTATTGTCTTAAAATTATTTTCTGTCTCTATCTTCTTTATCCTAGTATGTTTTAGAGATTTTTTCCTTAAAACTCTAATATACACAGTTTGCATGATAGTGTATATATATATATATATATATATATATATATATATATATATATATATATATATATATATATTTGAGTATGTGTATGTGTGTGTTTATCCGAAACCATTTTACACCTTTTGCTTACACAGACCTTTGATATGTCATTGAAAATTCTAAAAGCACTCATGCATGAAGGTAATAAATGCAAACACATTATAGTCTCTAACACACACACACACACACACACACACACACACATATACATATATATAGACATTGAGAGAGAGAGAGAGAGAGAGAGAGAGAGAGAGAGAGAGAGAGAGAAAGAAAGATTGATAGATAGATAGAGAGAGAGAGAGAGAGAGAGAGAGGTTAGAACTGCGCGTAGATAGCCAATGGCATTTAATAACCGATAATGACCTATCCGATCACAGATCCCTCACATTACAACGGCGAAAAATAGTCAGTTACCACGGGCCGTTTGTTACGTTTCTGCTATCCTAGTACACACACACACACACACACACATTTATATGTATTCACTTATATGGAGCACTCTATTAAAAGATCTTGGTATATATATATACATATATATAATCATTTTTTTTTTTGCACAGAATGACGTCATATATAATTCTGGATCCATAATCGTTGGGACTGATATAAAAAAAATGTAAACCATCAAAACAAAATAATTATTTTTCTTTCGTTTGCATATTACTTCTATATCGTCTATATTATGACAAAACAGCTAGATTTGTATGTTCATGGATGATAAACGTAAAAAAAATCACTTGCTGATATCATTTTCGACATAAAGAATCGTCATACATCCGACTGAAGTGATCATTTGAAGTACCAAAGAAAAAAGAGTCTTCCGTTTTGAATAGTGTTAATTAGTAAAATGTGACTGACTCTAAATACAAAATACTTTATTTCCAATTTTCGATAGTTTCAGAATCAATTGCACCACTTATAAACATTTTGTGGTTTAATTTAAGAAATTTATTTTTTAATCAAGCACAAAAATTCCCATTATGTCTAAAACTGAACAATTCTAAAATATTATTTTATTAAGAATTAACTTTTGAAATCCGTTCATGATAAACCTTATTTGTTTTGCTTTAATGGCATGTCAACCGATGCGGGATATTTTATCTCATAACGATCCTTTTAGAAGATCAGCATTGATATTATTCAACTCATTGCTTAGAGAACAAGTGGTGGGTTCACCCCTGTTCGAAATATTTTCGGCTGAAAGTGTACATAATAGCGAGACTAAAGTTTGAACTCACTTACTTCGTGTCGGCCGTCCTGCATCTTAACCACTACAACTCAGAGATAAAAAAGAGTATAAGGCTTTGTAAATGGGGTGTAGTTATTTTTAGGCTGATATTTATAAATGTTTGTTTTCATAAAGTTTTACAACAACAGATTTTTGCCCAGTCGACTGGGGCTGAAGAATACACTGACTGCACTTCTGCAGAGGGTTAAGAACCCCACCACCACCACCAAAGAGAGACACTAAACAATCTGATGGTGAGGTTCCAGTAAGGCTGGAGATTTGGGGAATGTGGAGTACCCCATCATTGCCATTGCTCCGAGGTCCACTCCGGCCCGGAGTGGTAGCACCTGATAGGGCCCTATCTATAGGTTAAATAGCACTAACAGCATACTTATGCAAAACTGAATTGTTTGAGTAAACTGAATAGCGTGAAATAGAAATGTTTTTCACCATTAAACCGTCATCATCATCATATCGTGCTGGCAGCACGGATATCCCTGACCCTCTCTCGCCACTCCTCCCTATCGTTCATCGCCCTAGGTAGGTCTTCAGGACAACAACCTGTTTCCTCAAATAGCTGCTGAATGTATGTTCGTGCTGGTCGTCCTGCTTTTGCGCGGCCGTGTGTGGGGATCCATAAGAGTACATCTCTTATGAGTTCATCTCTGCTTCTCCAGCAATGTCCTGCATGTCTGGTTCGCCTAACTTGAATAGTTTTCGTGATAGGGGGCAGGTGGCCGTACAGTTGGTATCTTGTGGGGTGTTGCTGCCAGGACTTGTTCAGGATTGCACGCAGCATTCTTGTGTAATTGCCATCTAGTTTCTTCTCCAGCCGTTTTGTTAGCGTCCATGTAGTGCATCCATATAGCAGTATCGATGTGACCGCTGCCTGGAAGAAACTGCGTTTCATTTTATCGGTTAGGTCTGATTTCCATATAGTCGATAGCCTATTGATAGCTGTCCATGCTTTCGTTAACCTCGTTTCGATGTCCTTTTCGGTTGATTCGACGCTGCTTCCTAGGTACGTGAATTTGTCTACTAGTTTAAGAGGAGTTCCTTCTAGAGTGGAGATGTCCCCCGTTTGGTTATAGCACATATATTCCGTTTTGTGTGCATTAACATGGAGGCCTATGCTTGCTGCTGCTCGTTCCAGGCTATGCAGAAGTGTTTCGGCTTGGTCAGGTGTATTTGCCAGTATCGCTATGTCATCGGCGTAGTCGGGGTCGGTAATTGTTGTTGCGGGGTATCTTCTGCTTCTTTTCTTCGTCAGTTCGAAGCCATTCTCTTTGATTTTGTCAATCGATGTTCTAAGTACGTAGTCTAGACAAATGATAAAGAGATACGGAGCCAGCGTGTCCCCTTGTAGTACTCCTGCTACAATGTCGAAGTATTCTGTGTCTCCATCTGGTGATCGTACTTTTACTTACATTTAAACTGCGTGCTTATGCTTAACTGAATTATTTCAAATATAACTATTTTTCGACATTAAAATTGTATTTACACTTAACTGAATTGTTACATATAACTGCTTGAATAGTTTGAAATGGAAATGTTTTTGACAAGTAAACTGTACTTATGCTAAACTGAATTGTTTTAAATAGAACAGATGATTTACATAAAAATGGATTTGGCATTAAATACCCTACAAAGGTTGATATGTCATAAAACCCAATAAGCCAAACCAAACTACAACAGAATTGGTTGGTTGGTTGGTTGGTGGCTACCATTCTAGGCCAAAGTGGACCTGGGAGCAATGTCAATGAAGGTGTGATTTGTATTCCCCAAACCTCCAGCTATACTAGAACCTCAGCATCAGATTGTTTAGAATAATAACCAGGATATTTGCTGGGGGGGTCTTTCACCTTTGCAGCGGTGCTGTCGGTGTATTCTACAGCCCCAGCCGATTGGGCAAAATCTGAAAGAACAATAAGCCAACAGAATTATTACAGAATAATAGTATACATAAATGTTTGAAATAGTTCGATTGTGTTGAGAAAATATTACAACAAAAATATTTTTAAAATGTAAAGTATTTAGATTTTCACGAAACCGATCGTAAGTTCAGTTACTTTTAACTATGTCCGAACGCAAATTTTTTTTTGGTCCACATGTATTACTCTAACATATGATACACCACTTAATTAACATGGAATTCTCTCTCTCTCTCTCTCTCTCTCTCTCTCTCTCATGTCCGTCTATGTCCCACTGGATAAGGCCTCGACCACTTAAGTCGAGCATAACAAGTTCGACTCCAGACAATTGATAGTCATTCTCTCGCTCTGTCTGTCTGTCTGTCTGTCTCCCTCTCTCTCACACACACACACACTCGCTTTTCTTCTTTTCTATTGCTCTTTTAATTTTTTACCTCTTGATGTTTTTACTTTAGAACTTCATCACAGCACAATCGTTCTCTCTCTTTTGGTCATATTTTTCGATATATCTTTTCTTTTCATTGTTCTATCCATTTTTCACTTTCTTTCTTTCTTTCTTTCTTTCTTTCTTTCTTTCGAATGATGTCTTTTGTTCCTAGGTCAATATAATATGTCAGCACTCTACAGTTAAGCAAGGTTTTGTTTACACGCAAACACAGACTCATACACATACACACGTGTTCATAGGTGGATAGGCAGTGCATGTCATATTTCAGAATATGTGTGCATGCCACGGTGTTTGAGTCGGTAGGTGAAATATATATATATATATCTATATATATATACATATATATATATATATATATGTGTGTGTGTGTGTGTGTGTGCGCGCGTAAAATATATTGATACTAATGTATTGCATTTACAATAGAAGTCTGTGATTATACCCAAATATTTATATATAAGCAAGTATTGTGTACACACACACACACACACACACACACACACACACACATATATATATATATATATATATATATATATATATATATATATATTTGAATCATGACAATGCACAAATGTAAAATATATGAATACAATGAAAGACTGTGTGTTGCTTCTTATATTCAATGCAATAGATAATATATTTAACTCAATCCCTTTTTTCAAATTCTGAATGCTGTTTTTTAACTTGTTTTTTTTTTTTTGTACGCATCAGTATTTCAATCGGTAAATTAGCATTGACATTTCCCTTTTCCTTCTATTGCAATTCTTCCGAAGTCTACCAGTTGCTAAAATTTCAAAAAATAAAGATTCTTGTATGCATAAATATGTCCTCTTGTCTGGAATGTGAATTAGCTCAACATATTTCCACATGCCTGTACGCAATGAGAATATATCGATCCTTTTTTCAAGACATATTCTAAGACAGGCATACTTTCACAGCATAATATTTGTTATTTTATTTATCTCTGTACGTCAGAAGGATAGGCGCTTTTTTCCCCCTAATATATAGTAATAGCGGATAATTCCGTTTACACATCTATGTGCTACCATTTTATTCGTTGATAGGTGGATACAGAAAGACAACAATTACATTACACGATCATTTTATTTTTTTATTTTCTTCTGACACAAAAACTTTGTAGATGGACATCAATATTATTTGATTTTAAAGGCATTTCAACCAGCCAAGTTGTTTTATTCCTAGAAATAAGAGGATAGGGATCAGTGTTGGTTATTGAAACACTACTGCCTAGTTTGGAACGAGTCGCCGCAGGCATTGGCCTCCATGGCAATGCACACAATACTGAATATATGTGCTTTAATCAAGCAGGTGACATTTCCACACTAGACGGAACCTCTCTGAAACTGGTTGACAAATTCACCTACCTAGGAGGCAGTGTCTCGTCAACTGAAAAAGACATCGCCACAAGGCTAACGAAGGCATGGACAGCTATCGATAAGCTATCGGTCATATGGAATTCAGACCTGACTGATAAAATGAAACGCAGTTTCTTCAAAGCAGCGGTCGTGTCGATACTGCTGTATGGATGCACCACCTGGACGTTAACAAAACGGCTCGAAAAGAAGCTAGACGGTTACTACACAAGAATGTTGCGAACAATATTAAACAAGTCCTGGCGGCAACACACCCCAAAGCACTATCTATACGGCCACCTGCCTCCCATCACGAAAACTATCCAAGTTAGACGAACCAGGCACGCAGGACACAGCTGGAGGAGCAGAGGCGAACTCATAAGTGATGTACTCTTATGGACCCCCACTTATGGCCGAGCAAAAGCAGGACGATCAGCTCGAACATACATACAGCAGCTATGTGAAGATACGGGATGTAGTCAAGAAGACCTGCCGGAGGCGATGAACGATAGGGAAAAGTGGTGAGAAAGGGTCAGGGATATCTGTGTCGGCTGCACGATGATGATGATGATGAATTTTTTTAAGATACTTTTTTTTGGCACACGGTTGAATAGAATATGAATATATTTAGAAAATTCTATTTGAACAATAAATATATCTGCTTCAATATAAAAGCATTTTAATCAGTCGTGTTGTTTTATTTCTAGAAATAAGAGGATTGTGTCCATCGTTGGTTAGTATTTATATTTTGTAGAAGTAGATTTTTTAGATATTTTATTTTTCTCACACGGTCAAATACAATATGAATATGTTTTAAAAAGTTCTATTTGAACAATAAATGTGACCGAAACAAGTACGAATCTGCTTCAAGATAAAACTGGAAGTAATGATAAGATACGGTTACTTCACATTTCCCAGATATCCAGAACTGGAGCCTTAACATTAAATGCACACGACGAGAATATGAAAAATAATGTTTAATAAATCAACCATTTGTCCGTTTGTAGTGTGTTACTGTGAGAATCAATTGGTAATAAATCGTTGTAAAAAGAGATAATTTACATTATAATACATACATTTCGGATATTTTTGAGTTGATAATATGCGAAGCATAAAATTCATTTGATTTGAATGTATATTTTCTGTTGTTTGAGAGACGAGAAACCTTCAAAACGAATTGAATATAACGGCATTCTTTTCGTCAATACTTCTCCTTTGTTAGACTTCTTCAGACCTAAAACCTGCTTACAGCATCCATTTTCAAATGGCTTTCTATTTTATCTGTCTGTTCTCGCTGTCCATGACTCCTATTCCTCCACTTCCTCCTGTCTCTCTCTCTCTCTCTCTCTCTCTCTCTCTCTCTCTCTCTGGGGAATGTAAGATATTCCTTCATTGCTATTTCTCCCAGGTTTACTATGACCCAGTGTTCTATATCCTGTTAGGTTCTCATCTATGGGTGATATATATATATATATATATATATATATATATATATATATATCATCATGTCGTGCTGCCAGCACGGATATCCCTGACCCTCTCTCGCCACTTCTCCCTATCATTCATCGCTTTTGGCAGGTCTTCAGGGTTACATACCGTATCCTCACATAGCTGCTGTATGTATGTTTGATCTGGTCGTTCTGCTTTTGCTTGGCCATATGCGTGGGTCCATAGCTCCTATGGACCCCCGCATCATCACTGATGAGTTCGTCATCACTGATGAGTTCATCCTTGCTTCTCCAGCAGTGTCCTGCGTGTCTGGTTCGTCTAACTTGTAGAGTTTTCGTGATGGGAGGCAAGTGGCCCTATAGTTGGTGTCTCGTGGTGTGTTGTCGCCAGGACTTGTTCAATATTGCTCTCAACATTCTTGTGTAATTGCCGTCTAGTTTCTTCTTCAGCCGTTTTGTTAACGTCCAAGTAGTGCATCCATATAGCAGTATCAATACGACCGCTGCCTGGAGGAAACTGCGTTTCATTTTATCGGTCAGGTCTGATTTCCATATGATCGAGAGGCTATTGATAGCTGTCCATGCTTTCGTTAGTCGTGTGTCGATGTCTTTTTCGGTTGATGAGATAATGTGGATAATATATATATATATATATATATATATAGTGATACAACGAAATTCCCTCACGAAGCATTGATCATGGAACATATTCACAAAAATATTTTTCTGTTACCTAAAAAGACATAAAAAGTAAAGTTGGTGACGTTAATCGTGGGTGACCAGAAGGTTCCATGTTTAGTTACTACTACACCCATGTGTAGGAGAGAGCGCTACTCCTTTCCCTGGATTGCTCGATTTTTCCCTTGATATATACC
>OY757911.1:100384125-100399125 GCA_963585895.1 Sepioteuthis lessoniana
TATTTGTTTTTCTTGGGGCTGAAATGTTACTTAAATCCCTTTTATAAAATTATTTGTCTTCCCAGTTTTACACATTTAGAAAGATACATTGATAAATTGAAAATCTAATTAAACAAAGGGAAATTGTTTGGTTTAGTTTTTTGGCATATCAACCGTTGTTGGTTATTAAATGCTAAACCCACTTTTTTTTCTTACAAACACAAGTGCGTCAAACAATTCAGTTTTGTATTAGTGTAATATAATGGCCGAGGGATTTCGTTTTATATATCTTGCCTTTCGATTTAGTTAGGCTGAGATCCTTTCGCTTAGTGCATGAGTCAGTTAGGTGCAACATGATCGCAGGTGTTCACGCGCACGCGGGTAGGATGTATCAAAATAAAAATCCCAGATAGAAATTGTGACCGGGGGATGTGAATGACATCATGCACCAGAAGCGTGTGCGGAGTATTGGGGGGGGATTTGAGAAAAGTCAGTGAATTGAGTTTCTGCCTCGGAAGAAGACGGTTGACTTTCGGAGCTCTCTGAGGTCTTGCAGCGGGTGCCGCACATGTTTTGGGGCAGATGGAAAGGTCAGCATAGAAAGATTGTGCCTCTCTCCCCTGATGTCGAAAAACCTTTAAACTCAAAAAGGTAATAAAGTTTCGTACCTGAACTCTGAAGAAGTCGTAAATGTTTTTTGTGTTTCGGGATTCCTATGTTATCTACATATGAGTTATAAACATTCAATGTACATTTCGCATATTCGTGTATGGCTATGTTACATTAGTATAGTTATTTGTTTGCTCTTAGTTAAATGTCATAACAGTTCTCTTAAAAACAATTCAGTTTAGCATACAAAAACAGTTCCATTTCAAACAATTCTATTTGGTATTGGTACGAAGTTTAAATGTCGAAACAATTCCATTTTAACAATTATAGATAGGTAGATATATCAACGAATGTTAATAATAGATACGAACTAAATGATATAAACATTTACATGTACATATAGATAGCTTGGTAAATATATAGATAGATACACTGATAAGAAATAAATTTATTTTGATAAGTTGGGAACGCTAATTTCCTCACACAAATTTGAAACAGAACGCAAGAAGCAGAAATGGAATTTTCAAAATTATATTCGTTTCATTTAGTAACTTACACGTCCCGATAAAGGTCTTAAAACGGAAGCAGCAAACGTTGGCAAGTATTTCTGCAGATTAAATCATCCTCAGAATACCTTTTGTTTTTTCATCGCTATACATTTTCATAATGTTTGATTTATTTCCAAGTTTTCCAAGATTATATATATATATATATATATATATATATATATATATATATATATATATATATATATTGAAAACATTGATTCACAAAAACATACTCCCCACTGATCCAAATAAAAAATAAAACTCGTTATATATTATAAGTTTAAAACCTCGAATCTAGTCATTAGAAATAATTCCTCTCCCTCGATTGGAGTTTTGCAAAAAACCAACGTTATATATAAATTTAAATGTCCTTTAGGAGATTGTATCTCTGATAATAATAATATATATGTTGGTTGAACCTCAACTACCCTGTCGAGGAGACTTACAATGCACCTTTCAGACACAAGTTCAATAGCTCAGCATTTAAAAAAACATTCATGCCCAACGGTACAGCTACGGAAAATTCTCACCGACAACACAACAATATTAGAACATCAAAATAATAAACAAAAACTTCAGATTCTCGAAGCATTACATATCAGAAACCTGCAGCCAACACTTAATAGAATTAATTTTCAAACCAGTGCTAATGTACTTAAATGTCTTTAGCTACTGGCACTAAATATAGAATCACATTCAAAAACAAACGCCAAAACCTTCAACGGCAAAGACGCCCTTTCACAGTTGTAATATGCTAAAACAAAAGTTACATCACTTTTGTAGTAGATCCTCCCCTGATGATGGCCCAAAGTCGGGCAGAAAGTACTAGGGATACATGCAACTATGGACAATACATAAATCAATTCCCCCAGAATACAATAAAAGTAATACGGGAATTCGAACGGATCCAAAAGAAAATATGTAGACATAAAATGTCTATTATGTTTAATGAAATTTGCATTAACGAAGAAATGCTGCCTAAATATATATATATATATATATATATATATATATATATATATATATATATATATATATATATATATATATATATATATATATATATATATATATATATATATATATATATATATATATATATATATATATATATATATATATTGTCATCCACAGACAGACTATTTCGTTATCACAAATGTGGCTAGACACGTAGGACGCTAGAAGCTTAGATCGAAACTCGCCCATTTTTATGTTAGACTTAGTATCAAACCGCTCAGCCAACAATCGTACCGCGTCAGCTAGGGAATTATAAGATATATATATATATATATATATATATATATATATATATATATATATATATATATATATATATATATATATATGTGTGTGTGTGTGTGTGTGTGAGTATGTATATATATGTGTGAGTGTGTGTGTGTACCAGCTCATCCAACGGAACGTTAATCGTTTTTATGCTCAAGGATTCTCAAAAATGCATGCCGTGCATAATTCTCTTGGGAGAGATGGAGGGAGAGTCGTTATTTTTTTTCCTTTTAATTATTGTTTTCTTCAATTCCTTCATAAGATTAAGATATCTGTAAAGCTTTCTTAAATAACTTTCAGCGGTTTTTTTTTTCTGGTAAAACCGTCGGTTTGGCCACAATTTCCAAAATAATGTATGGAGTAATTAGTTGTTCCGTCGCATTTTGGATTACAAAATAATGTTACACACTTGACCTAAAGAAGCAATAGCTGAGTGGAAGAATATCACAAATGTTAGAAGAGGAGGTGGGAAGGAAATCCCTCTTGTTACAGGGATCAGATATGAATCTGCACAACCAGTGATCAAACAAGTATATTTCTAATATAGATTTAAAATACAAAAAATTAATATACCTGGTATTTATTCATGTAATGAATTGAAAAATAAGGCTGTTTTTTAAAGGATTTGATCTGTCTTTTCAAGGAGATTTTTGTAAACCTCAATACTTCTTGTAAAGTTTTCTTATATTTGTAATCATACCTATCTGATTGATTGATTTTAATGGCGTGTAAACACGAACAAGGTTATTCTAAGCCTAGATGTTTGAGAATCACGTTCATTCTTCATTCGTATTTACCTTTTTTTTAGTGGCTATTTCAAGTTTTTTTGGCACACAAACTTTTCAAATATAAATCATTTTCATGCAAATCTATTTTACTTATTCATAGAATCCGAACGGGTGTCCTCGAGGTGTAATGGCTAAAGCAATAAACACCAGAATCGTAGTAAGCGAGTTCGAACTACAGGAACACATATCAGTTTGTTTCCAGTCCCTATTATACTATTAAATTCATATAGGTGGGGGGAGGTACTCGTGGTGTAATGGTTAAAGCGGTAGACTGAGGATTCGTAGGAAGCGAGTTCGTGCTCCAGTCCCACTATTACGTTCACTTTCGGACAAATACCCATGGGAAAGGTATTAACCCCGTTATTATCCCAGCTATGGGTTAAATAGAACCATTATTGTTCTTCAAGAAAGATGGCTTTGGCATTAAATAACCTACACAAGTTGACATGCTATTAAACCTAGAAACCGAAAGCGACCGGTCAGATTGGACCTGTGATTAATAGCAATTCAAGTATGTTCTACGAGTTCCACATCTTCAAAACACAAACCTCACACTCTTGCTACTTAGTGTCATACCAAGAACACCCCCTTTTTGGGAGGGGGTTCTTACTCATCTGTGGAATGTACTGTCACCGTAGACTACGCATGTCCGACCGAGTGAATCATTGAATATATGTAGACAAATCCGACTCGAAAAACTTTTAATGACGATTTAATAAACTTAAATAACAATCTTACCGAACAGAAACACAGTAACTGAAAATATAATTTTTACCAGGAAACATACTTGAATATACTGAAATTTTTGCGACAAATAAATTCTATGTGACCGTAGAGGTACTATTTATTGTTATTTATAATGGGTTGGTGTATCAAGTCATAAATTCTAACCGTGGCTGATAGTGTTTACTTGGTAATTTTACTTATTCAATTTACCGTAACTTAAAGTATAAAGAAATTTGCATTCACCCTTGCAACTTAATTTATGTTCACTGCAATAAACGCAACGTCCAATAAATACACTGGAACGTTCTATATCTATATTTCTCTTCAGATATTTATAAGCAGTACGTTCACCTACTCCAGCCCGCCTCAAGCAATATGTAACACAAGGTCAATTTCTGAGAATTACATACCTGGTTTTACTTTTAGAATGACGTCCTTATCAAGGCTTCACATACCTGGGAGGAGTGGAGAAAGATTCATGCCCTTCCTAAGAGCAATAACGCGAATTGAAATGCTAATAGCCTCATTAAGGCTTTAAAATTGGGTCGTCGATTTAATTTCCAACCACAATAAGCATTACACAACTCGTCATATACGAATCATGTATTGAGGATATTATTACTTAGAATATTAGTGCTATTCACCTCATCTTTACTGTTATAATCATCACATTTCGGCCGATATGTCCTTCGACCTTATTCAGGTATTTCATCTGGAACTCTGGATTCAACACAGAATCACGAAACGAACGCTTTATTTGAAGAACAGTGGTAGACTATTCCGATACAGTTTACTATGACCGGGCTCGAGTGTTAATTTATCGTAAGAGTTTATGTTGTCTTACCTGTTGTTGGGATTGAACCAGCAACTTTTAGATGATATCACTGAGAATCACCTTTCAACCCAACGTCTTATCAACTGCGATATGTGTCGTTGACTGACGCATTTAAGGAATCGACAGTATCAAACATTAATTACCTTTTAAGAAGCAATGTAAACTATAAAAAAAAACAAGTAATGTGAATAAGAAGTTAAATCAATAGAGGGAGGAAATACTCTCATTCTAGAATCACAGAATAAAACAAAAACGAGTTTTGTGAAAAGTAGTTAAATCAATACAGGAATAAAATAAGATACTCTCATTCTAGAAGGGCAGAATTTAAAAAAAACGAATAATGTTAATAAGTTAAATCAGTAAAGGAATAAAATACTCTCATTCTAGAATCACAGAATTAAACAAAAACGAGTAATGTGAAAAAGAAGTTAAATCAGTACAGGTTATCTGATTCAAGGATAGAATACTCTCATTCTAAAATCACTGAATTTAAAAAAAAAAACAACTGCTAGACAATAGTTATTATTATTAGATAGTAATTGTCTAAATTTTGAAAGGCAATAGTACGAGGTGAGATTGAAAAGTCGGGTATAGCGGACCATATATGGAAGGAAAAGGGAAACCATCTGCCCTTATGGGATAAAGTTGAAATAATTGATATGTTAAATATTCAAATAATGTTCATTCGTTCAACGAATCAGCAATTACATTATTTTATCCGGAAAGTCCATCGCACGATGCATTCATTTTGAATATTTATCGCGAGTAAATTAAACTCAGTAATATTTATGTTTAGCTGAATTCAGAATTCAGTAATTGCTTCTTAGAATTTAATTTCAAAATATGGCAACAATTTAGGATTAGGGAGACCTTATATTTCAAGCGCAGTCCATCTGATACGATGAATTTACTTGCGATGCATTCAATATGCAATTTATTTAATAGCAATAAATGTACTATACCACGAATTTACTAAACTCTAAATTTAACACCCGATTATTTTACCGGAGATAAATTTACCGAGAATATCTCGTTAGTAAGTCAGTTAAACTTATATTTATCTTTCCCGTGAACGAAGGTCTTCAACTTTTGTAAAAGATAGCACTTATCTAAAAGCGTTATCACTGTGAACAGAACACAGAGTCATGCCTGCTGTTTCAGAAATTTTTAGGGAAAGATACTTGTCACCAACAGAACTGAGGTTATGTACAAATTACCACAACGAAAACATCGGAACAAACACAACACATACACTCGTTTGATAGTAGTCAAAGTCTTACACGTTTTTGTTTAATCGAAGGATTTTCATAAAACCCTAGTATTTCAGATGTCAGATAATGGTAGTGAAATTTATGTCCCTCGTTTGGTGAGTTTCATCTATCTATCTATCTATCTATCTATCACTGCCTGTTTATATATATCGGTAACTGTTCATATCTTTCTATAAATGTCTGTTAGATGGGACTGACCAGTAGATTAATTCCACTCCTGTTTCTTAATCGTTCTAGCATATAACATGTTAACCCCCTCTGCTCACGCTGATGAATGAAATAATTTGTAATTTGATTTCTGCCTTATTCTTATTCCTACTTTTATTTTTTATTTTATTCTTTTTTATTTTCTGATTCTTGTTTCTTTTCTTTTTTTTTTTAATTACCTTATTTTATCCTCTGAATAAGAACTGAAACTCCACATTCGCTACTTTGCGACAGGAGGGAAGCATGTAAAGGGTCATCTGATGAGACGGAGAGTATAGCAATGATATTCTCCGCCGAAATAAATTTATCATGACGACTTAACCAAGTCTCCACAAATTGTACTATATATATATATATATATATATATATATATATATATATATATATATATATATATATATATATATATATATATATATATTAGGTGGAGAAGTATATGTGGCTGAGGTGCTGGATCGGAGCCTCGAATAAGCGAATTCGAACTCTTGCCGCGTAAGTGCGTTCACTTTCGGACCAATAACCTTTGGAATGTCATTCGAGGTGTTTTATTTATAACAACTTCTGTTTTACCATGAGGGTGAATTTAACCTTAAATAGAACTCGATATTTGATATACTATTAAACAAAGAAAGTCAAACAATCTATACATGCCTCTTCTTATTCAACTATATCTGTGTATTGGTATCAATCTCAAACTTTTATCTCTATCTATATAAGTGTATTAATAAGTAACTATAACAGTGTCATCATCATCATCATGCCATGCTGGTAGCACGGATATCCCTGACCCTCTCTCGCCACTTTTCCCTATCGTTCATCGCCTTAGGCAGGTCTTCTGGACAACATCCCGTATCCTCACAAAGTTGCTGAATGTATGTTCGTGCTGGTCGTCCTGCTTTTGCACGGCCATGTGTCGGGGTCCACAAGAGTACATCACTTATGAGCTCGTCCATGCTTCTCCAGCAGTGTCCTGCATGTCTGGTTCGTCTAACTTGAATAGCTTTCGTGATAGGAGGCACGTGGCCGTACGGTTGGTGTCTTGTGGGGTGTTGCCGCCAGGACTTGTTAAATATTGCTCGCAGCATTCTTGTGTAATTGCCGTCTAGCTTCTTCTCCAGCCGTTTTGTTAGAGTCCATGTAGTGCCACCATATAGCAGTATCGATGCAATCGCTGCCTGGAAGAAACTAAACAGGTCCTGGACGTGTGTTTGACAACTTAACGCTCAGGATCGTTAGTTCGATCGGGGAACTACTGCTGCTCCTCTCTAAGAGTGGCTTCTAAAGAAGAGAATAAAACAGCCATCGAAAGATAACCATGACCCACACTCAAACCAATAGCAGTATATTCATATTTATCTATCGGAAACTATTTCAGAATTTAATATTTGATTCAAGAAACAAGGGGAAAAGAAACTATATTTTATGTTATATACGTAGAAGAGACTAGTTTGGGGGAATATTCTATGTTATAAAAGAATAGAGATTTATCAGTACGAGAGTAAAGGTCAACTAATCGCCATAAACATTTGATAATGAATACATGAAATGAAAAGACGTTATATTAATCCTACATGCATCTAACAATTTGAAATATGACGAATGAATATTGTATTATCGGAACATGTGAATTCTTGGAAAATCATTAATTTTTTTGGACAAAATATAACTAACGTATGTTTAATTATATATATATATATATATATATATATATATATATATATATATATATTGCATAACGGATATCCACAGTAAGTGGAGTTTGTTGATTCTGGCTATAATCAGGACGTCACTATGAAACGTTGACTCATAACTTAATCGTACATACATGCTAACATCGATTTTGAGCATACTTTTTATAAATGTAGCAAGATTCCTTTCTATCCCTCTCTCTCTCTCTCTCTCTCTATATATATATATATATATGAAAAAAGGATAAAAGTTCATATGATGACGCCATATTTTCTATCGTCGACATTTTTTTACCAAAAAGATCTAAGCAATGCAATAACGATGGGTAAAGTGTGTGAACAAAATATCATATACTCCTATGTCGGAAAATAAATTTTATTTCTAAATATTCAACGAGACCATCTTGACATATGACATTTTAAGCTCTCTCTCTCTTTCTTTCACGCGTGCACCCCCCCATATATATATATATATATATATATATATATATATATATATATATATATATATATATATATATAAGCACATATGTTGTGCATTTAATAAGTTCCCAGAGTTTTTTTGTACTGGCATTTAGAATTGGAGTACATTCTTGAAAATTCAGTATGTTATTGCTGTACATCTTATGAGATGACTGACCGATTCTTATGATTTCAGGTTCAAATGAACAGTGACAGAAGCAATTGGAATACACCCTACTTAAGCCTGATTGTCACTGCTGGTAAATTTCAAAAATGCAATCTGTCACTTTAGAAGAATAATATGCAATAAAACTCTGCTTTAAACTAGGAACAAAATGCTTCAGACTGCTTTTGAAGCATCTTGCATTAATTGATCATCAGTTTTTGAGTGGCATAAGAGATTCAAGGAAGGCAGGGAGTCTGTGAGGGATGATGAGAAGTGCGGGAGGATTAAGGAAGTCAATAGACCAGAGTTGATTGGCCAAAAGGTTAGGGTTAGGATTACTATGCTGAGGTTTTAAAGGAGTTCAGCAAGTGCTTCCTTGGGAAGAGGCAAGGACTCTTCAAATTGGGTCAGTGGCATTTCTACCAGAACAATGCACCAGTCCACACCTCCATCCTTGTCACAGTCTATTTGACCAAGATGGGCATTGACACAGTTGCTCAGCCTCCCAATTGTCTAGACCTTGCTCCCTGTGACTTTTAGTTATTCCCTAAGCTCAGAGGCTGTCGATATGAGACAATTGAGGTGATGAAAGAGGCTGTGAGGAAGGTCATTGACACGCTCACACAAGAGGACTTCATGGGGCCTTCCAGAAATTGTTGGAACGGTACAACAAGTCTGGAAACTTATTTAATGGTCCTTGTAATTATGTAAATAGTTAAGAGTACGTATTCAACCTCAAAATCATATGTCCTTGATCAAAACGATAACATGCGCATTTATGTCCCTGGCACTATCTTAGAATCTATCAACATCTCTCTCTCTCTCTCTTTCCATCACTCTCTCTCTCTCTCTCTCTCTCTCTCTCTTTTATCCAATTATATGGAAAAGTTAACGATACACATACACAAACCTACAAACTCAGACACACATAAACACGAAAATAAAAGTTCGTTCACCAGATGGGGACACAGAACTTCTTTGACATAATTGCTGGTGTTCTAAGAGGGGTTTCATTATCCCCATATCTGTTAGTAATCTACCTATACTGCGTACTTCAAAATCGATTTATCAAATGAAAGGAAATGGCTTTTCACTGGATAAGGCAAGAAGCAGACGATACTCTGCACAAACAGTTCTGGACGCCGACTATGCAGATGACATTGCATTTCTTGCAAATGCACCAACGCAAACCGAATGACAGCTGTATAGTATGGAGCAGGAATCAAGTGGCATTGGCCTCCTTTTAAATGTAGACAAAACAGAGCACATGTGTTTTAATAAAAACGGAGACATTACTTACTTAAATGGTGATTCTCTAAAATAGGTAGACAAATTCATATACCTCGGTAGCAGTGTCCCATCAACTGAAAATGATAATATGCGCCTATCGAGTTTATGGACTGATATCAATAAGTTAATTATCATATAGAAGTCTGACTTACCTACAAAACAACAGCTGTACGGCTACTTACCTCCCATCTCTAAAACCATACAAATAAAACGAACAAGACTTGCAGCACACTGCTGGAGATGTAAGTCGAAATTATTAGTGATATTATGCAATGGACTCTTTCACACGAACGTACAAGTGTTGGCCGACCAACAAGAACTTATCTTCGACAGCTCTATACGGACAAAGGATGTAGTCTAGAGGACCTGCCGGGAGTTGTTGATGATAGAGATGTTTGGCAATAGAGATTCGGGGAAATCTGTGCTAGTAGCGTGACATAACGATGTTGATTATATATGTGTACAAAAAGCACTTGAACATTTTCACCGACACCTCGAATACATAGATATAGATTTGTCTGTACTAATTTTTGTCAACATACGTACTTCTGGATTTTTTTTTTAATATTATAATAAAAGAATATATTTCAATATTTCATGAATGTAACCACGTATAGTAAAGTGTATTGGAACATTTGATGCACACATATATACATATATTCATGTGTGTGTGTGCGTGTGTGTGTGTTTCATTTCAAGCATGAATCTGTATCACACTTTATATATCAGTTTCATATGTCATTTTTAAATTTACGCAAATATGAATATGTTCAATGTTAGAAATCTGCATATACCAGAAACCAACACTGAAATAATGGCGTCGGTAAAGGCATAAAACGTAAATCATCATGGCTACTGTTGCCGGTGATCGCCGTATGGGTTCTCATTCACTTCTCGCCAGGAAGCGACCATAGAAATCATACAATAGAAAATCTGTTTGGAGGAAACGAATGAGATTGCGTGAATAGTCGTTATTTCTAAAATAAACTTAGAGGAGAATATTTAAAGGCTGTTGTATTCATGACACTATACTAAATTGCCCTCGAATGTTACAGCACCCGGAATTCTGGAGTCTGGTTCTTGTCGGCACATATCTGTGAGATGATAAAAAGTATTACTAAAACTTTTGAAATGTTAATAGTAATCTCCAAAAATTGCACGACTAAGCAAAGCAAAGAACTAAATCGGAAGTTTATTCTAAGAGGAACTTTTAAGAATGGTATCGGTCTGTAGTAGTTCTACTCGCGAAAATTCAATAGTTTAATCGGAAATAAGCACAGTAAGAAAACATCTAGATGTAAATCCTTTATATATATATATATATATATATATATATATATATATGTGTGTGTGTGTGTGTGTGTGTGTGTGTGTGTGTGTGTGTATGTGAGAGATTTTCACTCAAAGAATGTATATGTTACGTTACTAATTCTTTTAACGTCGATTCTTGAATTGGATATCACGTCTAAAATCAATTGAAAGGCTTTATTTTCTTTTTTCACAAAAAAACACTCACCTGACTGTGATCTGATTTCGAAAATATTAAAAAAAATAAAATAAACATTTCTTATCAATTATCACACACACACACACACACACACACACACACACACATATATATATATATATAAATATATATATATATATATATATATATATATATATATATATATATATATATATGTTTGATTAAAAAGTTAATACATTTTATCTTCATAATTTGATTAATATCCTTCTGAGTTTACTGATATGTGTCTTGGTTTCAGGTTGGAATTAGAGGATGAATTTACCAAAATTGTTCCGAGTGGTTTCGGACCCTTCATAGGCTATCATCAGAGGTTTGCTTGCATGTGTCAGTATTTAGGGGGTTATTTTTTTTTATTGTAGTTAATTTGTTTTTATACATGACTACAGCGATACTTTTGAGTGTCAGTATCGTGGTAAGCAGCAGGATCATGTATTTTGAAATATACAAGCAAACCCTGATGATAGCCTATGATGGGTCCGAAAGCCCTCGGGACAATTTTGGTAAATTTATCTACCAATACCACCTTGGAACGAAGACACTTATCAGGAAACTCGAAAGGATCTTAATTAAATTACATAGACAAATGTGTTTTTACTATTTAATTAAACATGCTTAAATAAATGACTGCTGCTTAACCACCCCCATATATATATATATATATATATATATATATATATATATATATATATATATATATATATATATATATATATATATGCCAAAATAAATATAATGAATTACTTAAAAAGTAACCAAAAAATGTATTTTGCACGGCTGATTAGCAAATATTTAGTCTTGGATAATATTCAACAAGAAGTATTGAAGTAAATAACTGTTGGAATCTATCATAGATTTTTCTTTGATATTTGAAAATACATTTGCCCCTATGAGTTAAAAGTAGTAACAGATTCAAACAGAAATTGCTGTTCTACAGCTGATATATATAAAATAGTTGTTTGCCTCTTAAAATCTTGGAAGTAGAAAAAAAACAAAAGACCAGAAACAGTCAAAATAAATTCGGTGCTTTTGTCATTTACTTCCCATATGGTTTAAAAACCGATATAAAATAATAACTCTCTTCATCATCTTTTTAAATATGTATTTTAATGTGGACCTATTACACCAGATTATGAAGGATACGAAAATAGATTTCGTTCATATGACAAAATAAATACCATCAACATTATTATCAAATCATGTCAACAGCATGCCCCCCTCTTTCTCTCGCTCTCTCGCTCTCTCTCTCTCTCTTTCTATCTCTCTCTCTCCATCCGTTAATCATTCATCGCTCTCAGCAGGTCTTAGAAATTCCGTCCTATGCCCCCGTACAGAGCAGATGTAAATAAATTCATGCTGGTTGGCCAAGACTGGTACGTCCACGTGTAGGGGTCCTCAGAAGAGCGTCACTTATGATTTCGTCCTTCTTTACCACCAATGTCACGCATGCCAGGTTCATCTTAACTGTAACTTTTTTTAATGGGTCGTAAATTGCTGTACAGGTGTTGTTTCGTAGGATGTTGCTTCCAGGATTTATTCAAAATAACCCGTAGGATTCTTGTGTAGTTCTCATCTAGACTTTTCTCAATGGGTTTTGTTAGCGTTCATGTGATGCATCCATACAGTAGAACTGACTCTACCACAGCTTGGAAAAAATTCCGTTTTTTATCCGCTAGATCAGAATACCCTATATATATATATATATATATATATATATATATATATATATATATATATATGTGTGTGTGTGTGTGTGTGTGTGTGTGTGTGTGTGTGTGCTATACGCACATGATATTTATTCAAGCGTTTTTTTTTTCTGGTCGAAGAACTCCAAAATTTATCTTTTCATATAGTGGGAAGGGGTGACATGATGTTACTTTTATTGACCTCCACGCCCATGAATCTTGCATTGAGATGAACTTTCACTTAAGAAACAATAAAGTTTTGAAGAGAGCTCGCTGCGGTGATATTGAACTTTGCCATATTGGTATTATTCTGTCTTCCACCAAAAACAGCTAAACATGTTGAGCAGAGTGTACAGATACGTTGGTATAATGAAACAGCCAATGACCAGCGAATCTCATGTCTGATCTTTTTGGACCCAAATCAACACAAGCGGTTGAGAGGGGGGTCCTCGTGGTGTAATATCAGTGTGCTGGACTCTGGAATCGTAGTAAGCGAGATCGAACTCCAGTAGCTCCATTACGTTCACGTTCAGACAAATACCAGTGAAAAAGGTATGAAGCCTCTTATTCTGCCAGCTATGGATTAAATAGTACCACTACTGTTATTCTAGGAGGGGGATTTTGCATTAAAATAACCTAAGTAGGATAATGTGCAATTAAACAACGAAACAAACAAGTGGCTCAAGTTTTTGAACCGTTTGATCTTCAACAGTATATTCATATAAAACTACACACTCTTTCTCAAGAAAGACAGTGAGAAACATTTTGATTTTGATCTCAGTATGTTATGCCTTACTTTGCTTATTGTTCTTAGAGATTTAGTTTTAGCTCTTTCTAGCTCAGAGCCATAAACCCAACAGCTGTCTTCTATTATGTTAACTTTTAGAAAATTTCTTTCGGTTTCTTCCCATTAAGCAAAATCGCTACTTGTTCTCATAAGAAATCATTTCTACTCAACTCTCAGAATGAGGTGTACCCGTAATGTAATAGTTAAAGCGATGGACTGCGAATTGTAGTAAGCGAGTTCGAACACCAGAAGCGCTATTACATTCACTTTCAGACAAATACTCTTGGGGAAAGATATAAACTCCCTTATCCTCCCATCTATGGGTTAAATAGGACCACTGTTCTTCTAGAAGGATCGCTTTTACATTAAAATAACCTACAAAGGTTGATATGTCATTTAACAAAGAAACCAAACAAAACCAAATCATCAACTCTCAGAAACAGTAAAACTAACTTATATGCAAATAAGCCTAAACGGTTGGGGCAGTAGAATACATCAACTGCACCTCTGCGGAGAGGTAAGACCATCGCAAATGAGTGTCCTGCATATGACTTTAAATAATCTGATGGTGAGGCTTCATTAATGCTGGAGTTTTGGGGAAAAATGAGTACCCTTTCTTAACCATTGCTCCTGGGTTCACACTGGCCGGAGTATTTGCAGCGGGGAGGGTCATATGGGTCAGGTAGAACTATTTGACACTTAAACTGATTGAAAACAAATTTCTCGTGCTAAATTGAGTTGTTTGAAAAAGAACTGTTCAATCATTTAACTGTGTGTAAACAAATGACAGATGTTTATATGAATTGCTAATTATACCTAACAATATTTGGACTCATATAACTTTGTTGACTTATGCTAAATCAAATTGTTAGAAATAGAACTGTTTGATAATTTAACTGTGTGTAATTATAAAATGTGTTTACGAATCATATATTCAATATATAAGTAATGGTTGATATGCCATCAAGCCAGACCGAATCGATTTGCTGCAAATCTTCCCACAGGAAGATTTTACCAGACTCAACAGAAATGCCCTCACTATTTCTTATTCTTTGCTTTAAACAAGAGATTCAGCATCTTTTTATGTAAATTTCTCTGTGGACAAACATCACTTTCCAATGATATTCTTTCTTCTTTGAAGTGACTTTAC
>OY757911.1:100401518-100454018 GCA_963585895.1 Sepioteuthis lessoniana
GTAAGTGGTTGATATTAACTCATATAAGTGAAATTTTGAATAAATACTTTCTTTCGCACCGGGACAAACATACATAAATAGGTGACCTTTGAACGAAATGAATTCATGTCGTAATAGCGTTCCGTGATGATGCTGATGCTTTTCTTTATGGAGGTATAATGGATTCTGATTAGCATTTTATAGATATTTCCATAGTTATCGTGATTTTGAATGATCTAATAAAGACATTCAAAGTGAATGCAGGTTTCACTTTCTTAACATATAGTCGTGAATTGCACTGGAAATAATTTCTGCGTCTCTGAATATTTTAATGCATTGTACTAATAAATTTGAAAAAAAAAAATAAATAAAATAAAAACGCTATGATGTCTTATTTTTCTGAGTTATTTTTGAATGGATAAGTATTTATAAAAACTTACCGAGAATCTTAGACAAATGGATGCATAGATTTATTATAGTGTGGCTATAGAAAATAGTTAACAGACGGTATTTAAACATTTCAAAAGGTATATTGTTTCAGTCTTTTGTGGAGAAATATCATAGGTCTGTTACCGGGATTTAAGTGATGGGAGCATTTATGATAACAAGGTATACCCAAGGGTCATTAAATTAATACGAGGGACACATTTTTAAAGTGCAAAATATCTATTTTTCAGTTATTTTTCCATTAATATTTACTGTGTATTGTTTTGAGTTGGTCGGTAAGAAAAATATCTTAATATCGCAAAAATACTTTTTATCATATGATTGAAATTGTAGCTAATAAGAGGTGGCTTGAAAAGAGGTCTATCATCAAATTTTAGTTTGCCTGAGATGTGCAAAACGAGATATCTATAGAAGAATGCAAGATTATCTTTAATGTTTTCAAACAGGTTAAACATGGATTGGTAACAACGACCTTGTGTGGAAAAGATAGTGAAAATTCATTGGATCTCCGTAAAAGAAAAACGTTATGTGTGCAGTAGTCTTAAAGATGGTCATGTTGACAGTCTTCTGGGACATGAAAGGATCAATAATTATTGATTTCATTGAGAGATATACGATTGTAAACATGACTTTGTATTGCCAAATCCTTTGGCTAAATTCACCTTCTTTATTGAATGATTTTCCTATCAATGTTTTGTAAATCCACCTTAACGTATTTTCAAATATCATAGCAACATGAGATTTTGGTGCAACTGTCATTGTTATATAAAATGGATTGGAAAACTTAAAATACTGGATAAAACTATTCGTGTTTCACTTCACATAAATGCCATTGCGAAAGTCATGGATTGATCAAATATTCCTAGGCAACGAGTAAAATAGTAGGACTGTCTACGTCCTTTAACTTCGATTTAACAAATGACCAAGAAGATAAACTCTGAATTAAACCCAGCAGTCATTGCTTGAATTTGACTGTCCATAAGGTAAGTGACGGATAAATAAATAAATATGTAAACATCTTCGGATGAGTAATTTCATATGATTAAAAGCTAAAGCAAGGAGAGGGAAAAATCTCAATAGAATAAAGATAAATTTGAAATATTTTCTAAAAAGCTTTGTATGGTAAGTTACAATATCTATTTTTGCGAATAAATTTTGACATTTTTTTGGTTTGGTTAGATTCAGTTTTAAGGCTTATCAAACATTGTTGTTTATTTAATGCCAAGTCCTCTTTAAGCATATATATAAAATAGATGATTTAGGTAGACACACACAGTTAAATGATCAGACTGTTTTATTTCTAACAGTTCAATTTAGCAGAAGTACTTTTTTTTGCAGTCAGTTTACATGTCAAACAGTTCCGTTTGACCCAAAATATGGGGCCATGTCAGGTGATAACACCCAGGCTAGAGTGATCTTGGAAGCGATGGATATCAAGGGTTACTGCAGCTTCCCCAAAGTTCCAGGATTACTGGAGTCTAGCATTAAAATTGTTAAATGTCATATCAAGGACACTCGCTGTGGAAGCTTTACCTCTCTGCAGAAATGCAGTCGGTGTATTTAACAGCCCCAGGCAAATGGGTTGACATTTTTTTACCCTTCTCTGATTTACTCATTTTTCCTTACTTTTAAGCTTTGGGTTAAAGGTTGTCGTCGTGGGAAATTAAATCGGTGAACCAGGTTCAAATCCAGGATGTGGCTAGTTGCATTTCTTATAACGCAAATGCCTTTGAAAAAAAGTATGAATCCAAATTTTTCCAATCCTGCTGCGGGTAATTATTAGGGTAGACGGGAATATTTTACCTTAGAATAGCAACCAGTCTAGGACAAATAAAACACTGAATTCTAGACATTTGAGCTCCGCTAAAATCTTGTTGTTTCGAATCTATGTCATCGGGAGCTGTGGGGTAAATTCAAGTGTAGTTGTAGCTGATAGCCAAAAGCAAAGGTACCTTGTGAGAATCGAACTGACAGAGTATCTTTCCGCTAGCCTATCATGATTGCCGATACACGAGGAGGGCTTCATTTTGTAAGTAAATAAATAGACGATAGATAAGACCTTTATTATATACATGAGTTAATATTAAAGCTGGCAGTACGTTTGACCTACATTTATGTATGACAGTGAATAGATAGACGCCGATATCTTCTGTCATAAATCGAAACTTAATTGAAGTGCTTTGCGTTATGGGCACTAAAGAACTCACTTCGTGAATTTTGCATTGCTCGGAACTTAATCTTCCACTGTTTATGGACACTTTGACATAATTAGCGGCTTGGTTAGCAGTCACCTCCATCGAAATTAACCGGTTGATTCGGTTGCGCTTATGAAATAAAATGAAAATATTATTCCATCTTTAGTAGTAATGAGGTTGTTGGAGTGTAGACTGACATTATTAAATGGACGTTCAACATTTCATATAATGCAGAGTTTTGTTCGAGAATTAATGCCAATTAAACTCAATTTCTTGTTGGAGACAAATGGTTTCCTGGAAGAATAATTTCGGCTTCTAGGTCAAGTGTCCCAGGAATATACGTCAGCTCAATGGAAAACCAAAGTCCTATTATGAAAAATACTGAAATTAAAAATTAACCGGTTCTAAGAAATAATATACCAAAAATTAAATAACAAGATACCTCCTTAGATCAAATACATGTTATCTATTCTGAATTTCTTTACGGATATCAAATACGAGGTTCGTATTGAAAAGACCGGAGGGGTTAAACCTGTTGAAACGTTGCGATAGAAATAAGATAGATGGTGAGGATTTATCGAGAGAATCGCAGTGCGACATGAACTTGTTCATATGATTAAAGGCTTTTAAATCGATCAGTTCGAATAAATAGGAAGGAATCACGGAAACGAAGCACACTGATGGTGACATATATTAGCACTTCTTGATATTGCAATATACTATTCTTCAGTTCCACGTAGTGTTACATTTAGTGAACTGGGCTAGCAGACTATAAATAGGGACTACATTTCTCGCTAGTTACGACGTACGAGGTGCATACGATAAGTTTTCAGACCCTTTTCGTGTGGACATCTAAAATTGTCGGGAGAATCTTGAAAATCAAGTATGTCATTGCTATACATCTTATGAGATCACGGACCTATTTTTATGATTTCAGGTTCAAATGAACTGCTACCGCAGAAATTAGAATACACCCAGCTAAAGCCTGATTGTCATAGATGGTGAATTTCAAAAATGCAATCTGACACTTTAGAAGAAAGATATGCAATAAAATTATGTTTTAACCTTGGAAAAAATGCCACAGAAACGTATGGAATGCTTCACACTGCTTTTGGAGCATCTTGCATGAATCGAGCATCAGTTTCTGAGTGGCATAAGAGATTCAAGGAAGGCAGGGCGTCTGTGAGGAATGATGAGAGGTGTGGGAGGAGTAAGGAAGTCAATACATCAGAGTTGATTGGATAAAGGGTTTGGGTTAGGGTTACTATGTTGAGGTTTTATGGGAGTTCAGGAAGAGATTCCCTCGGAAGAGATCAGCACTCTTCAAATCGGGTCCGTGGCATTTCCACGAGGACAATGCACCAGTCCACAACTCCATCCTTGTCACAGACTATTTGACAAAGATGGGCATCAAGACAGTTCTTCACCCTCCCTATAGTTCAGACCTTGCTCACTGTGACTTTTGGTAATTCCCAAAGCTCAGAGGCTGTCGTTATGAGACAATTGAGAAGATGAAAGAGGATGTGACGAAGGTCATAGACACGCTCACATAAGAGGACTTCCATTGGGCCTTCCATAAGTTGTTGGAACGGTACAACATATGCATTGCAGCCGGAGGAGATTACTCCGAAGGGGACTAGAGTTTCATGTTTGTACTATCAATATAAGTACCCATACGAAAAAAGTATTGAAACTTATCGTATGCACCTCGTAATTCTGACTTTTGTAGCAAACTAAACCAACCAGTTTTTATAATTTACAACGATTCTCCAGTCTACTAATTTCTGAAATTTAATTGCGGCATGTTTTACGACATGGGTACTCCAGGTGTAATGTTTATCGGTTTAGGAAATGGACATGACAATTTGATTTTAATGCTGGACGAGGTGGTTTGCATTTCATATATCGCTAATACGTTAGGGAAAGTTATGCGTCTAGCAGTTATCCCTCTACCTATAAGAAAATAAAAGGACAGAATGGGATATTTGCACTTGGTATGGAGACCAGTATAAGAGCAGGAACATTTAAAATTCAAACCGACTAAACTCCACTCAAATGAATTGACCTTGTTTCGCAACCTACTTGTTCGGAGGATCTCGATAAACACTTTCTTTTCATGAAATGCATCAGGTAATTACAAGTAATCTTGTAACAAATTTGACACGATACTAAAAATGAAATACCATCCAAGTGTTAAAAATTACTCTTGGATCGCTTGAATAATCATTTATATTTCCAATACAGTTTTCAGAGTATTTTTATGGTAAACATCTTTTATTGTACAGCCATTTTTATACAACTAGTGCTAGTAAATACAATCTCTCAGTCACGGAATGAGTGTAACAAAAAAGTTATTTTGATAGGAGTAAAGCTGGTTGGAATTTAATTTTCCTTCTCCCAGTTCGGTTTCCGTTTAAAGAGTGCAGTATTCTTTTCTATTTACCTATCGCTAGGAAAAGAAGAGATGCATTCAAGCCTTTTAATGAAGGCATTTGAGTGAAGTGAGACTCAATCAGCCATGTCCAGTATTTGAACTGTGGTCGAAGGGTCTATTTCTGATAATAATAACCACTATGTCACGGCCCATTCCCTTAGTGTGTAGAAAATTTGCCAATAGCCCGGGAGACCGAGATTCAATCCATGGTCTAGTCATACCAAAGACTAAAAATTGTATTTGATGCCTGCTTGATAACACTCAGCATTATATGTTACGGATCAAGAGGAAGTAGAGCAATCCAGAGGAAGGAGATTCGCCCTCCCTTCACTTTGGTGTTGTAGCTATTGAAAAGTGAGCCTTCGGGTCCCTCTCGACAACAGACACCAACTTACTTTACTTATATTACGAGCTAGAATAATGGAGTTTATTGGATAGTAAAATAAATGGAAGCTGAGAGAGCAAAAAAAAAATGTTATAGACTGTTGGATTTACCTGACCGACAATCTAGGATTAAACACCAACCTTTTTCACCTGTAAGAACACTGTAAATATTTCAGTTACGTGTCATCACCTCACAAGTTTATTTCTTGTCCGTAGAGAACAAGTGATTAATGAACCTATCATATATGAAGGTGGTGTTTTTAACTGAAGTCGTACAAAATTTACAAAATACAAAATTTACACTGATCTCCAGGACTCTTCTCAATATTCAAGATGATTTCAGCCGTCTTGATACTTCCTCTACTCCCCAGTTCTGCTTGTTTTTTTTTCAGGCCCTTCAGAACTATTCCAAAAGCGACAAAGACTATCGGTATTACCGTCACACTCAGGTTCGACAGTTTCAGTTCTGCGGCAAGGTTAATGTATTTGTACTGCTTTTTTGTTTCATTTTACTTTAACGCTTTCTTTCACGGACACGGCAAAATTCACAAGGTGACATGTTCTCTTTTCTTGATAATTATCACTAGGTTTGATCTTCTGGCCAGGCATTTATTCCTTGGAGAGTTTTTTTTAATACCAGCGTTACCTAATCGTTTTCCACTGGAGTTTGAGTGACAGCATGTCTTCTCGACTATCTAGGCCTCTTCTCAGTATTCTGGCTGATCTTAATAACGATGTAGTTTGGATGGTCTCCGCCTGTCCTCTCATTTCCAAGTCCTCCAGTCCCTTAACTAATCCTTTCGGCATTGTTCTAAGTGCACCAATTATAATTGGTATTACTGTCACCTTCACGTTCTAAAGTTGTTTTTATAATTTCTCTCGCAAGGTCTTTGTACTTAACTCTTTTTCTTTTTTTTTTTTTTTTGCTTTTTTTTTTCAATTTTACTCTGTGGTCCACTGGGGTGGCAAAGACGGCTATTTGGTATGCCACTATTTTATTTTTATTTTTCGTCGGCCTTTTATCGCTATTTGTCTCATTTGTTCGTTTCCTTTGGAAGAAATATATTACTTGATTTCTCTTATTGTTTATATAACCAATATATTTCAATCACTACGCTTATATTTTATTCCAATAAAGAGAGTTCTGTTTTGTTGGTAGTTTTTTTCAATAGAGTTCTCTAAAAAATCTGTCTTATTCTTGATTGGGTATTTTTATGCTAACATCGTTTATATTGTTCTCATTAGAAACCACCATTTTCTAAATCGAAAAATATATAATTTTCAAATTATTGGCTACTAAACCTGTTTTCTGACATATTATTTACTGTAATATCGCAAATGTGTATTACAAATGGATATAATTGTTCAAGTAAAATTCTCATATTTCTATCACCATCATTTTATACTTAAGATGAATGTGTTAATTTTCAAGAAAATCAGCGACGTTGTTTTAACTATCTCATCTCACTGTTTTAAAACGTCCTTTTTATTTTTGGTTAATTTCAGGTCTTTTTTAAAAATGATTATTCCAATGTAATTACCACCAACAATTTCAGAATAACTTCTAAACATTTAGAAAAGTATCATTAACATAGAATGAAGATTTTTTTTTTATTATATGTTATGAGCAGAATGTTATTGAATAGAAATTGAGCCGCAAAAATAACCATTTTATTATCGTATTTTTCCTTTATCATATCACTGTGTCTTTCTCAGCGTTTTGGTTAACTTAGGGGCAAATCTTAGAACATACTGACTTTACAATTATATTACATTAAATATCCTTATCGAATACGAACAATTTTCAAATTGAACCGTTTGAAACATTCATTAAACCATAGCAGATACAGTTCATTCATTTGATTTCTTTGTTTAATTGAATGTCAACATTCGTGGGTTATTTATTGTCAAAGTGATCCTTTTAGAAGAACAGCAGCTGCATAATTGAACCCATAGATAGATGTATAAGCAGGTTCATACAAAGACAGTTTAGAGTGAAAATGAGAGTGATTGAAATGAAAACGTATTCCACACCCTTCAGAGCTCCTGAATATCAAATAAACAGACAAATCTAGGACACCAATTATTGAAAGAGTCTTACCCCTCTGTAGCAACTCTTGTATTCTATGCCCCGTCGACAGGGTGAAAAATACGCCAAATGGTTATGCATAATGTGAGCTGTTTGAAAACATTATAGCGTAAATGGGTACATAAATCTGTATGTGTTAACTTACTTGACGTAATGCGTGTAAATTAATTATGCCTAGATTTTAAGAATGCCTTTGATTTTGTCTCTATAAATAAAATAAATTTAACTGATGATTATTTGTTTGCCATTCCTTCTGATTTAATGGCCTCTGGGAATGTCTCGTTTTAAATTGAAATAACATTTTCTAATGTTGAAAATGCTCTTATTTTTCTTTCTTTTAATTTCTTATCTATTTTACGATTTTCAATAGATTTCTCTTTGTTTTGTCTTTAGTTTATACTCGCGATTTTTTTTTATAACGTCTTTCATTCTTTCCTATCTTGATTTTCTAACTTTCTCGTCTGCTTTTTTTTTATTTCCATTTTATCTGTTTACTTTCGTAGGGCGATCTTTCTTTCTTTCTTTCCTTTTTATTTTCTTTATTTCTTCCGTTTTTCTCTCTTTATTTATTTTGTACTCATACATGCATTCTTTTTAAATTGAACACAGTTTCAGTTAGAATATTATTCATACTGATAAAATGATTTATTCTTGCAACTGAATTCACTGGTAAGGTTACACGAAAAAATACTGATGGATTGATTTCTCTTTTTTGGGGTGTCTCTGTGATGCCGTGGCAAACGTTGTCGACACCAACATCGTAGTAAGTGAGTTCGAATTCCAGTCACGCTATTCCATCAACTTTCGGATTGATGCCTTTGAGAAAGGAATGAACTACCTTATTCCCCTACTAAACGGTTAAATAGTACCGTTATTCTACAAGAGTGGCTTTTGCATTAGAGAACCCAGGAATATTGATTTGCCACTAAACAAACTACGAACAAGCAAAAAACGAACGAAACTATTTCTTCTTAATCAACTGTTAATTTTTTTAAATAAATGTTTGCGAATACCTCTTCACTTTTTTATATAAAATTATATTTCAGGTATGTCTTCCGTTTACAACATTAGTTAATGTGTTAGTGTCAAAATATTTTATGATTTGGTTGGCTCCTGTAATACTCACTTATAAAAAAAAAACTTTCACTGCTGCCTCAACGTTAACGCTTTTCCAATAACCGTTTTTGAGTGGCCTATCTCTATGCAATGAGTTTTAAATCTCTACACAAAGCTCTTTATTGTACTTACACTTTAAGGGTGTTTAACATTAGAACATTAAATGTGTAGACCTGTCTGTTTAATTATAAACTCTATTATTTTAGTTAATTCTTTCACACTGTTATATGTCTTTTTTTCTATTTCCAAAAATTACTCATAATATCTAACAAACGATATCAAAAGATAAAATAAAAATCGAGAAAATAATCAATCAAGGACAGTAGATGTCAAACAACATAATCCCATGCACTAAACTTGCGAAAAAATTGTATTATAATTCTATCTGTTCAGGTTCACTTAGGAGTGACTAAACGGATTGTCCCAAGGAAAAATCAAATTTATAAAATTTGTTACGTGTTTGTTCAGCATATATCGCTTTTTGACAAGTAGAAATTAACACATAGATTGGCAATATACTTCCCTTGAAAAATCACCTGATAAATTTAATGAGGAACAAGCAGCGCCACCGGGACACCTAATTTCAGCCAGAAGACCAGACCTTATAATAATCAACAACAAGAAAAAAAAGAGAACTAGCAAAATTGTCAACTTTGCTGTACCGGCTGACCACAGAATAAAACTGAAACAATGTGAAAAGAAGAATAAGTACCTATACCTTGATAGGCAATTGAAAAAAAGGTTGAACATGCAGGTAACAATTATACCAATTGTAATTAGAGCGTTGGGAACAGTAACTAAAGGATTACTACAGGGACTGGAAGACTTGGAAGTTTGCGAATGAGTGGAGACCATCCAAACGACAGCATTATTGAGAACGGCCAAAATACTGATAAGAGTCCTGGAGACTCGAGGAGACTTGCTGTCACTCAGACACCTGGGAAAAAAATCGGCTAACGCTGGTGTAAAAAGCTCTAATGAGTGAATAATAATAATATTAATAATAATGAAGTCATAAACTTCATCGAACAGACCATGAATACCTGAAGAGTGGAGCTAACAGCAGGAAGAAGAAGCGTAGCTGAAGTAAAGATCCAAAGAGACATCTTCCAGGGAGATGCACTATCGACCTTACTATTCATAATAGCCATGATGCCACTGAACCATATACCCAGAAAATGCACTGCCGGATTCAAACTCAGCAGATCGCAAGAGAAGATCAACCACCTAATGTACATGGATGATATTAAATTATTTGCAAAAAATGAAAAAGAACTGGAAACTCTCATACATGCAGTTAGAATATAGAGTCAGGACATAGGAATGGAATTTGGCATAGAAAAATCTGCCATGCTCATCATGAAAAGGGGCAAACGACATATGACTAACAGAATGGAACTACCAAATCACGACAGAATTAGGACGCTCGAAGAAAATGAAACCTACAAATACTTGGACATCTTGGAGGCTGACACCATCAAACAATTGCAAATGAAAGATATGATCCGAAAAAAATATCTCAGGAGAACGCGAAAACTACTTTAGACAAAACTCTCCAGCAAAAACCTCATCAAAGGAATAAATACTTGGGCTGTGCCACTAGTCAAATATTCGGGACCCTTTCTCAAGTGGACCAGAGAGGAACTTAAACAAATGGACCAAAGGACAAGAAAACTAATGACCATGCATAAGGCATTACACCGACGTTGACAATCTATATGTATCTAGAAAAGAGGGAGGAAGAGGACTTGCCAACATCGAAGACACCGTTGACGCATCCATACAACGGCTTGAAGACTACATAGAAAAACACAAACGAGGACTAATTACAACCATCAGAGTCGATACGGACAACACGATAAACGAAAGAATGGCAACAACTAGGAAACAAAAATGGGAAGGAAACTCTATGGCCACTTTAAGCGTCTAATAAACAACATCTCACACCAGAAAAAATTGGACCTGGCTAAGAAAAGGAAACCTTAAGAGAGGAACGGAATCCCTCCTTATATCTGCACAGGGTAATGCCATAAGAACGAATCATATCAAAGCGAGAATAGATAAGACGCAACAAAACAATACATGTAGGCTATGCGGTGACAGAGACGAAACGATCAATCACATAATAAGCGAATGCAGCAAATTAGCACAGAAGGAGTATAAGGCGAGACACGACTAGGTCGGGAAGGTGATCCACTGGGAGATGTGCAAGAAATTTCAATTCGACCATACAAACAAATGGTATATGCACAACCCATCACCTGTCCTAGAAAATGACTTGCATAAACTCCTATGGGACTTTAACATACAAACGGATCACCTAATCCCGGCCAGAAGACCAGACCTCATAATAATCAACAAAAGAAAGAGAATCAGCAAAATTGTTGACTTTGCTGTTCCGGCGGACCACAGAATAAATTTGAGGGAAAGTGAAAAGAAGGATAAATACCTCGACTTTGCTAGAGATTTAAAAAGAAAAACTGTGGAACATGAAAGTAACGATTGTGCCAAATGTGATTGGTGCGTTAGGCATAGTAACTAAAGGATTATTAAAGGGCCTGGGGGACTTGGAAGTTGGCGGACGGGTAGAGACTATCAAAATGACAGCATTGCTGAGGACGGCCAGAATACTGAGACGAGTCCTGGAAACTTGAGGAGACTTGCTGTCACTAAAACTCCGGTGAAAAACCATCAGCTAATACAGATGTGAAAAACTCTGGAGGAGTAAATAATGATGATAATAGACACGACTGGATGGGCAAGGTGATCCACTGGGAAATATGCAAGAAATTTAAATTTGACCATACGAACGAATGGTTTATGCATAACCCAGCATCTGTCCGAGAGAATGACACACACAAACTTCAATGAGATTTGTACATACCAACGGAACCTCTAATCTCGGCCAGAAGACTCGACCTTATAATAATAAAAAAAAGCAAAAAAGAGGATTTTTAAAACTGTCGACTATGTTGGCCCGGCTGACTACATAATAAAACTGAAAGAATGTGAAAAGAATGATAATTACCTCGATCTTTCTAGGGAATTAAAAAAAAACATGGCACATGAAGATGACAATTATACCAATCATGACTGGTGCATTTTGTACAGTAACTAAAGGATTATTAAATGGACTGGAAACTTGGAGGTTGGAGGACGAGTGGAGACCATCCAAACTACTACATTATTGAGAACGGCAAGAATACAGAGAAGAGTCCTGGAGACTTGAGGAGCGTTGCTGTCATTCAGACTCTAATGAAAAACCATCAGCTTAAACTAATGTGAACAACTCTCAATGAGAAAACAATAATAAAAATAATAAATATCGAACAAAATACTCAGAAGAGTCCTGGAGTCTTGAGGACACTTACTCTAATTTAAACCATCAGCTAACGCTAAGTGAAAAACTCTCAAAAAAGTAAAATAATAATAATAATAATGAGTTAATAAGTCCAATTGGCACAGAAAGAATGGATTCAATAGTAGCCATGACTGTGTGTAGAAGGTACTCCAATGCTCACAGTGCAAACTATTGATATTTTACCGTGTAGATCAATGGTATATGCACAGATCAAAATCAATACTGAAAAAGGAAACACATGATCATCTACTACACCTGGATAAAAGGAGGAAGAAAGAAGCATCCAGGTCAAAGAACTTAAAAGCATTTTGAATATTCAAAAGGTTACAGGACACCTGAGGTGACTGAATATTGCTCAGGCTTAAGTGATAAATCATCAGATAAATCTTGGTTGAAAAATACGCGCAGAGTAAAATTATGATAATAATCGAAGTTTTAAATGCTCGTCCAATTTAGGTTTGGTTGGGTTTAATGACTTATGAAACACTGTAGGTTATTTAATGCCAAATCCTGTTTATACTTATATATCAAATATATATGATCTGGTTTGGTTGGGGTTGAGGGCATATCAACCATTGTAGATTATTTAATGCGATATTCTGTTTATGCATATACATTAGATATATGATTTCTAAACAAATTTTTGAAAACATTTATAACGAGGCTGAAATTATTTTTCATGCACACAGTTAAAGGGTTTTATAGAGTTAAATGATCAAACAGTTGTATTACTAATAATTCAATTTAGCATGAATCATTTGTTTGCACTTAGTTTAAACGTCAAACCGGTGTATTTGACCCATTGAGAGGATCCTATCAGGTGCTACCACTTCGAGTTAGAGTGGACCTGAAAGCATGGCAATGAAGTTGTACTAAACATTTCTTTAAGTGCCAACAATACAAGACCCAACAAATTTTTTAGTGTCATATCAAGACACTCGTTGCTGGAGTCTTACTCCTCGGCAGAAATGCAGTCGGTGTATTCTACAGACCCAGCCGATTTGGCAAGGAGATTTAGAGATGCAATGTAACCAGATCGCGAAATCCAGAAGACGACACCTAGATGAGTTATAAATAAGGAAAGAACTTAGTATTTTGTGTATTTTACTGTTTCACAATACCAGAGAGAGAAAAAAAAACAACCGTCATATTTGAAACAAAAAAGTTGACTTTATCAGTATAGTGTCACGTGATAGCCCACGGAGACGTAGAGGTAAGACTAATACTATCCTCCCGTATTTGAATTGACAGTATCAAGCCGTCAAACAAGTGACCGTTAGGAAGGAATGTGGGTCACGCAGGGGAGACCAGGTGTTCGTACTTAGTGACCTCAGGTCGCCGGACATCGGAAGGGGAAAGAGAGAGAAGCCAAATGATTGGCTGGGACCCCAAAACGGAAGTGGGGCTCCCTTCCCCTCAGCGGAAGTAAATAGGAAGAAATTCAGTTTTTGAGCAGGGTTCATAGCGGGCAGACGAACCATAGCCACTTTACTCCGGGCTGAAGACGAAAGATTAACTGAGACACGAAGGACTCCAAATCCTTCAAGCCAGTATTAAAAACAGAACAAAGTCTAGTAGCCCGTGAAAGAAGAAAATTCTCTAGTGGAACCCCGTCGAAAATAAGATAAGTAACTTTGGGGACATTTTTCCTTTACACCCAAATTTCGTTTACCACTCTCTCTCTCTCAATTTGAAGAAAGACAAAAGTCAGAAAAGACATTTATATTCGTGGACTGTCCAATTATATGTTTTGACACTCTGAACGTATATATATAAGTAGTAAAGGATTTTATGTATTTTCATTTTTACCATGTGGTCTATGTTGTTACTTCATGCTTTCTTTGCAGCTTCTATTCGCCTTATGTTATCTTGCTTAGAATTGTCCTATTAATTCCTAAAGTATCACACGGGAAACCGGAGTTGCCGACTACTACAATATTAATATTATTACGACTAAGACCTATAGGCCCGTATTCTTCTGTTATCTAAGGGAAAGAAGTTTAGCGGCCTGGTGGGTGTGTGATAGTGTGAAATTTGGAACCCCTTTGCCAGCGGTGGTCAGTCTGGCCCTAAATTATTCCCTCACGTAATATGCCAGTTCTTATACGCCTGAGAGAAAAACTCTGAACAGGACTTATTCTGTAGGGGATCAAGTGGCAACCTGCCCCGTCTTCACACGTGCGAAAATAAAGTCCCGTTTTGGGATTATAGACAATTTCGCGTCACAATAGTTAAAAAAATGTTGTGAAACAGGAAGTTGATATGAATACCAATCAAAGTTTAGGTCCTTGAACCACAATCAAGGTACATTAATTAAATGTGTGAAAATTTTGTTACGGTTGTAAAATTGCATAATTGTTTAAATTTATTATCTGTGGTGTAAGTATCACCGTTTTAAATTAACTCAACGTTTACTGGAGTAAGTGATAACGGAACAAAGTTTCACAATTTTGTAGAGTGGGTTTTCGTTTTCATACAATAAAATATTCACTAACATTCTTGTCAGTCTCTGGCGATAAGACCCCGGCGGAGATTTGATTTTCTCAACGTTTCTTACTTTCTCAATGTAATTTCCCTGTGATCAAGCAAACAATTTTGAGAAAAAGATATCTTATTAGATTTCAAGAAGAGAACATTTTTCTTTATTTTACAATTCAAAAAAAAGCTAAGATGTTTGCATGAAGTTGTTGATGCAGAAAATGTATTTTTAAAATTTAATTACTCCTAAAATATTTTAATCGATTTTTCACGAAGTCAGACACGGTTGGTATTTTTTAATGGCATATCAATATTTGTGGCTTATTTAATGTCAAATATATCATTATAAAAGAACATAAGACCCATATTTGGATGATAAGGTTCATGCTTTTCCCCAAGGTTTTAATTTCGAAAGTGAACTTGATAACGCCACTGGAGTATTCTAAGTCTTAAGTCCCGGACGTTACCTATTATGCCACGAAGACTCTCCTTTTTTTTTTAATGATTTATCAATGTTTAAGAACAGCAGTGATACTATTTGAGTTAGGGTGATAAGGAGGTTCATGCCATTCCCACCAGTAGTACAATTTAACCTAGAAATAGGAGATAATAGGGTTAACACTTTTCTCAAATCCGATAATGAATGTGATAGAAAGTAGATTTAGAACTCACATTCTACGACATCATAGACAAGCACTTTATCCATTACCCCACTGAATTTGGTCAAAAATAAAATCGATTGATAGGTACGATTTCATTGGTTGTTTTAAAAAATACACATGATATACATATACAGTTAGCTACAATAAGATAAAATAGATGATATATCTGTTCAATAAAATGGTACTTTTTTTTCTATTTCTCTTTTTCATGTTCGACAAACGCTGCAAGGATGAGTGAGATGTATTTATCTGACTTCCCAAAAATCAAAAAATTACTCCATAGGAATTTTTCCAAGCAACCAAGTAATATGTTTTCACATAGTGAATAAGAATTTAAAAAATTAAAAGGATAATTTAATCAGGATAATTTTTCAGTTCATACAGAAAAAACAGGTAAAAAGACATAGTCTCTCAGTCACACAGACACGTAAACAGAAAATACATACAACACTCACATACATACATACATACATACATACACGCTTATATAAGGTACACATATAAAATGATTTATATATATATATATATATATATATATATATATATATATATATTATGCTATTGTTTTTTATCATGTACATTTTTTCACACGTTTAGTCTACTTCTGCTTCTAATGTACGCAGTCACATCAGAGGCACACCCAGAGATGGTTAAATCATATACTCTAACAAATTTTAGTTTCCCTCGGCCGTCATTATGATGCATTAATTGTCTTTTCTATTACGTGTAGTAGACCATTAAATTTGGTGTATATATATATATATATATATATATATATATATATGTGTGTGTGTGTGTGTGTGTGTGTGTGTGTGTGTGAGAGAAAGAGAGACAAAGAAAGAGAGATAATATGAATGTTTGTTTGCGTGATTAATATACATACATACATACACACACACACACACACATATATATATATATATATATATATATATATATATATATATGCACACGTGGTGGAGAGAAAAAGAGTAGATGGAGGTGAGAGAGAGAGAGATTAACGGAATTAATAAAAAGCGATTTTTAATCGTCTTTCATCATCAATTTATTTATCGAAAAAATTTCCATAACATTTTTTAAATGTCATTTTTCTTATTGCGATCTTATTTTTGTACCAACAGCATCATTTGAGATATTATCCTTACAACGATGAATTAGATTTTTACCCTTACAAGAATCCGTTGTGTGAAATGGGAAGTTAGTCAATACATCGTTGTTTTTTTATATAATATTACGACATGATATTTGTTTAAAATCATAAACATTTCGGTGTTTGATTACTTACTATAAATCTGATCAATAAGAAACACAATATTGGTATTTTTGAAAAAAAATATTCAGTCTTTTTTGCTTCTCTTATATTTTTTATATAATAAACTGAGCAATATGTGCAATCGTAAATATACTAAACTATGAATAAACTATTAAAATTATATTTCATGTTGTGACGCTATTATTTAAAGACACAGTGATGAAACTGAAGTTAATCTTTAAAGAAAACATGATAGACATTTAATTATTACTATAACACTGTCAATAATAGCATCTTAATTTAAAAGAGAAAACTATTTATGGCAATTTGACCAGGAGATTTAATCGTTGTATATTTTTGAAAGATTATAATGTTTAATGGATTATCATTTCCCTCTTTATTAGGTTTTTACTCAAACCACAGCTGGTTGTCTATTAATGAAGTCTGGGTAATAGCAAGTCACTTCAGATCTCAATTCAAGTTTCTCATATCAGTTTTAACTGGGGATTTTACTCTGGAATTTGACGGACAGATCATCAGAAGGATTCTCAGAATCCGAGCAGACATTATTACAATTTTAGTCTGAATGGTCTCAATACTTCAACTGATCTCCAGTCCACCCAGTCTCAAATTCCAGGTTCTCCAAATAAAATTGGTATCACTATCACATTCGTGTTCCACAACATTTCTTTAGCTCTTTGACAAGTTCCATGCATTTGATTTGAATTTTTTGGTGAATTGGAATAACGAAATCCAGTAGAAGAAAAATCGTTGTTTTCTTATTATTATCATTGAGAGCTTCCTGTATCACCACGAGTCCGAGTGACGACAAGTCTCTCCACTTCTCTAGGATTCTTCTCAGTATTCTAAAAGATTTAAACAATACTGTAATCTGCTGGTCGTCCAATTTTCAACTCTTCAACGCCCCCTTACTAAGATCATGAGGACAGTTCCTGGTTCACCAATTACAACTGTTATCACCGTCACTCTCATGTTACTGAGCTTTTTTTAGTTCTGCAGCAAAGTCTATGCATATAGAGTCTCAATATAAACGGGGCCCATGTGACTGTTAATAACTCTACTGCTAATAATGTATCCTCTTTTGTTTCAGACTTGAATATAGTATCCTATAACAATTATAAATCCACGATCACAATATCTTGAACTAGAGAAGGAAAATATTTTGCATCACTACTTATTTGAAGACAAAATCATTCAAAACTGTCTCAAAATAGATGCAACGCATTAATATCATAATGATTCATTACTAATACAAGAAACTAAAAAAAATTGCATGTCCTGGAAGATAATTTGATAACAGTTAAAAGTAAATATTGATTTGATGTATTTTGCACAGAGGATGCATTTTTTTCTGGACATGTTCCAAATGATCGCCATTCTGCTTGTCTCAATAATAAATCATTATCTTATTAATGGAGTGCATCTATTTTGAGACACCTTGTACTTAGCTCACTTTTTTTTCTTTGATTTTCCCTCTGTGATCCGCTGGCAGTAACTTCTTTTCTTTGTTAATAATAACTAAGGTCTGGTCTTCTGGCCGGGATTAGGTGAGTTGTTTCCTATCTTTTTAATTATTATTTTACTCTTTTGAGAGTTTTTCACACAAGCATTAGCTGATGGATTTCCCAAGAGTTAGAGTGAGAGCAAGTCTCCTTAATTCTCCAAAACTCTTCTCAATATTGTGGTAGATCTTAATAATGCTGTTGTTTGGATCATCTCTCTTAGTCCTCTGATTTCTAAATGTTCTCGTCTCTTTTTTAATCCTTCAATGCTCTATTTACCATTGGTATCATCGTCACTTTCATGCTCCATTATTTTTTTCTCTAGCATGGAATTGGTATTCATCTCTCTTTTCGTTTTCTTTTAATTTTATTCTGTGGTGCGCCGGTCTGGCAAAGTCCAATATTCGGCAGGTTTCCTTTTTTATTATTTTTTCGTTGACTATCACGAGGTCAGGACTAAAATTAGGTGATATGATTTTATCTCAAAATCCCAGAGAATTTTGTGAATCTCTTTCTCTAGGATTTTGGTTAGAGTATATGCCACTTGTTTGCAAGGTCAAATTACAATTTCTTGCAAAATCAATGTTATCATTATTAACTCTTTGCCAGTTTTTCATACCAACTTTTGCCTGTTGTCTTTCTTAGAAGTCTAAGGGACAACAAATCACCAGGACTCGTCTAATCATTATTTTGGATATTAATAATGCTGTGGTCTGGATAATCTAGATGATACATCTGATTTCCAATTCGTTCGGTTTTCGTTCCACGCTATTAGTGACTGTTACCAGCCGAAGAACAACAGTTGGTATCACTGTTACTTGCTTATTCGACCGTATGTTCAGTATTCTCGGTGCAAAATTTTGTTTATCTTTAAACGTTCTTTTATTTTCTCTCAGTGTTCCGTTGGAATTGCCAAAACTACTGAATAACAATTCCTTTCCGTTTTATTAACAATAGGTAAGGTTAAATTCTAATTTCTTTGTCAATTCCTGATGGACCTCTTTTCCCGACCAGTCATACGTAGGTTTGTACTCCTTTTCTGCCCATTTGTTGCATTTGTTTATGACGTGATTAGCCTTTTCATCTCTATCTCCATCTCTGTTTTTTTCTTTTCCATTACTTTACGGTTTGTCCTTATGTTGACATTGCTATTCTAAATTAGTATTTTTTGCTGTTGTATATATATATTCCACATGGTCTAATGAGCAGAGTCTTCATCAATGGCCAGGAAGACTGGGGTTCAATCCCAGATCGAGTCATACCAAAGACTCAAAAAATTGTACTTGATGCAACCTTGCTTAACAATTCAGCATTATAAGATTATAAGGATTAAGGGTAAAGTGGGACAATCCAGGGAACGGAGTCGCGCCCTCCCCTACACCTCGGCGAAGAAGCTACTAGACACAGAAAATTTATATTTGGCAGAACGGCTCATCTTAAACATAGTAGATTAATGCAAACTGAATAATAACATCCAAAAGAAAGAGCAATAAAAATACTACATAGACAGCAAATAATTACTATTTTCCTTCTTCCAAGGTCTTGGTTAAAGAATCTATGAAGGATTGTTCGAAACCAAAAGAAACGCATAAAACTGTAGAACTAGGAAACTACTCGAGACAAAACTCGAGGAATAAATACTTGGATTTACCCCTCATTAGATACTCGGGACCTTTTCTCAAGTGGACCAGAGACGAATTTTAAAAAATGGACCAAGGAACAAGAAAACTAATGACCATGCACAAGGCATTACATCCCAGAGACAACGTTATGTATCAAGAAAAGAGGGGGCAAGAGGACTTGCCAGCATCGAAGACAGCGTTGACGCATCGAAACAACGACTCGAAGACTACATAGAAAAACACGATGGAGGACTGATTACAGCCATCAGAAACGATAACGATTACACGATGGACATCAGAATGACAATAACTAGAAAACAAAAATGGGAAGAGAAGTAACTCTATGGGTGGTTTAAATGACTAATAAACAACATCTCGCACGACAAAACCTGAACAGGGCTAAGAAAAGGAAACTTTAATAGAGAAACAGAATCTCTCCTAATAGCAGCACAAAAGGACGCCATAAGAAACAATCATATCAAAGCTAGAATAGATAAGACTAAATAGCAAATGTACACTATGCAGTGACAGTGATGAAACCATCAATCATCTAATAAGCGAGCGCAGCAAATTAGCGCAGAAAGAATATAAGACTACATACGATTTGGCCGGCAAGGTGATTCGCTGTGAGATGTGCAAGAAATTTAAATTTGACCATACAAGCAAATGGTATATGCACAACCCAGTACCTGTTCTAGAAAATAACACTCATAAACTCCTATGGGACATTTTTTATAGACACGGATCACCTAACCTCGGCCAGAAGACCAGACCTTATAGTAATCAACAAAAAGAAGACAACTTGCAAAATTGTCGACTTTGCTGTCCCGGCTGACAACAGAATAAAACTGAAAGAATTTGAAAAGAAGGATAAATACCTTGATCTTGCTAGGGAATTGAAAAATCTATGGAACATGCAGGTGACAATTATACCAATTGTAATTGGTGCTTTTGTAACAGTAACTAAAGGATTACTAAAAGGCCTGGAGGACTTAGAAGTTAGCGGACGAGTGGAGACCATCGAAACTACTACATTATTGAGAACGTCCAGAATACTGATAAGAGCCCTGGAGACTCGAAGAGACTTGCTATCACTCAGACTCCAGTGAACAAACATCAGCTAACGCTGATGTGAAAAACTCTAACAATAATAATAATAATAATAAAGCTGGATAATAGAATATCTTAAACTGTACAAGTTATCCGTCGTCGTCTTAAAGTTTATCGTAAACACCATGAAAACTAGAGAGTCACAGTGAAAGCTGCAGGAAAAGCTTAACTGTGGTGAAAATCCAGAGAGAGATCTTCCAGGGAGATGTTCTATCAACATTGCAATTTGTAATAGCAATACTGCCACTTAATCTCTAACTTCGGAAATGCACACGCAGATACAAAGATAATAAATCGTAAGACGAAATCAACCACCTAATGTACATGGACGACATCAAAATGTTTTCAAAAAAAAAAAAAGATCGGAAACATTAATACAGGCAGTGGGAATATACTGTCAATTTATTCGGATAGAATTTGCTATAGTAAAAGGAATCATGCTGATAATGAAAAGCAGAAAACCACAAATGATGGAAGGAATAGAAACACCAAATCAGGAAAAAATCCGAACACTAGGAAAAAACAAAACTTACAAATACTTGGAAATATTGGGAGCGGACACCATCAAACATTAAGAGATGGAAGAAAAAAATAAACAAAAGAATACCTCAGGAGAACAAGAAATTTATTCGAAAACAAACTACATTGCAGAAATTTCATCAAATGAGATATATACCTGGGTTGTCCCCCTCGTTAGATACTCAGGTCTATTCTTTAAATGGACGTGAGAAGTACTTAAACAAATGGACTAGAGATCAGGAAAACTCATGGTGATGCAAATGGCTTTATATTCCAGAGATTACGTTCAGAGAATGTATGTAACAAAAAAGGAGGAAGAAGAGGACACACAGGCATTCAAGATAAGGTCGATGCATCGATACAATGACTAGAAGACTACATAAAAAAAAGCGAGGTGGAAAACTGATTACAGCGATCAGATACAATATAGAAAAAACAAGCATCAACAGAACAATAATAACCAGAAAACAAAAATGGGAAGAAAAAAAACTGTACGGACTTTTTAATTGATAATCAAGTGAAACTTCACTTGAGAAAACAAGAACACGGCTAAGAAAGGGAAACCTTATGAGAGAAAATGAATCTCTTCTGATTGCAGCAGAAAGCAACAACTATTACGACCAACTATTTTAAAGCAAAAATAGAAAAGACGCCACAATATAGCAGATTTAGAATATGTGCTGATGGAGAGGAAATGATCAATCATATAATGCAGTAAATTAGCGCAAAGAGAGTACAACTGGGTAGGGAAGGTGATCCACCGGGAATAGTGCAAGGAATTGAAGTTTGACCGTACGAATAAATGATATATGCGCTACCCAGAATTTGTCCTCGAAAATGAGATGCACAAAATTATTTGGGGTTTCAAGATACAAACAGATTAATTAATCTGAGTCAGATGGCCAGATAGAGTGATAGTCGATAGTGGACTCTACAGTTCCAGCTGATCGCATTGAAAAACTGAAAGAAAGTAAAAAGAGAAATAAATACCTCAACTTTGCTAGAGAACTAACAAAAATATGGAACATGAAAGATTCTTATAATGTCTGGAAGACTTGGAAATAGAGGACGAATCGATACCATACAAACTACAACGTTGGTGAGATCGACCAGAATACTAAGAAGACTCCTGCAGACTTGAGGAGACTTACTGTCACTCAGACTCCAGTGGAAAACCATCAGCTAACGCTGGCTTGAAAAACTTTCAAATGAGTCAAACAAAAAATAGAGATGTATATATTTTTTTAAATTCTTTGAAATATATTAAACGAATTCTACAAATCGTTTCTGGAATTGCATTTCAAAAATGATACTCAATCGTAGACATATTTCTGCTCTGAGTGCTTGATAGTGTGGAAACGCCTAAAGGCCTTAATATCTAAGAGATATAGAGGAGCAGCATTGTAAGTGGAAATGTTATAACGAAATCTGAATTGATTGCAGACAAATATTCTCTGAGAAATATCTAACAAAAATATCGATTAATTTAATTCTGATTTTCTGTTGGCAAAATATTGTTAATGAGACTCTAGAAACAAATTTGGAAAAAATCGATTCTAAATTCAACTTCTTTTCCAATATTTCTCTGATGCTATTAAAATAAAGGTAATATAAAACCATAATTACGTTTACATTTCATATGAAAGACTGTTTTATTGAATAGTGATGTTTACCAAAAAAACTTATCCGTGAATATATTATCATGAATAATACTAATAATTTTCAAATAATAACAGATGCTGACTGGAGAAATAATCTCGTGCTCTAAGCAAATACACCTGCACAAGCTTAATCTTTGTTGCATAGCCTGAAGCTAGCAGCAGGAGACATTGGCCCAAATATGAAAGCAAATAAAACAGTGTTCTTATGATTTCAATGAGAAGGATCTTTCTCCACTTTAAGAAGCAAGCCTCAGAAATAGTAGACTAGTTCACATATCTCGACAGTAAAATGGCATTTACAGAAAGTGATGTCAGCATTCACACTGGGGAAGTGTTCACTAGCATTGACAGGTTATAGATCATTTGGAGATTTTCATAGCTCTGATAAAATAAAATTGGATTTTTCCAAGTTGTGGCCGTGTCAGTACTTCTGTAGGGATGCACCACGTGTACTCAAAAGATATACATAGGAAAACGCTTAAGTGAAACTACACAAGACCTACGTACAGTTGTAAACAAACCCTGAAAGCAGCATCTCACAGGAAAGTATCTCTATGGCCTCTTGCTTCTAATCTCACAAACTATCTTTAATACGACGAACAACTCATGCTGGCGTAGTAAAAGGTATTCTTATAGACTGCTAGACATAGACTCACCAAGGGTAGCAGACCAGTGAAGAGCTACATAAATCAGCTCAGTGCAGACACTGGTTGCAGTCAATAACCCGCCAGAAGCGATGGCGGATAGGGAGGGATGGCTGGATAGAGAGACCCAAGCGACATCGTGCCATGAAAATGACTGGTTCATGACGATGAATCAGAGACATTTTCTCGGATGGATCTTAAGCATATCGGGACTGTTCTTATTCACTTGAGAATTACAAATGTGGGTTTTAAATAGTATAGAAAGTGTCCCAGTCAAGAAAAAAAGTGAATGTATTCAAAAGCTTGACTTTTAAACAGATCACATTATCAAAACGAGAAAAATAAACAGTTATATAATAATATTCATTAGAAGATTCCTTCATGGGTAAACAATTTCAGTTTCAGCAGTATTACCAATGTTGGTTGAAACATAATTGCACCTTTTAAAAGTAATTAAAAAAAATGAATATGACAAGTATATCAAACATTATTCCAACAATATTTAAGTCTGTATTTTTACTTGACATATACATATATCGCATTTCTGCGACTTGTGTAAGGTAAAATACAAATTGAATTGTGTATGTATTTATTCATCTCTACCTTACGCAGATATGACACAAAGTCATTTTTGAAGCGGATTTTTGCTGGTTTAAATTCAGAATTTTCTTTCTTCTGGACTGATTGCATTATCAAAGCTAGAGAAACTAATTTTTCCTGTTATTTACCTGAGGCTAAAAAAGATAGATTAATGGTTTTCAAAAGGCAAAATGAAGACTGACCTATGTCAGATTTCAGTCATCATCTCCATCCCGGAAGGATGTAAAGCAAGGTCATTTAAATAAGTAGACTAACGCTCGTTTTAATACAGATTTTTCCTTCGCCTAAACAGATTAAAACAAACTAAATCTAGATAACCAAATTTTATCATATCATTCACCAATATTGGGTGTAAAAAAGATGGATCCATGTCCTAAGCAAAGGCATTACGAAATTAAGATTTAACTCTTGTTTGATTCAATATAATATAACCGCTTCCTTTAGGGGCTGGATCTCTGAATTAACTATCATTAAAAAAGAGTGAGCTAAGTTTAAACCTGAACACACGATAATGAGTTTCTGATATCAGTCAAGAAATAGGGCTTCGAAGAGGAAGTTGAGAAACGAAGATAGAAGCTCCTACAGTTACAGGGTAAATCCAGAAGATGCAGGACGAATGGCTTCCCCTACCGGACTCGAACAAGAAAAAAATTCCCACCTTGACAACAAGTGACAGTGAACCGTTTTCTATTCCACTCAATAACCACAGTGGACATAAGAAAATAATCAATGTAGTGGTTGCGTGTTTAAAATGATTGTTGTTTTTACGTTCACTTTTCTTTACCATTAACACAATAATCTATTATGAACACCATAATCATCATCCCAGATTAGATGTGGTATTGCAGCACGAATAACGATCGTCGATATCGTTGAAATAATTACAGTAGAAATGTTTCTGGGATTAAGACATAAAAATTATACCTGAAAAATGAAATATTAAGAATTTTAAATGTGCTGATAAAAGAGAAAAATTACGACTATCCACACAACTGGTTGAGAAGAAAGAATAGAGAAAAAATGATAATCTGAAGACAGTGTTAAAAGATTAATGAGACTACTTTTAATCAATTTCTAATTAGGACCAAACATTGTCTAAGGATAGATAAAAATTATCCGATGGAGATCAAGCATCAAGAACTAATTGAGTTTTCACATTTCCATTCGAGACATTCACCGTATTATATATAAAAGAACGATATCCGATAATTATATGAATATTTTAAGGAAATTTTCGTATACCAAATGACTGATATTACGAAATAATTGCTAGTTACAAGCACCTAACATATCTGCTTATTTCGAGGAACTTTAGGTCTAGAAAAGAAGGAAGTATTTGTTACTAATTAGAAAAAGTTGAAAATATGAAATATAAAAAGATATTTAAAAAACAAAAACATGTAATATTTTACTAAGGGAAATATAAACAAAAGTAAAGAAATAGTTTTAAATTTGAATTCCTCGTCTCTCAATATTTGCAGGAGTGGTAAAATACATAGAATATATTTTTTAATTGAACATTAAAATTGAATTTGACGAGCGAGGATTTAAACAAATTCTGTATGTTTAAGATATTTTTTATGATAAGGGTGAGAAATATTCATATTTCGAGTAATTATCATGATAAATTAACAATTAAATAAATTTAAAGAAAGAAAATTTAAGAAATTTAATTGGAAAAAGACCCAACTCCACGTTTATAAAATAGAAAAAATCAATTATTCATTCAGGACTTTTACATAGTAATTTGCACAAGAAAACTGTGTAACGTAAATTCAGGGACACAGATAAAAAAAAAAAACGTAATGAAAAAATATACAGATTTACTTATAAGTAAATTAAGTAAATAACCAATATAGTGTAATAGAACAATAAAGCCGAAAAAGGGAAAAAAGAGGATTCATTAAAAAAAATATAAAAGCTAATAAATATATGAACCAGGGAAAAAGATTCAGGATCATTTCTGAAAAGGACAAGAAATAAAATCATATATTAATTTCAGCAGATGTGAAATTCTGTTATTATACTCAAAGTTTGAATAGGATACAATTTCGCAGAAAGTACATAATACGGAAAATGAAGCTATTGAATGATCTATTTTAACGGCATGTCAACCGGTCCAGGGTTTGTTAAGAAGTAGATTTTATGGAACCGCTGTCATTGTACGTTCATTCTTATATGTTTGTACTGTTCTTTCTTAAGAGTTATTACTTTCTTTTTTTAATTACAGTCCAATTAAATACGATTTTTAAAACGGATCTATTTGAGCCATTCATGTTATTCTAACAGATGCTAAAACTAAAATTCACATTGTCTGGAAGCAATGACTAGGAAAAAGTATTTTACCCTACTCAAAACTTCTAAATCTCACCATCATATACAGTTAAGTATCCTACTCAGACCTCCTATTTTTTATGGCGTCTTACTACTCTGTAGGAGTTACAGCAAGATATTCTACGCTCTGCCGACCAGGAGAAAAATGAGTCAATTCGTAACAGCCGTCCTGATCAAAATTATTAAAAATAATAACGTGCAAGTTTCGCAAGAACTTTTGCAATATGTAACACTGCAGAGAATACAATAAATTTGAATATATAAGATTGACCAGTTCATGAAACATTGCTAAGTTAAGTTTTGGGAAGGTTTGGCCTTCAGTATATATAGTCTTATCTGGAATAGATGTCTGCGTAATAATAGAAAGTCATTTAATTGCCAATATATTGTAGACAGTTTTTATCGCAGATAGCAACAGTGGTTACCATATTCCATCTTAGACCACTCAAATCCAGTCAAGAGAATGAGTTCAAAATACTATTCTTGGGAGTAACCTTTTATCTCTGACTTAAGGTTTGTTCATTCTTTACAAAAATGCAAGATTCAGGTTAATACAGTCTTATTTAAGGTATCTTTAGAAGTTTGCCTTTTTACCCCAAAATTAACTTTTTTATCTAGTTTATTTCTTATTACGGATTTTAAAGATAGGTAAACCGATTCATTAAAAAACATATAGACATTACATTTCCTTCATTACGAAAATGGTCTTTATATACACAATTGAATCAGATCATTATAAATGAATTTATAACTGATGCAGTCTGATGAATGGAATTAAGAATAATGTTTCGATGATACCCACATCTTACGGTTAATCGACTTTTCTCAATCTTCTCTGTGTTATATAATGGCTGCTTCCAACCATTAGGAATCCCTGTGTACAGCAGTGTGAATGACGGAAAAAGGTCAGTAACGAGAAGTTTCACTGTAAATGTACGAAACGTTCAAACAGGAAACTTTAAAAGAATCTGTCACCTGAAGAGTGACAATAACGAACAAAATTTCAGGGTTAAGTGAAACCGGTTCTTCCCCTATTGAGGGTGGGATATGACATGTCAAAAATAGATCTTTTATGATCGAGTTGAAAATACCATTTGACACTGGTTTTGAGGGAAGTTGTAAGCAGATACCTGACTTCCTTTGCCGATATGAACATGTCTTATCGCGATTTTGTCTCGTTGCCTTCGCCAACTTTCTTCGAGACAACCAAAACACAAGAAAGAATTTATAAAATAGAGTTTTTAGTAACACCCAGATGGACATTCCTCAAGGTGCACTTATGATCACACAAACACACACACACATACAATAATAAACATACACTCGCTCACATAAGCTCTTACATGAGAGTTCAAGTGAGCACGTTGATAATCATGTCGTTGATTTTTCATATAGTTGATTGTACATTGGCGCAGATAATGTTACTCATATTAACTTACATTTTATTAATTAAAGGAAAAGAAGTCACTTGAAATTCACTCAATGTTCTGCAACATTTTATAAGTAACTTTAGATTCTACCAGAAGATCTTTCGGTGAGAACTTTTTAGACTCAGGTTACCAAAAGAAAAGTGCATCATCTCTTCAGCTGTTACATGACGGCAACTTTTTGATATACGATACCCGGACACCTCACCCCAAAATGTACAAATTTTCACCAGAAGAACTATGCTAAACTCTTCAAACACGCGGTAGGGCTCAGAATGGTCTTGCTGATGGATAAGACCTTGTTGAATGGGTTCACCTGGTTATAATACTAAAATACATATGGGGGTGTGGTTCTAATTCTGAAGCTCTAGTGAGTGGTAGTACCTGCTAAATTCCTAATCAACCGAACCCCTGTTATCCCGGTGATAGCTATATAATGCTTATTATTGGTTTCACTGCTTTTCCTATTGGATAACGCCTTTCATGATCAACCGCTGTTACACCAGAACACGAACAGATTCATGGTTCGTATATATATATATATATATATATATATATATCCACATGGAGATTTATATTTTATCTAATCATTTTTTGATCCGTTAATTCTAGCTTCTTACATTATTCTGGGTATCTTTAATGATTTTGACCGTGTAGTTTTGAGTTTATATAGTGACTACGGACAGTTCCGATAGGGATGTTGGTAATACTGCAAGTGTTGGTTCTCTCTTTCTCTTTTTTCTTTTTCTTCTTTTTCCAAAAGTGTGTCCAGTGGGTTTTTGTGGGCGCGCTTCTTTTCCTTTAATCCGTCTTAGATGTTTGATCTACCATAAAATATATTGGTCGTTTAACTCTGTGCCATGGTGGGTATATGTGTAAGTATGTGTGTGTACGTGTGTTAGGTCTTTGCGTATGTATGTGAGTGAGTATTTGTGTCTTTGTTGGGGAGGTTTTTCTTTACATTTTAATTGTGTTTAATGTTTTGGGGATTTTTATTTTAACTGCTTTTTGTTAATCTATTTATTTTCTCTGAGTGTTTGTCTGTTTATGTGTGTGTGTTAGTGTGTGTGTGTGTTTTTTCTGTGTATATAGATGATATACCATAGAGTTTCTAAGTAGTTTTATTGGGGCGGGGCATTGTGTGTGTGTGTGTGTGTGTGTGTGTATTGGTGAAGTGTTCTGTGATTGGTGATATAGTATAACATTCAACTGAAAACTGCTTTTCACTTTTTTCTCTGTCTGTCTGTCGGTCTGGTTGTTTGTTTGTTTGTGTGTGTGTGTGTTTTTATCTGTGTATGCGTGTGTATGTGTTTCTGTCTGTGTATGTGTGTATATTATATGTTCTGTTCATTGTAGGCTTGAATTTCTCTATGAAGTTTTTTTCTTTTGTTTGAAGTTGTGTTGTCGTCAGTCTGATATGTTGGCATTGTTTTGAACTAGCCATAGCAACATTTGTATAGTTGTTTAGACACATTTAGTTTTCTTTTTTATGGTATCTTAATGAACTTTAGGGAGTGATAATTTGGTATTGAGAGCTCTCGTAGATCCTATGTACACCTCCTTATATTTGTTACATTCGATTATGAAGACTAAGTTTTTTTGAATTGCAGCTTAAGTTTCTATTATGAATTTTGCCTTTCGGTTTTCGAAGGTATGGGATCTTCCTTATAAAATTATACTACACACTCCAAATCTTTTATTCTTGCATCTTGTGACTCCTCGTCTTATGTGTTCTCCGAATGTAGAAGAGGTGAATACGTTTTAAAGATTTTTGTGTTGTCTCCTGCTTATAATAAATCCGGTTATATCTTGTATTTCTTCGATTTTGTCATTGATTTTACGTTCTTAGAGATTATATATATATATATATATATATATATATATATATATATATATATTGTGTGTGTGTGTGTGCCAGCAAATGTAAAGAAATCAAGGAATGTCTTACATTTTCTATTATGAAATTCGAATAACAGATAAGAAGTATTGTATGTGAGCGAAAAACTTGATGTAATTGGTAAATGCTATCTTATTGGATGAATATGCAATTCAAACCAGTGTTGATTTAAACTAAGAGAAGATTTCATTTTTCTATATGAAGAGGTTGATAAATAACGCATCTATGCGTAAAGAATCTTCTTTGCTTGACCTATGAAAAATATTACTTATAAAACATCAATATTTTCTGGGTATTTAAAAGTAAATGTAAATATTAATGCATACGTAAAATAACTCTATGTGAGACTGACAAGTCAGAAGTAGGCAATAAGAGAATCCATTGAGAACCGTTGTCAAAGTCAAAAAGCGCAACAATTTGCCTAAGAGGAAGCCGATATTCTATCACCAAATTCAAAATTAAGGTTCGTATCTAGTTGCTGAAAAAAAACCCCACAAATACAAATATTAAGTCGAAATGAAATTCACTTAATTTATGCAGAAATTATCGTATTTTGTAGAAGAGTTTGTAAAAACTTACCGAGTATTTAATTTCTTTCGTGCAATACTATCTTCTTCAGAAATTCAAAATTTTCATTCGGATTGACCTACTCAAAAAGATCCTTAAAGTATCCGACCTGGTAATGTTTAGGAATTATTTCATTAAATCAATAGATTTTATTGATATATGTTCCACTGTAAACAGCAAATGACAGCCAATACAGAATGGAAAACATTCTGCTTTAAGCAGATTTGAGTCGGTTACTTATATATGACCTATGTGGAGTCAAACGTAATTTACTTCCTTCCGTCTCACTCTTTTGTAAATTTGGGATTTCACTTCGATAGCTTATCAATTTTTTAGCTCATTGCTAACGCAGATATTAAAAAAAAATTAATTAATTCATATACTCATTAATTATTGGTTTCAAATTCGTGTATGAAATTTTAGTGTTTATTTTGATACTGAGTAGTGATTTTTTAGCAACTCTATCCACTTTTTTTTGTTTCCACTATTACAAATATGGCACGGTATTGATTGTTTTAGTGTTTAAGGAGATATGGATTCTGTTGCACGGTTGAATAATAAGTGGACTGTTCATATTTTCAAATCTTGTGCCTCAGGTGAGGATTTGCAGCCTGCAGAGATTAGGAACTTTATTGACCCTCTGTTGTTGATTATGCCCAATGCCAAATCAATGGCTAACTTAGCAGAATACCTTGATACAGTCATTGGTAGTCTCTTTGTCTATTTTTTGCTGTCATAGACGGCAGCACTTCCCACTGCGTCTTTATCATTAGATTCATCAGTGTTTATGTATTTGAAGTTGGAATAGTGGTGTTTTATGGTTTGGAAATCCTCTTGAAATGTAAATTGATTTTGTTCTAGTCTTTTAATATCTTGCGAAATCATGTATAGAATATTGTGGTTTCGATTTCCGGGATAGTGTTTTGGAGGTTATTGATTGGTGCATTTCTATTTCACTGTTAATCTCCGCTATATGGAGTCTGAATGGTTTAATGGTGATTAACTTATCATCAAAAGTTTTTTGTCCCGTTTTAAACACACAGTGATTAGAAGAATTTGAAAGGTACTTTGATAGTTTTTAACAGATTGGAGTGCCATCTTTTGTGTTCTCAATGATTGAGAGGCTTTATATACTTCTATATGTAGACTCTCCACCGGGGACATGCTATTGGTACCAATGCAAGTCTCAGTCCTTGAGGAGGAAATGTACGTATCACATATTTTAAGGTATAAAGGTCTTGCGGTTCCATAGATGAAACCACCACAGTCAATTTTTTTTTATCAAAATTGTACGATGAAGTTTAGTTGTGATTTCTCATCAGTTCCATAATCAGTGTGGGCTATCACTCTGAGTAGGTTGATTGTTTAGTTACGTTTTCTTTAAAGCGGTTTATATGAGGTATGTGGTATCTTCAATAAGTTTCCAGGCTTTTTGTACAGGTATTATGAATTGTCGTAGACACTTGAAAGTTCAGTAAGTTATTGCAATACATCTTATGATATGACTGACGAATTCTTACGATTTCAGGTTCAAATGAACAGCTACAACAGGAATTGGAATACACCCTACTAAAGCCAGATGTAACAGCTGGTGAATTTCAAAAATGCCATCTGATACTTTAGAAGAATGATATGCAATAGAATTTTGTTTTAAACTTGAAGAAAAAATGCCACAGAAACGTATGGAATGCTTCAGACTGCTTTTCGACCATCTTGCATGAATCGAGCGCCAGTTTTTGAGTGTCAGAAAAGATTCAACGAAGGCAGGGAGTCTGGGAGAGATGATGCGAGGCGTGGGAGGAGTAAGAAAGTGAATACACCACAGTTGATTGGCAAAAGGGTTAGGCTTAGGGTTACTATGTTGAGGTTTTAAGGGAGTTCAGGAAGAGATTATTTTGGGAAGAGGCCAGCACTCTTCAAATCGGGTCAGTGGTATTTTCACCAGGACAATGCACCAAGGCACAACTCCATCCTTGTCACAGACTATATGACCAAGATGGGCATCAAGAGAGATCGTCACCTTCCCTATAGTCCAGACTTTGCTCCCTGTGATATTTGGTTATTCCCTATGCTCAGAGGCTGTCATTATGTGACAACTGAGAAGATGAACCGAAGGTCATTGACACGCTCACATAAGAGGACTTCGATGGGGCCTTCCAGAAGATGTTTGAACGGAACAACAAGTGCATTGCAGCCAGGGGAGAGTACTTCGAAGGGGACTAGAGTTTCATGTGTGTACTATCAATACTGCCAATACGTCTGGAAACTTATTTAATGATCCTCATATGAAAGACAATATCTTATAATGCACAGAAATTCATATTGATTTCTTATTTGTATTTCCCTTCCATGCAGCTTTAAATATGAATGATTAGGTATTCTGTTTAGGTTGCAGAAATGCATACATTTCGTCATTATATGGAAAATTTTAAACAATTTTCTTCAGTCTATTTGTCGATCTTATTGAAATAGAGTCGCAATTTGCGTTCTGTGAAGTGTGTATGTTTTGATAGCATATAAGAAAATTATCCACCTGCGCTATCGATTCGTAGACTGAGGATTGTTAAATAATGGGTTTTTTTTTTCAATTTTAAAGAAATTGTGTGACAGGATTTTTCTAGTAGCATACAGTTTGTCGTCTCTTTTAAGTCGGAGAATGTGTTTTCCTAGCATACCTTCAAATTGCGATTTTCAGTGAAATTTTTAATGAAGAGTGGCATTCTGCCTTTAAATCTGAATTCTAAGTTATTGCTCAAAATTCCATATTTCCATGTGGTATGGTCGGCCTTTCCCAGTTCAAAGAAGATTGTAATCTGGTGTTCTTTTTAATGAAAACAACTCTCGTGGATGTTTCTCGTTTGCTCAATTGTTGGTTGTACTTGTTTTGTACCGAAAACCTGATTGCAATGTTGATATCATGTGGTTCAGCTCAAGGTATCATGTAAAACCACCACCAATCATCCTTTTGAGAATTTTGCAGATCCAATTGGTTAAAGATATTGATGAGTTTAACATATTTTTTTTGCATGTAAGAGTGCTTTTCATTTGTGTATTTTCCAAGTTTGGGTAGAGGTATTATTTCGACTTGATTCAGAAAGTTTAGAACTTTTTTCTAAACTATATCTTCTTATAAGTATCTAGAACATACTCAGATAATACTTCAGGTTGTTGCATTAAGAATTTATAAGGCACATCGCGGCAACAACTGCTCTATTCGTTGAGTTTTGACCATTTTTTAAGTTGATTACATTTTTCTTTGTTTTTCGAGATGAAAATAAGTTGCTTTGCTTTTCTTTATTTTGACAAAAAAAAAAATTGAAATTTTTCAGATTGATATCTTTTTTGCTTTTTTTGTGAAATTCTGTGAACAATTGTCTGCTAAGATGCTAGCTATATCATTTCGGTTTGCAAACTTTGCATTGTTTTTGGTGAGATTTATTATTGTAGTGTTATTATTCTTGCTAGCTCTCTTTTTTATCATGTTCGATATTGTTTTAGAATTCGTGCTCGAGTTTATTTTTGCTGTATACTTTCTGTATGTGGTTCTTTTTTATTCCTTGAGAATTCGCCAAGCTTTGTTTGGCTCAGGTGTTTTTGAATAACACTAGATTTTATTTAGAGGGTTTTAAATTCTCTAAGGGTTGCACAGTGTTTCCTTATAGTTTTTAGGCATTCCAGGTCAAATCAGGGTTTGCAGAATTTTGGAGTAGTTGACTTTAGTGCGTTCTCATTTTTAGGTATGAGTACGTTGGTGAAGTGTATCAGGCTATCCTAAATATCGATATTTGATTCTGGTAATCATTTTCAGTGGCATAGTTTTTCATATCGCACTTAGCATGTTGTAGATTCCACCGTGTCATTTTTTTGTCGAGACGTGGGCTTATATTTTCCAAGATGATGGGAAGGTTGTTTTTTTCTGCATGAATCGCCCCCCACCCTCCATGTGTAATCCATATATGATCATGTTGGATCACAGATTCAGATCATCGACTGAATAATATCAAGTTGTCGGATGGAAATATGTGTTCATTTGATTCATGTAGAGGCAAAGCCTGATTTTGTTTTTGAGGTTTTCTATAATCTTTCGTCTTTTCGCTTCTTTAAAACAATTTTTGTCACTCTATTTGCCGATCTTACTGAAATAGAGTTGCAATTTGCTTTCTGTGCAGTATATTGTTGTGAATTTGTTTAAAAGTTGCTTTACCAAATAGTTTATTTCGGATAAGATGATGTAGTGATTTAGTGATATATAAATGGAGCAAATGTTTATTGTTTTGTGTAGAGTTGCAGACACTGCAATTACCTACATATTGGTTTCCAGAAGGGTATGGCTAGGTGGAATTTCGTTGTTGACAATTATCGATGTTCCACATAATTCTTTGTCAATATTTCTGTTGATATAATTGTATGAGATATAATGTTGTAAGTTCATGTGTCTGCTTTTCTTGAGGAAATTGTCTTGTATGCAATATGACTGTAGGGCATATTCTCCAAAGGACAATCAGATCATTACAATTTGCTTTAGCACCTCTAATATTCTATTGAGCTACTTTATTACTCATAAACTTTTCTTTTAATTTGTCCTACGGTATATCTTCGACGTCCATTTCTTCTGGTCCTGTTTGTTGTTTTGGTCAAAGTAGTTGGAGTGTTTTGTTTAATTCTCATATTTATCCAACCCCTCCGCTCGGGCAGGGTATGACACAAGGTCAATTTTTTAAGCGGAGTGTTTTGTTTAATTATTCATGTTTTTTGTGACGGTTTCTTTTGCTTTTTTTTTTTTAGCTTTGTAGTAATCTTCCATTTGTCTCAGTGGACGTATTGGAATATCTGAGATTTGTGATCTGGAGAGATACTTTTTGTGAGATTATTTTTGCTGGTTATGTTTCATTATCGGCTACAATTGTTTTCAATGTATTTTCGTAACTTTTTGTGCTCCATTAAAGACGTTTCTCAGACTATCTTGGAGATTTGGTCCTACATTTGCACTGAAATGTTACGGTTTTTCACTTCGCTCAAGGTATTTGGTTTTGGTTTTTCTTACCCTCTGTTTGGTCCGATTTGTATTTTGAGCTACACTAGTATATGATTTTCTTCCCAGATAGAATTTCACTCTATTCCATTCTCTTGGCAAAAATATTTTTTTTTTTGGTGTTTCATTTGCATTATTCCTTTTTCACTTGTGTACATTACACAAATTTTTCAGAGTGGAGGTTGTTTCTTACGACAGTTTGCATAAGTCATTTCCTTTTAGCATTCGTCTTCAGCATGAGATGGATTTTTTTCTCCACACCTCCCTCACAATTGTTGTCCTTTCTGTATGTCCTAGTGGTTCCCAAATTTCTGATATTTAAAGGGAGCTGATACATAAAGTTCTACTTTTTCAATTGTGAAGCTAATTTCTATTTATTTAGGAATTGTGAGCGAGTTGAATGTCAGTATGCAGGTGGCTGTCAGTATGGTCTTGGCGCTCCTTCTAAAACATTGTTTTGTGTTCAGTAATACCGTGCTTTGGCAATGCCATTTTGATTGTAAGGATATGAGCGGTCAGTAGTATGGTCCCACCAGTCTTTCTAATACTGGTTTCTTTTGTGTTTAGTAATACCATGCTTTGGCAATGCCATTTTGATTGTGAAAATATGAGCGGTCGGTAGTATGGTCCCACCATTCCTTCTAATACAGGTTTCTTTTGTGTTCAGTGACAACTAGCTAATGCAAGGCCATTTTGATCTCTTTTTCCACTGCCAGACTCTGTTCCTGGTATCATATTTCTCCTTTAAAAGTGTTTTCCCTTCATCTAGGCAAGCCTCACATTTGTAATTATAAAATTTCTCCGTTTTGAGTATTTTTATTGCTTGTTTTTTCTCATTCACTCTCCCTAAGAAGTCTCCCTTTCTGAGCTTTTTGGCTGATTTTGGGGTTGATATTTTTTGTTATTACTCTTTGAATGGGAACGCATAAAATCATCCTGTCACGTGTATTTTCTAGGATGTAAGTAAGTAAGTAAAGTTAGCGACCATAGTCGAGGGTGACCCGAAGGCTCCCTTTTCGATAGCTACTACACCAAGGTGTAGGGGAGGGCGCTACTCCATTCCCTGGATTGCTCCACTTTACCCTTGAACCGTACCTTATAATGCTGAGTGTTAAGCAAGGTGGTATCAAGTTCCATTTTTAAAGTCTTTGGTATGACTCGACCTGGGATTGAACCCAGGTCTCCCGGGCCATTGGCGAACACTCTAACCGCTGGGCCAATGTCCCGGTATTTTAATAATTCATTATTAATTTTTGTATCAGAATCTCAAGATTCAGATTTTTTTTTGGTTTATCGTTTTATTTACGCATAAGTAGTGGTTGTTTTTTTTCGCAGGCCCTGCGCCCCACTACCTAACATAGAGTAAAACTTGAGTTGGGAATTTTCAACGCGGGTACTTCATTCACCTTGGTTGAGACGGTGATACACAACCAGTATACTCATGTCGGGAGCAGGATTTTGGGTCCAAAACAATTTCAAGTTTATAGCAGTCAATAATAAGTGACATACCATTTAACTGTAGTGAAAGTCCTCTTTTCTTAACGCAGTTTATAATCATCCACCGCTTTTAGGCACTTTAAAAGTAGAGCAGGGTTGGGTATTTATTTCCCTCAAGAGCAGATAAAGAATAGATGCGAGGTTTTGATATAAGTGTTAGGGCTTGACGCGATCAGCCGATTTATCGGATCGGAGCACCTGCCAAGCATAGTAAAGGCCAAAGTGAAATGTTGCAAATCACTTAACCACTAGGTTTTCGGGTTAAAGACTGCACAGTTAACCGAATCGCTTCTTCAAGCTTTACGATTCGCCATCTACGGTGAACAGGTGGCCTTGCGATGGAGTCTTACGCCTCAGCAGAATTGCAGTCGGCGAATTCTACAGCCTCAGCCGACAGGGTGGCATAATCAAATTAATTATTCTTTTAATAAAGTATTTAGAAATAAATTGAAAATTCAGTTTTTAAATGAAAGGTGTGAGAGAGATAAATTTATGAAGCCATAAAGATTACAGTGAATTGTAATGGAAGTGTATGATCATCTGAGTGTCTAAACTCCCCAAATCAACTAATATGAACTAATTGAAATCTCTGTCAGCTTGCTTTATTCATTTTAACGACATGACAACCAAGTGGAATAATATTATGTCTAGTGGATAGAGAATTGTGTATTTTGTACGTTTATATAAACCTTTGTGCATAATTTCTCATGTGTGTTTTTTCCATATATTTATTTGATATCAAGTATTCTCTTTTAATACAAATAATTTGCAAATAGATCTATTAGACAAATAGGTTGAATAATAACAGGTACAATCTCTCCGGGTCAGAGTGATACTGGGAGTAATGGTAATGAAGGGGCACTCCTCACTCATAAGAGCTCCCGAACTGTAGCCTCATTATCGAATTTATTTTAGTGCAAAAACTAGGACACACTTTTTGTGCCATCGAGGTGTTTTACGCCTCTGTAGGGCATATACATAGCAAATTTTACGTTCAACTGACAGGGTAGGAAGTTTGTTAAAAGAAGGTATAACTATTTTTCTCATAAAGTTATTAGTTCCAAAAAGGTTACCTGAGTTTATTTTTATCTCTCTTTATATTTTATTTGGTATTTAAAAAAAAATCTTTTAGCGGTGGAAGTTGGTCCGTTTTAAATAAAATCACTCGAATCTAATTCTTACTGATGAGTGAATGAAGGTAAGATAATTATCTAAGTTTTTCTAATTCTTTACTTATCGGCATAAAACACTTGATTTTTCCAACCTTTTTAAACACTTCTTTATTTTCTTATCCTTTGATAATACTCTCTGTATACGTGGCACTAAATTTTCTGTCAACAACATTTCTTATGCTAATTGCCGACTCCAAATTTTTCTCACACTGACATCATCCTCAATGTTTATTTCCGCAAAATTATAACAGCCATTTCATAATTTAGCGTTATTTGTATTGCATACAAAAGCACTTTTAAAGCAGACAAATAGGACGTTATGGGCAGTTAAAAATGCACATTAGAATTTTGGTCTCAGACTGTACCTACACAAACAGTCATAAATATATGACATTTAGTGTGAGTCTACTTATAAACATACACCAATGGGCCTATATTGTATCTGCAATACATCCATTTACTCTTGGAATTATTGAGTAAAAGAGTCATACACAGACAATTGTTCAAAATAAATCTTAGTTCCATTCCCAGCTGCAACATAAATGACAAGAGAATCGGAAAAGATTTCCAAATCGCCAGCGGACACCTAGCAAATCATAAACAACTCGGTTGGCAAGGAAGAGCACAAATGATGACGATCGATATTTCATCTGACGTGACTGGCAAGAGTCACACGGATCACCCAAGCTACCAGTGCAGATTTCTTTTCCTATTTTATCCAACTGAAATGAACGCTGATCTTTACATACTTTACTGCATGCAAAGCATTTGCACAATAAGCTGCTTAGAAATTCTTAAATACCGAATTAGCCATTCTCTGCCTAGACACATTTCACTGAGAAATAAAAGTTCACAGCCAAACTGGAATTAGAATTCAATATCTGAATTTTGAACCGACAGTCAAAGCGAAATCAGTCTATTAATGGGATTGAGCGAGTAAATGGTGTTTACATTTTACCCTATCAAAAACAGACTTTATCCTGATTTGCTCTTTTGAAATTCAAACTGAATTCAAATGTAAATCCTTTACAAACGGGATTAATAGGTGTCTGCAGGAGTGATATTTCTGATTTAATTCTCACAATATAAATATCGCAGATTTGGTTATCACCACATAGAAATCTTATTAATTATGAGAACGTACTTCACAGGGTAATCCTCAAGATGTAAACAGCACTGATTTGGTCAAATGCTTATAGAATTTTAATTAATAATCAGAACGTACAGCACAGCATGAAATTAGAATTGTAACATCGTCAGTTACGTTATGAGACAGTTAATGTAAACTGCGAACAGGTAAGTCATTACATGAAAGCCGAGTTGAAAAAGTTCAAAATCTCGGCCGGTAGGTTAGGTGTTACAAGATATATTTAATCAAGCATCCCAGATAGAAAACCCCAGTTATCTGGAAGCCACCAGACACGATCAACCGTCAGACAGATGGACGATACAACAAACGCGGAGCGAAAGTTGCTGTTTGAAATTCTGTGAAACCCAATATAACTAGATGGATGTCACTATTTCGTTCTCTCTTTCTAGTTGCAGTTTTATGAGGAGCCAAACATTCGTGCAAACGGAGAGCAAGAAATGGTTCAAAGACACGGAAAAAGTCATTTTCAACTTGACCGAAACAATAACAAAACCGCACGTTTTGTCCGTTATTAATTTCCATCTGTTTCCACAGCCTCAAAATCTGAACGGAGAGAATAAAACAAAAGAGGTCATAGCACATTAAAACAGTTGTTCTTTTTTGTCTTTCTCCTTCTTAATCCGAGGACAAAGCATCACTGACATAGCAGTTGTTGGTGGCTAAGCAAGAAATTATCGACTGACAACCATCGAATTCAGTTTTTGGTTAGTAAAAACTGGAACTTGCTGCATTGATTCGCAACGGAGGAGTTTTAGCTAAAGATGTGTAATCGGAAGAATTTCCTTTTTGTTTTGGTTTCTGCGTTTAATGTCACATCAACATTCGTGGGTTATTTAGTGCTAAAGGCATCTTTGTTGAAGAAAAATAGTGTTACTATTTGACAAATAACTGGTGAGAAATAGGTTTCTTTAGGTTTCCAGAAGTATTAGTCCGAATGTGTAGAATGCTTTTTGGGATCCTGAACTTTTTCTCAGAAAGTGTGTAAAGAAATATATATATATATATATATATATATATATATATATATATATATATATATATATATATAATGCTTTTTGGGATCTAAAACTCGTTTTCAGAAAGTGTGTAAAGAAAATATATATATACATATATATATATATATATATATATATATATATATATATATATATAAAGTATTTGATTCCATGTGACAAACTTAACTTAGTAAATCTAGTGTAATCCTAAATTACTCAGCTCAACTTGTAGACAGCTATGAAATCTCTCTTATTACACATGTTAAAGTTCAACATTGATTAACCGATCGCCGATCAAAGGTGTTAAAAAAAAAAGAAAAAGCTACCTATAGTATTACATTCTAGGATGTCTTAGTTGAACAACAATAAAACAGTCTTCTGCGGTTATGTGAGGTGTATTTTGTTGGTGGATATCTCATAGATAATTCATAAATAATTTGATGACAGATGTTCATACAAACATGTCAGCAGACACCTATTCGTTGAATAACATTGACACTGTCAACCATAATGTTTTCTACAGTATGTTCCATCTTCAATTGTTGACCAGCACAAGTACCACTTTAATCATAGTTAAAATATTTTGAAGAAGAAGAAGAAGAAGAAGAAGAAGAAGAAGAAGAAGAAGAAGAAGAAATTTTGAGACAAAATAAAAAAGAAGAGGCAATGATCAATTTGTTATGTAGTTGCATGATTTAAAAAGATAAATCATATCATCGGTCAGTCTACAAATACTGAAAATAAATAAATTCTAGACAACGTAACTGCCATCCTTTGAAGTTTAGGCCGAAAGGTTGGAAAATTTCGGGGAACGTATTTTTTAAGTTGTAAGGGGATACCACACCCAAGGTGGACCAGATAGTAGTAGAAGTCAGACAGTATACGACCGTAAGAGAGAGAGAGTGAGTGAGAGAGAGAGAGAGAGAGAGAGAGAGAGAGAGAGAGAATTTAACTGCCCAACAGTCATGATGTGTGTTTGAGCAAAAGGGAGGGTATCCCACCATCAATACAGAAAGTCAAAAAATTTGATATGCCAGATCGAAGAATTAGTATCAGAAGGGAGCCTCGAGAAATACTTAGTGATTCATCTCTCTCTCCCTCTCTCTCTCTCTCTCTCTCTCTTTCTCTTTCTCTCTCTCTCTCTCTCTTGCTTAAAAAATCAATAAAAATCAATTTGATGAATAATTGATGGATAAATAATAAAAGTAAAACTGAAACACCTTGCGTTGGTGTCGGTGAGTCTTAACGTGAAAATAGAAATATATTGCATCCATAAAGAGGTCGGGAACTAGTCTGCTTCTCGGGAAAACAAAGCGCGACGAAAATTCGACCATCGTTCTCATAAAAGACTGGTAAAGAGCCACTCGGTTGAAAAACGCAATTCAAAATCTGATGTGGGTATCTATAACACACTCCTCGAATCACAAAGCACACAGCCACTTGTTTTCACGACTAATATTGCTAAAAATTGTAAGGAGTTAACAAAATCAGTTGTATCAGGGTCTCCTACTCCCCGCCCCCGGTTTATTAATACGTGACACAAGGAACAGTATAAAAGAAGGGGATTGTGATTGAGGAAGATTGAAAAGAAAGAGAACAAGTTGAACTATATCAAAAATGCGGCTATATTAAACTCAATGACGTTACACATGGAAAATACAATTAATACTTTCGCTGTACTATTCTTAACGACAATAGATTTAAACGTGGACTACAGTAAATAGAGTTAAATTATATACGAATTCTAAGTTATGATTACAATTATTTATCTATGGTTAAAAAGATCAACAAAAGGAAAATATGAAATCGGAAATCACTTGGAACAAAGAGATACTCGATGAAGATGGAAAACTAAAGAGAACGGTGATGAACCTACTTCAATGATAAAAGACTCTTTTAAACACCATCCATTTAGAAACACACATTTTCTATTTCATTTTATGATGGCTGGCTCTTGGGAATAAATAAAAGTGTATTTTGGTTACTTGTTAAATAAAAAAAAAATCATCAGTCTCATCTCTTAATTAATCCTCCTCACTCTTAATCAATCACTCTCTCTCTCTCTCTCTCTCTCTATATATATATATATATATATATATATATACATATATATGATGGCACCTATCAGTGGCAATGTCCGCTGCTAAAAATTAGAATAATCATTGCCATTGCATATACTGCCGTTCTTGGGTTAACGGCCAAGTAGAAATTTAATCTCTGTGAAAATCAAACCGTAATTCTTTCAATCCGTAGTAGTTTCAATGCAATTGTATTACTGTAGCGTACACTCGAACATTACGTGCAGATTTAAATAAATCCTAGAAGCACTAGCCCCGAAACAGCAGCTGTAGGCTGACTTTACTGCCATCAGTTAACAATCCAGGTAAGATTAGCGGTACATTCTCGACACTACCGGAGATGTAAGAACGAATTCATTAGTTACCTTCTTCAATGGATTTACCAGTAGGCCGACCAGCAAAAACTTACTTATATCAGTTTTGTCTGGACAGTAGATGCCACCGAGAGGGCATGCTTGATAAGAATGGGAAATATAACTGTATACAGATGTATATATATATATATATATATATGAGAGAGAGAGAGAGAGAGAGAGAGAGAGAGAGAGAGAGAATATATGCTTTTTGTACGCCATGATATTATTTATGGAAATTATAATAAATAAACGTAATATTAATATTATTTGTGCGAATGATACACTAAAGTCTACCAAATAATCACATAATGATATTTAACAGCAAAAAGATTCTCTTCTCAAGAAGCGACGAAAGTCAATTGATATGACGCAAATCAAGACAATTTGCTTTACATCAAACAAGTAACGTAGCTGGTAAACTTGAATAGACAGGAGTGGCAATAAAAATATTTCCGTTGTATAAAATTATATCGTTGTAGATATGTATTTAATGGTTTTCTATAATGCAATTGGGAGACTCTTTTCATAACTTTGAAAACTTACATTCTGAAGAATTTTATTTATTGATGGAATAATTTATTTAACGGCATTACAAACCATCTCGGATTACTCTATGCCCAGAAGTTAGGGAATCATGTCCACAATATATTCATATTTACATTTTCCGGGCATTTCATTCTTAACATTTTGAAACTAAAACTTTGGTATACTAGAGGAACATTTCTTTTCATATATACCGTTGCATTGTTTTATTGGAGCAAGAATCACACTCAAATGAAGGAGATACATTTAGGATCAAGATATCAGGGTTTAATAGGTAAAGAGTATTTTTCCACCAGTTGATTCGAATACGAACACTTTTTAAACAAATCAATTTTTTTCCACAGACGGGACCTTGATATGTAATGCAAGTTCACGTCAAAGTGAACTTGGGAGTAATGGCTACGAAGAGGCACTTCACAGACTTCAGAAATACTGCAGTATAGCTTCACTATCTAATTCAGTATAATGTCCTACGAAGGAAACCTTATTTTTAAAGTAAAAAGTTTTTAATCGTGCTACAATATGCTTTTAAGATTATTATGATCATTTTAAAGGCCTCACTTACAATCGATACCAGCACTTCTTTGACAACAGAGTAAAATATATTCAAAAATTTCCCCTTGTTACATATATGTTAATCAAACTTGTTAATTCTTGGTCCCATGTGTTATTTCCAAATAGATAGATAGATAGATAGATTGAGAGAGTGTTAGAGATAGAGAGAGAAAGAGAGAGGTATATATAGTTTGAGTTTTAATAATAGATCACGGAAACGGGATACTGTTTGTCTTAAGAATTCTAAATAAGGAAAGGCAAAACAGTCGATCATTTGGGAGAATGTGTCGCTTCAATAGTTCGGTTGGTCATTGGAAATGAAAATAGAAGCTGTACCTAAAATTCTTAACATGAGAGAAACTTATACCCTCACAGCTAACTTAATCTGTAAATCATCTAGGAGACGTAAACAGCATTTTTCCATACACAGGTAGACTTATTCGTAAAAGTTTGAACCCTATTGCGTCTCAATTCTTCAACGAAGTTTTAAAAATCTATCAAGTCATCTTAGCACGTTGTTACCTTTCAAGTACTTGCAAATAATATCTCCTTTCAAGAGTTAGTCTGCCTCGCATAGTAACTGCCCCTCATTATATATATATATATATATATATATATATATATATATATATATGTGTGTATATATATATATATATATATGCATATATATATATATATATATATATATATATATGCATGTGTTTTATAAATTTTAAACAAAAGATTCAATTTATTTAGTCGTTTAGTTATGAATTTATTTCAGGTCTAGTGACCTTCATCAGATGGAGTTTAAGAGATTTGTGCTTAGAATATGATGTAGACACCCCTACCTGGTTTCCAGCTAAAAGGGGAAAATGTAAAATTTTCCGTACAAATATATATATATATATATATATATATATATATATATATATATATATATATAACCTTCCCGATCTTTCTATAAAGAAATGAAAGTCTTGATCTAGTTTTACAATGTTTGATGCTTATGTTTAGTGCATTCAGCAGAAGGTTTTATATATACTTTTTTTTTTATATAATCAAAGAAAAAGGTGGCATAATTCAATAGGCATTTGCAATGAATTAATCATCTGCATAGTATATTGCTGTCAAGATGTGGCATTCTTTAGAAATTATGTTTACAAATTTCAAATAAAATTAAGAACTTATTCGTATAAAATATCAGTGTCATTAATTTATTACGTTTTACTTATGATATTTGAAATATATATATATATATATATATATATATATATATATATATATATATATATATATATATATATATATATTCCCTTTAAAAAACAACAATTGGTCATAATAAGAGAATAATTGTCTGGAGGAAAAACTACAAATTACGTTATACTTTGATCCTGTTAGCCTATTAAATCAAAAATGTCATTTTATTACTAGATGTAGGCATAAAAGAAAAATTTAGACTTTTTCCAAAATAAGTAAATGAATAATGAATTACTATGATTTATCAAACTGGTAAATGAATTAGAACTTGAATATATAACAATAATTTTTCTCTATTATTGTTATTTGGAGGGATTTTACCGTAAATAACATTACTTTTAGATTTTTAGTTCATTTTAATGATAAAGATTGATTTACTGAGATTAGATACGTCTGAATTATATATATATATATATATATATATATATATATATAATGTTTAAACATATATTATTGTAGCTGTACCTAGGAAGCAGCGTCGAATCAACCGAAAAGGACATCGAAACGAGGTTAACGAAAGCATGGACAGCTATCAATAGGCTATCGACTATATGGAAATCAGACCTAACCGATAAAATGAAACGCAGTTTCTTCCAGGCAGCGGTCACATCGATACTGCTATATGGATGCACTACACGGACGCTAACAAAACGGCTGGAGAAGAAACTAGATGGCAATTACACAAGAATGCTGCGTGCAATCCTGAACAAGTCCTGGCAGCAACACCCCACAAGACACCAACTGTACGGCCACCTGCCCCCTATCACGAAAACTATTCAAGTTAGGCGAACCAGACATGCAGGACATTGCTGGAGAAGCAGAGATGAACTCATAAGAGATGTACTCTTATGGATCCCCACACACGGCCGCGCAAAAGCAGGACGACCAGCACGAACGTACATTCAGCAGCTATGTGAGGATACAGGTTGTTGTCCTGAAGACCTACCTAGAGCGATGAACGATAGGGAGGAGTGGCGAGAGAGGGTCAGGGATATCCGTGCTGCCAGCACGATATGATGATGATGATGATGATTGTAGCTGTAAATTTTTTCTCTGTTAAATTTGAAGTATGATGAAACCGGATGTTCCTTTTACATGCCATGATAAGTTGATACTTATTGTTTCTTGAATTTAAAGGTTTACTTTTATATAGGAGAAATAATTTCTTAGTCTGGTTGTGAATGTGGAAAAAAATAGTCAATTTTCTTGTTTGATCCGATTAAGTCCTGTTAATATAATCAGAATTGATGTAAATCAATGTTTTTAACAGGATGGAAATACATTTATTATTTTAATGTGACTGATTGTTGTTGTTTCTTTTAAAAATAAAATTATTTACTTTGGGGATATTATTTACATTGAAGTCTTGACAGGGATTACTTAAGTTTTTCATTCTATTTTTGAATATTTTATTGTTCCTGCTTGGAATTGTTCCCAACTCAGATTTTACTGGATTGAATAATATCCCTATATATATATATATATATATATATATATATATATATATATATATATATATATATATATGTGTGTTTGTGTGTGTGTGTGTGTGTGTGTGTGTGTGTGTTTTCCATTATAGCTAATTCTCGAATAAAATATGTGAAATGAAATCAAAAACGTTATCTCGCTTTCCGTTTGTCTGTTTCTCTCAATATATTGAAAATGACTGTCCGATAAAAATTGTGTGTTGACAAAATTTACCATAAGAGATATTTGATACATCTCTTTTTGCCAGCTTGCAAAATTTCTTGTAGTAGTGGACAAGAAATTGGATCTCTTGAACGTAAACTGCGGAATTAATTTGAAGCAACGAGAGAAAACAGTAGGAGCCATATAATCAATATTTCATAGAGTAATAGCCAGTATTTTTGGATGCGTCTTTAATATACGAAGATTATTTTATTAATAAGGTCAATTCTTTTTTTTAAAAAAACAAATTTTTTTTTTTCAGAAAAATGAATTGAACTTGGTATTGATTGGAATTGATTTATAACAAAATATTTTAATCTTGAAGGAAAAAAAAATGTTGATGCTATGCGAAATGGCAGGCAATCAACCAGTGATACAAACTTAAACGGAGGTCTGTTATCAAACATTTTATGGCATAGAAATGCAAATAATCTGAAATTTACAGAAGAATGTCTGATATGTAAATTTTTTAGTCAAGAAATGTTTACAAATGCGCTGAAGATGAAACGAAAAAATACTCCATAAAATGGAAACACGCAAACTACTCGGTAATAAAAATGTTTAGAGCGTATTGAATGACCGTCGAATGTCCTTTTTTAAACAAACTATCCTTTTTTATTGAATGACCATCGCATGTCCGATTTTAAGGCGAATTATCCTTTTTTACTGAATGACCCTCAGATGTTCAACTTTTTAAGCAAATTATCCATTTTATTGATTGACTGTCGTAGGTCCTATTTTACTTTGAAATGAAACTGCCCTTCAGCCTCAATGACCTATTATACTTCATTATAAATCTAGTAAACCTATAAACCTTATTCTTTTCTCCATAGCTCATTAACATATATATATATATATATATATATAGAGAGAGAGAGAGAGAGACAGACAGACAGACAGACAGACAGTCAGAGAGACAGACAGACAGAGATTGGGAGAGGGCATTGGCGAGAGTGAGTGTGGGAGAGAGTGAGTGAGTATGAGAGTAAGATATTAATATAGAGTGAGAGTGAGAGGAAAGAGAAAGAGGGAGAGAAAGATGGAGCATGATTAAAAAACTGTATATCTCCTACAAATAATATTTACTTTTGAACATTGGAATTCCGCTTAAGTAAATAGTAAATGTTATTCGCGTATATCGAAAATTTTGGGATGAAATTTTGGCAAATAATGTTTCGGATACATTGATTAATTTTTACCTACACATACGCAACCACGTATATACTCTACCTAGTGCATATATATATATATATATATATATATATATATATATATATATATATATATATATATATGAAAATAAAGAAGGAAATTAAATCCGACAGTATGAAGAAAAGTTCAAAAAACAAAATTATTTAAAATTTGATGAATTTAATATGAATGTCGACTTTGAACGTTTTGGTTATAGAAACCTTCTTCAAGACTTTAAAGTCATGAAAAGTGTTGTTAATAAATATTTCCTTAAACATCCTTAGCTAATTTAACAATACATTTCATGAATTTAAAGTCATAAAGAGAGTTGTTATAATCGAAACATTCGACGGTGAGTTTCAAAATAATTTCATTAAATTTGGGATTATATATATATATATATATATATATATATATATATATATATATATATATATATATATATATATATATATATATATATATATATATATTACGTATATGCAGTATTTAACCGGCTCATTGGTGGGTAGATTGTTCGCCAATGGTCCGGGAGACCTTAGTTCAATCGCAGGTCGCGTCATACCAAAGACTTTAAAAATGGTACTTGATACCTCCTTGCTTAACACTAAGCAATATAAGGTACGTATCAGGAGTAAAGAGGAGCAATCCATGAAATAAGTATCCCCCTCCCCTACACCTCAGTGTAGTAGCAATTGAAAAGGGAGCCTTCTGGTCGCCCTCGACTCCGGTCGTCAACTTTACTTACTTTACGTATATACATATATGCATTTGCAAATATTTAAATTACAAACACTTGTCTTATATGGGAGAGTTTATTCCAAAAAGGGAATACCATATTATGCCGAAGTCATTTAAGAAAAAAACATTCTGAAAGATAGTGTAAACGATCAGCACAAGCATCAAATGAACTCTGAGATATACCTATTAGAAGAAATGGGACAGCCTTGTTAGGACGACGAATGCAAAGAAAGTGAAAAAATATAAACTTGCATCAGGAAATCTAAAAATAAATAATAAATCAGAAGTAAATTTACAAGGATACCCGAAGAGATAATTACTTTGGTCAACACCAGTAATCCTTATACTAGTTACCTGAGAGTAAATTTTAAAAAATTGTGAAGGCGTCCATGGAGTAACGGATTTCTTCGATGGAAATTTACATGCTGACCGGAGATAAAATCCTAGACTAGTCTGGTTGCATTTTATATAGCACTCATATCCTTAGAAAAGACATGCATCCATCTATTCTCCATTCAGCAAATGATAAATAGTAAGTAAAGCTGGACTCTAACCTTGGTATAGCAACCGTTCTAGAATAAGGAAGACTCTTCAGTCAAACCTGTTGAAATCAGCTTTTAAAAGGATATTTAGTCAGGTACTATTCGTACAGTGGAGATGGCAAATATGTATGGTATACAAATTATATTAAAATTAGAATAGATAGTATAATAAACTGTAACTGGTTGTTGTGCAACAAGGGATATGTAAAAGCTAGTCATAGAATTGTTCATCGAAAGAGAGAAAGCATGATTAGTAACGAACAGTATTGATAAGAAAAAAGTGTAGAATTTTGTATTAAGTAGAAACCCAAACTGTCTTATAGGTTAGAAAATGTAAATTCTATGAATCATTGATTTTCAAAATGGTCACCAATTTGAGACGTGGAATCCGCATCTCGCCATCATAAATAGATCAGATAATAAATATAACTGTCCTTGAAGACTTTAAGCCAAGGCTGAAAAAAGAGTGAAAATCTATCTATCTATCTATCTATATATATATATATATATATATATATATATATATATATATATATATATATATATTTGTGTGTGTATGTGTTAGTGTGTGTATGTGTGTGGAGAAATATTCGATTTTGGTAAATCTGATAAGATGATAAAATTCGTGGAAAAGTGAATAAATCAAGCACTGATAACGGATTCAGCAATAATATTTCATACTTTTTCAAAAAAGAACTTCTCCGGAAAATAGAAAACTGCAATAAATGTAGTCAATAACCACTGCCTCTATTACTCAAACATATATCTTTATGCCCCTCTTTTTTTCCTTTTTTGTCTCTTTTTTTCTTTTGAACTCTCCCTACTATTTATTTTTATCTTTATTTTTATTTATCTATTTCCTCATATGCTGGACTTGAGTAAAACCCATTTTATCCTGAAGAAGTCCTTTTTCAAATTAAGAACGAATTATCATTGCTGAATCCATTGTCAGTGCTTACTATATCAACGTTTCTACTTATATATATATATATATATATATATATATATATATATATATATATATATATATATATATAAACAAATATAAAATGACATAAAATTTCCTCGACCTTTCCAGAAAGCTGAATGTTATTTATTGATTTTGGAGGTGATATTTGCATCCATGAAGCATCCAAAGAGACTTGAAAATGTTGAATTCCAGGGGATGACTGATATCAACCAGACGAAATATAACTAAATTAATAAAATTGTGGAGAAAAATACTGCAGTATAATGGGAATAGTGATTAGTTAATCTCCAGGGTAAGCATCAAATAAAACGGAATGAAAAATCATTTGGAAAATATCTAGAAAAGTAAAGACCTTTACAATGAACAATTGTCTATTCATTTTTTATAAAACTATTGTATCAGGAAATACAACTACCAAAACAAGTAGACCATTAGTAATGTAATGGTTAGCAATTTCTTTTAACATAACATTAGTTGAGTGTTTGGTTCTTATTTGGCTCCTCATAGTTTTGGCTTAACTTTGTAAATAATTCAGAAATGCAGGAGGAAATATACGCATTTGTAAATGTTTGTAAAAATGTAACTCAAAAGAACAGTCAATGATTATTAAATAATCGGTCCAAACATTTATTTATCTATGTCCAGAAGATATACGAATCAGCCTACTGCAATTTGTTTGCAAGTAAATTATTTCATAATGTTAGTCTTTACCCTGCAAAGAATCTAAGCGTTACATTTTAGTCAAATGATGTGTATTGTCTCTACTCGTTGAAGTCTAATTATATATAGGGCAAAAAAAGATATTAAAATAAAATTTTAAAAATTGACCTTGAGTTACAACTATCCCATTGAAGAGCTGTTAGGTAAATCCACGATTTGTTAAATCAATAAGAGCATACGTTCTGCATTTTCATTATCGCCTTATGTGTTTATCATATGTAAACAATCCTGAAATTTTATGGTAAGTATACCAGTAATAGTGTCAATATTTATATGTAAGGTAAAGTTTGATTTTTTTACAATTCTTTGTACTCCTGTTTGTGGATCTTGGAACTATTTTACTGTATCTCATACAGATGTGTGAAATCCCACCGCAAATTTGTTGTCACTGGTGTAAAACTAAACTGAAAATTACAAGACTCTGAGTCTGGAGATCTGGAAATTTTGTAGTAACCTATCATTGCCAGCATTCTTAAATTACATGGACCCAAGAATAAATGGTATTGTTTGGGTCTTGTTCATGTCTCAAATATTTTTTAGATAGTCGTATTCGCTTGGAAAATTTGGTTTCGTTTGGTTTAGTTTGGTTTTATGGCACATCAAACATTATTGGTTATAAATGCCAAACCCATTTTTATACTTATAAACAGATATATTTCAAACTATTCAGTTTATTATAAGTACATAATTTCAGAGTCAAAAACTGTTCTATTTCAAACAATTCAGTATAGCATAAGAACAGTTATATTTCAAACAATTCAGTTTAGCATAAATACACAGTATAACTTTCAAAACATTCCTCAAAGCTCCAGGATTACTAGAACCTCACCATTAGATTGTTTAGTGTCAAATTCAGGACACACGTTGAGGGGGCAGGGCTTACTCTTCTGCAGAGAAGTAGTCAGTGTATTCTTCCGCCCCAGCTGACTAAGACAATGTTAGGGCCACGTTTACAAAGACTTTTTAAAAAGTTGTATACGAATGTAAATCAAACATACAAAGAACAGGATTACTTAACGTCTCAGTATGAAATTGTACCAGACAGTTTGACACGTCATTAAAATCAATCAATCAATAAATTAACCCTTTTTTTCATATTCTTGCTTGTGAGTTTAATCACAACTCAACCTAGAATAATGTCATCACTCTATAATAGAAGTCACTACCGATTATTTGAAATTACTCATAAAATCTAAATTTATCAGATTGTACGGCAATATAAATGTACTGCAACGAGTCAAAGATACATCAAGCTATCACCTTCACTATCAACAGTGAGAGTTATAAAGAATTTTTTCATGATTCTTCTGTTATTTATGTACAGCTGAGATAGACATTATTAAACATTTTTATTACCCAAGTAAATTGTGCTAAACTTTTTCTAACAGCTTGCAAATCAATAAAATACCAATAACATTGGTATTTATTCGGTTTTATATTCTTTATATCGTTTTCATTGCAGAATAACCTCAGGAGACTTAAATATTGTTGCTAAATGATTTTTTAAGCTATTGCTGATAAAATATTTCGAATCTATGAAATCTTGGAAAGGTTAAAAGTATTCCAGATATATATATATATATATATATATATATATATATATATATATATATATATATATATATATATATATATTACTAGGAATTCGAAGATTTTTTTTCCGTTTGCGTTCAAGACGACGTATGATAAATAACGTAAAGAGACAATAAATGCTGGAGCCATCTGTCTA
>OY757911.1:100456518-100514018 GCA_963585895.1 Sepioteuthis lessoniana
AGATTTATGTAAAAAAATATAGAGTAATTAAATATTCAATGAGTGTGAGTCTGTTATTTATTGCCATAGTTTTAGAAGAAGAAGAAGAAGAAGAAGAGGAAGAAGAAGAAGAAGAAGAAGAAAAAGAACCACAACAACAACAACAACAACAACAAAATGCAGAAAGACAAAATGGATAAAGTAGAAAGAAGAAAGGCTAAAAGTCAAAACGGCAACAAATTTTACAAATCCCTGGAAAAATGTAATCTTCTCAAGTATAGGAATTGCATATAGGTATTTGCAAAAAGAAAAAAAAAGAAAAAGAAAAAGGGAAAGAACTGGATACCTTGGCACAAACAATAAGAACATACAGTCAGAATACTGGAATGGAATTAGACTTTGCCATGCTCATAAGGAAAAGTAGGAAAAAAGGAATAGTTCAAGAAAAGTAACTACCAAAGAGAAAAGCACTAAAATGTTTCGATAGAAGGAAAACTAAAAACAATTTGAAATATCAGAAGTAGACTCCATCAAATAAGCGGGTATGGCCTTACAGATTTTAAAAGAATTACTCAGGCAAATAAGAAAGCTTTTCGAAAGGAAATTTTGCGGTAGAATCACCTGGGCAGTCTCCCTGGTAGGATAATCGGGACTTTTATTAAAATGGAAAAGGAAGGAAGTAAGACAAATGGACCAAAGGGCAAGAAAACTGATGACAATGCAGATGGCCTTACATCCTAGAGATGATATAGACAGACTTTATGCGTCAAGAAATAAAGAAAGAGGATTCGCCTGCTTTGCGGATTGCGTAGATGCGTCTTCAAGGCACACTTGTAAAGGATGAAGAAATACTAATTTTAGCCGTCAATAACTACATTAGCAGTGAAAGTACACACAGAAAAACAATAAAAAGTAGGGAACAAAATTGTAAAGAAAAAGAAATGTATAGGAATTTCAAGGGAAGAACTGGTGATATTGCGCACGAGGAGATATAGATATGGCTAGGAAAAGAATATCTTAAGAGAGAAACGGAAACTCTTCTAATAGCACCACAAAAACAACGCCATCATGACCATTTATGTTGAAGCGAAAATCGATTATTCGCAACACAATAGCAGGTGTAGATTATACAAAGAAAGAATTGAATCGGTTCATAATAAAGTAAGCGAATGAAGCGAAGTAGCAAAAAGGAAGTAAATGACGAGACATGACTGGGTGAGAAAGGTGGGAATTGTGCAAGATTGTAACGTGACTATACAACTAAATATTATAACTAGAAACCTAAATCCGTCCCAGAAAATGAGATGCATAGAATACATGGTGTGTTGATATAAAAATTGATCACCTAATCTCGGCTAGAAGATCAGATAAAGTGCTACTAAATGAAAAGTACAAAACGTGCTTTTCAATGGTGTTTTTAATTAAGTGGACCACTGACTAAAAAAGAAAAATGAAACAAATTTGGAAAATACTTGGACCTGTCCAGAGAGTTAAAAAAACTGGACAACATTTACTGGGATACCAATTGTAGTTGGTGTACTTAAAAAGGAGACTTGGACAATTAGAAATCTCAAGAAGAATTATGATCACCCTTACTACAGCATTGTTGAGATCAGCTAAAACAAGTAAACCTGAGAAGATTTGGTGTCACTCATATCACAGGGAAAGTTCACCAACTATCTTTGTTGTGAATAACCCTCAATAATAATAGCAATAATAATAATGATAGAGACGAATCCATCAATAACATAATAGACGAATGCAGAAAATTAGCACAGAAAGAGGAGAAGACTTGACACGAGTGGGTGGGTAAAGAGATCCACTTAGAATTGTGCAAGAAATTTCAATTTGACCATGCGAGGAAATAGTATATACATAACCCAACATCAGTCCTTGAGAATGTGACACTCTAACTTTAGGATTTTGAGATACAAACAGATGACTTGATTTCAGCCAAACGACCCGACCTTATAATAATGAACAAAAAAAAAAGAGAACTTGCAAAATTGTGGATTTTGCTGACCCGGCCAACCATAGAGTAAAATTAAAAGAAAGTGAAAAGAAGGATAAATACCTCGACCTTATTAGAAGAAAAAAAAACTAGAACATGAATGTAACGTTTATACCAATTTTAATTGGTTCTTTTGGTACAATCATCAAAAGATTAATAAAGAGGCCGGAGAATTTGGAAATAAAAGGACAAGTGGAGACCATCCAAACCTCTACATTTTTCTGATCGGCCAGAATACTGAGAAGAGACCTGGAGACTTTAGGAAACTTGCTGCAGTGAAAACCATCAGTTAACGCTGATGTGAAAAACTCTCAAGTAGTTGTCGTAGTAGGAATAATAATAATAATAATCCTCTGAAATTAAACAAATGGTGCAAAGAACAAAACAACTAATGACTATGCAAGGCATTACATCCCAGAGACAATGTTGACAGGCTATATGTATTAAGAAAACAGGGAGGAAGAGGACTTGCCAGCATCGAAGCCATCGTTGACGCATCGATGCTACGACTCGAAAATTACACAGGAAAACACAATGGAGGGCTGTTTTCAGCCATCAAAAAAATACTAACACGATGGACAACAGAATGACAATAACTAGGAAACAAAAATCGGAAGAAAAACAACTCTATGGGCGTTTTAAACGACTAATAAACAACATCCCACACCAGAAAATCTGGACCTGGCTAAGAAAAAGAAACTTTGAGAGAGAAACAGAATGTCACCTAATAGCACCACAAAACAACGCCATAAGAACCTATCATATCAAAACGAGAATAGAAAGAGTGGAGACCATCCAAACGACAGCGTTATTGAGACTGACCAGAATACTGATAAGAGTCCTGGAGATTTGAGGAGACTAGCTCTCACGCAAACTGCAGTGAAAGACCATTAGCTAACGCTGATGTGAAAAACGAAGAAGAAGAAGAAGAAGAAGAAGAAGAAGAAGAAGAAGAAGAAGAAGAAGAAGAAGAAGAAGAAGAAGAAATCAACAACATAGAAAAGAAAGACTAGGAGAAAGAACAATAGCAATTTAAGTATGAATATCAAAGAATATATTAATAGCTAAGTAAGTACGCTTATGATTCTGAAAACATTTTGCAAAAGCGAAAAACACTAGAAGATTAAATAAGAAGAAGACTCGGATGAAAACAGATAAATATTTTATGAGTTAGCATTGTCGAAAAAAAAAAAAAGAAACATGAAGAAAAATACAAGGACAGTAAGAATGGCACCAAAATGCAAGTTGACCGCAAAAGTGATTTATATAAGTAAACAAACAAGTAAGGTTAATATTAAAGAATATAAAGTAAATATATTTAAAATGATTTAATCGGTAAAGAAACCGGAATGTTTGGAAAAATGCTGAACCTAACAAAAGAAAAAGGGGAATAATAAAGTTTCTTATGAAGAAAACACTAAATCAAAAACAAAGAACTGAATGAGAATCTGGAATTACCAAGATGGAATGAGTTTTATGAAAAAAAATGTCAGCCCCTCTGTCAAATAGACAAACATGGAATTCACAGTTGAAAAGTGTTTTTTCAGCAGAAAGCATTAGCACAAATCTGACATTATAGTCTACGATGTAAAATTTAAAAGGAAAAAAGAATATGATTAATAAAGGTAAATATAATTTAAACAATAACCTAACAAACTAGAATTTCAATAATCTGATAACGAGGATGAAAATTTGAAATAAAAGGTAAATATATTTGATTATATATTCGTTATTTTCGCATTCATGATTAAAACAATAAGATTTTTTAAAAAAATCTTAAGTTATGTCGATGCATGAGAAAGAATAATAAATGAGTCAACTATGTTTTAAAATCAACTGGATTTTAACATATGGACAGAACAAAAAAGTTTATATCACCTTATTGGTGTGACTGAGAATACGCTGACTGTGTCACCTGGTGAGGGCTGAGACTCCTACAACAAAAAGTGGGAGTAACTTTTAGGGTCCCATATCTGGGTCAATTAGATCTGTGTGTTATTTATTTGTATTGTAGAGAACTGCTAGATATAATATAACAATCCAAAAATGTTTCAGTAACAACGACACATGTACTGTTGTTAGACTAAATAAGTAAAATAAAGTTGGCGACCGTAGTCGAGGGCTACCAGAAGGCTCCTTTTTCAGTGGCTGCTACAGAGAGGTGTAGGGGAAGGCGCTACTCCTTTCCCTTGATTGCTCCACAATGCTTACCTTATATTGCTGCGCGTTATGCAAGGAGGTATCAATTACCATTTTCAAAGTCTTTGGTATAACGCAACCTTGGATTGAACATAGGTCTGCCAGACCATTAGCGAAGAGTCTACCCAGTCTTCGAGGCCAATGAGCCGATCATTTACTTAAACCAAATAGACGGTTGTAACATTACATTACATTAATTGCAATGCTACGGTGTTCAAATGTAAGTTTATGCTGGTACGGTCTCAATAGACGTTTGTACTACCACGTGTCGAACAGGTATATGCATGTTCACCTACGTCTCAAGTGTCAGTCCGACTTTGTGATAAGCTCCACTGTGAGGAAAAGTGACGAACTCACAAAAGACGGTGCTTTTGTGAGTTCACAAATACAAAAGTTTATTCATACTAGACTCTTTAGTAGCCCCCCAGAAGGGAAAAACGTAAATGAAAATTGAGTAGACCGCGTTTACTTGACAAAGACAAAAAAATATCCTGTGGTGAAAGAGAAGAGAGACAGACCTAGAGTTTTCTTTCACGTTTTCTATTGTAGTTCTAACACGTGCTCCTTTGCAGGGTCCTTTCTCACAGGTTCGCGTTTGGATGTGAGGAATTTTTCGGAGCTCACCCCAAAATGGAGGTAGCAACTTTCGGTTGTCTTCACATCACTTTGTCTGATGTCTATCTGTCTTTACTTCGTCACGTCCAGCCACCAACTATTTCCTGTTTTCTCTCCTAGGGCCACTGTCCTAACAGTGTTTTCGCTCAAGCTAATCAGAATCTTTGACGATTTGCTGCCGATTCGTTTCTATCTTTGACTTGGGCACCTGCAGGAATCTACTTTTCTCCTTATCATATATGTTTCTTTCTTTTACGCCAGCTCCTGGTGGACCAGTAAATCTCGCTTGGAAACAACTCCCAATCAACCAGAGTCCCTAATAATTTTCACACAGAAAAACAAAATTATGAATAAAGTTTTCATTTTCTAACCCCTCTGCATAAAAATGTCCAGATGAATGTACTATAAAAGATATTTCGTTCAGTTTTTATGTTTTAAATTTTTTTCAGTAGTGCGTTAAGTTTTTCCTCTGCAAACTGTCTCAGTTTGATGTTTAATTGGCTATTACTGCTTTCCGGTATAAATAATTTCAGGAGGATTTTCAAACTGATACCTGAAATGTTCTTTCCACAGCTGATATAGTTCTTCTTAGCTGACAGCTTTTGGTTTTCCACTCTAACTGCATTTCCTTATAAATCTTTCATTTACTGTTTGTCATGGTAATCATGATTGTATATTTTCGACTAAATTTCTGATTCTATAAATTTTGCCTTGAATAAATTCTACATTCTTCTTTTTGGTATGTGTTACTTTTCTTTGAGCTTTCATCAGTTTCTCCAGACTCGCATTTGTTAGATTTCCATTATTAAAAAAAATGAAGTTTTTTTTTCCTATAATCTCGTTTTTCTATACCTGCTGTTGATTCATAAAGAACTCTGCATTTGGCTTTTGGTTTCATCAGTATGCACTGGGCTGTTTCTTCTCTATCAGTGGTAAAATATTTTCATATTTTTCATTCGTTGTATGTCTTTCAGATATCTCTTGAAGAATATCAAACTTGTCTCTAAAAGTTACCGTATATTGATTGCTTATAAAAGTATTGACAAACGATGACTAGTCCTATCGTAAAGCTTTGAATATTTGTTTCTTATTTTTACGTAAACTAAGACGATTTTGAGATCGGAAAATACTCCTTCAAAAGAGGAGTATGCCTCTTAGCTTAAAACAGCTGTTTTTCCACTTATTTTTATAAATATGTAGTCTAGCTGTGCTTTCGAGTTATACGGGTAGGTGTATGTTTAGAGTTTCCCAGTCCATACCTGGGATTTTACTGTTAGGACATATAAGCATGTTCTGAAGAGAAATATGTGCTAGATATTCACTATTTCTTTTTGTAGCAGAATTTATTTCTGTCTTTGCCTACATGGCCATTTATGTCTCACCCGATGATTAAAACGTTGTGCTTGGAAAAGTGTCGGACAAGATAAGATTGCTCATTATAGAGATTAGTGATATCCGTTTCATGACTGGCATTCATAACCCTGTTGACTATGCCTATCTGGCGCTCCAACGAGTGTCGTTCGTATAACTAAAGCAAATGATGCTCAAGCTTTGGAGCTTTGGGGAATGAGGTATCCTATTTACCCAACCCTTCCGCTTGGGGAGGATATGACACAAGGTCAATTTTTAAGCGGAGTTTAACAGGTTTTGATTCAGAGTTTTCCTTCTCCTAGACTAGTTGCCTAACCAAGGCTGAAGAACCTAGTCTGTCCTACTATTTACCCATAGCTGGAGGGAGAATAATTGGATTCATACCTTTCCCAAGGGTATTAGTGCTATGTGAAATGCAATCAGTCTCGTCCAGGATTTGAACTCGTGTCGCCGTGTTCATTTCCTACGACGATAACAATTACACCATGGGGAATGAGGTATACACATTGTTATGACTCCCTTGTCTACTCCGACGCTGTGTTAGTATTTATTAAAGTCTAGTCTATAGGTCAAATTTAAATATTAAAGCCATTTAAGTCTGTCCAGACTAAATAATAATATTGAATAGAATTATCTGTGCTAGAAATATTTGAAACAATTTAGTGCTCTGAATATGCCATTAAACTGCATCTATGTTAAAGCTTTAGTCTTGGAATTTGGAGAATATGATGTATTTCTCCATTACAATTACTTCCAGGTCCACTGACTCGGAGTTGTAGTACCTTTTAACGTTCACTCTATGGGTCAAATAGAACCTTTCCATTTTTTTTACTTGTGATTGCTATTATTTATTATAAGATATAATCATTAGTGTTAAATAGCAATACTTAAAATCCATTATTTCTGTAAAAACAATAAATTACAATACTTGAAACTAATTAAGCTAGACTAACAATTAAAGTTCGATAGTAATAATTCGTGCAATTTTTCTGTGTGCAAACAAATGGCTAACACTAAATACAATCATTACTGTTGGATGACAATAACTGGAATCATTTTACTGACCGCAAATAAATGAGATTTAAATCGTCTAAAAATGTTACTTTAAAATTGTTTTTATATATATATATATATATATATATATATATATATATATATATATATATTTCATTCGTGGAATATAGACTGCGACACTGGGTTTCATGGAGTTTTTTGCAAAACGATAATTTATCAAGCAGTTAAGAAAATCGAATGAATCGGAAATCGGAAATCGAAAAAATATGAAAAAAATATAGACAAAGAACCTTCGAGAATTCGTCTGAAAGTTTACGTGTGGTTGAGAGTGCGTGAGTGCACGTACGTGTGTGTGTATGCGTGTATGTGTTATAGTTACGTATGGATTCGTGTGTTTATTTGGTTAAGCCAGGCTACAAACGCAGCGCGTTGAGTAAGCGGATATGAATTCGTCAATGTATCTTAATATTCGTTACCTTATTTTATTTCTGTATGCGTTGGTGACTATAGCTATGGAGCAAAACATCATCACTGCATGCCGAGGAGAATGAATAAGGATTTGATTTGTAAGCGTATTTGAACAGTTGCTTTATAGTTGAGTAGAATCATAATGGGTATAAGTAAGGGTATATTGCATTGTGATGTAATATTTTGGTGTTATATTTAGGGGAGGGATTTAGTGACAACGAACACTCTTATAATATAATATATATACGTATATATATATATATATATATATATATATATATATATATATATATTGGATTTGGCATTGGATAACCTACAAGTGTTGATATGCCATAAAGCATATTCTAAGAAAGAAATTTGGCATTGAGAAGACTTTAGCGAGAGATATATGTCGGGATGCTGTGACATTATGACGCATACCATTCTCTGTAGAATTTTCTCTATGCTTTTTAAAACATAAAGAGGAAAAAGCATCCTACACCTCTAATGGCATTGACAGAGTTTCTCCGTGCAAATGCTGCCATATTAAACTATTCACAAGGAGATAACTGTCAGTTCTATCACTCCGTTTCACTAGTGTAAATGAAATATTCTGATATATATATATATATATATATATATATACGCTCACATACATACATACATACATGTGTGTGTGTGTGTGTGTGTGTGTGGCATTAGTACAGTTAGTTCTGATAAGGTTATATATGTGTGATAGGAACCTGTTCTTTTATTATCAGAGATCTTTTCTGGGGTAGGTGAAGTCATTTATTACGTGTCCACTACTGGCTAAGATGTGAATAAAATCTACCAGCATGGATTATATATATATATATATATATATATATATATATATATATACAAATGATACTAAATACATGTTTACTCCCCCCAAATGGGAACCATTCTCAATTGTTAACCGGATTGTCACGATGAAAATGAAGAAATGATCAAGTTGTTGTGCATGTCTGAATATTAACAAAATACTCGACGGGAAGCACTTGCGAAGGGCTACGAAAAGAGGTGTCCTTCCTACGACAATAAAATGCATATGAGAGTGAGACTCCGATTCCACATATGCTGGAAATGGAGAGTACCACTTCATTTCTCCTTGGTCTACAATGTTAAAAAAAACTATAGGAGCATGCGTAAGAAATCTAAAGGAACAAGTACACAAAAATGTAAAGCAGGGGTCCTCCTTGTGTAATGGTTAAAGCGATGGACTGCAGAACCGTTGTATGCGAGTTCGAACTCCAGTAATGCTATTACGTTCACTTTCGGACAAATACCCTTGGGAAAGGTACGAATCCCTAGGAGAATAGCTTTGGCATTAAATAACCCACAAAGGTTGATATTCCACTAAACAAAGAAAACAAATCAAACAAACGTAAATATGTACACGATTCCCGAAACCCTCCGCATAAAATAGTCATAGATAGGGTGACATGATATTAAAACCAATCAATCATCAAAATAACACGAATTCTCGTCCCACGAGCAATGGTGGGAATAGTAGGGTAGTCTCTCCACCTTAAACCAGTCGTACTTCACTTGAAAACAGAGCTTTTATAAAATCCTGCTTTTTACAGATGGATTTAGTAAAAATGTTCTTGACATTAAGCAATGAAATTTAAACCTAGATCAGTTCAGGTGACCATAGCAGACTGAAAGCATCTCAGTGAAACCCCTAAATTAAATACCAAATCCCCTAACTGAAACGTTCTTTTTTATTTATTGATTCTTATTTTTTTCTAATTTTGAATAAATAATATAAAAGGAAATGTTTACAGGAGTTTGTCTTGGAATAGACTGAATTGTTTTAACTTATTTTCAATATTTCTTAAAAGTAAAAACAAAAGATGCCTTGTATTAGGCTTAAAGAAAATTGATTGACAATGAAAGCTGTTTTATTCTAACACCTGTATTCGTTGTGTCGCTTTAAATACAACTGATTTTTGGTATTTTAAAGAAATTGCATCAGTTTTTTTCCCGTAACGACGTCATAGGCAATGTAGCATTCATTTCTAACGTTCTTGAAAGAGGAGTGCCTTAATAATTTCGTAATCAAATTTCAATCGATTTTTTAAATCTCTGATTTGAATTATAACTTATTCAAGTGTGAATACCTCACTGATATCACTGATTGAATCGGCTGCATTTCATTTAATACTTTTCTAGTTTTTCAAAATGTTTTTATACAGCCACAAAATTAAGGGATGTGTTTGGATCTGTTTTTTGATGGGGCAATTTCATTACAATGAAATCTGAAGAATTTCCCTCTCTACAACTCCATATATTACAGACTTTCCAGTAAGAAATGGTTTCACTGTTTCTTACGGGCAGTATCCATCCATTTTCAATCGAATCAGTCATCCACGAAAAGTACATTCTAACGGGTTTTCTTAGAATCTCCATGAATAAAATAATCCAGTTACAGCATTTTACTTATAAAATCTCGCGTTGATAAATATCTTACCCTATCTTAGTTAATATTTCTTTCATTGTGCCCCTTTAAAATTTTCACTCATCTTCTAACCTGGATAATCGTGCTAGCGCTTGTCACATTGTGTGTCTTGTGTAAGAATTGCCTGGTGGAACAGATCTTTCTTCCTTTCAAGAACTGATTTGAATTCCTTCTCCTAGACCGGTAACCTAGTCTATCACACTATTTACAAAGAGCTGGAGGAAGAAACGTTGGATTCATACCCAAGCCAGGGGTATTACCATTATGCAAAATGCAAATATCCAGCATTAAAGCTAGGGTAAATGAGTCTACTTACGGTTTCGATATGAGCGCCTCATTTAAAATATTTTTTTGTTAATTTACGCTATTTATTTATGATTTTTTAGGCTTTTGCTTAATGAACGAAACTGGCATTTCTTTGCGTGTCTTTATGTAAAAAGAAAATGCCAAATTTAAAAGAGGTTGCATGCAGATGCTTCAAAAATAATTTATTCAAAAATATCTTAACAATTTGAAGTTGATTTTACGGAGAAGGATTCAAAAAGATATAGCAAGTTCTTAATATTATAATATAGGCATCTATTTCCTTGCCCTTGAGGTTATAATAATTACGCAGATGCGTATTTCTAATCCTCTGGGGATTACGTGGCCCTGGTGGTGACCATATCCTCTGTAAAGAGGACGGATGTAACATTCCGGTTAATTGGCATCCCAATTACCATGACTAGTTGATTTAGCATCGTTTGTGTGCAATGTTGACTGTGATTTAGTGGTAGTGATTCGGTTCCGCATTTTGTGATCACTGGTTCGATTCCCAGAGTGGGTGATCACGGTATATACACTACTGAAGTAACCTAATAACGTCGAAACACGTCTCCATTTTTCCCGTATGTCGCATACAAGTATTCTCCGGATTTTCTGGTCCTGGTAATTCAACTTAAAATACAATATAACGTTTGTATTATTCTCCAGAAGAAAATAAGAAAACTTATATGATCTGTTAGATGAAGAAATTTCGGCTCAATGTAATATTTCAAAATTCGAATACATGAAAACAAAGATGTTATAAACATTATCCATACATCAACGGCGGGAATGATGTTCCCCTAAAAAATGAATTAAGATACATTAATATTACCAACAAAAATTATCATACACAAAATAACAGGCAACGGATTCAGAAATAGTTACACATACATATGCAAAAACACGGGCTTTCATATCTACGTAGGTGGTTAGGTTAGGTTTGGTTTGGTTTCTTTGTTTAATGGCATATCAACCTTTGTTGGTTATTTAATGCCAAAGCTACTCTCCTAGAAGAACAGTAGTGGTGCTACTTAACCCATAGCTGGGAGGATAAGAGGGTTCATACCTTTCTCAAGGGTATTTGCCCGAAAGTGAACGTAATAGCACGACTGGAGTACGAACTCGCATACTACGATTCCGCAGTCCATCGGTTTAGTAGATGGTTAGGAGATAGAACGGAACAATGAAAGGTTTTAAAACAAACAATACACACACACATACACACACACGCACACACACACACTCACACACACACACAAATACATATATATATATATATATATATGTGTGTGTGTGTGTGTGTGTGTGTGTGTGTGTGTGTGTTTGTGTATATAGAAAAAAATATATATCGAGAGAGAAAAGTGGGAGATAATCGGCTCACTCAAACAGCGATAATTCCCAAGTGATTGCTTCACTTTTTTGGGAAATATTTCTTTCAGTTCCTTGAAACTAACATTAACCCTTAAAAAACCATAGCAGCAAATTGCACTTAATTAAAATACACCTCACTCTCTCTCTCTCTCTCTCTATATATATATATATATATATATATATATATATATATATCACTCACTCTCTCTCTCTCTCTCTCTCTCTCTCTCTCTCTCTCTCTCTGTCGCTCTGTGTCTTTACCTCTATGTATATATAAATAGATAGTTGGATTGATGGATTGATAGTTAGATAGATATTTAATTAAGGATGGCTAAAAAGGAATATTTCAAAGATTTTCTATGGTTTTATTTGTGTGTACGTACTTGTAATTTTTAAGAAATTAAAATGCATCAAGCTAATATCCGAACTATTGTTAACTTCAAGCTCTTTCGTTTAAAATATTTGTCATTGCGCTTGAGTGATGTTAGAACGTGTTATAACAAAGTGTTTTTGTTTTTTTTATTGAAATAGAGATGTATGTATAAGTAAGAGAGATGCCCTTATGGCACTAATTATGAAGAAGTTTTAATTACCATACACAGCAAGTATATAGCATTCATATAAGAAATAATTTTTTTTCAGAGGTTTCTTTTTCTGGCTTTTAAAATTAATATCTCCAATATTTTCAGCCTCTTTTCAAAGATTGATCTGTGCATTATCATTTTATTGTCAACTAGTCATTTTGCGTATTTCGTATATACACTTAATCAATCAAAATAAAGCAACCAAATGCAATTTTTTTTTCGGAAGGTAAGATTAGGAAACCATGCGTTTATGAGGTTTGTGTACGAAATATTATTTGTCCGAAGAACTTTTTCTTACTATTAGTTTTAATTTATTTTTCTAATAGTGAAATTGGTAGATTCTTACTTTTTTAGCAATTTACTAGTTTATTATTCTTTGTAGATTCAAATGGAAATATAGACTATTTGATTATATTCATGATGGCCCACACATCCTGATAGTAATGTGATTTGTTACAATATAAGTAATCTGAGAGAACTTAATCGAGGGTGACCCGAATCCTGCCTTTTCAATAGCTACTATACCGATGTGTAAGGGAAGGGCATTACTCCATTACCTGGACTGCCCAACTTAACCCTTCCTTAGAGTACTGAGAGCTAGGAGGCATCAAGTACCATTTTCTGAGTCATTTGTATGACTCAACCTGGGATTGAACTCCTGTCTTCCAGATTATTGGCGAACAGTCTACTCATTTGGCCAAAAGGTCTATAATTTAGTTATTATCGATGTTATCTGTATTATTGCGGTTTTCTGTTTGGTTTTTCGTTAGTAATGATTGAAGCTGACAATAAGTAATATTATTAGAAAACAATCGTAAACTAGAAGATGATAATTGTCCTCTTTTTACATACTATTTTATATTTTGTGGAATTTGCTATTGGTATTCAGTGAGAGGGAAGTTTTATGTGTGCCTATCTTTTTATAATATCAGTGAATTTAATACATAGATGGGATTTGGTTATTGTTATAAGTTAATTGAATTTTGTGCTAAGGTGGAACTGAGGTTTTCGATTTCTTTTAGATTTTGAGTGAGCATATTTAGAATAATTCAGACAGATAAATGTTTACATACTTAAAATGACTGGAAGCCAGTTTGCTCAGTATGAAACAACAGTTTAAATATTAGTTCATAATTGATGTTGGCAATTACTTGTATAGATTTTCTGACAGAAGTATTAAAAGCAATTTCTGATTTATTTAAACAAGTTATCGAACATGTTCAAGGGGTGCCCTCGGGGTGTAATGGTTAAAGCGTTGGACTCCGGGTATCGTAGTAAACAATTACGAACTCCAGTCGTACAATTACGTTCACTTTCGGACAAATACCCTTATATTCTTCAAGTTATGTGTTAAATAGTTCCGCAGCTGTTTTTCTAGAAGGAAGGACTTGGCATTAAATAAACTACGAGGTTTGATATGCCATTAAAAAGAAAGTAAGAAAGAAAAAATGAACACGATGAACGTTAAAGATACAATTCATCCAATTGAAAGAGCTTTCATCGAATACAGTAAAATGCGTCGCAAGTTAATATATAACTTATATAAGGAAATGATTTGTACTGTAGGATCATATATATATATATATATATATATATATATATATATAATATTAATTCAGTACAAGAATATAAAATATAAATATATGGAAGTTTCTGAGATGAACACTGAAAATTTTCATCATTTGTTTTACTCGGACAATTGTCTTAATCTTTATTGTTATATTCACATAGTTTCGACTAATATCTCCTTTGGCCTTTTTCAGGTGTTTCATGTCGAACTCGGGAGCATAGACGATACTTTAAACCGAAGTTTGAAATCCACTGGGTGGATTTTCCTAGTTCTTTTAACCATTACAGAGTATAAGTTTTAAGGTATAATAAGTATTCATGGTTATTTACATGTAGTCAGAATGGAACCTGTAACCTCCAGTTGACGTCACGTAGAAGCCTTTTAAACAAACGCCTGTATCCCTTAAGGCATATATATATGTATATATATATATATATATATATATATATATATATATATATATATATATATATACTTCTGTGTGTGCATGTGCATGTAAAAGGGAGAGAATGAGGTGAAAGAGATAGGTAGAAAAGCAGGTATATATATATATATATATATATAGAGAGAGAGACAGACAGACAGACAGAGACAGACAGAGACAGACAGAGAGTTTTTTTTTTTATTTCAGGCTTGCTGGATTGATTTTTTTGCCAAAGGATTTCAATGGGGATGAACACATTATTTATGGCTCTTTCATCTTAGTCACGTCCAGCGTTTTGTCTCAGTTTAACCTGTGAAAACAATTCTCTCATACAAACAGTGCTGTTACCCAAAAGTAATACACATGCGTTAATCACATATGAAAATCAGATTTTACAGTTGTAATCGCACGTCATTTTGCCAAAAAATGTTTCAGCAGTTCATCATCGAAAATTGGCATTCTTCCATACCTCTCAATCTCTCTCTCTCTATATATATATATACACACACACACACACACACACACACACACACACACACACACACACACACACACACACATATATATATATATATTTATATATATATATGATATAAAATCAAAAAACATTCTGTTTCTTTAAGTTCCATGTATGTACACAATTATCAGATGTTATATATATATATATATATGTGTGTGTGTGTGTGTGTGTGTGTGTGTGAGAGTGTGTGTGTGTGTGAATATATATGTGGGTGTGTCTGTTTGTCTGTGTGTTTGTGTGTCTGTGTCTGTGTGTCTTCTGCAAACGTATGTGTTTGTGTGTGAGTAAGTTTTAAAATTAATACTACAGAATGACAATCAAAACTTAAAAAAAAACATGTTCCATATCTTATATGTATAGAATATGCAACTTTGTATTTACACCTAGACTAACCTAAATACACACACACACACACAGACACAGACACACACACACACATATATATATATATGTATTAGAGATTGTCGCTTAAATCTTAAAAGGGGTTACGTCATCATATTATATGTTGCCCAGATTTCGTTCCTTGAAATTCACTTGATCTAATATAAGCAAATGGTCACTAACTAAGCCAATAATCATATGATATCCCGCAGTAACTATCCTGGATGCAGTCTACACAAATGTTCAAGTGTCTCCTCCACATACACTTGCGCAAGCCGAATGTATCCTGCATAGCCTCGAGCAGACAGCAAGAGACATAATCTCCTTCAAAATCACATATAAAACTGAGTTCATGGGTTTTAAACAAGATTGTCCCTTATCCATATTAAATGTCAACAGGCTGAATTTAGATGAACATTTCATCTACTAAAAGCTATATAGGTATAAGAAATGCATAGGCTACTATCTGCATTTTATCACTTATAACGGAATGTAATCGCTCTAATTAAATAGAATGGGAATTCTTTCAATCCATGACAATGTCACTACTATTGTAAGGATACACCACTTTGACTTAATCGAAACATTTGAAGAATAAGCTAGATAGGATTTATACAAGAATGTTACATGTTTTTTTTTTTTTAAATTCTCGGAATTAACAACCCTCAAAACAACAGCAACACAACCTTTCGCCTCCTAACTCACAAATCATCAAAGAAAGACGAACGAGTCATATTTGACTCAACTGGAGAAGAAGAAGGCACAATTACTTTAGTGAAGATCTGTTAACAACTCTGTTGGCCGAAAAGTGAAAACATACATCTATCAGCACTGTGTGGACATAGGATGCCATTTTGAGGAGATTCAAAGAGCAATGGCCGATAGGATGAGATTACAATAGAGAGGAACACACACACACGTATATATATATATATATATATATATATATATATATATAGAGAGAGAGAGAGAGAGAGAGAGAATCTGTGCTATCAACACGAGTTGTTTATGTGTATTATTATACGATACAACGACTGTATCTTGGCAGTTACATTTGAGTTGAAATCAGCTCATTTTTAAAGATTCATACGTATACAGAAACCTTTTTATTCCCAATATTCTACTTTTAAAAGCTTTAATAAATTTTTTCAGATACATACATGATTAATCGTCTTCACTTGATATTTTTTTCTTGACTAGTGTTATTTTATATGAATTATTTGTATTAATGTTACTCGTTGTTACCTTTCAAGAGATTTTTCGCTATTGGTGTTGAAGCGATCATCAACTTGGTTACTTTTGCAGATATGTTTAAGAGAAACTGAAACAGTAGTCTCTAGCTCAATGTTGACTATTCTCCTTATAAGAAGAAGTTTGATTTTCAGGGTCATCTTTGCGAAAAAAAAGTACGTTTTACGAGCCGAGAAATTTGGTACTTTCCCCCCAATTTATGTTAATGAAGTAATTAGGTAAATTACAATGACATTGTAAATATATGCATATTATATCAGGTTTGTTGTCGCTGGATTCAAGGAAATTTATTGCAACATTTTCTTTTTTCTGGTTTTGCAAATGAGACTCTCAACATAAACTGATAGAAATAAGGACGGGCTACTTATTATTTTTTTTTTTTTTCTTTTACTTTTTTTTCTGTTAACGTTTTTATTTTCGGCCTACCATTTGTTATGGCTGTGGCACTTTAATCACATTTTTTTAGCGTCTCCACAATAAATCGATGGCTTTTTGTCGAGAATTTTTCATGTAATATATCCGGAAGTTTTTCGCTTATAAATTACAAATGGCTATATTGTGAAACCAGAGTTTGAAAATAGAACTATCATGAAGTTTATAGTCTGAAACATTTGCGCAAACAATCGTGGCTAACTATTTGTAATAATAATAATAATAATAATTCCAGAAGAACAGAAAGGACACTGCAAAGGAACAAGAGAAATAGATGAGGAACTGTATAAAGACCAGCACTTCCTGGAGGAAGTGAAAACAAGACAGAAAAGTGTAGCCATGGCATTGATTGACTATAAAAAGACCGATGATAAGGTCCGGCAAACATGGAAAATACATAGCTTGAAAATGGTCAAAATACCCGACAAAGTCATAAACGTCGTCACAAAGGCCATGGAAAATTTGGAAGTGAAATTAGTAGCAGGACAAACATTTGCAGAGTTTAAAATCCAAAGTTACATCTTTCACGGAGTCTCACTCTTCCCATAATTATTTGTTATAAGAAGCCATTGAATTATATTCTTGAGAAATGCACGAGGTTACGAACTTACAAGATTACTGGAAAGATTTACTCCTAAAAGTATATGAATGATATTAAGATAGTTGACAAAAATGAAACTTAACGAAAAACCTTATACACACAATAAGAATATACATCTAAGGTATAGGAATACAATTTTTGATTAGAAAATCTGCCATGCAGATATTAAGGGGAAAAGAAAAACAACAGGAGAAATAAACCTACAAAATCATGAAAATATCGGAACACTGTAAAAAAGGGATATTTCAAATACTGAAATATTAGATACATATTTAATCAAACAAACAAAGAAGAAAGAAAGATTTATTGTAAAAGTACTACATAAAAACAAGAAGTTATCTCTAAACCAAATTCAGTTGCAGAAATCATGCTAAAGAAATAAAAAGCAGGTCAGTAATCTTGGGAAATTACTCCGGAACATTCTTAAAATGGATAAAACTGAAACAAATGGTCGAAAGGACAAGCTTTAGCTTGGTTTTATGGCATATCAACCATTTTTGGCTTTTTAATGTCAAATCCTGATTTTACACATATATTGAAAATATGCTGTGTAAACCCATTTTGTAGATTCACACAGTAAACTGATCAAATAGTTCTGTTTATAACAATTCAATTTAGCATAACACTTTTGTTTGCACTCAGAATAATTGTAAAACGGTTCTATTTGACCCACAGATAGGACCCAATCAGGCGCTACCAATCCTGGTCAGAGTTGACCTAGGGAGCTATGTTAATGAAAATGTATTCCGTATTCCCAAATATATAGCTTCGTTGGGGCCTCACCGTTAGATTGTTCAGTGTCATAACAAGACGCACGTTGTTGCGTATTACCTCACTGCAGGGATGTATTCTGCAGCACCAGCCGACTGGGCTGCTAAAGGACCAGGAAATTAATTTCTATGCGCAAAGACCTAAACTAAAAAGATTATGTCGTTAAGCTCTATCAGTCAGAAAAAAAGAGAGAAGATGGACTCGCAGGTATTAAGGATTGATTGGGTGGATACAAGAATTCATGAAGTCGAAAAATGCCCCAAAGGAGGAAAAAAGACTAATAACAGTAATGTTAATATAAGGACAAACAATGAATCTTCGACATTAAGAAAACAAGATGGAAAGAAAAAACAATTTTGAGGTTACGTCAATTTACGAGCAAAGTAGATTGTCCACAAGATAACCAAGGAATGGCTAAGAAGAGGAAATCTAAAGAGAGTAACTGAATCTCTTTTAATGGCATATGCACAACCCAGCACCTGTCCTAGAAAATGACTCCTATGGGACTTTAACATCGAAACGGAACGCCTAATCCCGGCCAGAAGACCAGACCTAATAATAAGTAAGTAAAGTTGGCGACCATAGTCGAGGGTAACCCGAAGGCTCCCTTCTCGATAGCTACTACACCAAGGTGTAGGGGAGGGCGCTACTCCTTCCCTGGATTGCTCTACTTTACCCTTGATCCGTACCTTATAATGCTGAGTGTTAAGCTAGGAGGCATCATGTACCATTTTTTGAGTCTTTGGTATGACTCGACCTGGGACTGAACCCAGGTCTCCCGGGCCATTGGCGAACACTCTAACCGCTAGGCCAATGTCCGGTACGTCCCGGCGGACCACAGAATAAATCTGAAGGAAAGTGAAAAGGAAGATAAGTACCTCGACCTTGCTAGAGAATTGAAAAAGCTGTGGAACATGAAAGTAACGATTGTGCCAATTGTGATTGATTCGTTAGGCACAATAACTAAACGATTATTCAAAGGCCTGGAAAGTTTGGAAGTTGGCGGACGGGTAGAGACTATCCAAACGCCAGCATTGCTAAGAACGGCCAGAATCCTGAGACGTTTCCTGGAGACTTGAGGAGACTTGCTGTCACTCAAACTCCAGTAAAAGACCATCAGCTAACACTGATTTGAAAAAACTCACAAAGAGTAAATAATAATAATAATAATGTGGAACGTGAAAGTAACGATTGTGCCAATTGTGATTGGTGCGTTAGGCACAATAACTAAACGATTATTAAAAGGCCTGGAAGACTTGGAAATTCGCAGACAGGTAGAGACGATCCAAACGCTAGCATTGCTAAGAACGGCCAGAATCCTGAGACGAGTCCTGGAGACTTGAGGAGACTTGCTGTCACTCAAACTCCAGTGTAAAACCACCAGTTAACGCTGATGTGAAAAACTCTAAAGAAGAAGAAGAAGAAGAAGAAGAAGAAGAATTTTACTCCTTGAGAGTTTTTCACATCTGCGTAAACTGATGGTCTTTCACTGGAGTTTGGGTGACAACAAATCTTCTGAATTCTCCTCATGTCTCCAAGACTCTTTTCACTATTCTGTCTGATCTCAATAATGCTGTAGTTTGGATCATCTTCACACATCCTCTTCTTTACAAGTTCTCTTATTCTTTTACCAATCCCTTTGTGACTGGACCAAGAAACCGATCACTAATGGTATAACTGTCACTTTCATGCTATAAAGTTGTTTTTTTTCTATTCCTTCGCAAGGTGCATTTACTTATCTTTCATTTCGCTTTCTTTCAATTTTCCTTCTGTGTTTATCCGGGAAAACAGAGTCAACAATTCTGCAAAATCATTATTTTGTTGTTGTTGATTATTATAATGTTTGGTCGTCTGGCTGAGATTAGGTGATCCGTTTGTATGTCAAAATCACAGAACATTTTGTGCGTCACATTCTCCTGCAGAGATCCTGAGTTGTGCATGTACAATTTGTTCTTATGGTCGAGTTAAAATTTTTGCACAGTTACCCTTGTATCATTTTGCCCACCCTGTCGTGTCTAGTCTTATACACTTTCTGTGCTAATTTGTTGCATATGCTTTATTATTATTATTATTATTATTATTAAAAATATAAAAGGAACTCGTCATGTATTGGATTTTGCTGTTTCAACGAACTACGGTTAAAAAAAAACGAGAAAAGCAAAACGATTGAGAAATCCTTGGACCTTGCCGGAAGGTATAAAAGCTTTGGAGCTAAAAGAGGGAAAAAGTGACAGGAATACCATTCAAAGTAGGTTTGCTAGGTACGGTTCCGAAGTGGTTGAAAAAGAGAAAGGAGAAAACGGAGATTAGAGGAAGAATTTAGTTCATCCAGACTTTGGCTCAGTCAATATAAGCTTACATACTTAGACTTGGTGTCACTCAGACTGCAGTAAAAAAAAAAGTAGAGGATATGGATATGGCTATGAGATAGCTCATATGAAAAATATAATTTCTTTTAATAGTTGCACAAAATGATAGATACACAGTAGAGTTATCATGTCAATGCAAATACTGATAATATGTACGAAAATACCTAGTATCAATAATATAGTAGAACGTATGTGACGGTAAATCATACTATAAGTGAATGAAACATACTGGCATAAAAGAGATACGAAAGTACGTATACCTAAATAGGTAACGTCGTCAACTGGGAATTGGTCTTGAGAGCAAACTTTGATCACACTAAAAAATGGAATATGAACCGACTAGAATCATTACTAGAATATCAAAAACATAAAATTTTCTGTGATATATATATATATATATATATATATATATATATGTGTGTGTGTGTGTGTGTGTGTGTGTGTGGATGCATGAATAAAAAAAATCATACGATGTATTATTTATGTATATGAAACAATATGAATATGAAACAGTAGAATGAGAAAAAAAAATTCATTGATTCTCAATTTTTCCTTTGATTATTTTTATTGGTAAATGATTTTCCAAAAATAGATCACATTCGAACATCACCCTGATAAGGCCTTGAGGAATAACGGAACGTTAAATGTTAGTATATTATCATACATAAATAAATTCTTTGCTATTTAGACTTTTTTATTTTCATATTTATATAACCACAATATATATATATATATATATATATATATATATATATATATATATATATATTCAGAGAAAGAGAAAGAAATAGGCAGATTGACAGACAGACTGAGACATTAATTGAATGATAGAGAGAGAGAGAGACAGAGAGTGAGAGTGAGAGAGTGAAAGAGAGAGAGTGAGATTCTTGGAAAAAAGCAGACGTTTAACTTTTAAGACAAAGTAAAAAACGACAGAAAAAAAATCAAACAAATGATTAGGATCACATTTCTGGACATGTGTTGTGCGGCTGTGGCACAAAAAATATTGATAATAAAGCATTAGATGACTCCGCGAGGGAATCACCAGGCTCAAAAATAAATTAAAATCTATAATTGAGTTACTTGAAACGGATTCCATCAAGTTTAACTAAATCTGGAGAAAATTGAGAACAAAACCTTCAGAAGAAATGGACGATCCTGCAAAACTAGCGATTACATTTCCATTCAAACTTAGGAAACTTATGACCTTCTTATTTTCCCTGTCTATGCGTTAAATATTTGCACTACTATAAACATGGTTTTGGCATTTAATAACCAATGAGGTTTGATATGCCACTTAACAAAGAAACCAAATCCCGACAGTTGCGAGAACGGTATCAGTTAAATAAATGCATGGGCACTATTATGAGGAGTTCAGGGTACTTCTTAAACTGGGCAAAATTAACACTAAGAAATTTTACCTCAAACAATACCCAGTCATTAATAAACTTCTGTAAACCTATCATCTATGTATAAAATTAGTGTACCCCAAGTCGAAGAATTATTAATAAGAAATATCGAATTCGTTTTTACATATCCTTTCAAATTTAGCATTGAAGAGATTGTGGGATTGAATTAAAAAATAAATAAGATAAAATGAAATAAAAAAATATGAAAAAAATACAATTTCTCAGAAGGCCTCTGACAGGAAGTGTGATCTGCACATGCCAAAAAATAAAAGACGGCCTTCCTACGCCAAAAAGGAAACTCTCAGCCTCTTTTCTTTTTACACTTTTCTAGTTGAGAGACGTTTTTCTTGGGGTGGGGAGAAAGTTCTCACTATGAAATAGTGATCGACCAGTAGGATGAAGGTTATGTTTAAACTATCTTTGTCTTAGGCTTTTTCTATATTAAGCTTTTTAAAGCTCCCGTGTATCATGAGAAAACGAGTTAATGAGGTAATAAGAGAAACCAATGTGTCAGATACCAAAAACTACGAAGTCATCCCACAAAACTCAACAATTAACAAAGTCGGAACGGACGACAACCAATAAGCTACTAACCAATGAAATCATAATCATCATCATGTCATGCCGCTTGCACGGATATCCCTGACCCTCTCTCGCCACTTCTCCCTATCGTTCCTCGCCTCTGGTAGGTCTTCAGGGCTACATCCCGTATCCTCACATAGCTGCTGAATGTATGTTCGAGCTGGTCGTCCGGCTTTTGCCTGGCTATATGTGGGGGTCCATAGGAGTACATCACTTATGAGCTCGTCCCTGCTTCTCCATCAGGGTCCTGCATGTCTGGCTCGTCTAACTTGGATAGTTTTCGTGATGGGAGGTAAGTAGCCGTATAGTTGCCGCCAGGACTTCTTTCATGCAGCATTATGTTTCTGTCCGATGATTAAGTATTATCACAGGAAACTGAGTTACAGTGTGACTCCTCGAATATACGTCTTCTTGCTTATTTCCCGGCACACCTATGAAGAGTAAGATATCAATTCTTTCTAACTTTTCTACATCATCTAATATTGATTCTAGAAGTTTGAGCTAAGAGCCAAGTGCACCAATTATTATGAGTAGAACGCTAATTTTGCATCAAAGAGAAAAAAAAACACTAATTCATTTCTTCCAACTTGTTAAATGTAAGAGGATAAGTTTATCTATTTTAATTCGCACGGGAAAAAACTACACAGAAATATTATTAAAAAAAAACATCAGGGAAGAATAACCTCAAGCAACAGAGAATCTATTAACTTAAGATGTCAGTAAAATATTTCAGTGAAAATGATTATGGGTCTTGATATTTGAGACAATAGTCTACATAACACGGATATCAATTTGAGGAAAGCTTTCTTTCGAGTTTGAGAAATAAATAAAAAGTAAAATACTATGTTTATATCGTCTGTCATAAGCTTAACGAATTTACTAGGGTTCAACATTTTATTTTAGGCGAAAGTGTTTTTTTTTTTGTCAAAATAAGAATTAATATAGAAGATTTATTTGTACTGAACGTTAGGAGGCTGAAACCTTTTTGGTTCCACACAGAAGGTAATTATGTTTTTAATCTTTTTCTTAAATTTTCATTTGGACGGTAAAAGAGACTTAAGAAATGATGTTTAATGTACTTACACAACCTGTTCATGTTCATTGAAAGAAGGCCATTTTGAGAGGTGTACATTGTTCGCCAATAGTTCGGACGATTGTGGTTCAATTCCAGGTCGAATCATACCAAAGACTCAAAAATTGTACACGATGCCACCTTACTAAACACTCAGCATTATAAGGAAAGGATCAAGGGTAAAGTGGAGCAATCCATGAAAAGGAGTGGCGCCCACCCCTACACCTCGGTGTAATAGCTGTGTAAAAGGGAGCCTTCGAGTTAACCTCGACTAAGATCACCGACTTTTCTAACAACTGCTTGGAATTTAAAGTTCTTTCTGCTAGCCTAGTTACTTTACGAAATCTAAAGAAATCTATCTCCCCTTCTCTTTACCCATTGCTGCTGGGAATGGATTCATGCTTTAACCTCAGGTATTGGCGCAAAATGAACTCAAATTCGTCTATCATTTGAACTCAGATCGCTAATTCATACTGTCACGCGATATCCCACTGGGATGAGGGAGATAAAATTAATACTATCCTTCCGTTGAATTAGCAGTATCTAGCCGTCAAAAAAAAAGTGACCGTTAAGGGAGAATGTGGGTCACAGAGGGGATAAACAGATGTTGGTACTTGGTGACCTTACCCAGGTCGCCGGACACCAAGAGAAAGAAGAGAGAAGCCAAATGATTAGCCGGGACCCCAAAACGGAAGTGGGGACTCCCTCCCCTCAGCGGAAGTAAATAGTAAGAAAATTAGTTTTTGAGCAGGGTTTGTAGCGGGCAGACAAACCATAGCCAGTATTCCAGGTTGAAGACAAAAGTATACCTGAGACACGAAGGACCCCAGGTTCTTCAAGCCAGTGTAAAAAAAAAATAGAATAAAGTCTATTAGCCCGTGAAAGAAGAAAGATTCTCCAGTGGAACCCCGTCGAAAAATAAGATAAGTAACTCTGGGGCCATTTTCCTTTATACCCAAATTTTGTATACCACTCTCTCTCTCTCTCAATTTGAAGAAAGACAAAAGTCAAGAAAAGACATTTATATTCGTGGACCGCCCAATTATTATATGTTTTGACACTTTGAAAGTGTATATAACTGTAGTAAAGGAATTCATGTATTTTTATGTTACCACCTGGTCTAAGTTGTTCTTTGCCGTTCTACTACGAATTTGTTGTTGTCACATTTTCTTTTCAGCTTCTATTCGCCTTATGTTATCTTGCTTAGAATTGTCCTATTAATTCCTTTAAAATATCTCACGGGAAACCGGAGTTGCCGACTACTACAATATAATATTATTACGACTAAAACCTATAGGTCCATATTCTTCCATTGTCTCGGGGAAGGAAGAAAGCGACCTGGTGGGTGTGTGATACTGTGAAATTTGGAACCCCTTGCCAGCGGCGGTCAGTCTGGTCCTAAATTAATCCCTCACGTAATACGCCAGGTCTTATATGCCTGAGAGAAAAACTCTGAACGAGGACTTATTCTATAGGGGATCAAGTGGCAACCTGCCCCGTCTTCACACGTGCGAAAATAAAGTCCCGTATTGGGATTTTAGTCAATTTGCCGTCACAATACATACCATAACCTGTAAAGCTAAGCACGCCTCCAATGTTGAATTATGTGAAGACGGGAAGAATATATAAAATATCAAGTATATCATATTGCCGATTCCATTCTTTATCGATCAAATAATGTCAAGCAACTTCACGTAATATTGTTGTATAGTCACAACCAACCATACAAACGCATAGGCATATACATCTACATATGCATGCAGAACACAACGACACAATGACGACGAGCGACACAGTTCTTAGAAAAATATACCTCTCACTTTATTGAAAGGGTTGTGTGTGAGAGGGTGTTGGAAACTGAACAGAACTCCAATACATTGACCTCCCCTCTCTTATGGCCATCAGTGCTTCTTTCCCGTTCTCCAGGATTGCTCAACCGGAGGCCCGGGGGCCCAGCTCTCTGCTAGGTGCTGGTTTTCTCTACCGCATCTTACCTCCAACTGGTCTGATCTTCAAACTAACTGACTTCCTGTCTTCACCGAGTTATATAATTGTTCAATCGCCCACTCAATATCTCCCCATAACTGGCCATCTGAATTTGTCACTTCCGCCGTCTTTGGAATGGCATGTTTGATCGTCATAAAGCGGAAATAACTGTCATGCAGTTCACAGGTCAATATACAACAATATAAATATTTCCATGATATCATTCGAATATTTGTATTTTTTAAACAGATATCTAATTTTAGCAACGACACAATGATTATTGACAACAATCTCATAATCAAGATACTGCTTATCATACAGTTTGGGACTATCATTTTTCCTATAGATTTGAAGCTGATAAAAATTTGTAAGGGGAAAAAGAAGAAATTAATTCGGAATTTTGTGATGCTGAAACAAAAGTTCAATTCAACTATTTAGTTATATTTCATTATTATTTTACTAATTTAGATGAGGAATATCTAATTAATTCATCCTGTAACTCACTGACTAATTATGACATGAAGAGAGTCATCTTAATTGCTTCCTCTTTACACTGTTCGATAAAAATCAATACACACTCGTCACTTCAAGAAAACCTTTTTTTTCCATTTGCTAATTCTAGCAATCTTGATTATTACGAAAGAGCAACAAAAACGCAGTTACATATTTATTGTATTAGCAAAGGCAGAGATTATGTAAACTATCTAACCCAACATTAATTCTTAAAACATTTACGACGTTGCATCTCCTGATTAAAGAATCGTTTGATCTTTCTCAAAAACTCCAATATAGCAATTAATATTAGTGATAAAAACTGCGCATATATGTATACACGTCTATGTGAGTTTATAAAAGTATACATGTACTTAACTGGACGAGCTTGACCGTTCCTTCGTCAGTTAATATTTTTGTATGTATTTTTGAGTTATCAGTATACACCCAAATGTACCTATATCCGTGTATAGAGAAACAATTATTTAGCATAACCTTTAAAGATTTATTATGTTGGTGAGGCTGCCTCGTAAACAGGGACATGTACCAATACCGGAATTCATCTCAGTCTCACTGTTTTTAAATAGAGATTTTCATTTTTTTGTCGTTTCTTTGAACAATAAAGAAGTGTATTTTGTCTCTTTTCTTTGAATATTAGAGACGTGCCACATGATACAAGTTGGTTGGTTAGTCGGATGGTTGCGTTTTATGGCATATCAACCTTTGTAGGTTATTTAAAGTCCAATCCATTTTATACAAATAATCTGTTCTATTTCAATCAATTCATTTTAGCATTAGTACCCAGTTTAATTGTCAAAAACATTTCTATATCTAGCTATTCACTTTATTAAAATAGTTCTTATTTAGCCTATACAGTTTAGCATATGTATAGATTTTGTTTAAACAGATTTTGAATGTCAAAACAGTTCTATATTAGACAATTCATTTTAGTGTGAGTACAGTTTCAATGTCAAAAACAGTTCCATTTCAAACAATTTAGCTTAGCATCAGCACGCCGTTTAAACGTAAATACAGTTTGTCAAAACACTTCTATTTCAATATATTCAGTTTAGTCAAACAATTCTAATTTCAACAATTCAGTTTAGCATTAGTATGTAGTTTACTTCTATTTAACACGTAGATAGAGCCTTATCAAGTGCTACCATTCTGGGTCAGAGTGGACCTTAGAGCAAGGTCAATGAAGAGGTATTCTGCATTCCCCAAAGCCCCAGCATTAATGGAACCTCTCCATCAGATAGTTTAGTGTCAATATCAGGACACTCGTTGGAGGTGTCTTACCTCTCTGCAGAGAAGCAGTCGGTATATTGTACTGCCCAAGCCGACTGGCCAACATGATACAGGAACACTCACATGGACTTTACCATCTAATATTTCTGCTGTCAAAAAAGATCTTTTAACGTTTTAGAACACGTTTCATATACAGCTCGTTTATAGAATATGAGCAAATTTTATCTGTCGAGACACGTTTGTGTAATCTTGTAAATACTTCTACGTGTATTATGTATGTGTCCATTGCTTCCATTCGTGTAAATGAGCTTATCCTGCTTTTCCTTCAATTTGTTAGTGTTTCATTGAATATACAAAAACTAATATTGAACCATAATAAGTGGGGACTCGAGGAATATCTTCTTTATCACCAACCAATCGAATATGTATATTTATACCTGACTGTGTATCATTGATTTGTGCTAGCATTTGTTAAATTATACATACGTGTGATTGCGTTTCACTAACCTCTTCATTTTTGGGAAGACTCTTCACACTTATTTATCTATTTGAAAATAATATTTATTACTGCATGAATACAATTATTACTATGGTTTTCTGTTTAATATGTATATATTATTCTCTGTTTTTACCTGTCTCTCTCTTGTCCTGTCGGCTGGGGCTGTAGAATACTGGCTGGGGCTGTAGATTGCCTCTCTACAGAGGGGTAAGACCTCCCCAAACGAGTGTCCTGGATATGACACTAAACTACCTGATGGTGAGTTTTCAGTAATGCTAGAGCTCTGGGGAATGCGGAGTACTCCTTCATTGCCTTCGCGCTCAGGTCCACTCTGGCTCCGAGTGGTAGCACTTGATAGGGTCCTATCAATGGGTCACATAGAACTGTTTGACATTTAAATTGAGTGCAAACGAATCAATTATTTTATATTGAATGGTTTAAAATAAAACGCTTTGATCATTTAACAGTACTAAAACAAATAAATGACTGATGTCGAATTGAATTGTTTATGATACATAATAATACTTGGAACAATTAACTTGGTTGACTTATGTTTACAAATTATATACACCAAATATATATAAACAAACAGGGTTCGGCATTAAATGACCAACAATGGTCAATACGGCATAGAAAACCAAGACAAACCAAACTTGAAAAGAAAACTTGTTGTTATCTTGATTGACGTGGCATTACCACTGACCTTCGTTCACTTTCACCGCTCAGTTGACAGATTAAAATGTGAGAAATATTTCTATAACTCACAGTATAAGTGAAGAATATTTTATATATCAAAAACTGGCTTAAAATGTTTTATCAGGTACTCTGTATCACATTTGATTTTAAGAAAAAAAAGAAGTCTTTTAATAATTTTGATTTTTCATGTTAGACTGGTTCATTTTAACTACAAGACTAACGAAAGACAATCTTCACATGTAACTTTTCATCATCATCATCATCATGTCGTGCCGCCAGCACGGATATCCCTGACCCTCTCTCGCCACTTCTCCCTATTATTCATCGCCTCTGGCAGGTCTTCAGGGTTACATCTTGTGTCCTCACATAGCTGCTGTATGTAAGTTCGAGCTGGTGGTTCTGCTTTTGCTTGGCCATATGTGGGGGTCAATAAGAGTACATCACTTACATGTAACTTTTATCATTACTGAAATGGTAACACAAAAAACGACGAAGCTAATTACGAAATAAATACGGTTATTCCATACCCAAAGAACTCAAACTGAAATTAACTAAAATAAGTCCAAAGTTTCATTACAAAAGAATTGTGAAAAATAAATAGGATTCTTTTTACAGAAATGGAAATATTCTTCTGCAATTAGGATCAATGATGCTGCACAAGGAGTTTTGACTTTAGAGAATTTTATCGGGAAAAATTTTGTCGCATTTTGTAATTGACAACTGAATTTTTGAAGCATGAAATGAAAAAATATTGCCAAGGTAATTAGTTTTTACAATCCTGAGCCAATCACTCTATAGAGATGATGAAAATGTCCCACTAGAGAAAAGACGGCACTCTGAATACGTACGCACGCACACATATATAGGTATACATTCATATATATATATATATATATATATATATATATATATATATATATATACATATATATATATAATATTTTCTCCCATTTATCTCGACACATTAGGGCTCAACAATTCAGTTAGCAATGTGAACTAATGGTAAAACTTGGCAGGATAGTTTTTTTTATAATGATAAAGTCCGATATAAAAACTCTAAAACTTTTTTGGACGAGATGATAACAGAAGAATGGAACACAGGTGTGGCACCTTTTATCTGCAGGTTTTAGATTTAGTGATTCTTTCTTTTGCTTACAAAAATAACACTGCCCTTACAGAACTAGATTGCTATAGTTTTCCCTACAACCATATATATATATATATATATATATATATATATATGTGTGTGTGTCTGTGTCTGTGTCTGTGTGTATGTGTGTGCAGTCAACGTTAGACAAAATATATTTTACTAAACATTAACAATCGATCATTAATTCTCCAAATCACTTTTAAATTTCGTCTGCAAAGATAGTAGAACATTCTGGTATTCCGGTAAAGTATTTTGTAAACAAGCGAACACTGCTGCTGCTGCTGCTGTGCTACTTAATACCTTATAAATCCCTGGCTGACGTGGTACACTTGTTTGCCGAGCGGTCTGATATTAAGTCTAACGTAAAGTTGGGCGGGATTCGATCCCAGCTTTAAGCGTCCAACGTGTCTAGCCACACTGAAGAGTTGTGATACAACGAAACAGACTGTCTGGGGATGACTATATATATATATAATCATCATCATCATGTCGTGCCGCTAGAACGGATATCCCTGACCCTCTCTCGCCACTTTTCCCTATCGTTCATCGCCTCTGACAGGTCTTCCTGGCTAAATCCCGTATCCTCACATAGCTGCTATATGTATGGTCTCGCTGGTTGTCCTGCTTTAGCTCGTCCATATGTGGGGGTCCATAGGAGTACATCACTTATGAGGTCGTCCCTGTTCCTCCAGTCGTGTCCTGCGTTCCTGGCTCGTCTAACGTGAATAGTTTTCGTGATGGGAGGCAGGTGGACGTATAGTTGGTGCTTTGTGGGGTGTTGCTGCCAGGACTTGTTTAATATTACTCTCAACCTTCTCGTGTAGTTGTCGTCTAGCTTTTTCTCCAGCCGTTTTGTTAGCGTCCATGTGGTGCATCCATACAGCAGTATCGACACGACCGCTGCTTGGAAGAAACTGCGTTTCATTTTATCAGTCAGGTCTGATTTCCATAGTCAACCCCACAGCTTAAGTTCAATTTTCAAATAGAGTTTAACAGGTCTGAATAACGAGTTTTCTCCTAGACTGGTTGTTGCCACAAGAAAACTTAAAAAAAAAAAAAAATAGTCTACACAACTATTTTCCGATAGGGGGATGGAGAATATTTAAATTCATACTATTCCGAATGGTATTAGCACTATGTTAAATGTAAACCGCCTAGGAATTGAACTCGTATCCACGTTGTCATTTTCAACGATAACCATTTGATCACAACACTATTTTTTTTATATGTATAATTTCCACTTTTTCTGTACCGATACACCAAGGCTCTGGAAACACGAAGGGAAACCCATATAAGTTTTAAATAATATTCAATGATAATTTAACTGTGTGTTCTGAGTCTTATAGATTGGTGCTTTTATTTTGTCACGAAATTCTGTATTTAAACTACTGATACGTGTGCAAGAAATATAATGTTTGCGGACAATGTAAACATCCTGTAAAGTTGCCTCAACTAAAAGCTATCACGTGTGCACAAGGATGTATTTAATTATTGGTATTTGAATACACATGACTTAGCGGGACATCATGCAGGTGCTGGTAAATACAATCACCTCTGTGATCATAGTTATTGAAAGAGGCACACGCAATGAAAATGGACACAAATATTAATCTCGTATTCATTACAGTGTGTAAGCACACACACACACCCACACACACACACACACACACATATATATATATATATATGTGTGTGTGTGTGTGTGTGTGTGTGTGTGTGTGTGTGTGTCTGTGAGTGTGTCTGTGTACGTGTGTGTCCATATCATCTGCACGAGCTAGATTCGAGACAATGTCAATTTTTGAAAGGAGTTATCAGGTTAGAATTCTGTGTATACCTTCTCTTAGACTGGTTGAAATACAAAGGCTGAATATCCCAGAGATGCACATGTTATATTATTAAGGAACGTTTTTTTATATTAATCATTTTTCGTTAATTATATTTTATCATTCAGTTTGGTAAGGCTTTGAACTATTCGAGTCTCTTAGTTCAGGTGTATAGTCATTGGGTGCAGTTTTACGCTAGTGCCCAAAGTATATGACAATCACCATTTGTCATAATAAATCCCCAGACAGGAAATAGAGCAGGAGTTTGGATGACGTCATGCCCGGAAGAGATGGCCCTGAGGATTTGAGGTTTTGAAAAGACGAGTTGGATTTTGACCGTTGAAAGATGTAGTTACTTTTTTTCGGATCAATACCGTCAGATATCTTAGACATACGCCGCGCGTTGGGGTGGAGTCTGCATAGTATGGTTAGCAAAGACTTTTAAGAATTGTGTCTCCCTCCTCATGTCGCAATGGACCGAAGTCGAAAAATTAACAAACGCATTTGTACCTGAAACGACAGAGCCTGCCTCTATTTGCATATGTGTTTGCAAATATATTGCATACAACACTCAACTAATCACCCAGAACTGGAAAGAGATTACTTAGATTCATGCCTTTCTTCAAGATATGAGTAAAAATTCTATGTAAACAACAACCAACGCGATTTAAACTCAAATTACTGGGTCCATTTCCGCCGACTCCACAAGCACCTCCTTATCTATCTCTCAATCAATGTATATATATATATATATATATAGGCGCGCGCGCGCGCGCGTGTGTGTGTGTGTGTGTGTATCCGAGTGTTCTTCACGTGTGATTCTTGGGTACGAGCACACAGGTGTGTGTGTTTGTGTGTGTGTATTTGCAAGTGTGTACATATGTGTATTTTGTCTATGTTTATTTATGATGTAGATTTTTTCATGTTAGTCTATGTGCGTGCATTGTGTGTAGTTCAAGGCTTGCATGTGGTAATTGTATGCAGTACTTTTGGCAGAGGTCTATATGATTCTTTAGCCACAAGCATAAATAATGTTGTGTATCGAGGCAGACATGTTAATGAAATTGTCTTCTTCTTTGTGTTAGTGTGTGAGTGCAAATTAAATTTAATAATATAGAATGTTGTTTTTTTAACTTCCAATATATTTGTGCGATGGACACCGCCTGAAAACAAAATGGTAACAAAGCCCGAGGGAAGGAAAAGTCAAACATAAACTTGATTATATAAATATAATAAAGCAGAAGGACAGTGATATATTAACCGTATCCTTTATATATATATATATATATATATATCAACATTAAAATAATTTTAATAATAGAACATTTCAGATGAAATGTGGTGTGTTTGGTGTGTGTAGCAGTTATTGTCACCATAGGAAAGTTTCAAACTCAGAGATGAGTCCCTATACAAACAAACCTACTCGCTCATACACATACATAGGCATTAGTAATGTGAATAAATTACATATCTTTCATCATATCGCGCTGGTAGCACGGATATCCCTGACCCTATCTCGCCACTCTTCCCTATCGTTCATCGCCCTAGGTAGGTCTTCAGGATAACATCCCGTATCCTCACGTAGCTGCTGAATGTATGTTCGTGCTGGTCGTCCTAACTTTGCACGGCCATGTGTTGGGGTCCATAAGAGTACATCTCTTATGAGTTCGTCCCTGCCATACTTAATGCCTTCAGTTCATTATTGTTTTGGGGTTTTTTTTTTCAATAATCAGGATTCCCCTACCCCTTTACTCTAGGCCCAATAGGAAAGGCATGAATCCATCTATTTTGTAACTACTTTACGGTAAAATGGTAGGATATACATTAATCTTTCTTTTGGTCGGGCTACTTGTCCAGGAGCTACAAAAACACTATGGCTTCAGAACCTGAATGTTCGTTCGGGTGAAAATGTGGCATATAGTTTCTTCAATGTTCTGTTATCAGCTTTTCGAAAATGTGTGACAAGTCTAATACAAATAAAAAAAAACTCAGTTTGCTGGGACTGTTGGATACTGCCTCTCGGCAAAGGATTAAGACACTTCCAAATCAGTTTTACATATGATACTTGATCATCTGATAAAGAGGCTCCAGTCCTTCATTGCTATTTCACACTTGGAAACTCTGGCCTGGAGTGGTAGTATATGTCAGATTCTCATATATGGGTCATTCATAACTATTTAATCCTTTATTAAACTTGAAAACATTAAACTGTGTACAAATAATTGATTAATGGTAAATTGAATTAAAAGTGTTTGATAGAAATATTTGAAACCATTAAACTGCGTGCATTCAATAAATAAATGTACACGAAACAATTTAACATTGTGCAAAATAGTGAATAACGTTAAATATAATTATTATTGTTATATACCAATACTTTAAAACATTGAAGTGTGAATGAATATAAATTTAAGTATTTTTAGCAATACTTAAAACCATTTGACTCTGTACAAATAAAACTGCTATTGTTAAATAGTAGTATAACGAACCATTTAACTGTGACAAGACAAGCTTATTTAAAAATAACGTTACCAAATGAATATTCGTCCACAAGTCATATAGATTAAGGACATGTACTTTAATCAGAAAGGCGACATCTCCACACGAAAGGGGGTGCTCTGCAACTAGTTCACCTACATCAACCGAGAATGACATCAACATCCGACTAGCAAAGGTATGGACAGTCATCGATAGGCTATCGGTCATATGGAAATCAGACCTGACCGATAAAATAAAACGCAGCTTTTACCAAGTAGCGGTCATGTCAATACTGCTATCTGGAGGCACCGCATAGATGCTAACTAAACGTATGGAGAAAAAGCTTGACGGCAATTACACAAGAATGCTGCGAGCTTTATTGAACAATTCCTGGGAGCAACAGCCCACAAAACATCCACTGCACATCCACCTACCACCCATCACGAAAACTATCCACATTAGACGAACCAGACATGTGGGACACTACTGAAAAAGTAAGGACGAACACATTAGACATGTATTCCTGTGTACCCCTTCACATGGTGGAACAATGGTAGGACGACCAGCTAGAACCTATATACAACAGCTCTCTGCCGATACAGGATGTAGCTTGAAAGGCCTACCGGGAGTGGTGGACGATAGGTACGGATGGCGAGATAGGGTCAGGGAGATCCATGCTAGCAGCGCGACATGATGATGATGATGACGATTTTGCATTAAATAAATTACAAGATTGTCACGCTGTAAAACACAACCAGTCAACCAACTTTATACAAAGAGGTTAGAGTATCGCATTTATTATAAGCTCATATTAACTTTTCTTGTGCAGTTGAATCTAAGAAATCACGTTCATTGTACATTCATATTAATATTTTTGTTATAGATATTTCTTAAGAATATTTTTGGAACATAGTCCTTCGGAATTAATCTATTCTTTAACAAAATTGTTTGACGAATAGACAGAACCTTGACACATATTACCATAGTACATCAATAATTATGGATCTTTGGTTAATGCGAAGTACCCCGTCATTAACATCGCTCCTAGGTTCAATCTGACCTGGAGTGGTAACACCTGATTGACTCCTATCTGAGGGTTAAATAGAACTAAACTATGTACTTATGCTAAACGGAATTGTTTGAAATATAACTGTTTTGACATTCAACTGAACTGTTTTGACATTTAACTATGTGCAAATAAAAAATTACTTACACTACACTGAATTGTTTGAAATTTGATTCGGCGCTAAATGATCTGAAGAGCGTTGATACGCTGTAAAACAAAAAAAAAACAACCAACCTAAGTCTGTATCATAGAGAGGACCAAGCGATTTAAGTAATCAATACTCCCCAGAACTTCGAAACTGGAAACTTACCTGAAATGTAGTTTAGTATAATATCAATGACACCTTCTTATTGGGTGAGAGTTCCTACCCTTCAGCAGAGTATACAGCCAACGTATTTTAAAAGCAACTGGCCAGGTAATTGTCAACTTTGAAAATGCTGTAGATATGGATATCGTTCTTATAACCGAAATATTGCTCTATGCATCAGACAATATTCAGAAATTCCCTTCGTCATTTCACCTTCTCAAGTTGTTCGAATATTGGCTCTCAATGTTTTTTCACAAGTCAGCCTTTTTATGAACGTTTTTTTCTTTTTACCAGTCTCGATAATAATGTTGTTGGTTGGTTGTTTGGGTTTAATGGCATATCAACCTTTGTTGGTTATTTAATGCCAAATCATTTTTTATGCAAATAGTTCTATTTCAAAGAATTCAGTTTAGCATGAGTACACAGTTTGATTGTGAAAATAATTTCTATTTCAAGCTATTCAGTTAATTCAAACAATTCTAATTGAGCTAATTCAGTTTAGAATAAGTATAGATTTTGTTCACACACGGATAAATGTCAAAACAGTTCTTTATTAAGCAATTCACTTTTGTGAAAATAGAGTTTCAATGTCAAAAACAGTTCCATTTTAAACAATTCAGTTTAGCATAAACACGCAGTTTTAATGTAAGTACAGTTTAATTGTCAAAAACATTTCTTTTTCAAGCTATTCAGTTTATCCTAATAGTTCTATTTCAAACAATTCAGTTTAACATAAGAATGCCGTTAGTTATATTTAACGCACAGATAGGGCCTAATCAGGTGCCAAATTCCGGGCCAGAGTGAACCTTGGAGCAATGGCAATGGAGGGGTGCTCCAAGTTCCCCAAAGCTCCTGCATCACTGGAACCTCACCATCAGATTGTTTCGTGTCATATCCAGGATACTCATTTGGCGTGTATTCAGTAGGTGTATTCTACATCACTAGCCTACTGGGCAACGATAATAATGTGCAAAATATAGCTGTTGTTTTGTTTTGTTTTTTTTGTAAACAACTATTTTACATATCACGTGAATACAATACAATAGATCTTAAGGTCCACTTAAAATATATGTAAGTCCGTTTGTGCGTGCGTGTGTGTTCGTATGTTTCTTCATCCAGTGAGAGTGTGTTTCTATGTTTTGTAAACGGTATAAATGTTTTTTTACTAGTACATCAATTCATTCATACAACAACATGACATTAACGTTAGCTGTATAATGTATTGTACTGACATGAAAGTATTCATTTAATGTCTGTCCCTACGTTTTTATCTTATCTTAAAATGACTTTCCTATAATTGGTTTTAAAATTCACCTCTGGAAGCTCCAAAGAGATCACCAATAAGATTCAAGCACTCAGTGTATATTTAGCTGCAGCTATCAACTTCGATTCTTTTTTTTAATTTCATCTTAATCTTTTTGGAAGCAATCAGTAAAATTACCAGGTGTTCTTCAAAGCAGAATGTATTTCATTAACAGGAAACTGCATCTGACGCCACGGTCAATATAGAATATGCTTTTGTTGCAGTAAACGTGCCATCTAAAATTTCTCTGTCTTTCTCTATGTCTCTCTCTGTCTGTCTGTTTGTCTGTCTGTCTATTTCTTTCTCTGTGCAATGTATCATCCATTGTCAAATGCAGAATTTGAACTAAATGTTTCTATATGTTTTACATCTTGAAAAGTAGGTGGAGACATATAATCAAAAGGTGTCGAGTGACAGAACTACGTGTCTTTAAAACTCACACACACACACACACACACACACACACACACACACACACACACACACACACACATATATATACTCAGACAGATAAAACACACAGAAATGTAAACACACACACACACACACACACACACACACACACACATACTCTAACAGATAAAACACACAGAAATCTAAACACACACACACACACACACATATATATATATAGAGAGAGAGACAGACAGACAGACAGACAGACAGACGGAGACAGAGAAGAAAGTGAGAGAGAGAGAGAGAGAGAGAGAGAGAGAGATAGAGAAAGAGAGGCTTTTTTTTCTTTTCGATGGTCCTATGAGAGAAAGATAAAAATTATAAAATGAATTGGTCTATTGATGACTTTGGTATTTTATATCTCACATTTTATTTCTTATAGGTTAACTCTCAAAACTTACATAATTTTAACTGGGTTAAACCCAGGAAGTTCCTTTTCCTGAATTGGTTGTTGTGTAAAGGTTAGAGATCCCTTATGTTTACCCATAGTTGGAGGGATAATAATTGGATTCAAAGCTTTTCTAAGGGAATAAGAGCTATGTGAAATGCAAGCATCCACGTCCAAAACTTGAAATCGTGTAACCTTGTCCATTTCTAGCGATACCAACCGTTACACTACGAACGCCTACTATATATATATATAGTGAAAGAAATGCAAATACGAAAATTTTCATGAAAACGTTTTTATACCATAGCAGGTATAAAATGAACAGAATATTAAAATTATGCCCGCTAGAAGTTCCTTTGGTTTGTCTTGTAAAATAACCGGACAGTATAGTGTGAAAAGTGGCTAATCAAACCTGAATATAGAGTGACAAATAGACACGTGTCATGGTGTTGACAGACAGGACATTTACCACGATATATATATATATATATATATATATATATATATATATATATATATATATATATATATCATTTAGGATTGTCGAAATAAACATTGACGAGAGTGACCCGAAGGCTCCTTTTTTTGATAGCTCCTACACTGGGGTGTAAGGGAGGGCGATACTCCTAGATTGCTCCATTTTACCATTGATCCGTACCTTATAATGCGTAGTGTTAAGCAAAGCGGCATCAAGTCCCATTTTTTGAGTTTTTGGTATGACTCGACCGGGGATTGAACACTGGTCTCCTGGACTATAGGCAAACACTCTACTCATTAGGCCAATGGCCAGAAACCAGTTTTCGAAATAGAGGAGAACAATTGCAGGATTTGTCAGTGTCACCATACGTGGTGCCTTCAATAAGTTTCCAGACTTTTTTGTACAGGCAATTAAAATTGGCGTAGACTCTTGAAAATGCTGTATGTTATCTTATGAGATGACTAACCAATTTTTATGATTTAAGGTTCAAATGAACAGCAACAGAAGCAATTGGAATACACCCTACTTAAGCCTGATTGTCACAGCTGGTGAATTTTTAAAATGCAATCTGGACGTGAGGACAGTTTAGATGAACAATATGCAATAAAATTCTGTTTTAAACTTGGAAAAAATGCCACAGAAACATATGGAATGCTTCAGACTGCTTTTCGACCATCTTGCATGAATCGAACATCAGTTTTTGAGTGGCATAAGAGATTCAAAGAAGGCAGGGAATCTGTGAGAGATGATGAGAGGTGTGGGAGGAGTACGGAAGTCAGAATCCCTTGCTCCCTGTGAGTTTTGGTTATTCCCTAAGCTTAGAGGCTGTCGTTATGAGACAATTGAGGAGATGAAAGAGGCTTTGACGAAGGTCGTTGACACGCTCTCACAAGAGGACTTCCATGGGGCCTTTCAGAAGTTGTTCGAACGATACAACAAGTGCATTGCAGCCGGAGGAGATACTTCGAAGTGGACTAGAGTTTCATGTGTGTACTGTCAATAAAAGTGCCCATACGAAAAAAAGTCTGGAAACTTATTTAATGATAATCGTATATATATATATATATATGTATATATATATATATATATATATATATAACGTATTTAACTTACAAGAAAAATCTTGGAAAGGTTTTAAGGTTTTTAAAATTAATCATACTTAGAAACTCGAAACAGATGACCAAATATTGATCATTTTGAAAAAAAAAAACTACCATAGTTTTAAAACATTTGAAGAACGGGGATTTTTAAACGGTTTATCTTAAACGTAAAAAATCAAAAACAAGTCATGTTATTGGTGCTTGACACTTTTCGACCAAAAATGTTTGTAAAATCGGAAGTAGTTTTTTTTGTCGAAATCTAAACTTTCATTCATCTGAAATGGCATGACTGCGAGCAATCGTAACTCATTTTGCGTGTATCGCTCCGCAGCAACCAACAGGTAATACATTTCAGTTCTATGAAAAAAATATGTGGTTCAGCGGAAAGAATGAGAAAACATATGAATGAGCATAGGGTTAATGTCAACATCAAAAAGAATTACTATACTAGTCACATATGCGGCAGAACTGGTAAGGGAGAATTTAGTCTGAGAAGTCGTACGCAAGCACACAGGTGATTTTTTGTGGTATGGAGGAGAGAGCTTTCTTCAATCAAAAGATAAAAGTATATATATATATATATATATATATATATATATGTATATATATATATATATATATATATATTACTTGTCGCTATTACTGCGACGTCACCTGCCAAGAAATCGGTATCCGTTAGTAAAAAAGAAGCCGAATACCGATTCAAACAGGAGTGAGAAACATGAGTCTTTTGTAATAGATTCAAAATGAATTGGACTCAATGGTCCATGTAACCTGAATTGGTGTATTTCATTGGTGCTTGAAAAGAGTAATCAGTGTATGAAAACACGTAGAAAATGGCCAGGAAAATCTGTTTTGATAACCGATGACGATATTGTTGAATAGATAAATTGAAAGTAGCGCTCAAATACATTTGGACTTGTATATACCTGCTTATTGTTCTTGCGTAGCATAACATGGTTCATAAATGCTTTATAGAACTATGACTACGATGTCACCGCCTAGTTTATTAACCACTAGTCCACAGGAATTCCCAATAGGATTTTCAGAAGATGTGAGTAATTAAATTTGGCAACTCATGAACCAGGAACAAGATTTTATTATTTATACAAATCTATTTATACAAATCTATCTATCTATCTATCTATCTATCTCTCTCTCTCTCTCTCTCTCTCTATATATATATATATATATATATATATAACTTTTCAAGGAATTAAATATTCAAAAATTCATAACTGAACTTAACGTATTCTTTCTTATGCTAATTGCGTTAAAATGTTTTACGTGTCCATTAAAATTCGTTTATATCTCTTAAAACTAAACTTTATATCTCTTAAAACTGCTTATATGTTCAAATGTCCCTTACGATACTGTCTCCAACGAAAATTGTTCGTCTTTCCACGACCACTCCTTCAAGACGTCACATACTATGCACCTTAATGATTCTAATTCTATAGCCTTACATCTTAAAATCCACTCTTCTCAAATCCATATATATATATATATATATATATATATTGGCAGCATTTCTTCATTAATACAAATTTCGTTGGACATAATAGAAATTTTTTGTCTACATATTTTAAGTTGATCCGTTCATATTGCCGTATTGCTTTCATCGTATTCGGCTTGAATTGATTGATGTATTTTCCATAATTGTATATATCACAAGTACTTCCTGCTCGACTTTCGGCCATCATCAGGGGAGGATCTATTACAAAAGTGATGTAACTTTCGTTTTGACATTACTACTATGTAAAAGTGTCTTTACCGTTGGAGTGTGTAGCTTTTGCTTTAAAAAGCGTTTCTATAAATAGTGTCAGTCGTTAAAGACATTTAAGTACATTAGCACTGGTTTGAAAATTAATTTTGATAAGTGTGGGTTGTATGTTTCTAATATGTAGTGATTCAAGAATCGAGTAGTTTTTGTTTTTTATTTCGATGTTCTAATATTGTTATGTTGTCGGTGAGAATTTTTCGTTATTCTGTTGTTGGGCATGAATATTTTTGAAATGCTGAGCAATTGAACTTGTATCAGAAAGGTCCATTGTAAGTCTCTACTATAAGGTAGCTACGGTTAAACCAACATATATATTATAATTATTATTATCAGATACAATCTCCTAAAGGACATCTAAATTGATATATAACGATGTTTTTTTTGCAAAACCCCAATCGAGGGAGAGGAATTATTTCTAATGACCAAGGTGGAGGTTTTAAATTTATTATAATATATAATAAGTTTTATCTTTTTATTAGGATCAGTGGGAAGTATATTTCTATGAATCAATGTTTATATATATATATATATATATATATATATATATATATATATATATATATATATAGTTAAGCATATATACCTCTTAGATTTTAAACTGTTACCTGTATACTGCAATAAACTCAGGCAAGTGGTAATAGTAGCTTTATCTAGTCACTGCCTCATTTTCTTTTTCAAATACAATCAGATTAGATCAGGGCTCGGATCGAAGATGATGTGTTTGAAATTTCGCTGTCTCACTCTCCGAACATTTTTTTGAATTCAATCGCTTTCAGGCCTTCCAATTATCTTTCTTTTAATAACGGAATCGGTATTTATGAAATTTTTCACTCAAAGAGGTATCGTTCCGATGTAAAATGAAATGAGCATAAAAAAATGATCTGTTTAGCAATTAAAGATTCAACTGCAATCGTATGACGTGCGCAGACTGAATTATGATCGTAACTAACCGTATCTGAAAAAAAATAGTAAGACAGGTTTGAACGACAATTACTATATGCCAAAATTTACATTCATCTCATTTTTCTGTACCATATATATGCATGTTCGTGTGTGTGTGTGTGTGTGTGTGTGTGTGTATGTGTATGTGTGTGTGTAAGAGAGAGAGAGAGTTAGAGAAAGAGAGAGAATGTTTGTGTGTGTGTGTGTGTGTGTGTGTGTGAGAGAGAGAGAGAGAGAGAGAGAGAGAGAGACAGTGCACCCGATTGTCCGTGTCTGCATTTATTTTCCTGCCTTTGTTCTTAGGGATATGCGTGTATGTGTGCCTATGTGTAAGTATATATGTATTCTTCTCTGAACTAAGATGGATGAGCAAATGGATGCATTTTACTAATTGTATATTCCTTTAAATTGAAAAGGGTTATTAGCGGTTTTTTTAATTCTTTAATGCTCGTTAATTGATGTTTTCTCGGTTATCTTTCCTTGATTAACCTGTTTTGATTACTTCAAAATAAAATTAATGGTTTAATAACAATTATAATTACACTTAATACTGAATCCGATATCTCAGTAATGAAAATAAAATTTCACGCACTAGTAACAGCAAGTGCTAAAATTAAATCTGATAATGTCTTCACGATTGATTTTGCTAATCTCTTTCTTTTTAATTGTTTCTAAAGAAGTTGAGCTTCAAGTATTAAATCATCGATATCCTAATCTTATCATGTCTTAACTTATAATATATATATATATATATATATATATATATATATATATATATATATATATATATATGCCAGTTAAAAAATCACGTCCTTGAGTATAGGGATGTCTTGATTGTATTTTCTTATTCTCGTCGATCAATCAACCGTGTAGTAATTGCTTCTGAGAAAGTGACAGCTACTACAGTAACAAATTTTCGAAAGAGCTGTTGAAAATTCATCGTGAAATAGACAAAGACTAATCTATTTATTTTGGTATACCTTGTCATGAAAATATACTTTATTCTGTATTCTCTTATTAATTAGAGTAAATATATCCATCATCTCTAGACACCGACACTTTAATAATCAATTCTGCTCGAATGAATGTGTAACTTGACTTGAAATGTAAACAGTAAAACGAATCTAAGCTTTGGTGTATCACTGTGCGTCAAGACGCCGTACTGAGAAATATTTGATGCCACATTGGACGCCTATGGTTATCGTTGTAAGAAATGAACTCGGTGATCCGATTTCGAACCAGGAATGATACCAATACCCTTTTACATTGTTTTAATATCCTTCTAGAACTATTAATTGATGTTAACGTTAGGCCAACCCGTCTAGGGTTATTTTATGCACACAGGTTAGAAAATCGCATTATATACGTTCATATATACATTTTTGTGTGGTTGTTTTTTGGGAGATTTGTTTGTTAGTCATTGTTTTGTTTTTGTTTGTTTGCTTTTTTTAATGTATTTTGGTTTTTCATTTCTTTTTTTTTTTCTTTTTTGCCCTCGATCTTGTCGAATATGAATAACTTTCAACAAGATTTATCTGAAGCATAGAGTGGACTGTCACAGTCATAAGCACACCGGGACATAATGGATCTGGGAGCAATGGAAATGAGGATACCCAGACCTCAAAAACTAGAGCTTTCCGCGAATTCTAAGCGCCCATAACCAAGTGTAAACTTGGAGAAGATATGACTCCAATTCTTCTACCTCCAGCGATGGTTAAATAGTATTTCAAACTGGCTTCTTCAATCAGCTGTGGAGAAGGAAAACCTTATTCGAACTAGCTGTATTCCGCCTTAAAACTGAACATAAGTCACACCCTGCTCGTTGCAGATGCTTTAGGTAAATACATATGATATACATTTACCTTAATAGGAAACTCGTTAGAAACTATGTATAGAATAAAAATGTTAGTTTTAATACTACATTATTTGTCATTCAAATATCTTTAATACAGATTTGCAGAATTTTGAATTCTGCCCGATACTTAAAGAAATTATGTGTATGAACACTATTGTATCCTTGTAAGGGATACAATCAAACAAGGTAGTTCCTAAGTGGAAAGGAACACTCAACACGTTCGTAGAATAAAGAAAGGGTTTTATTGCAAGATAGATGCAATGAAAAAAGACAAGGAATTGTGAGGCACACAACTAATCCCCGAAGCAAGGGAAGGTATAATGCCGTGCTCACTGTATATATAGTCACTCCACATGACTGATATTTGAGGATATTCCGTTACAACAAACACAATATTTCAGTGTTCTGGATATGACTTAAAACTGCATCCGGTAGTGAAGCAACATTACAGGAGCTTTTCTGCCAATACAGTTTTCTTGAATCCAGGGTGATAGTGCCATTTATAGCCTTATCTATGTGTCAGACAGATCTGTTTCACGTAATAAAGTGTTTATCTGTAGAATATGAATGAAGATTTACTTTGATACTATATGTATTTTCACTCACCCTGCCCAACGGGAAGGATGTCCCCCCAGGTCAATTTTTTTTGGTGGACCAAAACTAGTTTGAATTCAAAGTGTTCCTTCTACTGACTGATTGCAATAAGGTGAGAGAAATCATCTGCTTTAATATTCACTGACAAAAGTCGTTGGAGGAGAGAATAGACAGGCTCGTACCTATTTCGATGCACGAAGGGAAATGAAGTAGTTTTGTTTATAGAAAGACAGGCTTTATTTCTATTATATTTTCGTCGATCACATTCCGTTCCCTAAGTTTGGTGAATAATAAAAAAGTAGGTTAATACGATGTTACACTCATAGATAAGAGAAAATAAATCTTAAGATATACAATTTTCTTTCTTAAATAACATTTGTATTGTATCAGTTATAAGTCCAGCAATAAACGGCTTGTTCTCCGAAGTTTCCTGTGGTTTTTATTTCTCAAAATAACGCTTTAACTTTTTACACAATTATGAATTGACTAATAAAAGACATATCTGATGACCATGAACTAAGTTCATCTCAACAATTTATTGACACTTATTTTTCTAAATTCATTAGCTTGATATGCTATGTTAAGACATTTTACAGTATGATTAGCTACTTTAAAAATAGATATTTCATAGAGTATCCTTTTAGCTGTCGATATTTAGAAAAAAATCAATGATTTCCATCTTTTGAATTATTTTTTTCCTAACAGAAGCCATTTTTTTAAATGTCTAATTTATTCCTAATTAAGGAACATGATGCATCATTTTGCCATCTTAAGTTGTAAAAATGTGTCCAAGCGGAAATCTAAGTTTATCTGAAGATAAATCTTTAGTCCCTGAAGATATATTTTAGTTAGCTATTTCATAATATATGAATTTTTATTTTTCTGATTTAATCACCATTAAATGTTTTCTGATTTCCTATTAATACTGTTACTATTTAATATATTGTAATCAAAAGCTTCCTATGGAATTCAAACTTGAGCAAAAAGGAAACATCATTTACTTTGATAAATTTTGGAAATCAACAACAAAAAATCTTGAAATGTTTAACCCTAATAAGCCATGGGAGTTGTTTTGAGTGACACACACTCTTCAAGAATCAAGAGAATGAACATGGTTCTCTTTCTATTTTTAATTCCGGGAATCCTCACATGGAAATACTTTATTCAGGATTAGTCTCCCTAAGTGAGTTTTGTTGTACCGTTCTGAAACGACTGAGAGAAAATGTGTGTGTGGGGGCAAAGATTTGAACTGTTGGAGAAGGGCTCCCTAAATATTTCTGCACAAATCCCACAAAGCTAAATTCCTGAGTGTTTTAGGCATTCTTCAAAAGAACAAGAAAAATTTTAAAAAATTATCTTAATAACACACACAATATATTATTGAGACATCTGATGTTGTTTTAAATCATAGAAAAAGATATTATCTCAAAGTTAAAAGAATAGGTTGGCAGGTGAAGTACATCAGTTTTGACAGTTACACCGTACTCATGTAATGTCTTAATTTGGAGAACAACGGTCCACAGACGTGCAAAATATGCTCATTACTTTCTGGATATGTGCGACGAGGTCGGGGAATCGCCCAGATTGAAGCACACGATTTTTATAATTGTTTACGAAGCTTAGCTGAGTTATAGCATGCATTGTAGCATGAGAATTTAGTACCCAATGGGTATTGCACTAACTAAAAATGATCCGTTAATTTAGTTTGTAAACCATTGAATCAGTCAAGGTGCCTAAGTATTTCTCACAGAAATTTGCATTGTGGTAAGCGAAAAACCTATAATTGAAATCTTCTATAAAAATTCATTTCTAAGAAAAAAATCTTGCAGGTCACGTGCAGCACTTGATTTGGCCGGAGTGGATAAAGGAGACGTAATCACAGAAAGTGGGACACCAAAAAGTAACTTCCTCCCGTTTGTCAAGAACTACTAGTCTGACGATCAGTGCGAACTCGGGGACCCGAACTGGTAACACGAAAAAATTAAGCTAGCAGATTGGTTTCGTCTCTAGCTTCTTTAATGAATTTTCCCAAGAAATTTTTTAAAAAAATGAAAGTCGACGACTGAAGTTCTACGAAGAAAATTCAACAGAAAGAAAATTCAACCGAGAAATATGCGGAAAAGAACCTTAAAGAAAACTCGAAATTCAATGAACTTTGAAACTTTCTATAAGAAAGTCTCAAATTCAAAGAACTTTGTTTCCCGGATACACTATCAGATAAGTTTCTCGCAAATTGTACAAAAAATTTGCAACACTGTATCTTTTCTATCCCTTTCTTTCTTATTTCTTTGTATTAAATTCCTTTTTAAAATATTTTTTGTCGGTGTTATCTTTTCGAACCAATATCTGAATTAGAAACCTGTAGAACTTACTGTTTAAATTTACTGTTTGATTTACAGTTAACGGCACTCTAAAGTCCCCTACAACATTACCCAATTAAATACTAAACTTGGCTTTAGTGACATTCACATTCCTACAAACTTTTATTTTGCCCTTATTTTTTTTTTACTGCTGAATACTGAAGATCACTGAGTTTCAATAACAATTGGAATAGTATTTCTTCTGAGTCAACATAAAAAAGCGAAGAGAACATTTTAAAGTTTGGTGCTGAAGCACGCATATGAGCCTCAAGGGTCACATGTGGCCCGCAGGTTGGGAACCACTGTTTTGGGCGATGGAAATTGTGTGCGCCGATTTGACAACGCTTCCCTTACTGGGTAGGAATATGGAATTATTGTGCAGATCTGTGGTCTACCTAATGGTTATTGCTATTAGCAGCTGACAGTCAAATTTTAATAAAATATCTTCGCATAATATCTTCCTGTGTCTTGTACCGGCTTAGAAGATTTTACTCATGCAAACTAAATTCAGTTGCTGTTGATTGATTGAACAATCTACCTCTGTAAGATCCTCTCGAAATCCTTCGTTTCATTTTCGGATATATTTCATTGAAGCTTAAGCGAAAATAAAAACTTAAATCGTTCATTGTTCAAATAGTTGAAAATTATATTGATTTCTTTTTGTAAATTCCAATTCATTCATTGTCAGTTCATGATACGTTAATATTGAATTTTTTCATAAATGTTTCAAGTTGAATAAAATGAAAGGAAATGAGAAAAAAGACATTTATTAAATATGTGTGTAACGATTGTTTATTTTGTTTGTAATCTAATTTCTAATTCTATTAATTCTTCACAAAGACGCGACGTTGTCAAATTCACTATTCACTTAAATTTATGGCAAGTTTCATTTGATTGTTTGCCTGTAGGTTTTTAAAAATGATATAGAGATTTATTAAACTTTGATATTTTTTTCAGTATGTATTTTATATGGAAATGAGACTGCGTTAAAAAAACCTTAAACAAAGTAATATTTGAAAAAAAAAAGTTTGTAAAACGTTATATATATATATATATATATATATATATATATATATATATATATATATATATATATATACATAACAGAATTTGACGGTCCATAAAGGGACTGAAGTGATTTTAGGAACAACTGTGACAGAGATATGAATGGGAGAAGACGAATGAGCTTAAAAGTAAAAAATGTGTCCTTATTTGTAGTTGAGAGATTTCACAAGTTAATTTAAAGGAAAATTCTTTTTCCTATGAATAGTTTTGTCTTTCTTTTAAGCTTACATTAATAATAATACATTAAAAATATCTAAAATACTATTTTAAAAAAAAATCAAACCCTAATCTCGGGAGTGCTTAGAAACTTTATAATCTCATTTTTTAATGGATTCTTCATATATATGACACAAATCCAGTCGCAGTGATAAAAATGTATTATTTTAATTTATCTTCTTTGTACCCTATCAAAATATAACAATAAAAAAAGCTAAGAATTTAAATTGTTTCCGCTTTTTTAGGTGTACAATAGATCAAGTGAAAAATATTCGTTTATCATATAAATAGTTAATTTAATTTTTGTAATTATCTTTTGCCAGTTAAACTGATTAAACATTGTATATTTTTTGTAATATCTACGCAGAAGTATTAGTTTAAAATCACTTTTAAAGTCATTGATAAATGATATATTTTTGATATTCTTTATTACTTATTTTTTATCCATGAAAAAAATAAAATTATAGGTTGATACTATAAATATAGCTTAAAAATAAAAATGTACCTTTTTTAATATTATATATATATATATATATATATATATATATATTCACACTTTGACAAAAACAGAAGATCACCCACAAAAACAAAGAAAAATATATTGTTTACAATTTTTGTGATTATGAAAATCAAATTTATACAAGATAAAGCATAAAGACGGTAAGTAAAGAAGTAAAGCTGCCGAACGTAATCAAGGGCGACCAGAAGGCTTGCTTTTCCATAGCTACTACACCGAGCTGTAGGGTACGGCGCTACTCCTTACCTTTGATACGTCCCTTATATTGCAAAGTGTTAAGCAAGGATGTTTCAAGTATCATTTTTAAAGTCTTTGGTATGACAAAACCTGGCATTGAAACCATGTCTCCCGGACCATTGGCGAACAGTCAATCCACGCGGCCAATGAAATATGTACATAGCTCAATTTTTTATATGTATATTAGCATTTATGCTTAATTTTAAAATGTTGTTTTGACATAAATATAAGACCAATGAGGAGAAGTTGAGAATATAAAGCAAATTATTATTCGGATCGGCCCACTATCAAATAGTTTCTGAAGTTGAACCGAAGGTATTTTCCCCATGCGTCTGAGACTGAATTTTTCAGTTCAGAAATTGCTGAGTACTGGAGATCACCTTTATAAGCTTTTGCAACAATCAATCCCCACAAATTTTCTACTGGAGTGAGGTCAAGAGAGCACGCTGGGTGGTCAAGAAGTTTTATTTTTTTTGTCCATACATGTACTACTTTGTTATTTATGTATTGTGGATAGCAGCATTATTTTACTGAAAAATACATTCGTCTCCACATAGACGACGCCCTTGTTGTGCGAGAGATAAATCATTTAGCATCTTCACGTAATCTGCTGTCTTTTGTCAATCTCTGAGAAATTGTAATTTAAGTTTTCCTGAACATTAGAAACCCCCACCCAGATCATAAGAGATCCTCCACCACGATGGATTGCTGAGTAATCCTCTTTCTGGAAATTTTTTGGCATGGCAGTACTTCTGAAAGCGATTTGGATCGTCTAAATTGAATTTCTTTTCGTCGGAGATAACAAATTTTCGCCATTATTTCGCACTCGTTGTTTGATATTGACGAACATATTCCAGTCGTTCTGCTTCATAATTAATCTTGGGTGATAAATTTTCTCTTATGCTTAATTTTCTGGTTATTTAAATGCCTTTTAATTTTTCTTTTACTACAAGGAGCATCCACTAGAGATTTCAATATTTTTAATGTTGACGAAGTTTACTTTTTTTCTTCGACAACAATTCTTCTCTTGAATTGTGTTGATCATTCTGGCCTGCTAGTCGGTTAACTTGTTCCATACTTATTTGGACTTTTCAAGTAATTGCAGTCAACGGTTTTACTGCGTCCTTAGTCCTTCGAAATTTTTCTCTGAAGTTTTCTGACTATTTTCCAAGCCTTTTTCACATTCAGACAATTTAATTGTTTTTAGAATTATAGTTTTAATAGCTTTTATATTACGTAGACCATATATAATACATTTTTCAATTAAATTAAGTTCTCTTTCTTTTTAGTTTTTTTATTGGTGGTCTCATGTTTACGTCAAAAATGAAATTTAAAATTTAGCAAAAATGCTAATATACATATAAAAATCAATTATAATTTATTCTTATTTTAGATTTAAGTGTCTCTTAAACTTATCTTTTATATGTCTGGTTTTAATAATTTGAAAATTGTAAACAATGTTTTTTTCATTTTAAAGGTGGTCTAATATATATATATATATATATATATAATGTCGCACATGGGGGTTGAGCACTCTGGCGAGGGAATTTCCGGCTGCCGCTTGCATAATGCAAAGCTCTTTGAATGTATTGATCACTGTGGTATCCGGTAAGGTATAAATTGTAAACAAACGAACGCTGATAGTGGTGTTGCTACAAAATACCTTATAATTCCCTAAGCCGACGAGGTACGATTGTCGGCCAAGCGGTCTGATACTAAAGCTAACGCAAAGTTAGGCGAGTTTCAATCCCATCTTCAAGCGTCCTACGTGTCTAGCCACACTGAAGAGTTGTGATACAACGATACAGTCTGTCTGTGGATGACTATATATATATACAATGTTGCTTGCTATAATTTTTAGTTAAAGATTGTTCAATATCTGAGATATCAAATTTTACATGGCGTAGACACAGAATCAACAGCATTTAGTGACTCATTTTCTTGCTGATGCTGTCATTGTCTCATGCTACTCACTATCAGTTGCTTAAATATTTTGCGTCTGTGTCAACGCTCTCCTAAAGCACGCAAACAGACACGCGCGCGAGCGCACACACACACACACATATATATATATATATATATATATATATATATATATATATGTGTTTCATTATATGGATGATTAATCAGATGTGAATTTTTGTAAGGCCAAAACGAAGTCTATATCAGAGAGGAGCAGAGAAGCATTATTTTATTTTTTTTCTTTAATTTCATTCTATATATTTTATTTCAATTTTATATCAGCTATCTTTAGGATCTTATTATACGATTTGTTTTGTTTCTTTTTTGTTGCTTTTGTCTTTTACAATATTATACTTACTAGATATATGTGGTGACGGCTACCACTAAGTAACGGCCTTCTTTATTTTTTCTGCAGAATAATACATAGTGAATGTGGAATACTAAAGACATAAGCATCATAAAAAGAAAAATTCTATCAAAACAATTCATAAAATGAGACCGAAAAATGAAAATAATTCTTGTTAGCACATTGGCATTTGTCTCACTGTGATTTATTCAGACTTATGCATGTATCTCTACATATTAAGCAGTAGTTAGACCCTGTTGAAACCTCGACATTTGAAAAGGTGACGAACATACAGAAACCCTGTCTTAGTACAATATCAAAAAAGTTTATACGCTTTTACACTTTGTAAGTAGTCGTCAGGAAAAAGAAATAGGGTATGACAACTGAGTCAATTGTGTTTACAGGAGAAAGAGAAACGAGATGTCTTGAGGAGAGAGAGAGAGAGAGAGAGAGAGAGAGAGAGAGAGAGAGAGAGAGAGAGAGAGAGAGAGAGCTGTCACAGAAAGATTTATCCTTCAGAATTTTCTTCGTTGGTTTCGTCTCCACAGCTGCACGTCGGGTGATAAACCTCATTTCTGAGCTCACCACAGTGTGTCTTGAAGCTATCTGACTTTCAAACCGAAGTCATCCCCTTACTTCCGCCTGGTGTCGCAGAGAGGAACATATCCGCTTATGAGTAGAAGATCTGGGAGATCCTTTTTTTCTAGTCCTTTTTAATTACTGTAATCATTCACCCGTGATTGACTGGCCTAAAACGTGTGCTTTTGCCTGTCTCATCATGTCAGCTGGTCGCTCCGTAGACTGTTTTTTCTTCTTATTATTTTTTTCTCTCTCTCCCCTTCCTCCGAAATTAGCAGCTCGTTCTCTTTCTAACTTCAACTCTGCTCAATCATATTACATAATCGTAAATCGAGGGGGATTAACAGACGAAAAACTTCGTGGAAAATTTTGAAAGAAAAATCTTTCCGTGAAAAATTTGTAAAATTTTTTACAGATAATGGAAAGCTGAATATCTATATTGATCCAAAATTTCTACACGAGTAAGATGTGGCATAAGGTTAATTTTTTGGCGGATATCAACAGGTTTGAATCCTGAGCTTTTATTATCCTCTAGCAGTTGTCATGGGAAGGTTAAAGAGTCTTGTCTGAACTTGTATTTATCCTTAGCTGCTAGAAAAATAGCTGGATTCCTATATTTCCCAAATGTATTAGCGCAACATGAAATGTAAACAGCCTTGTCCAGTATTTGACCTCCATTCACCCTGTCCCTTACATATGACAATGACCGTTATACAACGTGCGCCTCCACGTTTAAGAAAAAGATGAATGCTGTCCAAAAAATCGATATTAGCCACTGTGTTTCATATTCCAAAAGAAAGAAATATCGGTCAATTTTCTTGTTTGATATTGAAGATTACATATTTTTGAGAATCAAGGCACACACACACACACACACACACACACACACACACACACACACACACACACACACACACTTACATACAAGCACATACACAAAAAACATACAATATTTTCGTTTAGCAATCTAAGGTTAAATATTTTCTATTATAGTTAATTGATCAGACGTTATTCAGATTGCAATGTTATAATTTGCAGGAAGCTGTGCATTAATACTTTATATTATTTATCTGACAATAATTTGGCTGCTAAAACACAAGTGTAGTTTTAATGTTTACGCAACTGTATTATAGATATGAACTGTTACTCTTGTAATTTGACACTTTCAAGACTTAGAGTCACGCTGAAGAGCAACGGTTCTTGCTAGACCAGCAAAGATAAACACCACTGATTGTAGGCAACCAGTGTTCTATATGCCTTATCGAAAAAAAAAGCTAAATATTAATATGCCACGCTAAAAGGACCGGTTCCCGTTAGCTCATCGAAGTTAAGGAACAAAGATCTTATTCATAATATTATTGGGTAACCACTTATGCAACTTTATGCACTGTAAACAAATCGTGGCATGAATAGCGTAGCATAGCAAATAACTGCTAAACAAGTTTAATATTTTGCTTATGAAATTGGGGTATCTAATATATATTGCGTAATTTTAAGTCTCTTTGAAAGCCAAGCTTATTTCAAGCAATCAACTCCAAATCGAACACAATGTACGACTTTAAAACGTGTGATAAAATAAGTATAAATTAAGTAAAATCCGGACCAAATTGTTTCAGCGAGTGTTTTATATTCAGTAAATATGACAACCTGAAATTTTTGTCTTTATTCTGAATATGTCAACATTCTTATTAAGGATACAACTAATTAAATATAATATTAAATCTTCGTTAGATTTTAACGACATGTAAAATCTTCTAGAGTTGTTTTATGCCTAGAGTTGAGGAATTCGCGCTCATTGTACACTTGTTCTTACAATTTTTTTCTATAGCTGTCTTTTTAAGAGTTTTATTTTTTTACAAGATATTATCAAATAAGCATAATTTGGTAACATATGTATTCGACTTTTAGATGGAAAACTAAAAGTAACTAAAACGTCAACTCGGAGAAGACCTGAGAGTAATGGCAATGAAGTGGGGTTCTACATTTCTCTGAGCTCCAAAAATGGACCCTTATTATCGGATGCAGCTTAGTCTCATACTCGCAGAATACCTTTCTTTCGATGTGTCTCACTCATATGCATAGAATGCAGTCAGCTAATTCTAAGCCCCGCCAATAAGGTATGGAATTAAAAACCTCTGCTGTGGGGTAAGACTTCCCCTACGAGTATCGCGGATATAACTCTAAACAATCTGGTGGTGAGGCTCCAATAATGCTAGAACTTTGAAGAATACGGAGTACCACTTCATTGCCATCGTCCCAAGGCCAACTCTGGGCCGGAATGGTAGCACCTGAATGGATCCTATCTTTGGGTCAAATTGAAATAAGCAATGTACTTAGGCTGAACTGAGTTGTTTGAAATAAAACTTTTTGTTTTCACATTAAAATTGTGTACTTATGCCGAACTGAATTGCTTTAAATAGAACTGTTTTTTCATGTAACTGCGTAAATAAATTACTGATGTTTAATTGAATTGTTAGAAATACATAACAATACTTGGAACCATTTAAGTTTGGTGCCTAACCTGAATAGTTTGAAACAGAACTGCTTTTGTCATTTAAGCACTGTACTTATGCTAAACTGAATTGCTTGAAATAGAACTGTTTACTTGTATAAAAATTGATCTAACATTAAATAACCTACAAGGGTTGATCTGCCATGAAACCAAACCAAACCAAACCAAACCAAAATAAAAACTCCGGTAAGACGAACGCAATATCACACTTTATTTTTGTACTGACTCACTGACAAATACAATATGTTTCAATAATAATTTTATTATATCTGTTTTAATTATGTGTGTATGAAAGTTACAAAGAAGTAGATTAATGACTAGTTCAAATTGATGGTTGATATAAGGACATTTTTAATACGAAGAAACTTCCGTATCGTAATGGTCATGAATATGAACGATTCAATAAACGTAGGAGAAAGAATTCATAAAAATCTGGAATGACTTATTTTCAAAAGACAAAAAGTGAAAGTAGTCACATATAGTTTAAATGGCAATATGATTAGAATAAACGATGAAAAAATATGGGTCACAACTATTTATGATATCATTTTTACAGTTTATTTCCCTGAGAAAGACGTAGACTCTTTAGATTTTCATGCAAAAGATAAAATAAGGGACATGCGCATTGGATTATTTCCGATACATCTTTTATTATTGAATAAGGAGAGAGAATAGTCAGCACAAATTTTAGGAAGTGTCAGCAATTTCCCACCTTTTTAACCATTCAGTTTTTATCAGCAGTGTTAAAATTAAAATGAAACCACGCCCCTCTTTAGATGAATCTGAATCTTCCATAGGAATATCCTCACTGACATCACAATCTAAGAAAACTCAAACTTGATGAAACTTTAGATCATTCGGAATCGTGTCTGGTAACAAAGAGATAATCAACACTCTATAAAATAAAAAAGGATGTGTTCGATCTTTATGTCAGGAGATGGCGGTTCAGTAAGTGCAAAAGAGATGCAAAAGATATTCTAATAGATGTAATATAACATTGTGAACACAACTGAGACATACGTAATTAGATGGAAAATAGTCGAGCAAAGATCTTTAAATCATAACAAGATTTAATTTGGTTTCATTCTTAAATGTATATTACTCTTTGTTGGTTTTTTAAAGGCAAATCGATACTATAAGAAGAACAAAGAGGTATCATCTAACCCATAATGGATAAGGAGGTATATACCTTTGTCAAGGTTATTAATCTGAAAGCGGATGAAATGGGACGACTTGTGTTTGAACTCGCTTAATACGGTATCGCTGTGTAATATAATGGCCGAGGGATTTCGTTTTATATATCTTGCCTTTCAGTTTAGTTAGGCTGAGAACCTTTTGCTTAGCGCATAGGTTAGTTAGGTTCAAACATGAGCGCAGGTGTTCACGTGCTCGCGGGGAGGATGTCTCATTCAGATATTTCAAAATAAAAATCCCAGATAGAAAAATAGGACCAGCAGGTGTGAATGACGTCATGCACCGGGAGCGTGCGCGGAGGATTTTGGGGATTTGAGAAAAATCAGTTTCGGAGCTTGCCGAGGCCTTGCGGCGGGTGCCGCGCGTGGTGGGTGGCAGATGGAAAAGTCAGCCTAGAAAGATTGTGTATCACTCTCCTTATGTCGAAAAACCTTTTAACTCAAAGGTAATAAAGAGTTTCGTACCTGAACTAAGAAGTCGTAAGTGTTTTTCGTGTTTCGGGTTCCTATGTTATCTATATATTAGTTATGAACAATCTATATACGTCTCATATATCTGTATCAACCATATGAGAAACTATACCACTGGAACTATTCCATAACTCCCAACAAATTGAATCAGACACCTGAAGAATCAGCAATTTACAACCTGATGTTTTTGAAGTTGCATTTCTTTGATTCATTATGTATGAAAGTATAGGTGTACTAGTACAGAGAATAAGTGTGTGCATTTTTAAAACTAAAACCCTAAGCGACCACGATAAGGAAGATGCAACACAAGCACATTTTTAAACAGTGTAAAGCTGGTTTTGATTCATAATTTTCCATCACATAGACTACCTTCCAATCAAAGGCTAAGAACCCAGTCTGCCTTACTACTAAGCATAACTGGGGAGATAAGATAAGGACTCACGCCTTTCCTAAGTGCATTAGCATGAAGGGAAATGCAGTCTTTTCTAGTATTTCATCGAATCGATTTTCTACTACGTTAACTGCTACGCTAAGCGAGCCTCCGTTGATTAATTTGTTATATATATATATATATATATATATATATATATATAGAGAGAGAGAGAGAGAGAGAGAGAGTATTAATATATATAAAAACTATAATTCCGAGAGAATTTGAAATTCTAAATGCAACTGTTTCACTAAGTATCAAAAATAACTTTACTAGAGAACTAAAAACTTATGAAAAATAAACCATTTCTGGTACACTTTGTATTTGTGCAAAAACAGAAAAAAAAAAAACAGGTTTTAAGCAGTAAATAGTGAAGCAATAATTATTTTTGCTGGGCTAGCAGTGATGTTACATGACGCAATCCCAAATAAGTATAAAGAAAAGTTAGAATATTTGATAATCTGAAAAGCAAGGGTTAAGAAGGACAGTTTATAATATTAACATCAGGATTTATCATATATACTAAATTAACAGACAGAAGATTTAAGGGAAAAAAACTCATTGGGAAATTCAATCACTATGACGAAATAATATCCAGTTGTTTATTATGACTTAATTCAAGGAATTTGATTAAATTTCATGTGACTGAGACTGGTGGTTCTTTGCTAAATTCTTAGAGAATGTGATTAGTAATAATACGCTTCCTGGCACAAAAAAAAAATCAATGTCTGTCATCTTGTGATAAAGACCAGGTGGAGAGACCGATAGCCAATAAAATTCTGTAATTCGGAAAGTCTCTCACTATATATATATATATATATATATATATATATATACACATTTTTATCCTCTTTTGGTAATAAGATTGATAAAAGATGCTTGGGTTGTCGATTATTTTGTAGACCACTAATATTGACATAGCTAATATATTCCTTGGATATGTTTCATGGTGGATTTGTCTTTATAGTCAATGTATTATGACTGGATGTGACATTTGGTATTATCTATATAAGTAGAATATATAAACAAATAGACAAAATCAAACGGTGAACATCGTAACAGTAGAATAAACAGAAATTGTTAAAGAAATACGACTTTTATTAAGATAACGATATATTTTCGGAAGGTGATAATAAATAACAGAATGTCAAATTTCAGAGGACATCTCGATAATACTCTGTGTGTGTGTGTGTGTGTGTGTGTG
>OY757911.1:100516518-100769018 GCA_963585895.1 Sepioteuthis lessoniana
ATATGGTGAATCGTGTTCAAATGGCTGTTAGACTGTATCCATAATCTTGATATATTTATATTAGTATATTCCTAATTTTGCTTCCCCATCCTGAATAATTTAATCATAATGATGAATCATTTTTAATATATAGATCTTAAGCACCTATTTTCCTTCGTAAAAGCAAAATCCAGAGTCAGCATTGCTGAAACTTCGCTGTTTTAAATCATTTGTTCTTCTCATTATATATAAATTTATTAACGGCATCAGTTTAGAATTTCAGCAACAAACAATGATTTTCCTATGTACAACGATTTTTTCGTACAGTTGTAAATCATTTCAGTATAGGTCATTCGGCAAAACTAATATATGAAACGTATCGATGTACATTCATTGTGACCTGTATATATACACATTTGTTTTTTGTTTTTTTTTTAATTTTGTATTGTTAACGTGTGTACCGAAAAGGACAAAGTGTGACCGATAGAATGCTCTATTCTGTTACAGTCACCAGTATTTATGTAGGTATTATGAAAAAGAAGGTGCAATCGATATTAAATCGGAGCCTAGAATCCGTTGATGGCCAGGAGAGATTGTTGAGTAGCAGTGTCGAAATCAACATAACCCAAGTCTCCTTCTGACCTTTCCGAAAATGGATGCGCCTCAGGATGGGCGTCTTTCGATTCTAGGATAGATGAGAGATCATCGAGTGGTCAACGGACAAATCAAATTCATAGAATTGTCCATTTGGAATAAAGTATGCACACACACACACACACACACACACACACACACACACACACATATATATATATATATATATATATATATATTATAGACTCTTCCATCGATTTTGATGTATGAGAACCCATAGTTCAGTTAGAGATGTGGACCAATGGGCTGCCTCCAAAGCTGATTTGTTTATAGTGGTTGAAGTATTGTGATAGGCCTGCCACACTTTGGATTAGCTGATAACGGATGAAACAACACGCATCGGATTTAGAATGTAGAGGGTTTTTTTTCTCTTACACTGGTATGATTATGCAGGAATGAATATTTAATGTACGTGTGTGAGTGTTTGTGTGTATCTGTGGGCATAAATCCATGCGTGTGTACAATGGGGTTTATACACATACACATTCTCTTTTTACTTACGTGCATCAGAAATTAGAAGTAAATTATGTAATATAATGGCCGAGGGATTTCGTTTTATATATCTTGCCTTTGGGTTTAGTTAGGCTGCGAACGTTTCGGCTCAGGGCATGGGTTAGTTAGGTACAAACTTGAGCGCATGTGTTGACGCGGGCGCAGGGAGGATGTGTCGGTCACAGATGTCAAAATAAAAATCCCAGGTAGTAAGGTTGACCAGTGGATGTGAATGACGTCATGCACCGGAAGCGGATGAGGAGGATTTGGGGAATTTTGAAAAAGTAGTCAGTTGGGTCTTGCGGTCCGAAGTAGGGTGACTTTCGCTTGCTCGCAGAGGCTTTGTGGCGGGTGCCACACGTGTTGGGGGTGGCAGATGGAAAAGTCAGAAAATGTCGAAAAACCTTTTAACTCAAAGGTAATAAAAAAGTTTTATACCTGAACTAAGAAGTCGTAAGAGTTTTTTGTGTTTCGGGATTCCTATGTTCTACGTATATATGTTATGAACATTCTATGTAGGTTTCACATATTCATGTGTGGCTATGTTATAATTAGTTTGTTTGTGATTTATGGCATATCAACCCATGTGGGTCATTTGACGCCAATATATATATTTATGTGTGTTCGTGCGTGTGTGTGGGTGGGTGTGTGTGATCAAAAATTTTAAGGGATTATTCGGTAGGTAACATTATTTTTACCCGTGTAAGAGCTCAATTGTTTGCACACAGTAAAATGATTTCAAGTATTTCTACGACAGCATGTTTAACTGTTAGTCATCCCCTTCTAGCTCCTTTAAGATAAAATATGCTGCAGTACTTGCTTGCCTAATGAGAAGAGTGTTCGCCAATAGTCTTGGAAACCCGGGTTCAGTCTCAGGTTGAGTCATACCAAAGGCTCAAAAATGGTAATTGGTACCGCCATGCTTAGCATTATAAGGTAAGGATCAAAGGTAAAGTGGAGTAATCCAGGGAATGGAGTAGCCCCCTTCCGTACACCTCGGTGTCGTAGCTATTGAAAAGGGAGCCTCCAGGTCACTCTCGACTATGTCACCAACTTTACTTGTATGCTACAAGACTAATCTGAAGACGTACGATCAAGACAATCATATAAGCGCTGCAGCTTGACATGGCTAACCGATTGATCGGATAGAGCCTTACAGACCAACCATCTAGCTTAGTTAATAGCGAAGAAAAGTGCTGTCTATCGTGTAACTACTTCTGTTTGTATGTTACGGATTGCTCAGCATCCAAGATTCATCAATCAGGACTAGTCACCACTTAAAACCAACTAGTGGCCTCTTTTTGTGGGGATTGTTCTCCTTAACCGAGATGTCGTCGTTGTATTCTATATCTCCTGCCGACGGAACCTTAGAAGTATTACTGTTAAATATAAATGTATCATACTTTAATATTGGCTCATATTTAATAATATATACAGATTAAATTTCACACAGATGCATCAACCATGCTGATATCATTTCATCTATTTTAGAAATGAAATGAAATACTGATCACACACACACATATATATATATATATATATATATATATATATATATGTGTGTGTGTGTGTGTGTGTGTGTGTGTGTGTGTGTGTGTGTGTGTGTGTGTGTGTGTGTGTGTCAGTGCTTACGTACGTTTATGTGTATATGTTCATTTCTATGTCTTTTGTTTTTTGCAATTCATGTATTTTTGTTTAATTTATCTTACGTTATTTTATTTGTTGTTTGTTTGTTATTTTTTTAAGGCATATCAATGTTTGCATGTAATTTAATGCCAAATTCATTTTATACGAATAAACAAATCTATTTCAAACAATTCAGTTTAGCATAAGTACATAGTTTAATAAATAAAAAAACATTTCTATTTCAAGCTATTCAGTTTCATCCAGTTTACGTAAGTACACAGTTTACATATCAAAAGAGTTCTGTTTTAAATAATTCAGTTGAGTGTAAGTACAGTTACAATGTCAAAAACAGTTCCATTTCAAATAATTTAGTTAAGTATACGTACGCAGTTTATATGTCAAAACATTTCTATTTCAAGCAATTCAGTTTACTATAAGTACACAGTTTAGTTCTATTTAAACCATACATAGGACCCTATTCTTTCGACCACTACGGGCCAGAGTGGACCGGGGAGCGGTGGGTATGACGAGGTGCTCTACATTCACCAAAGCTCCAGTGTGTCTGGAACCTCACCATCAGACAGTTTTGTGTCATATCCAGGACTCTCGGCGGGGTGGGGGTCTTACCCTACTGCAGAGATGCAATTGATGTATTCTACAGTCTCAGCCGACTGGGCAATTTATTTCTGGAGTATGAGTCAAATATGTTTGCGTTAAAAGTAAGATTGCCTATGCTAATTACTCAGGTCATTTTTTTCTCTTACCATTTGTAATCTTCTTTTCAGTACGGCTTGGTGACAAACATGCCGTATCCTAGCAAATATAAACACACGCTCATAAATTTGTATTGGCACTCGATAAGAACTAAGTGAAAGTGCTAAAAAATAAGTAACTAGTTATTCAAGTTATTTTTTTCTATTTAATTTGCTTTGATTGCCAAAATAAACACCCACTACATGTCATCGGGTCAATTATAGAGACTATTATCTTTGGCCCAAGACATAAGAATTTATATTTTAGCTGATGGGGAAAAATATCCTGATTCTTCATCGCTGATCGTCCTGTCAGTAAATGAGATTTGATTTGAAAAAAATAATTTAAAAATATCTTTAAGAACTAAGCTCATTATCTTGACGCAGTTTGCTTTAGAGCTATCATGGCATCAAAATTACTTGTGATGTAAAAATAATTTATGATGAGATAGAGAGAACTTCGAATATTTTTAAACTGCTTTCCTTATTAATCAGACCAGAAATGTTTTGACTTGTATAAAAGAGATATTTGCTTTAATCGTTCACAATCTCTAAAACTACGAGAGGAATCATGAAATTAATTGATCATTTAATGAAAAACAAATATATTTTTTTGAATATATGATATATATCAGTCTCAATCCCTCAATTAGCCCGTCTATTACAATTTGTAACCTTGGATCGTTTCAGAAAGAAAAAAAGGATTTCATTAGAATAAGAAAACTTCTAATTAGAATGTACTAATTAATAACAAGATTGATTCATTATGATCTTAGATCATTTTATGAATTATCAGAATTCGATAGTGAACATAAAATGTCGTTTGAATAATTTGAATTAAATGACAGTGGGAATTTTTCATACTTCAGAATTTTGAAATGCTTTTTTTTATTTCAATTTTAAATAGTCTACATCATTCAGAATGTGATTGCTGATTTAAACATTTACTCTTCACTAGAATTCGCCATTTTGTTACGGATAATAAAAATCATGCCGCAAACGGTCCAGAGTCACAGCAGAATTACTTTACAAAGATCAACACATCCTAAATGAGAGATAGACCAGACGGAAAAACCTAGCTATGGCCTGGATTGACTACAAAAAGCCATATGATATGGTTCCGTAAAGCTGCATAATAAACTGCCTCAAAATGTGAAAAATATCAGATGAAGACATAAACTTTATCAAAATAACAATGAATACCTGAAAAGTGGAATTGACAGCAGGAGGAAGAATCTTAGCTGAAGCAAAGATCCAAAGAGGTATTTTTCAAGGAGATGCTCTATCACCGTTACTATTCATAATTGTGATGATGCCACTTAAACACATACTCAGAAAATACACAGTTGGTACAAACTTAGATGATCACAAGAAAAGATCAATCATTCATTAATGTACATGGATGACATCAAACTATTTGCCAAAAATGAAAAAAGAAGTGGAAACTCTAATACACACAGCAAGAATATACAGTCAGGACATCGGAATGGAATTTTCAGAGAAACAATTCCCATGCAAGTAATGAAAATTGGCAAATGACATCTAACAGACAGAATGGAACTACCAAATCAACAAAAGATTTGAACGTTTGAAAAAAAGGAAACCTACAAATACTTGGGCATCCGGGTGGCTGACATTGTTAAGCAAGTGGAAATGAAAGACAAAATTCAAAAAGAATATCTCAGGAAAGCTGGAAAACTACTCGAGACAAAACTCTCTAGACGAAACCTTATCAAATATATATAAATACCTGTGCTGTACCCCACGTTAGATATTCGTATCCTTTCTGAAGTTGACCAGAGATGAACTTAAACAAATGGACCAAAGAACAATTAAACTAATGACCAGGTATAAGGTGTTACATCCCAGATATGATGTTGACAGACTATATGTATCAAGAAAAGAGAGAGGCAAAGGAGTCGCCAGCATTGAAGACAGCGTTGACGCATCGATACAGCGACTCAAAGACTGCTCAGAAAAACACGAACAAGGAATGATTACAGCCATTAAAAAAGATAGTGTCAATACGATGGACAACAGAATGACAATAACCACGAAACAAAAATAGGAATAAAAACAACTCTATTGGTGTCTTAAAAGATTAATAAACAACATCTCACACGAGAAAACCTGGACGTGGCTAAGAGAAGGAAACTTAAAGAGAGAAACAGAATATCTCTTAATAGCACCACAAAACAACGCCTTAACAACCAATCGTATCAAAGTGAGAATAGATAAGACACAGCAAAATAGCAAATGCGGCGACAGAAATAAAACAATCAATCACATAATAAGTGAATCAAGCAAATAGTACAAAAAGAGTACAAGACTAGAAATGACTGGGTGGGCAAGGTGATATACTGTGATATGTGCAAGAATTTTAAATTTGACCATACGAACAAAATGACACACATAAACTCCTATGGGACTTTGACATATAGATGGATCACCTAATCTCAGGCAGAAAACCAGACCTGATAAAATCAACAAAAACAAAAACAAAAACAAAAAAAAAAACATGAGAATTTGCAAAATTTTCGACCTTGCTGTCCTGGCTGACCACAAAATAAAACTGAAAGAATGTGAAAAGAAGGATAAGTACCTCAACCTTGCTGAGGAATTGAAAAATACTATGGGACAATTATACCAATAGTGATTGTTGCTTTTGCTACAGTAAGTAAAGGATTATTAAAAGACTGGAGGACTTGGAATTTGGCGGAAGAGTGGAGACCATCCAAACGACAGCATTATAGAGAACAGCCAGAATACTGACATGAGTCCTGGAGATCTGAGGAGACTTGCTGTTACTCGAACTCCAGTGAAAAACAATCAGCTAATACTGATGTGAAAAACTTTAATGATTAAAAAATAATAAAATAATTTTAATTATAATCATAATAACTTTCCTGTCCCGGATCACCATCGAGTAAAATTGAAAGAAAATGAAAATAAGGATAAGTACCTCGACCTTTCTTCGGAATTGAAAAAAAATATTGAGGATGAAAGTGACAGTTAAACCATTTGTGATGTGTGCTCTTGGTAAGGGCAGGAGGACTTGGAAATTAAAGGAGAAGTGAACAACTTCCACATTACTTCATTACGGAAAAAGGCAGCAAACTTAGAAGAATTCAGGAGAATTGATGAAGGACCAATATATATATATATATATATATATATGCACATTGTGTGTGTGTGTGTGTGTGTGTGTGTGTGTGTGTGTGTGTGTGTGTGTGTGTGTGAATCTGTCTTTGGATTTATAGATAGATATATATTTGGTTATTAGTGTATTGATAATTAAACTGGCACACGAAGTGGTGCGTACGAATGAAATTAAAATCTGGTAGTATAGTGAGATACTGCTGGGGCGCCCTGGGTTAGTGGTAATGATGCTTCGGTCCCGACACCATGCCAGAAGCCAGGGTTATCATCTGATGAAGATTTATTGGAAGCAAAACTGCTATTTATTTGGCAGTTTTTGTATATATTCATTTTATTTTATTTTATTATGTATAGATATATATAAAGAGACAGACGCACACGGAGACAGAGACAGACAGACATAAACAGATACTCAGAGACAAACACAGACACCGTCAAAAGTAGAATCAGAGAGAAAGAGAGAGTATGAGAGGACATTCAAGATAGTGTAGCACAAACATAACAAACTATTACGTGACAATATATATATATATATATATATATATATATATATATATATATATTTGAGTCATGTGTGTGTGTGAAATTGTCTTTGGATTTATAGATATATAGTTATTTGGTTATTAGTTTATGCATAGACGTGTTAGTGTGCCTGTGTGAATGTAGATATCGAGACGATAGTTCATCTATAAGTCACTAGCTTACACGGGGTTCTTATGTGAATTTTGAGATGAAATCGTCACTATTCGATTTATAGGATTAATATTAGCGTCAGAATTGCATTGACGTGGAATAAAAGTAGGTTGACTAAATAAAAATTCCTTTTTCATTCTTAGATTGTCAGCTTATCGAGGTTGCAATAAAAAGAAAAAAAGTGGCATAACCTTTTCTGATTACTTCTTCATTCAATCTACTTATTGATATCTGACTTGGAAATAAATACATTTACGCAAAAACAAAATTCGATATTTCGACAGAAATTGCAAACCCTGGGAGTCAAGGAATATATGGCGTAGAGAAACTACCCAAACTTGTAAAAATAGCCTAATGAATTTCTAAGAGTGATTAAAAGAACTTCAAAGAGATCGGGGTACAGGTGAACATTATAATTTTTTTAGTTCTTGTTTTTGAGATAAGCTAAGAAATATGAACATTTACACTTTGGAAATATATTTAACGAAGCTTAACATTAAAAAATACCGAGATCAAACGTTGTTTGCTTTTGTTTTTATTTTAACAGAAGATAGAAATAAATATCCAAACAGGAGAGAACAAAACAAAGCAAGACACAGTAAAACTACACCAGCAAATGATTAAAACATATTAGCAGTAAGGGTAAGTCCCCGTTACGTAGTGGTTAAAACGGTGGACTGTGGCCTCGAACTTAATGTGTAGGAATCCTAGTCGGGCTATTACGTTAACTTTAGAACTAATACTCCGAGAAAAAAGCATTGACCCTATTTATTCTCTCAACAATGGATTAAATGATATCACTGCTTTCTTCTATAAAATTGGCTTTGCCAGTAAATAACAGGCAAGGGTTGATATGCCATTAAACAAAGAAAATAAAAGTATTCGTTAAAAGTCTGTGTTTGTGTTTGTGTACATAAAGAAGAGCAGAATAAACGAAGGAAGAACAACAGAACAAGAAAGAGTTAAATCAGACCAAGGCTACAGCAAGTATGAAATTAAAAATATTCAATCTATGCTAAAGAATATCGTAAAGAAATAAAATCAATGATGTAAGAACAAGGCATGGACTAAGTTTAATTAATACTCGGGTTTTCCTTTGATCTTATTTTTACATTCATTCATCATAACTATTCAAACCTCCAGTCTACAAGGTAAGGATTGTAGTTATGAATCAATACGGATTAGTAATCATAGCAGGCAATTATCTATCACCGATGGCGCTCTAAACGGCGCTACACCGACAATAATTCAGCGATGATAATGGCAGCTATTAACAAATATTAACAGTTACATTTAATGGTTCACTGATAGACATTAATGAACGACTATGAAATAGAATAAATGAACTGAGGATATTTTGAAATGTTCGAAGATTTAAACTGTAATGACATTTCACCTCGTAACCTTACCCGATGTTTATGAATAGAACAGGGATTATTTAAATCTTTACTACTGTTTAGTTGCACCAAGGTGATTCTAACGAAACTCCCGGGAAAAAAAAACTCATTGGGAAGTAAAGAAGAATTCTGCCTGTGCTTTTGAATAAGTCAGAGGAGTATCAACTTTAAATGCAGTTGTTGTACCATCACTAATCCCGCCGCCTCGTCAAAGAAATCATCAGTGTAAGACGAGCAAAAATTTCGGTTGGATAAGGAACAACTAACACACAAATAATGTTCTCTCATAGACTCCTACATATGGACTCAGCAGTGTTTACTGACTCACTAATTTTAATAAGTATTTTGAGGACACAGGATACTGCCTAAAGGACTTACCAGAAGTGATTACCAAGAGAGACGGATGACGAGAGAGAGAGAGAGAGAGAGAGAGAGAGAGAGAGAGAGAGAGAGATTCAAGGGAATCCGTGCTGTCAAAATACCATGATGATGATGATGAATGATTCTTTTGTGGAAAGCAGCTAAATATTAATGCAATAAACAAATAAAACTAGTCTTTTTTGCTGTCTGGGAAAAAGGGTCAGGAAACGTTTCCTTTGACAGAGTGCGTAGCAGATGTCACATCACTATCATTAAAAGGATACATGAGATTGAAAAACGCATAAAAAAGGGCAATTTTCCTGAATCTTAGTCGCATCAAAAAATGAACACTGCCGTCAAAATAAAATCAATATTACTCCCGTGTTTTCATCAAAGTCGCTGATTTGTTTGTCTCTCATTAATGTAATATTGTAAATATATTTTCGGTATTCGTTCTTCATTTAAAATTAACTAGAACAAGATATTTTGGAGAATATAAGTTCATCTTTAATTTTCAACATTTAAACTCAATTTTATTTAATACTAAAGAGCATATATATATATATATATATATATATATATATATATTGTAGGTCATCCTCCGGTGGGGCTTAGAAGTTGACTGTATCTCCTGCAGAAAAATAAGAACCTCCCTAAAAAGAATGAGTGTCTTCAGTATGACACCAAACTGCATCTGATAATTAAGGTTGAAGGTTTAGTTAGAGAGCCCTTCAATGTAGATTACACAAACAATTAAATTAAACATCAGTAATTTGCTTACACACAGTTAATTGGTTGAACAGTTCTATTTCAAGTAATTCAGTTTAACATTGGGAATTTGTTTGCCGTCAATTCTAATGTCAAATTATTCCATTTGACCCATAGGTAGAACCTTATCAGGTACAACGACTCTTGGCCAGAGTGGACCTGGAAGCAATGAAGGAGTAGACAGCATTTACCAAAGCTCCAACATTACTCAGAGTAATGTAGAGTATCTATTCATTTGCCTCACTGCCAGGTCCACGATTACCCAAAGAGTTGGTGTCTGTTTGGGCATTTACAATAAGTCAAATAAATCTATATAGAAATTATAGGATTAAGCGCAGATAAAAAATCAGAAATGTCACGATACTGACATACCTGGCTGACGGTAAGATGTTTTTTTTTTTATCAGTTACTATTGTAAGAGAAGTTGCACATTTGTTTGTATGGACATGGTTTACAGATGAACCAAATATTCCTACACTGCACATGTTCTTTTATGATATTTCAGTTGGTATGTAACTCATTAGAGAAAACGATATATATATATATATATATATATATATATATATATATATATATATATATATATATATATATAACTATGTCTCACCCTTTACTCACCTTGAGACTAGGGCATTGAAAAAATAGTTACCATAATTAGAAACTAGGCCTCTCTACACCTTCAGAGTTTTACAAGCGACTGGTAAGAAACAATAGCGTTCACTGGATTTCTCTTTTTAGTTGTGGTTGCCTAAATAAACAGAAGACAACATAAGGCTACCATTATATATTAATATTCTGGTCCAAACTTCCACGTTATCATTCTGTTAGAATTTTGGTTTAGCAAAGCCCAGGATCTTACCTGATCTTTGATTTTATCTACAATTGAATATATATATATATATATATATATATATATATATATATATATATATATATATATATATATATATATATGTTATTCAGTTTCATAGCATATCATTTTTATGATTACTTAATGACAATTCTTTTTTCTCTCCTACATTCGATTTGTATGTGAATAGTATATTGGTTACATTATTTTATAAACGAGCCAGAGCTCATTTGTTTACAGATCGTTATATGGTTTCAAGTGTTGCTAATGCTACTGGTTATATGTGTTCCGGTTAAATGGTTTTAAGAATAACAAATGACTGACCAGTTCTATTTGATTCACAGATGGGGCCTAACAGTTATTTACATTCCGGACTAGATTGGGCCACCGAGTAATTGCAATAATGGGGTACTTACATTTGCCAAATCTCCAGGAGTTGAGAATCATCATCAGAAGCAGTTTAATTTTATAACTAGGTCACTTGATGGGGGTTATTGATATTTTGCTGAGATGCAGTCAGCGTATTCTACAATGCCAGCCGACTCGTCTCTTTCACTCTCATATATATATATATATATATATAGAGAGAGAGAGAGAGAGAAAGAGAGAGTATGTGTGTGTGTGTGTGTGTGTGTGTGTGTGTGTGTGTGTAATTGAGAGTGAGTGAATGTGTGTTTATGTGAATATGTGTGCGTGTGTCAAGAAAGCCAGTTCGGTGTTCCTGCGTTGATAAATGCGGCAATTCACCACATTTTTTTTCAAGACAGATATGACAGCGCTGGGCTGGGACACACCTCGGTCGGAACGTATATTATTTTTACTGTGCTTGATTCTCAGCAAAAAATATCATTACGGATTTATGCCCGACTTAGTTAATCTTAAGGTGTCTTACATGAAAGACTCAGCAAGTTAACTTCGCCGATCCATTGATATTCTATTGTGAGTTCGATCCTCGGAGGATATCCTATACTTGTGTATATTTACCAAGCAATTTGAACGGGCAGGATGTGATACAAGGGCAAATTTAAGCAACTTTAACAGGTTTGAATTCAGAGTTTTCCTTCTCTTTGAGTGGTTGCCTAACCAAGGTTAAAAAACTCTGTCTGTTCTACTATTTACCCATAGCTGGAGAGAGAATAATTGGATCTATACCTTTCCCAAGGATATTAGTGCTATGTGAAATTAAATCAGCCTCCTCCGGGATTTGAACTCATGTCAAAATATCCATTCACTCAGACGATAAACTGTGGTTAATCCTCTATACTTGTTGTCTTTTGACACAACTAAGCTAAATTTAGGAAATAACATTTCTTGGTAAATAAGACACTTAAGGAATGCCAATCTTAAATAATCGTTTTCTGAGAGATTACCAAAATTAAGAAACGATGATATTCTTCACTGCATAAATGGGTAACCAGTTAGGAACAGCAGGTTCGATATGCAACTTGAGATCAGTGTAAACAATGCTGTGTAAGTTCTAAGCAGTATGCATTCATACAAGTATATTCACACATATATTTATGATCATTACCCTATATTTTCGCTTCATCATTGGCTTTCTGCAGAAGCACATGAATATATGTTGTATAACAGCACACGATTATATTCATACGTTCTGACACTAACTTATTCCTCCTATGTATTATTATATGTAAATATGCGATTCTTTTTCTCTGTCTTTAACCCGTTGTCTCGACTCACTTCCATTGATAACACCGTTCATAAAGTCTAATGACTATATTCACAGTCTGACCCAGTGCCCTCCCTCTCTTTGTTTGGCGCACGTCAGTTTCTCTAATTGGACCGTAGCCTGCCAATTTCTCTTCTACCTTGAATTGGCAACTGGTATGTATCCTTTCGAAGATGGCCGTGATGCCGCAAAATATTGTAGATGTTTTCTGTGTCTTAGTATTCTTCTCACGTTCTTTGCTCGTTCGGCGCAAATGAATGTTTTGTTTTCGCACTTCTTTAATCGAAAGCAACAACAACGCTTTTATTTTACATCGGACGTGACACTCTGATATAGTTTTGTACTGATTAGCGCATTGCCTTTAAGAAATATTACATCCACAGGGACGTTGGAACCAATTTTCAGAAACTATCTTTGAAAATGTGAGAGATAATTTCATTTTTTTTTGTATTTTGAATATGAAAACGTTTGGGATTTAACAAAACAATTCTCGTAGTTGACTATTTATTTTGAAAATACACTTACGTACCAGTGACCAAAGTAACCATGTTTTATTAGTCAACTGAAAAAAGGCTCGAATACATCTCTTAAAATTTCTTTAAGGGAATAATAATAATAATAATAATAATAATAACTTAAATTTGACCTACGAACAAATGGTTTATGCACAACCCAGCATCTATCCTGGGGAATGACACGCTTAAACTCCTATGGGACTTTGAAATACGTAATCTCCTATGGGACTTTGACATACATAATCTCGGCCAAAAGACAACACCTTATAATAATAAAAAAAAAGAAGAGAACTTGCAAAATTGTGGACTTTGCTATCCTGGCCCACCACAGAATAAAATTGAAAGAAAGTGAAAAAATGATAATTACCTGGATTTTGCTAGGAAATTGAAAAAAGTTTGGAACATGGAAATTACAATTATACCAATCGGGCTTTTGGTACAGTCACCAAAGGATTATAATAGGGATTGGATGACTTGGAAATAAGAGGACAAGTGGAGACCATCCAAACTACTATATTACTGAGAACGGCTAAAATACTGCAAAGAATCTTAGAGGTATGGGGAGAATTGCTGTCACTCAAACTCCACTGGAAAACCATCGGCTAACACTGATGTGAAAACTCACAAGGAGTAAATAATAATACTAATATTGCGTAGATATATCAGTATAAGAACAACACAAAAATGAGCGAAGAAAGATTAATTGCAGCTGTCAGTAACATCATTGGCAACATAAGTATGTTTATTTCAAGCAATAAACTGACCAGATTGCGCGCAAGAACACGTGGCTATGAAAGGGAAATCTCCAGAGAAAAACTGAGTGTCTTCAAATAGCACCACATAACAACATGAGGATCAACTGTACATTATGAGGAGAAAGTGATAAAACGATTAATTTCATAGCACATGAATGCAGCCAACAATCAAAAAAAGGATTAAAAGAAAAGGCACGACTATGTGTGAATGGTGATTCACTGAAAATTGTGCAAGAGATAGAAAATTTATCAAATCTTATATGGTCTACCAAAATCTGTCCAAGAAAATAAGATGAAAAAATTATCTGGCATTTCGAATTTACCGAATCTCAAGACCAGACCAAGAAATAGTTAAGAAAAATAAGAGAGAAGTAGTAGTCTGGTGTACTCTACCGTTCCAGTGGATCACAGAATGAAAGCAAAAGTAAGAGAAAAGATGGACAAATACTTTGACCTTGCCAGAACACAAAGAAGGCTGTAGAATAAGTAGGTGGTATGAATACTAGTTGTATTTGGTACGTTTGGAACGCTCCCTAAATCTTGGAAAAAGGAATTGAAGAAATGGGAATCCGAGGAACAATCGAATATATCCAGACTACAGCAATGTTGAGAAAGGCCTCTATACCGAGAAGAATCATGGAGACCTGACGAGACTTGCTGTCAGACAGATTCCAGGAAAAAAAACATCTCACGTTAATGTAATAATTTTGCAAGGATTTAAATGTTGATAAATCAGTTAAATAATCTTATAAAAAAAGTAAGTAAAAAGAGGAGGAATGAGAAATTGAAATTAACACTTAGCCACTAATAGTGGGAGCCAAGGGTTTGTTCAAGAAAATGATGCATGAAAACATAAGCAAGATAGCCTACAGTTGCTGACGATATGAAATCCAAAAAATGAATTTTGTTCATATCCTTAGGAGAGAATAATCAATGTCGCTGAAAAATATCAATTAACAAAAGCAGGAATACAAAAACATTAAATGCATATTATGACTACTTTTTATCACCGAAAAGGCCTTATGGAGGATTGAAAGAACCCAAAAATGTAAGTGAAATTTATTCAATGATATTTTTGTGGACTGTTTACGTGGCGTCATCCGCTGAAGAATACTACGCTACGTCTTTGAAAGGAGCACAGGTAAAAAAACAACCGTTTGATCTGGTATTGCCCTTTTATACTAACCACCAAAAATGTCTTATCCAAATTGAAATAAACGTGGGACACAAATTACAAATGTGAGTGTTATAATTGGTAGGTGCTCCCTTGATAACCAGTATTGGAAACCCTTGGCTATCCTGCGGATGTTGGCTGTTCTATTTTCAGGTACACAGATGACCAAAGCAAAAGCTTAACGGAAAGACATAAAAAGAAAAAATGGGCTTGAAAACACAACAAACGTGTCGTCTACTGTTATTTTTAGGGCAATCTCGCACAAAGATGGGATAGAAAAAATGATAGAAATTTCGACAGATTCCGCTAATTTTAATACACCAAGCGAAAAACTTGCAAACCAAGCAAGAATGATTTTTTAAAAGTTGGTTTTCTGACCTTGAAATATTAGAAATATTTTAGTCCTCCAGAATATGATTAAGAGCCCCCAACAGAAATTTAAATGAAAAAAATTATGAAAACCCAAACACCACAAAACCCAGTACCACAAAACCAATGATAACGCAGCAAAATTTAATTAATTTAGACTTAATAGAGAACATTATGACTGAAAGGAAGACTACATTACAATTCCTTAGGAGCCAAGTAGGAAAAAAAACTTTGAAGAAGAAACCAAAAAGTTAAACAAATTATTAACAAATATTTCTGCAAGCAACATCATGAAGTAAACGTGCTAATTTGTTCCGGAGCAAAACTAGTCTGTGATAACATCGGTATTCCAACGGGAACCCAAACAAAAATTGAAAACGTGGAAGAAAAATTAGACTAGAAGGACATATTCAGAAACTACGACGACTATTGAAAGTGCAAACGAAGGAAAGACACGCAAGGGTATAATTGGATGAAAAAAGGAGAACAAACATCAGAAAGTCTGAAAGTATAACTTTATGAAATCAATTAAAATGTACTGACGAAAGAAAGGAGCAATCAAAAGATACCGGGACAGGGTCAAGCAATACAAACAAGTCAGGACCTACCAAATTAACGAAAGAAAATTCTACTAACAAAAAGGTCGAAAATGCCCGAGGATAAACCAATAGCCAGATGCAAAAGAAGCAAAATAATTTTGAAGCAAAATGGTTTTGAAGCAAAGTATGGAGACACAAAGAACATAATAGAAAGGCAAATAAAAGAATAACTTTAAAAAGTATTTCGAGGACTTGAAGATAGCCCAAATGTGAACATTCATTTGATTTAAGCAACACTCAAGAAAGTACAGAATTTGAAAACATCAAGACATTATGACGTAGGTGGATTATGGTTGAAAATATTTGCATACATCCAGAGAAGAAGCAAGTTTACTTGAATGGGTTACTTAAGTAAACTGCCCAAATCCTGAAAGACCCACATCAAAATAAATATCCCCAGCAACTATACACCAATGACGAGTCTATGATGTGGAAAATACATACAGAACAGATAAGATGGAAATACTTACACTATTGCATGTCGAGGAAAAAAGGTCGAAGAATAAAAAATATCTCACAAGAGAATAATAGGAACATGTGGCCTACTCTATATAGATTAGCACAGCTTCAAGGTGACCAAACTTCACAACAGCCAGAAACAATAGTAGCGCAACACAACCCCAGAGAGAAAAACAAGAAAAATTAGGAAACAAAAATGGGAAAAAAAATAAATGTATGATTGAAATATCAACAAACTGACGAGAGTCCACACCGGAAAACCTGGACATGGCTTCTAAAATGATGTCTCAAGTGAGATAATGAATCTCTCCAGATAGCAGCACGAAACAATGCTATATGAAAGTGGAAATTGGTAATAGGCCAAAGAATACCAAGTGTACATTATGTGAAGAAAAATATGAATCGGTTTACTAAATTAGTGAATGCAGTCGACAAGGAAAATAGGAATACAAGACTAGACACGACTGTGGGGAAAAGTAGTTCACAATGAATTTTGCAAGAAATTGAAAATTTATCATACTACAATATTGTACGCACAAACAAAAATCACTCTTTGAGCAGTGACCCATAAAATTTACTATGATTTTGAGATACAAACGGACCATCAAAATCACCGCCATAAGACCAGACCTAGTGATAATTAACAACAAAAAAAAAGGTATTCCTGCTTTCTACAGAGTGAAACTAAATAAAATGTAAAATAATAAAATGTAAAGAGAAGCAACTTCTTGGACATTGGAAGAGAAATAAAAAAAAAGCTATGAAACGTGAGTGCAAAGGTAAATCTAATTGTAGTTTGTGGAACGGGTCGAAAGAGCCTGAAGCAAGGACGGGAAAATGGAATTCAATGGGAGTATCGGAAGCATCTTGACTACAGTATTGCTGATATCTGCTAGAATACTGAGAAGAGTCTTGGACACTTGAGGAGACTACCTACCTCTCAAAATCCAATGAAAGCTTTTCAGCTAATGCTGGTGGATGAAATTCAGAATAATAATTATAAAAATAATAATCATAATAATAGTAATAATGTAGGTACAAACTTTATTAAACGTAAGAAAAAGATCAATCACTAAAGGTAAATAGACAACATCAAACTGTTTGCTAAAATTGAGAAAGAATTGTTAACCCGAATACAGGCAGTGAGAATATACAGTCAAAATATTGGGGTGGAATTTACCATAAAAATTTACCATGCTAATAATGGAAAGAGAAAACGACATTGGACGGAAGAAATAGAACTACCAAAATCAAGACTAAATGATGACACTTGGAGGGAAGAAAACGTACAAATACTTGAGAATATTCGAAACAGACACCATTAAACATGAGGCGGAAAAAAAAAAAATTCCTCAAGAGAATGAGAAAACTAAACCAAACTACAAAGTATAAGTCTCATCAAAGGGATGAATAACTGGGTTGTCCCCCTTTTAAGGCACATGGGAACATTCTTAAAGTGAACCAGAGAAGAACTTTAACAAATGGACCAAAGAACAAGAAAACTACATTATACTTTATATCCAAGACTTGACGTAAACAGACTGTATGTGCCATGTAAAGAAGGAGAAAGAGGACTTCCTGGCATTCAAGATAGCATTGATGCATCGATACAACAACTACATGACAACATAAAAAAGCGCGGATGAAGACTGATTACATCCACCAGAAACAATTCAGACAACGCAATCATCAACAGTACAAAAATAACCAGAAAACAAACATAGCAAGAGAAATAATTGTATTGACATTTTAAGCGACTAACAAGGGAAATCCCACCCGAGAAAACTTGGACATGACTTGCGAAAGAAACTGAATCGCTTCGGAGAGCGACACAAAACAATGCCATGAGAACTATATCAAAGCTAGAATAGACAAGACGCGACAAAATTGCAAATTTAGAATATGTGGTGATAGAGACGAAAAGATCAATCGCTTAATAAGCGAATGTATTAAATTTGTGCAGAGAGATTATGAGACTAGACACGACTGGTGATGCACGGGGAATCATGCAAGAAGTTTAAATTTGACGATACGAACAAATGGTATGTGCACAACCCAGGATCCGTCCAAGAAAATGAGACGCAATTAAGAAAGCTTTGGTACATGAGAATGACGGTGATTCCAAGAGAAACTGGCATGCTAAGAACCGTCCCAAAGGCTAGGAAAGGGGGTCTGGAAGAATTTGAAATCGGAGGATGAATAGAGACAATCAAGAATACAAAGAAGTTAAGATCTAGATAATACTAGACATCTGACGAGACTTGCTACAACTCAGATTGCAGTGACATACCACCACATATTACTGGTGTGAAGAACTCACAATGAGTGAAATAACAATAATAAATCATAAAAAAATCCTTCAGCAACTTAGACTTTTCGCTCACTGAAATTTAAAACCCATTACAATAACAATCAGCACAGATGCATAAGCAAGAGGAAGAGCATGTTACCAACCAACTGCGTAAAACAGGTTGATCTTTTACGAATTGTAAAAAATTATATATATATATATATATATATATATATATATATGTGTGTGTGTGTGTGTGTGTGTGTGTGTGTGTGTGTGTATATCCTAAATGTCTAGCCACAGTGACGAGTTGTGATAACACGAAACAGTCTGTCTGTGGATGACATTATATATATATATATATATATATATATATATATATATATATATATAAAGGTTTTCAATGATCAGTGAATATGTGAAAATGTTAGTGAGAATTTCATTTATCTTAATGAGCTCGTTTGTAATTTAACAAATAAGTTTACGTTGCTGAATTTTTATCTTAGAAATATAAAATACAGATTCATGTCAATAAAAGCAGTATCCGTGTTTGATCTATCGATTATAAATAAGCTTGAATATGTCTGTTAAAACATTCCCGGGTAAATATTAATACATTTCATAAAGCAGTATTCAGTTAGAAAAATGGGGTACTGTCCTCGTGGTGTAATGGTTAAAGCAATAGGACTGCGGAATCGTAGTAAGCGGGTTCGAACTCCAGTCACGCTATAACGTTCACTTTGGGACAAACACCTTAGGGAAAGGTGCGAACCCCCTTTCCTCCCAAGTATGGGTTAAATAATATCACTACTTTTCATCTAGAAGGATGGCTTTGGAATTAAATAACCTACAAAGATCGATATGCCATTAAACAAAGAAACCAATCAATTAGAAAGATTTCAAATAGTGAGTGATTAGCAGTTGAATGAATATATTTAAAACATCCAAATATACAATATTTCACCGTAATATATCTGTAGCTATTTGTATGTATAATATGAAGTATCAAGTTGTTAAATTCTGCGTGGATACAATGCACATACATGTCAAATTATCATGTATGTATTTATCTACATACAACCACGAGTAGGACGCAACAAAATGCCAGTTGTCTTACGAGGTAAAACTGGTTTAAAGTTTGTTTTCCTTTCCCCAGACCAGTTGCCACACCGAGGGTAAAGTGTTCAGTCAGCCTTAATTTTTATTTAAATTAATTTTCTCTCTAATTTGCATTCGCAAGTAGATTCTGTCGGTCCTCATTTTGAACATTATAATTTCTCAAGAGAATCACAATTTATTGCTAGTAGTGTAGCTTTTGTCTTTCATTGTTCATTTATTCATAATTCGTTTGTTTTATCTATTTGTTTATTTAACGGCGCATCAACGACTAATGTGTTATTTATGTATTCAATTCTATCTATTTATCGAAACCCTGCGCGACGAGCTGGATGCAACACACAATCAGTTTTTAAAATGAGTCCAACTGGTTTGAATTTAGAGTTTTCTTTATCTTAGACTGGTTGTCATATCAAAGTTCAAGATTCTAGTCTACCCAAGCACGTTACAGACTCTACTATTTACTCATAGCTGGAGGGAAAATAGTTGGATTCATTTTTTTCTCTCATGTCATCATGAAATACTAAAAAACGTTGTTTAGTTTTTCAACTTGGGACGCCGAGTACATATCCTTCAACAAAAATCGTTACATGATGAGGAGTAAATATTCAAATAATTCTGCGTCCTTCATATAACTTGGTCTACAGTGGCAGACAAAGATGCAGCGTAAAGCAAGAAATAGTCCAGATGTTAAATCGTAGCTTCCATATATCATGATTTACAATGAATATGGTCATTATTCGATGCCTCGAGCCAACATAACAATGTGAATATGGCGACGGGGTTAAATATAATGAATAGTATTCAATGTGTCCTTTGTTGATCACAGAAATCAAACTATGCTTTAAAATGTTCTTGATCTGCTATGCTTTTCTATTGCCAGTGTACTACTAAGTTTAGACACGTATTGCTTACACATTCCCGAATACCAATTTTCTAAATAGAAAATATAATTGAACATTCTATGAGTTAATCAAATACAATGCGTCTGCACATTGTACAAATGGTAAAGGCCTTTTAACGTTATGTTTAAGTAATTGTTTTCCGAGTTGAAGGAATTTTTTTTTTTTTTTTTTTTTTGCACAGACATTCTTTCTTTATCAGCCTCAAAAAATCTATTCAAATTAATTATATCTTGTTAAAATAGCCCATTTAATATAATATTACAATCCAAGCTTGCATTCCATGTTTTATTCATTTCAGATCTATATAATACCTGAAATACGTGTATACAATTCATTAAGAATAGTTCTAAAATCTATTAATTAAGAAACTATGTATATTATGTTGCAATCTTTAAACGTTAGCTATTGTAAAGAAGTATAGAAATAATCTATACACACTAAAACGGTAGCCAGAACGTATGTGTCCCTTTGATATTATCGAATATATGCGCGAATAATCTGTACAAACACGCACAGGCGCGTGTGTCAGTTTGATATTATCCATTATTATTATGTTTTGTAATGTTTTATACAAACCGAAAAGGTGTTGATAATGTATGCGACTGTTTGAGTGTATCCATGCCCAATTGGCTGGGGCTGTAGAATACACCGATTGCACCTCTGCAGAAGAATAAGATCCTCCCCAAGAGTGGTTGCATCTAATTGGGTGCTATCAATGTGTCAAATAGAACTAAAATGTGTTTTCAAGAGTTGTCTGTTTTTGCATTTAAACTGCAGATTCATCCTAATCTGAATTGCTCTAAATATAACCGTTTTGACATTTTAAACTGTGAACTTATGCTAAACCGAATTGTTTGAAATAAAAATGGTTTTATTTTTTAAAATGGATTTGATATTAAACAACCTACAAAAGTTGATGTGCCAAACAAACTCAAACAAAACTAAACAATTGAGTGCATCCAATGTATGTGGGCATATTGTATGGAAAGTAAAATATAAGGAATAATAAAAGTTGTAAGTAACCAAGTGGGTGAAGGGGTGTCTTCGTGGTGTAATGGTTAAAGCGCTGGATCGGAGAATCATAGTTAGCGAGTTTTAAATTCAATCGCGCTACCACATTCACAAATATCCTTGGGAAATGTATGAACCACACTTATCCTACAAGCTCTGGGTTAAAAAGTACCATTACTATTCTTCTAGAAGGATGGATACGGAATTAGATAACCCAAGAAGGTAGATATACCATTAAAACAATAAGCAAACAATTTGTGTAAATATTTAATTGCAACTAAAAAGCACAAGTGTATTGGTAAGTTTTATATTAACTAAAGTGCTCGTGAATAATATAAACAAACTTGATATCTTGTAATAGGGTATGTGTTGATTTGGAATTAAATAGGTTTGTTATTAGATTGAATTTGGTTTTTTACCTTAGCAAAACAATATTTATGTTAATGCTTTGCATGATTCAGATCTTCAATTTAATTAAGCTGATTGTAAGCCCCACCCATAAAAAAATAAAATCTAAATAAAACTTTATAAACCTGTAATGCATTATACTGAAAGACTATTGTTGGTGTACATAAAGTTTATTCAATACAAAGTTTAAGCATAGTATTAATGTTTCATAAAAAAGTATTTCAGATACAGAGGTAAGTGACAATATAGACTGTGTTTTTTTTTTAAATGTATATTCAAATCATTATTTTCATCGATTGCATGGCATATCATCCACTTTATTGTTGATTGTCGAATAAAGTGAATCTTTAAGTCTTGGGGCTGATAAATGACTTTTAACGTCGAGCATTTTGTTTTACTCAATACTAATTGTGTGGTGTCAAATAAGATGGCTGTCTCTTTTCCCGCCGCTCTAAACCAAAATCAGAGAGATGGATTAACAGCTCGTCTAAGTCGAAGTTTTAAGCAGTCGGTTTTTATTTCTGGCATCCATATTTCAACTAGAGATCAACCTTATATATCTATGTTTGAGTCATATATTACTTTTTTTTTTTGAACTTCAGAAAACTATTCATATATCCAGAACAGTTAAAAATGATGTTGATTCTAGCTTTAGAAGTACATTATAATAATATCTTTTAAAGTTTAGCAATAATTCTGGTGTTTTTTATGGATTTAATATATACAATAATGTATGAAGGTAAAATAGATCTGACAAAATTCCACTCGTATTTTAAAGATTCATGCATGATCTGTTTCGTAATGTTCTTTGTTTTCTATTTCAGTTTGACGTATTTGCTCTGAACAAACTGACCCAAGTAAAAAGATGGTAATAAAAACAAAGCAATATATTTGCAAGAAAGTAGAGCAATCGAAAAGTTAAATGCTATTTCTTGTGCCAGTACATGCTAATATCATATTCATTGTGCGGGCATCGTTCCACTTAAATATATATGAATATCAATGATATTACTTTGTGCTTGAAAAAAGTAAACTGAATCAACATTTAAAACTGCCGATCTGGTATGTTTAACTTTTAGGAAAACTAAAAAAAAAAAACACTTGCAAACTTAGTATAAGTATTTATTGATTGATTTTGACCGTCAGATAATCCGTCTAGGGTGATTTTATTCCAAGAGATTAAGGAATTATGTTCATTTAATATATTTCCCAACCTCTTTCCATGATCAGGATGTGAAACAAGGTCAATAGAATTTAACTTTTTTTCAGAGTTTTCCTGGACAGGTTTCCGTTCCAAGGGTAAAGTGCACAGTCAGCCCTACTATTAAACCCATTGCTGGCAGGAAGATTATTGGATTCAACTTTTTCTAAGAACATTCAAGCTATGGAAAGGCAGAAAGACTCATCCAGGATTCGAGCTCAGGTCAACGTCTCCATTTCTAACGATGATATCCATTACACAACAACCAACTTTTGCGTTCATTGCACGTTCATATTTACATTATTATGTAGTAGTTTCCTCAGAGTTTTTATATTTTTTTTTGTTTAAGGTTTTACTGAATTCGAATAATATTGAAACACGTCTATTTAACCCACAGATTATAGCCCAGTCGGCTGGGGCAATAGAATATACTGACATCATCTCTGTAGAAGGGGTAAGACTCCCTCAACAAGAGCCCTCGGTTTGACGCTCAACCCTCTGATTGCGAGGCTCCAGTGATGCTGGAGCTTTGGGGAATGCTGATTACTCTACATTGCCATTGCTGCCAGATCTACTCGGGCCAGGAATGGTAGCACCTGATTAGGTCCTATCTGTGGGTCAAATAGAAATCTGACATTTAGTGCAAAGAAATGACTTACGCTAAATTATATTCCTTGAAATAGAACTGCTTGATCATTTAAATTTGTGTAAACAAATGACTGATATTTGAAATTTTAGTGATACTGAGCAATAATTGGAACCATTTAACTTTGTTGACAAGCTAAATTAAATTGCTAGAAATAGAACTGTTTGAACTTTTAACTGTACGTATCTGAAAAAGTGTTTACAAATCAGATATTTAATGTATATATAAAAACAGGATTTGTCAATAAAAAAACAACAATTGAAGATATGCCATAAAACCGAACTAAAACAGAAAGTACTCTCACTCTGGTGAAAATGAAATGGATATTAATATCAATCAAGCGATATTCCATCCTCTTTAGTACTGGAGCCTCACCATTATTGTCGTACCAAGTTTTGTGAAAGGCTTAATCCAAGGCAGAGAAAATAGTCATTAAATCCTAAGCTCACCAGCAGGGTGGGATTATTTATTTAGTTAAAAAAATGATCAAAAAGTCTACGTTTCAATCCCTGTGAGAAAGAGCACATTAGAAGGCCCTGAAAAGAAAAGGAAAATGAAAAACTAGTGATACATTTGAAGATACAGTATAATCCACACGGGTACTCGAAAAACTTTTTATTTATTTATTTATTTATTTATTGTAAATGGGAAAATGTCAGTTCGTTAAAATGACGGATTATAAGAGAAAAGAAAAAACTCTGTGCAAGGAAGTGGACAGATAACTTTGCTGCATGATAAGCCTCGTGATAAAATTACAAATGCGATGTAGCAATCAATCAGGAAAAGGAAAAGCCAAGTTTTTTTTTAATGTGTGCCGTATTCACCACACCTGTTACCTTAAGATTATCATTTCTTTCTCCGGAACAGCAAAATTCCCACGAATTCCACGTCATTAAAATTATCCTCGCATTCATCAAACGAATAATAGAATTGTGATTCTTTGCCGTATTTATCTTAAAGGTAACGTAATGCTACGAAAATCAATGGTAAAAAAATCTGATTGGTCTTTTATATATATATATATATATATATGTGTGTGTGTGTGTGTGTTATAGAAGTTAGGGGTAAAAACATTTTTATCTAAATGAAATTTATATCTGTGGGTCACTATAAAGTCTATAGGCTGACCAATAAACTACATGGAAAGCGACCTTTTTTTTTCATCATAATCCCTCTTAGCGTTCACACTTTGGTTTTGCATTACTTGGACCCCATTGACCAAAAATTTCACCAAAAGGTACATCATCATATGTCTTATCAGCATGTGACCTTTTTAGCACTATATATATATATATATATATATATATATATATATATGTCTGTGTGTGTGTGTGTGTGTGTGTGTGTGTGTGTGTGTGTGTGTGTGGTCCGTGTGTTCAAGTTAAGTTGTAAATATCCATATAAATAGATAATTTTTTTGGCGTCGTTTTATAGAATACGTAATATTCTGACACAGCTCCTTTCCAAAATATGTAAGTCAATTAATGCTTACATTCAGTTTATTAGAACTGCAACAACACCAACTATTTTGGATCCAATTAGAGGCTAGCTCAGTTAAACGTTTGAACTAAATAATTTTCAATTAAAATACATTAAAAGAAATGCACTTTTTAGAGTAAAGACGGTGACTTAGTTAAGCAGACCATCATGTATTTTTGAGGGTTTCCTAATTTCGCATTTGAGTTACCTCACAGAATATTAAAAAAACCCATTTCAAATGACATGATTTGGAATTATATATATATATATATATATATATATATATATATATATATATAGGCAGCATTTCTTCGTTAATACACATTTCATTGAACAATATAGACATTATTTGTCTACACATTTTCGTATATATCCTTTCAAGTTGCCGCCCTGATTGATGAATAAATCTTCTTATGTTATTCTTTTAAAGATTTAATCGGTGACCACTGCTAATTGATTGAAATAAATGGCATATTGATCATCATAAAACAATAACATTCCAGCTGAATACAGATGTTTAAATCGGATTTTAGGTTTCCACTTCACTTCCTTTAGCTGATAACATTTTTTGGGTTATCTAAAGCCAAAGCTATACTTGTAGAACAAGTAGAACTATAGAAGTTGTAGCGGTACTTTTTAATCCATAGCTTAGAGATATAAGTGCCTCATATCACCCCGAAGATTATTAATCCGAAAGTGAAAGGAATAGCACAAATAGGGTTCGAACTCACTTACTTCGAGGTCGCAATTCATTATTTTAGCAATTACGTTACGTGTTGTATAGCCGTAATACAAATATAAGCAGAACATAATCAAACGTAATGACGAACTTCAATGAACGAAAGAACACACTTTTTATAAAAATATAATCTCTCACACTTTATTCTCGAAAGGGTGATGGTTGTTGTGTGTAAGAGATGAGTTGGAGACGTGGACAGACTGCTATATTGACCTCAAGTTCTTCTTTCTCATCACTGAGTGCCCAAAGCCCTCTGTCTGCCGCTGGCTCTCACGTGGGAATCTTGTCCTCAACTAACTCGAGCTGTCGCGGGTACCTGATTATATTGTGTCTCACGACCTCTAACTTCCGCTGTTTTTCCGCTTATTCACACAGGTGCATCTCTTGATTGAAGGCTCGGTCGAGGGTCAATATGTTACATACGGATTTTACTCACCTGTGTTACTTTGTAACTTTCCCTAAAAATAGAAAGTTTTCTTCGGAGGAATTCACTGGATATGCCGATTTCTCTTTCAGGGATACATGTCTGCATTTATAAATGTATTATATAATAATAGATAAATATGTACTAAATTTATGTATATTTAATGACATGTATGCTTATCTGCAATAACCGGTTTCATGATGTCTTCATACTACAATCATCAGGCACATGAAACCAGTGGTTGCAGATAAGCACCCATGCTATCGAACATTTATAAAAAAAAACAACTAATATATATATATATATATATATATATATATATATATATAGCTCTATCACAGATATTGAGCTCTCTCCAAATTATACCGCATTTGGTTTGTCGCACACCGATCAAGTGAGATAGTGACAACGATGCACTTTAGTAATATATATATATATATATATATATATATATATATATATATATATATATATGCGTGTGTGTGTCTCTCTCTGTCTCTCTCTGTCTCTGTCTCTCTCTCGGTCTATGTGACTGGGCATTTTTTGTCATCAAATACAAAATTTGATTTGTTTAATTCAATAATTTTCACTTATTGTACTTTTTTTAAAGATAAATTTGAGGAAGCTCGTTTTGAAATAATGATATGAACCCAAATGAAGATTATTTAGCGAATGATACAATTAAACTAAAAGAAAAGGACATTGATCACAAACGTATGGAGGATTTTGAAGTAGCAAAGAAACAGCAGGCTACACTACCTCTTGATTCATTACAGATACAAAGTGAATCAGAGATTATCCGGATAGAACAACCCGATAATATAAGTTCGATGAAATTTAATGTAAACATATTTTAAGAACAACTGCCACATTTTCCTTAATGTCCTGATGTCTTCACCTCAGATTTCAACTTGTTTGACCCCTTTCAAATAATTTCATTGTGGAACAAATTTTTCAAGCGTTCATGAAGCGAAGAGCAACGTGAACAAACAATTGAAATTTCAGTTAAAAGTGTTTTACGCTGAAGGAATAGAGAAGCTTGTTTTTTTAATGGAAAACGTGTTTTAAAGAATCGAGACTTCGAAAAGTAAAGCAACACTTTTTGAAAAAAAAATCACCTTATGTATTGAATGATCCTCGTATTATGAATCAATTTAAAAAAACACTTTTTATGCAAAATGTAACATTATTATTGCATGAATAAGAAATAGGAAAAAGTTCATATCTTGGAAAATGCTGTTGTATCTGAACTTGCGTTTATGTTCTTGATTTTATGAGATCTTGTCAACACAATTGTTTGATGTGATAGAGCGAGAAAAAATTCAGTAAAATTAGATATATAGATGAGTAAGAATTCGGAGGTATATGTAATGAAACAATATTAGAATATAAAGTTTCACAATTTTCACAATCACATAATTAACAATCTATCAAAGTCATTATTTTAAACAAATATATAGTACAATCCAATATCAAGGCCTAGATGTTTTATTATATGGGATAACCCACTTTCATTACTCATGACTGAGCCGCGATTTGAATCCCATGTTACATCAAATACCATATATTAGGAAAAAATGTATGTTCTTTCTTTTTATTTGGATTGATCGGCTGACGATCGTCTAAACGTATAACTAGGAGAAAAGAAAACATTTCTTAACCATCTGATATATGTATACATACATACATATATATATTGAGATAGATAGATAGATAGATAAGTGTTTGTGTGTGTGTTTTAACCAACACTCCAAACAGGATTTGACATAAGGTCATTTTAATCGGAGTTTAACAGGTTTTAATTTAGTTTCCTACAGCAAGGCAAATTATATATATATATATATATATATATATATATATATATATATATATTACTTGACAGTGTCTGTAACCCTGAATTTTTCGAGACCTCTCAACCTGTAAGAGGAATGCGTAAAGTATGAAAACCAGGGTAAATGACACTACCATGTAGTATATATATATATATATATATATATAAGTAAAGTTGGCGACCATAGTCGAGGGTAACCCGAAGGCTCCCTTTTCGATAGCTACTACACCAAGGTGTAGGGGATGGCGCTACTCCTTCCCTGGATTGCTCTACTTTACCCTTGATCCGTACCTTATAATGCTGAGTGTTAAGCAAGGAGGCATCAAGTATCATTTTTTGAGTCTTTGGTATGACTCGACGGTGGAAGATAGGCAATCTAGGATAGCATGGCAAACAATAAACGAAGTGAGCAGAAGAAAGAACACACCCAAAGCAAAACTTAAAGCAGCAAACCAACTAGAAAGAATAAAACTGTGGAAACAGCACTTCGAAAACTTACTTGGAAACCCACCAAAAATAACGCATGAACCAATCACCAGAATAATTAGCAAACAATTAGACATTAAACTAGGACCGTTCACACAAGAAGAACTCGACTCGGTTCTCAGAAAAATTAAAAATAGGAAAGCTGCAGGGCTGGACGAAATTCCCCCGGAAGTATGGAAGACCAGACAATTCGACGACATACTGCTCCGACACTGCAACGCAGTATACAATCAAAATCCGATAGATAGATGGATGAAGGGATGCATATTCCCCTTCCCTAAAAAGGGGGACCTCGGATTAGCCAAAAACTACCGAGGCATAACACTTACATCCATAGTAGCCAAAATTTACAATGCCCTACTACGAAACCGAATAGAACCCAAAATCGACATCATACTTAGAAAAAACCAAAATGGCTTCCGAAGAAATAGATCCACGACCTCACAAATATTAACCATCCGCAGAATCCTTGAAGGTGTACGGGCAAAGAACCTACAAGCGACATTAATATTTGTCGACTTTACCAAGGCTTTCGACTCCATTCACAGTGGAAAGATGGAACAAATGCTACTAGCGTACGGCATACCAAAAGAAACCGTAGCGGCAATAACGATTCTCTATAGAAACACTAAAGTAAAAGTACGATCACCGGATGGAGACACAGAATACTTTGACATTGTAGCAGGAGTACTACAAGGGGACACGCTGGCCCCGTACCTCTTTATCATTTGTCTAGACTACGTACTTAGAACATTGATTGACAAAATCAAAGAGAATGGCTTCGAACTGACGAAGAAAAGAAGCAGAAGATACCCCGCAACAACAATTACCGAGGCCGACTACGCCGATGACATAGCGATACTGGCAAATACACCTGACCAAGCCGAAACTCTTCTGCATAGTTTGGAACGAGCAGCAGCAAGCATAGGCCTCTATGTTAATGCACACAAAACGGAATATATGTGCTATAACCAAACGGGGGACATCTCCACTCTAGAAGGAACCCCACTTAAACTAGTAGACAAATTCACGTACCTAGGAACAGCGTCGAATCAACCGAAAAGGACATCGAAACGAGGCTAACGAAAGCATGGACAGCTATCAATAGGCTATCGATTATATGGAAATCAGACCTAACCGATAAAATGAAACGCAGCTTCTTCCAGGCAGCGGTCACATCGATACTGCTATATGGATGCACTACATGGACACTAACAAAACGGCTGGAGAAGAAACTGGATGGCAATTACACAAGAATGCTGCGTGCAATCCTAAACAAGTCCTGGCAGCAGCACCCCACAAGACACCAACTGTACGGCCACCTGCCCCCTATCACGAAAACTATTCAAGTTAGACGAACCAGACATGCAGGACACTGCTGGAGAAGCAGAGATGAACTCATAAGAGATGCACAAGCAGGACGACCAGCTCGAACGTACATTCAGCAGCTATGTGAGGATACAGGCTGTTGTCCTGAAGACCTACCTAGGGCGATGAACGATAGGAAGGAGTGGCGAGAGAGGGTCAGGGATATCCGTGCTACCAGCGCGATATGATGATGATGATGATGATGATATATATATAAATTATATACAAAAACTGCTGCCAAAGAAGCAGTTTTGCTTCCAGTAAAGTCTTCATCAGATAATGACCCTGGGTTCAGGTATGGTTTCGGGACCGAAGAATCATTACCACTAACTCTCTCTCTCTCTCTATATATATATATATATATATATATATATATACCCATGTGTAAGTGTGAGGGGTTGTGTGTGTGTTTAACAGGTCTATCATTGATATTGAATAATGTTAGATAATACCACAAAATTTGGTTCACCATTAAATCACCAGTGGAACCAGTGAGAACCTAAAACTATATATATCATCATCATCATCATGTCGTGCCGACAGCACGGTTATCCCTAATCCGCTCTCGCCACTCCTCCCTATCGTTCATCGCTTCTGGTATGTCCTCAGGGCTATAGCCCGTATCCTCACAGAGCTGCTGTCTGTAGTTTCGAGCCTGTCGTCCAGCCTTTGCTCGGCCCTATGAGGGAGTCCATAGGAGAACTTATGAGCTCCTACCTACTTCTCCAGCAGTGTGTTGCATGTCTGGTTCGTATAACTTTGATAGATTTCGTGATGGGAGGTAGGTGATCATACAGTTTGTGCTTTATGGGGTGTTGCTTCTAGGACTTGTTCAAAATTGCGCGTAGCATTGTATATATATATATATATATATATATATATATTTATATATATATATATATATATATATATATATATATATATATATATATATTTATATATACATACACTCGTGTGTAGTTGAGTGTGTGACAGAAATAGAGAGAGAAAGAGAGTGGGGGGACATACCGAAAAATGGAGGGTAAGGAAATAACAATTTTTAATTTAATTAAAATGAGAGATAATAAATTTTATGATAAAAATATGCAAGTTCAAACAAGAAATGATTGACGAATTAATTGCTAAATAATGTATTCAAAGAAACGCTATTACGTTAAAAATTGTCAGAAGGAATTATTTCTGCATAATTATGTTTAGCTAGAATGTTACAAAAATTGAATCATTATAAAAGCATATAAACATAATTTTGACATATTTGATTCAATGCTGACAAATAAATTTAAACTGTTTTCTGGGGTATAGCGTTCGTATCTTTTCCTTTTGAGTCGTGGTTTCTCTTTGCTGTTAGTGCATTATCTACGAGCATTATTTATGCACTGGTAAACCGGTTGTAAACTGATGATTGGTAGAATTAAATTACGAAGACTATACTGGGGTAACACTTCACAGTTATAACATATACATCTATAGGACAGTTTATTGATATTTTTTTTTTCTTTTTATGATAATGGTTGGTTTCCTTACGGAAGACATAGTATTTTATAATAATCTATTAACTTCTAAGTTTGCGATGTCAGGAACACTCGACGATCCAAAATATTAGAATTTTAAGAGAACAATCGCTGTAGGAATACAACAAAATAATCATAATCTTCCTTAAGAATATACAAAAATATATGCTAAATTAAAAATAAAACATTCTATGGATCTTAAAGAAAGAAGAAGCTACATTTACAAAAAATATAGTAAAAAGGAAATAACAAAAACAAAATGAATTTTCAATGTACTTCAAAATCTTACCACTCGTAGTGGAAAGGTCTCAGGGAATAATTTTGTATAGTTTAATAAGAAAAATAAACAAAATATTAAAAATACTGACATACATTGGAAAAAAACAAGTATTATTAAAGTAACGTTATCCTGTCAAGGAATCGTGGTCACGAGAACACCTGTAGACCACACACACACACACACACACACACACACACACACACACACACACACACACATATATATATATATATATATATATATGCACACACACACACACACACAAGCACACACACACGCAAATATATACACATGTACGTATATATATATATATATATATATATGCATACATACACACATATATGTATATATATATGTATACATATGCACACTCACACACACACACACACACACACATACATACAAGCACGCATATATATATATATATATATATATATATATATGTATATGTATATATATATACTATGAGGTGAAAAAATATTCGTACAAAAGAAATTTTTTTCTTATCTTTCAAACATAGACTGAACAAAATTGTTATATACTTTTACTGTATCAGAATATATTCTACCAATATTTGTATATAAACTTAGGTTACAATTAATTTTACAGAAATTAATTTCATTTATTCCTTTTCATGAATGAAAAAAAATAATTGTAGAGAACAACATTCTTGCAATATCTTTATAGAATCTTCGAATAATGGCATTAGTACCAATAGTTAGTCTTATAGAATGTTCCAGTAATGCTATAAGTAACTAGAGTCAGTCTTAAAATCCTAACCGGAACTTTCGGTTATTGCTTGTTGTACGAGAAGGTTCTAAACATGGCAAAAAGGTAAAGAATTGAGTAATTCACAAAATGTACTGATTGTTAAGCTTTGGAAAGATGGAGAAAGTTATAGAAATATCTCAATATTCTGGAATATTCCTTTTACTACGATAACTTCATTCATTTCATAACACAGTTTAAAACAATACAAAATAAGAAAGATCAGGTGCTCTAAGGAGATTTACCCTTGATTATCAATTAAATTAGGACGTCTAATTAACCAAAATCCAAAGGTGACGCGTCAGAGCTGCTGGAAGATAAGCGTTTATCAGGATGTTGTATAACCAAACGAACAATTACTAATGAAAAGCCGAGGAATGGTCTAAATTCACGGAGACCAAAGAAAATTCTTATCCTACTAAAACGTCATAGGGATGCAAGGTTGAAATTCGTAAGAAAGCATAAGGAAAATGAAAATTTGTTTTGTGAAATAGTCTTACGAACAGAAGAAACTAAAATTGAGTTGTTAGGTCAAAATGATCGAATCATGTGTGGAGGAAAAATGCTGAAGCCTACTCACCAAAGAAAACGGAACCAACTGTCAAATTTGGCGGTGGCACTATAATGATTTGGGGATGTTTTTCAGCGGAAGGTTTGGGCAAAATATCAGTAATAAAAGGCCCAAACGTATTAACAGATCTTGCAAGAAAATTTGATGTCATCTGTTGAGAGTCTTGAACTACCTTCTGATTACATTTTCTGGCAGGATAATGATCCCAAGCATACAGTTAAAACTACGAAGATGTGGTTGTCTGAAAATAATCCTACTCTTTTGAAATAGCCAAGTAAGTCCCCGGATTTGAATACAATTGGGGACTTGAGGTGATTTTTGAAAATTCAAATCCGAAAATAAATACCATAAAAAATCTGGAAACAATATGCCAGGAAAAGTTGTACAAAATACCTACTAATTATTAGAAGAAATTAACTGAGAATTTTAGGAAGAGATTAGTGGCTACTGAAGTTAATAAAGGGTATTTTACAAAGTATTAAAATGAAGATAATATGTTATTTTTTGTACCATAAGATTACTGTTTCACACATGAAAATGAATAAATGTCATTGATCTCTATAAAATTAATTGTCTAATTTTCACACCAGTTTACATGCAAACATGTATACATATATATAAATATATATACATATGCATACACTCACGTACATACACACATGTACACACAGATACAGACACACACACACTCACATATATATATATATATATATATATATATATATATATATGTGTGTGTGTGTGTGTGTGTGTGTGTGTGTGTATGTGTATGTTCGTATGTACGTACATATATATATATATATATATATATATATATATATATATATATACGAGAAAGATTTGGAGTCAGAAGATAAAAAAAATCTTTCTCGATTAACAAACGTTACATAGATTCTATACAATACTCCTAATAAGTCAAATGACGCAATTTAAAACAACAAACGCTGATTCGCCAATTAAACGGCCAACTTTTTCTTCTTATACAAATTCCCCCCTAGGTTTTTGTATTTTACAGTTTAAACCATCCATCGTTGACTTAAAATCGTTATTATCACCCCTCTTGCTCCTGATGATGGTTCAGTAGAATCGAAACGCTATTGTGTCAACCGCTCAATAAATCTCTCCGTCTACTTGGATCGTTGTTATCAATTTATATATATATATATATATATATATATATATATATATATATATAAGTGTTGGGTTTTATGGCATATCAACCATTTTAGGTTATTTAATGCCAAATCCATTTTTATGTCAATAATCTGTTCTATTTAAAACAATTCAGTTTAGCATAAGTACACAGTTTAATTGTCAAAAACATTTCCATTTCAAACTATTCAAGCAGTTATGTGTAACAATTCAGTTAAGTGTAAATCCAGTTTTAATGTCAAAAACAGTTCCATTTCAAATAATTCAGTTAAGCATAAGCACGCAGTTTAAATGTAAGTACGGTTTAATTGTCAAAATCATTTCTATTTCAAGCTATACAGTTTACTCAAACAATTTATTTTAGCATAAGTATCCTGTTAGTTATATTTAACCCATAGATAGGGCCCTATCAGGTGCTACCACTCCGGGCCAGAGTGGACTTGGGAGCGATGGCAATGAAGGGGTACTCCGCATTCCCCCAAGTTCCAGCATTGCTGTAACCTCACCATCAGATTGTTTAGTATCATAATCCAGGACACTCGTTAGGGTGGATCTAACCTCTCTGCAGAGAAGCAGTCGGTGTATTCTACAGCCCCAGCTGACTGGGCAAATATATATATTAAAAGAAAATAAAAAGTTAAATCTTGGAGGATAATTGACATGCGATAAAATCATGTCGTTTGGTAAAAACATTCGAGAGGATCGCTTAATCATGGTAAAAATTTTGAAAAAACTGTTACGTACTGAAATAAAATAATATATGTACGATAAAATAATTTTAAATTCAGTATTTTTGTTATTTTTCTTAGTATAGATTTTTTCTCTCTTTAATGTATTTTTTCATATATACTTGTTCTATTAATAATATTTTCTTTTGACTCCACTCTTTCTATCACTGTAAGCGCTAAACAGCACAACCTTGCGAAATATCTTTGTTGAACAATGCATTAAAAAATACAAAAGAAAAGAAAATCTCATATAAGGGAAACAATTAAATGTCCTCTTAAAATGACAAGAGAATGAGTTTTATGGGTCCATTGTAAACTTTGAAATTTTGAAGAAAAGGGGAATTCGTAAATATATATATATATATATATATATATATATATATATATATATATATATATATATATATATATATATATGTATATATCAAGAGTTGAAATCCGGTAAAACTAACAATCAAACCAAATGACGTTAGTAAATTTAACAAGCACACACGTAATACATATATATATATATATATATATATATATATATATATATATATATATATATATATATATATATAATGTTTAATCTTATAATTTCTATTTGTTCTCAAGAACCTCAGCAATACTCTCTGCTTTTTCTGGGGGTCATGTATTTATTGAAATATATAATATCCGACGTTATAACCTTTTAATCGGCTGAAGGCTTTTTTCAACTAGAATTTTAAATCGATTTTTTAGCTAAATATCACTATATCCTTCTGATCGAATGCTTAAAAAAACGCAGGCAAATATTTTCATTTCATTGCCACGAAGGGTTTCTTTGTGTGTGTGTGTGTGTGTGTGTGTGTGTGTGTGTGTGTGTGTGTGTGTGTGTGTGTGTGTGTGTGTGTGTGTTTCATTTATATTTCTTTGCACCCAAGTGATGAATTGAACATTCATAAAATGTTACGATTCTTTAAGCAAAAATATCACAACTATAAGTAGAACAAAGGGAAATATAAAGATTTTAAAATAGTAGATGGTCATCTCTATATAGCTTCTTATTTCATCAGGGAAATTTTGTAACTTTGTTTTTTCCTAATAGCCTGGACATCTACAATGAATGGATAGATATAAATGAAAAAAATCAAAGGTAAAGATCGATGTTATAAAAGAATTAGATAAATGGGAGAATATATGTGATAATTAGTAAGTTTGGTTTGGCTTGGTTGGGTCTTATGGAATATCAACCATTGTAGGTTATTTAATGCCAGATCCATATATATATATATATATATATAGTTCTATTTCAAGCCCTTTATCAACTGTTTGTCCAACGTACTTAGAACATCTATCGATAAAATGAAAGACAACGGTTTTATGCTGACAAAGGAAATAAGCAGAAGATACCCCCCACAAACAATTATTGACGTGAAATACACAGATGACATAGCGCTTCTGGCAAATACACCAGCCCTAGCCAAAACTCTGGTACATAGTCTGTAACGAGCAGCCGCAGGTATATGTCTCCATTTCAACGCAGAAAACACGGGATACATTTGTTTTAATCAAAAAGGTGACATTTCCACACTAAATGGTAGTTCTCTGAAAGTAGTGGCCAGGTACCGAACAACCAATATCTCATCAAGCGAGAAAGACATCAACGCGCGACTAGCTAAGGCATGGACAGCTATCGATAGGTTATTGGTCATATGGAAATCAGGCCTGACCGATAAAACGCAGTTTTTTTTCCAAGCAGCGGTCACGTCGATAATACAATCTGGATACATTACATAGACGCTACCTAAAAGTATGGAGAAAAAGCTTGACGGCAATTACAAAAGAATGCTGCGACCAGTATTGAACAAGTCCTGGAGGCAACACCCTCAAAGCAGCAGTTGTACGGCAATCTACCACCCATCACGAAAACTATCCAAGTTAGATGAACCAGACATGCGGAACACTGCTGGAGAAGTAAGGACGAACTCATAAGTGACATACTCCCGTGGACCTCTTTAAATAGACACAGCAAAGGCTGGATAACCAGCTAGAACCTATTTACAACAGCTCTGTGCTGGTAAAGGATGTAGGCTTGAAGACCTGCTGGGAGCGATGGACGATAGGGAGAGCGGTGGGAGATCTGTACTAGCGGCGCGACATCATGATGATGATAAGAAGTCTAGTTTTATTTGAGCCATAGATCGCTCCCTCTTAGCTGCTACAACTCCGGGCCAGAGTGGACTTGGCACTGAAGGGGTACTCCGCATTCCCAGTAGCTCCAGCATTACTGGAACCTCATCATCAGATTACTTAGTGGCATATACAGGACACTCGTTGGTGGGATTACCCCTGTGAAGAAAAGCAGCTGATGTATTCTACAGCCCCAGACGACTGGGCAAAATAAAGTAAAAGTAATGCTGGCGACCGTAGTCAAGGTCGACCAGAAGGCTCCCTTTTCAATAGATACAACACCGAGGTGTAGCGGAGGGCGCTACTCCTTTCCCTGAATTGCTCCACTTTACCCTTGATACGTACCTTTCATTGCTGAGTGTTAAGCAAGGAGGTATCAAGTACCATTTTTAAAGTCTTTGTTATGACGCGACCTGGGAATGAACCTTGGTTTCCCGGACCATTGGGGAACACTCTACCCAGTAGATCAATAAGACGGTTATAACTAGGCAAAATAGGTAAGTTTTATAATAGGTAACATATATTACGCAGAATATGACATGAATCCATAATGTTAGTTAATGTGTATTAGGCAGAAGGTAATACCCAACGTGTAGCATCTGTTTGTTCTGAGATAAAAGATGAATAGTGAGTTACTTTTAAAATGTAGCCGACGAACACCAGACAATGGAAATTTACTAAGGTTTTTGCTTAGATGTGGCACAAGGCCATATGAAAGGGGCACCCAATGAGACTTGAACTCACTCGTGTAGGTTTGCTAGTATGAGCTTGCTAACCATTACACCACCAGAGGCGCCTAACGAACATCGGACAATGTTTTGGTTTCTTTGTTTAATAGCACATGATCCTTTAATATCAAACCTATTCTTGTAGAAGGACAGTAGTGATACTATTTAGCCTATACCCAAGGGAATATTGGCTGGAGGTTAATATCTTACTATAGTTCTTTTTTTTTAATATGAATGGTAACGTAATAGCATAACTGGAGTTTGAACTCACTTACTTTGAGGTCGCAGATCAGCCCATTTACTATTATTCTACGGGGACCCCTCCAGCCTAAAATAAATCACCATGGATAGACAAGCTCTTCTAAGACAAGAGAGTATTCAAATTAGAGTTCTTAAAAGAGATAAGATAAAGAAATATATAAAGCTCTAAGAATATTGCTGAGGGGGCTGTGCTTACTTAAACAATTTTTTATATAGAGTAAATATAGCAAATACAAAAAAATATATGATTGTAAAGTTAATAACGACTGTGCCTTCCGACATTGCAGATGAAACAATGTCGACGAGATTGTATGAAGTTATTTCAAATAATGCAGAATAAAGTTGCCAGTTCTTCAAACCTTTCTCAAAGCGGTCTAGGGTGTGAGGTGAGCGAACCTGTCGCGAACCTTCTGATTCGCCTAAAGTACCTCGCGCGTCGAATTTACTAGTATACACAAAATCACCTCTACACTTCAGAAAACTTTTATTAGAAACAATGTATGCAAATTCTGCTCCATGTGGATATCGGCTGATAATAATTAGATAAAACAGGAATGGAAATACAATAAGATTTCCACCTTAAACTGATAAATCATAACTAGTCGAACTCTGAGGATATTGTCGTTGGCGGAAGGGGCGATTTCTCTTACGTCGAACATTCTTGGCTCGCCTCACAGGCTCGTTTTCTGCTCAACAGACTATAGAATATCAGGAAAAGTTTTCTGTGTTAATTATCACATAACATAACCGGAGTCGTGTCCATGAAATCGGTTACTAGCTGGATACACACTGTAAACAAGCAAGCAAATGCATCGTCACGAGTGTATTCATGTGTTCACTTCCTTTATTAAATCTTCCAAGAGAAACCAGCCAGTTACTGTTTATAAATAGACGTAAATTTGCTCGATGTCTTCGGTGGATGTGTGACTACATAAACTTCTTTCTTTTACTTTGTTTTGGAATAAACAGGCTTGAGCATAGAATATGCAATTAATATTTTGAAGAAGTGTCACATAGTTGAGGATTTGGGAAAGTGCCTGGCATTGAAAAAAATAATGGTTTCTGAAAAAAAAAAAAATCAGAAAAAATATGAAGGAAACGAGCTAACGAAATATATGTAATAGAAAATAGTTTAAGAATTTTTTTTTCTTTTCTAATGATTTGTCGTTATTTTCAAACTATATTTTTCATTTTTTTTTTTTTCATCGCAAAGCTCGGGTTATTTTCAGACATGACTGAAAAACAAGCAAAATAAGATTTAAACTAAAATATGGATTCAAATGAAATTTGAAGACATATTTTATGTACTTCCTCTTTATTTCCATTCAATTTGCTTTCCACTGTTAAACAAAGTACTTTGAATTTCCAAAAAAGAGCAGCTATTACATTTTATAAAATATGGGGAGGGATTTACTTTAATATCAAGATTTTTACGTAATCGTTTCTTAAGAGTTTTTATTTTATACATTATTTTTTTGGTTAGGATTATGTAATATAAATTATTCTAATCTATCACTAAAAACTTGTAGCCCAGTATGCTGGGGCTGAAGAATACACCGACTACTTCTCTGAAGCGGGGTAAGAGCTCCCAACGAGTGGCCTAGATATGACACTAAACAATCTGATGAGGACGCTCCAGTAATGCTGGAGCTTTGGGGAATGCGGAGTACTTCTTCATTGCCATCGCTTCTAGGTCCACTCTGACCTGGAGTGGTAGTACCTGATTGAGTCATATTTATGGGTCAAATAAAACTAAACTGTGTAATTACGCTAAACTGAATTGCTTGAAATATGACTGTTTTGACATTTGAACGGCGTACTTATGCTAAACTTAATTGTTTGAAATGGAACTGTTTTTGATGCTAAGCTGAATTGCTTGAAATTAAATTGTTTTGACATTTAACTGTGAGTAAACAAAAAAAAAAGATATACTTATACTAAACTGAATTATATGAAATAGAACTCTTTATTTGAGTCATAATGGAATTATTATTAAATAACCAACAAAATTTGATATGCCATAAAATTAACCAAATAAACAAAAACAATTAATTTACACATGGTTGAATTCTTCCAAGTACGATATCATAAGGATCCTCAGTAAATGACTGAAATGGTCTATTTAACTCTTATATAGTTCCATGAAAACGGCAATCGAAAAGTAATCCAAACTCATCGGAGCTGCAGGAATTGTACTTTACTATGGCATGGTATTTAGTGTCAAAACGAGGAGAGCGCTTTTCTGGGGGGAGTGGAGATTTGCAACTCTGCAGGTGATAGAGTCAGCGTGTTTTAAGCATTACTTACAAGGCACGAACAAATATTAAACATAAATAAAGAAATAAAGAAAGAAAGAAAGAAAGAACGTAACTCAGGTATGCGAAAACATGTTTAGGAGCAGAAAGTAAAAAGATGTTAAGGAGCAGAAAGTAAGAAGATCACATGCAATCATGAATTAATATGAAGAAGAAATAAACAAAACAACCAAAAAAGACATTAAAAAAAAGACGCAAGAACAAGAAGACAGGAAATAAATGTTATGTAAAGGAAGGACTTCGAACAGTTTTATGGATTCACAGAATGAAATTAAGAAAATGAGAAAGAAAAAAATGAGTCAAAAAATATAAATGTATAAAACATAATAAGAAGTTCATGTCTTTCCTCCATGTGTTAATCCTTTGCGTCCATTTGCATCGAGTACCAGCTTCCTTCCGGCAAAGTGCCAGTCTACGTCAACCTGTTGATTTGATTAATTACCTTTAATGTTGTTTTCTCTAAACTTTTCAAAATCTCGATTATAATTGATTTACATCTAGTGATTTTACATTTTCAAATATTTGTGTCGATTTGCACAATCGAATTCTTTTCTTTTTTCCATAGACTATGAATAACAAGGTTCATAATAATTCGTCTGGCTTTGCCTCTTAAAATCAACTGACAGCACGTGAAAACTCACATTCCGCCCTAAGCACAAAGACAGACGATAGATTTGAGACGGCAATATTTGCTCACAACGAATTATGACCAAAACATCGTGTTAATATTACAACATAAAGAACACTAACTGGACAGATTTGAGAAGTAAGAAAAATAAAGACTGAAAATAAACCGCTTATTTTTCCATTAGAATTATATATATATATATATATATATATATATATATATATATATATATATATATATATATAATGAAAATATAAGTGGAAAAGTGGATATACTAAAACACAGACAACGGATTCAGTTCAGAATGTTTCGTTCTTTCTTTATTGACAGAAGTTTAGCTTTTTTCTGAAGTTTAGCAAAAGTGGAATTAGATAAAAGCGTACAAAAGTGAATATGAAAAGGTTCTAAACAGAAAGGAAAGAGGGTGAAATAGATCTAGGATTGAGTGGTGGCGGTAGGGTTTGTTGGTTTGAACTGAATTTCAGTTAGAAAAGAGACAGATAATAAGAGAAACGGGGAGGTCTTGGGAGCTAGGAACGGAATGGATAAGTCAAAACTAACAAACCTTACCACCACCAGCACTCAATCCTAGTTCAATTTATCCCTTTTTTTCCTTTCTGTCTTTTGTCTTTAGACCTGAGCTCCTTTCATATTCACTTTTGTACACTTTTATCTTTTTTTTTTTTTTTTTTTTGAGAAACTTTTGAAAAAATAAAATCTGAGCGGAAAATGTTTAGTCAATAGAGTAAGAAAGACATATTCTTAACTGCATCCGTTGTCTGTGTGTTAGTATATCAACTTTTCCACGTATTTTTCATCATCTTCTTTGATCTACCCCAATCTACCTTCTCTCTCTCTCTCTCTCTCTCTATATATATATATATATATATATATATATATATGTATTGGTGGTTTCAGGCAGAATGATTTGATATGAGATATACAAGGTGTTATGGAAAGATTGTTATCGTTTCGTAAAATATAACGTGTCCAGTTCTCGTTCAAATTATTTAAAATAATAACCTCAATTAAGGGAACAATGCAATTTTTTATGTTTAAATTTTAAATGCATTTTCTATTAAAATGAATGGATTTTCTATATCTTAAAACAAAACTAAACCCTTAAGCATGAAACATAGAATTTTGAGTTCTTTCTGTACATTCATGAGATCATTTGACAGAGAAATGTTCTTGTTTTTCCATTAGGAATTTACACCAATTTCTCTTCAGCACACACACACACACGCACACACACACACACACACACACACTATATATATATATATATATATATATACATTTATAGTTGGAATAAATCATAGTTACATGGTCTCCGTGCCGTTAATTAACATTTAAATTTGATCATTGTGTTGTTCGGTAAATATTCAAATGTTGTAATTTTGTGTACCTTTTTTCTGTCAACTTAGGTTGATTATAAATTATTTCAACAAGCTGTTATAGCCGACATTTTCCAGACGCATTAATAGCGAGGCTTCTTTTGTGATAAAATTCGTCTGCCAGAAGACTGTAAAGCACATACTATTCTGTCCGATAAACAAAAAAAGTATTGCTGCAAATAGCATGAAAACGGGCTTATTGATGTCTTTCTATGTATTATCCTGTTTTATGATTCTATTGAAACGGTAAAGAAGACATACACACATTCGCATGCACACACACACACACACATGCGCGCGCGCACAAAGACAGAGAGAAGGAAAGAGAGAGAGAGGGGTTGCTTAGGAGGTTAGATGTTTCACTATTGAACACTGACCGCAATTTTCAATTTTGACGTTCATTCTAAAAGTTAATTGTCAAAAGAAATAAAATTACTGCATAACGTCAGTTTAATACTAAGGTGGCAGTAACGAGTAGAGCCGACGAAACATAGTTTAATATAAAAATTGAAAGTTTTCACACCAGCGTTAGTTGCATGTTTTCCGCCGGAGTCTGTGTGACAGCGAGTCTCCTCGTGTCTTTCTGACTCTTCCGAGTATTCTATCCGTCCTTAATAATACTGACCTGGATAGTCTCGATTCTTTCTCTGATTTTCGATTCCTCCAGTCTTTTTTTTTTTTGGAATTTCTTCAAAGTACGCGAACTACTATTGGCATCACAGTAAAAGTGGATTTTGCCCATGGCAATTTTTTCCCCTGTTAATTGAAACTACGTCTGGTCTCTTGGCCAGGATTAGGTGATCTGTTTGTATCAGAAAATCCCAAATAATTCTATCACATTCTATTAAACAGATTCTGTGTTTCACATATACCATTTATTAGTAATGATAGATTTTTATCTCTTGCACAATACCCTTTTCTTATTCTTTTACTCATTTGATAATTTTTCCCACCAACATTAGCATTCCTTAGGAATCTGAGTGACAGTAAGTATCCAAGACTCTTTTCAGTATTATGGCTGATCTCAACAATACTGTATTTTGGATGGTCTGATCATTTGGTGACTTTACTGAGCGTGTCAATTACAAGTGGCATCACCGTCACTTTCATAGCTTTTTCTTTTCTCTAGCAATGTCTAGGTATTTATCTCTCTTTTCCCTCTCCTTCAGTTTTACCGGAAGTCAGCCGGAACGGCAAAGTTCACTATTTAGCAGGATCTCTTTTTTTGTTGACTATCATTAAATCTGTTCGTCTGGCCGAGATTAGGTGATCCATTTGTATCTCAAAATCACAGAGAAGTTTATGCGTCTCATTTTCCTGGATGGATTCTGGATTGTGCATATACCATTTATTTGTATGGTCAAATTAAAACTTCTTGCACAATTCCCACTCGATTTTACTTATTTCATTTAATGCCACTTTTTCATACCAGTTTTACATGATTTTTCACTGACATTTAAATGACAGCATGTCTGCCCAAGTCTTCAAGATTCTTCTAGCAATTCTGGCTGATTTTAACAGTTCTGTGGTCTGTGTGTCCTCTATACTGCTTCTTATTTCTAGCTTTTCAGTCTCTTTTAAAGGCCTTTGTGTACCGTCACAATTAATATTACTGTCACCGTCATATTTCTCAAATTGTTCAATTCTCGGGCTAAGATTTTCTTTCATCTTTGATGGTGACTGCTTTTAAGAATCCTTGGTACTTGTAGCCTTCTTTCTCCTCGAATTTTTATGTTTTCCCTGCTGGTTCCTTCCAGTTCTTCTCGATCTTTTTATTTTGCCTTTATTCATTATACATATCAGAATACCATCATTTATACGTTTAGTTTGGTTGCTGATGAGAGTTTATCTCGCAAAGCCTTAACTATATGCCTGTATAATAATTATTATTATTACTACTTCTTGCATGTTTTCACACCAGCGTTAGACGGTGATCTTTCACTGAAGTGTGAATCGCAGCAAGTCTCCTCAGGTCATCAGCAATCTCCCCAGTACTCTGGCCGACCTTCACATTGCTGTAGTTCGGACAGTGTCGGCTCTTCCTCTGATTCCCAACTCTTTGAATCTCCCTACTAATCTTTTGGGGACCGTTTCAAGTACACGAATTACAAGTCATATCATCTTTACTCTCATATTTCACAGCTTTCTTAGTTCTCTGGCTAGGTCTTAATACTTGAATCTCTTTTCGTTTTCTTTGATTTTACTCGATGGTACACCGGGACGGCAAAGTAAACTATTTAGCCAGTTTATTTGTTTTGTTTATAATCACTAGAACTTGTTTTCTGTCTGGGATTTAGTGACCTGTTCGTATCAAAAAACCCGAGAGAATTTTATGCGTCTAATTTTCCTGGACCGATTACAGTTTCTGCTTATACCATTTTGTTCTTATAGTCAAATTCTCATTTCTTGCCCAATTCCCACCGTAATCCCTTCCTTGCCCAGTCGTGTCTCGTCTCAAGCTCTTTTTGTGCAAGTTTGGTGCATTCGTCTTTTATGTGATTAATCGCTTCGTCTCTACCACAGCATAACCTTCACTTGAATTACTGCAGCTTATTTATTTTTTGCTTCAACATAATTGTTCCTTATTCAATTGTTTTTTGCTACTTTGAGAAAAAATGAATTTCCCATCTAAAAGTTTCCCTTTCTTAGTTATAATGTGTGAAATTTTGTCAGTTTGTCTCTTGAACTATTTATATAGTTGCTTTTCTGTTCATTACGGTTTTCTAGTTATTGTTCTGTAAATCCATATGCTGTCAGTGCTGTTTTTGTGTACTTACTAACGCCTCAACAGGAGGAAGATGCTAAACAAGTTCAATTTTTATACTGATTTTAACAGGTTCGAACTCAGAGTTTTCCTTTTTCTCGACTGCTTACCCAACCACTGTTAAAGAAACAAGTCTTCTCCATTATTTACTGAAAAGAACAGGGTTCATATATTTCCGAAGACTTTGAATCGGGGTTCAGAGTCCATTCCTTACACCTATAGCCATTAAACCACGGGTACCTCATTATCAATGCTCAGAAAGAGCTATTATTATTATTCCTTGAGAATTTTTCCCTCCACTTTTAGCTGATGGTCTTTCACTGGATTTTGAGTGACAGCAAGTCTCCTCAAGTATCCAGCACTCTTCTCAGTATTTTGGGCGTTCTTTATAATGTTATAGCTTGAATGGTCTCCACTCGCCATCTTATTTCAAAGTCCTCCAGTCCATTTAATAATCCTTTGGTGACTGTACCAAAAATATCAATCACGATTCGTATAATTGTCACTTCCATGTTTTTTCCAATTCCCAAGCAAAGTCCAGGTCGTTATACTTCTTTTCACTTTCTTTCAATTTTATTCTGTGGTCAGCCGGTAGAGCAAAGTCCACAATTTTGCGAATTCTCTTTTTTTTTTTTTTTTTTTTGGTTGATTATTATAAAATCTGGTCTTCTGGTGAATGACATGTAAATTAGAATCCTGCAACGTACAACTCTGACAATCTCTTAACTATCTGGAAAATTTGTTGATTTAGAAAAAATGCATCAGGATCAAGACAATTTTAAACCTTATTTTGTGAAATGGTTTATTCTTCTTTAATAGTTTTTCTTCACTTTTTTTATTGCAAATAAATTTCTTTGAAATATGAAAAAGAATCTTCTGTAACATATTTGTTAACAAAATCTTTCCCGTGTCGAGGTCGAAATACATCGAGAACATTAAAAAAAATAACACAAAATTAAAAACCCTATTCATCTTATCACTAATTTTAATCTTATATATATATATATATATATATATATATATATATATATATATATATATTAACCTTATGAAAAAGTAAGGCAAGGTTTGAAAAAAAAAATTATTTTCCATGAATGTAAACTATGTACTGATTAGTGTATATTTATCGTATAAAGTACGAGGTGCATACGATAAGTTTCCAGATTTTTTTCGTATGGACACTTTTATTGATAGTACACACTTGAAACTCTAGTCTCCTTTGAAGTAATCTCCTCCGGTTGCAATGCACTTGTTGTACTATTCCAAAACCTTCCGGAGGGCCCCACCGAAGTCCTCTTTTGTGAGGGTGTCAATGACCTTCATCACCGCCTCTTTCATCTCCTCAATTGTCTCATAACGATAGCTTCTAAGCTTAGGGAATAACCAAAAGTCACAAGGAGCAAGGTCTGGACTATAGGGAGGCTGAGGAACTGTCTTTATTCCCATCTTGGTCAAATAGTCTGTGACAAGGATGGAGTTGTGGACTGGTGTATTGCCCTGGTGGAAAGGCCACTGACTCGATTTGAAGAGTGCTGGCTTCTTCCCAAGGAATCTCTTCCTAAACTCCCTTAAAACCTCAACATAGTAACCCTAACCCTTATCAATTCTGGTGTATTGACTTCCTTACTCCTCCCCCACTTCTCACCATCCCTCACAGACTCCCTGATTTCCTTGAATCTCTTATGCCACACAAAAACTGATGCTCGATTAATGCAAGATGGTCGAAAAACAGTCTGAAGCATTCCATACGTTTCTGTAGCATTTTTCCAAGTTTAAAACATAATTTTATTGCATAAAGTTCTTCTAAAGAGTCAGATTACATTTTTGAAATTCACCAGCTGTGACAATCAGGCTTTAGTGGATGTATTGCAATTGCTGCAGTAGCTGTTCATTTAAACCTGAAATCATAAAATTTGGTCTGTAATCTCATAAGATGTATGGCAATCACATACTAAATTTTCAAGAGTCTTTGACAATTTTAAATGTATCATAAGAAAAAGTCTAGAAACTTATCGTATGCACCTCGTATTTTAATCTTACTAAAGTATTTGTTTGCAGGCAACTCAAAATAATGGAAAATCAAATAGAGTGCTACAGGTAAGTGCAAGCAGCATTTTTTATTAATGTTTGGTTGCCAAAAAGTGCAAGCAGAATTAAAGTTACAGAAGAATGGGTAATGTGTATGAAAATTCATTTATTCAAAAAATGTTTACAAATGGGCTAATCATGAGTTTTCACCCAAAGGAAAGGGGTCGTCAAAACAGCCCATGAAGGAGATCACAGTAGCTCTCCGGTAAAGAAAAAGTTCTGAGTGCAACAGTTATTAAAGAAATACCTTCTTACAGTTTTCATGAACATGGAAAGACCTCTTATTTGTGATGTATTTGAAAAAGGTTTAACCCTCCGTTGTGTTCTCTACTAACAACTCAGGAATATATATTGAATAAGTATATAACAAAGTATATACAATCATAAACCTAAATAAATGAAACTTTTCAAGTACAAATTTCTATGTGTGCATGTTTCTCATCCACTGCCACTTAATCTGATGTGCTTGATAGGTTAAGGAAGTGGGTGTGTGTATATCTCTGTGTGTGTGTATATCTGTGTGTGTGTGTGTGTGAGAGAGAGAGAGAGAGAGAGAGAGAGAGAGAGAGAGACATGGGTATTGATAAGTTTCTTTTTATTGAATTGTCTTTGTTCTGCATCAATTAAAAATAAATGCACGTATTAACTGATACCAAAGAATATATTCATTGATTCATCGACAATCACTACTTAGACATATGGTACCGGAAATTAGAATAGGACAGTGGCTATATTTTGGTGCCCGTGGTGTAATGGTTATCATCTTAGCAAAGGGACACGGCGACATGTGTTGGCATTTCACATAGCACTAACACCCTTGGGAAATGTAAGCATCCTATTATTCTCCCTCCAGCTATGTGTAAATAGTTGGGCAGACTGAAGGAGGTAATTAGTCTAGGAGAAGGAAAACTCTGAATTCAAACCTGTTAAACTCTACTTAAAAATTGATCTTTTGTCATATCCTGCCCGTGCGGGAGGTTGGTAAATATGTATATTTTGGAAATAAAAGATATAGAATGTAACCATTTCTGTACTGAAATAGGTGTTATTTTATCATATATTACTCGTGCATAGATTTAATTTTTCCAATTCCACCGAGTGGTTGTGTTTATGAAAGAGAAAATGTGATTAAGCAATTTTAAATACATTGAAGTGTTAGTAGATTTACCTGAAAGTATATTTGCTTTCTGATTGTGTGCATATATAATTAATATTTGTGAAGTCATTGTTTAAACTAATAGTTTATGCTCGAAGATAGAATTAAATTAAAAACAATGAAAACTGAGTGATAAATCACTATTTCTCAATATAAACATGTAACAAATACAGTTAATATACTTTATAAAAACCACGCCTGACTAGATGTATAAAAAAAGCAGAAACATATATAAATAAATTGATTTAAGATACAAATGGAGAGTGAGAGATGTAGATCAATACTTGGTATATGTGTCAAGCACATTAGCACACAATCATACATAATTTAACATTAACGTTCATTTTCGTAAGGGTGTGTCCTCGTGGTGTAATTGTTAAAGCGATTGACTGTGGAATCGTAGTGAGCGAGTTCTTACTCCAGTCACGCTATTAGGTTCACTTTCGGGCAAATACCGTTGGGAAAAGTATGAACCCCCTTATACTCCCAGCTATAGGTTAAATAGTATCACTACTATTCTCTGAGAAATAGCATTAAATAACCAACAAAGGTTGATATGCCATTAAAGAAACCAAACCAATCATTTTTGTAAGACTTATAAAACAAGAACAATTTTCTTTTATCTTATTATATTTTACATGACATACGATGTATACCATTTTTGAATCTTACTTCCAAGAACTGGTTCTGATTTATATATTGCCTGTATTTTTAGGGCATTTTTGAAAATATCTTGTAGTACGTATTTGGCATTAGGCAGACTTGGATACGTTCCATAATGTATGATAAGTAATGGATGTCTATCTAAACGTCAGCCTAATATGAAATTACACCTTGTCGGTGGAAATAAGAATATGTTGACTTTAAGACCCCTAAAATTAGTGTCCTGAATATGAAACTAGCTGAATGTGGAACTCGAGTTCTGGCGGTATGGGGAGTGGTTAGAACCTCTGCATTGTTGTACCACCAGGTTGACGATGAATCAGAGCAGTAGTACCTAATTGGATTTCATTAACAGGTCAAATATTTGCAAATAATTCGCATTATATAGTAATACATGATAGCATATAACAGTGTGCAGAAAACGTTTTTAAGAAACAACAAAAAATGTTTATTTTATAAACGTAGGATGTACGCAATTAAAGAACATAATTCGGTGTAAAATAAATCCCGTACTTGGTGATATGCCGTTTATATTTACAAATCAAAAACTCAATCACTCAAATGACAATATACAAAGAATGGTTTGAAAATATGTGATACTTATGCATGATTATGCTGATAATAAAACAAATTATGACTTTATTTTTTTCACAGGAATTAAATCTAATACTAAATACTTAAAATATATGAAATACTCTCCATGATAAAACTACCCAAAGTTTTATTATATCACCCAGTGTTATACTTAACTTTCTGGACAATCATCGATGGTTCCATTGAAAGCACTTTTAAATGGAGGACATAGAATTGCCATTTCTTTTACAAACGTTGTTAAATTTAGTTATCATCTAGTACTTACGATTTAAAAGTGTTGATAGGGATCTTACAACTCTTTATTGTCAAAGACAAAGAATGTGAGAAAGTAATAAATCAATATGTTTATGATAGTTTAAAAATGATAAAAATACATTTGCATTGAATTATATTGTATGTATTTCAGTTTGAGACTAAGAAATATGCAGTATATGATGAAAAAAAAACTTCGTGTAAGTAGAAGTTACAAAAAGCAATTTCCAATTATTTCTGCTGTTTTTTCTTTCTTTTATTCTAAAGCACGGTGCTGATAAGAAAACCTTCGTAGAATAGTTTTAAAAAGACGAGAATGTGTGCTAGAAGAATTTTAAAAAAGGAAAGAAAAAGCGGCACTATAAAAAAAGAAAGATAATAGTCAAGTAGAAAAATGCAAATGTTTTTGTGTTGCCAATGGGGAAACACGTTAGTCTGTTTTTCGAAGTTGGTAAGTTCCTAGTTGTGAAAAGTCTCCGGAGAGATATTAGTATTCTGTAAAGACAGACTCTGTCAAAACTACGAGAAGAAAAACAAAACTGACAAATATTGGATTCTGCGGTGGGTTTTTGTCACTCCAGCTTAAATGTTATGCACTTATATAGATATACACACATAAGTACGTCCACGTCATATATATATATATATATATATATATATATGGTGGGGTGGTTCGTGGTTTTTTGAAGCATGCTTAACAATATATGCTCATGCAATTTATTGTTTGGATAATTAATTATAAGTTTATTTAAAATCAAGCAGAGGATTCCCATCAATCAATCTCTCTCTTATATATATATATATATATATATATATATATATACAAAAACGAGTAAGTTCAAGGTGAATACCCTATTAAATAGATCTTGTGCCAGAAATATTCTCTGATGAAAGCATCACCCTGGAAAAAGAGACAGACAGACAGACACACACACAGACACACACAGAGACACACACACACACACACACACACACACACACACACACACATACATATATATATATATGTATGTATGTATATATACATATATATATATAACATTCATAGATGACTATATATATACCGAGATAAAAATTATTAAGAAACGAAGTTACCCGTAAATTTCAAACCACACTACCTCGCATACACACACAAAACAAATTCCCAAGACACACACTCACACACAAACACAGAGGAAAAATAACTTTTCCTTAAATCCAAAACCACTCTACCACACACACACGCGCGTGCGTTTGTGCGCCGAAAAAACATATCGAATATCAATAAGGGGTAAGCAGACTAAGAAAACCACACTCTTAGAAACTACAAACGTGACTACCCCATTAACAAGGCCTTATGCCATATATGTTTTCTAACGAAAGCCACAAGCTGGAAACAAATACGCATGTAAGAACAAAATAAATAAATAAATTTAAAAAATACAAATCTCTTCGTGGACCTACCTATATATGCATGTGCACACACACACACACACACACACACACACACACATATATATATATATATATATATATATATATATATATATATATAGATTGATCACTGTGTTCTATATATCACATGGAAAACAAAACTAGATGCACTATTTCTTACAAAGTCTTATTTCAATTATTAACCGAGATTAAATGATTTTAAAAAAAGGAATATCTGTGCAGAAAAAAATAATTCTTCTCGAAGGTAAAACTCTACAGCAGATAATTCCTAAGAAATAACCTTGGAAGATGATCAGGACCATTCTTTAAATGACTACAGATTTTTTTTAAAAAGCAGGAAAGCGGGATTATATCTAAACTTTATCAGAGACTTGTAAATGTTCCGGAACAGGAAGATTAAGGTGATAACAAACAGATCATCTAATCTCAGCCTGACCTAGTGATAGGCAACAACAACAACAACAACAAAAAGTGATCCTGTCGAATTGAGGACTTTCCATTGCGGCTGACCACAGAGTTAAACTGAAACAAAAAAAAAGAAAAAAAAGGAGATAAGTACCTAGACCCCTCAAGAGGACTGAAAAATTATGGAACTTGAAAGTGACGCTGGAACCACTTGTATTTGATACGATAGTTACAATCACCAAAGGTTTATAAAATGACTAAAGGACTTGGAAAGAAGAGGAAGAGTTCAGACTACCCAAACTATCACATCGTTGAGATCGGCCATAATACTAAGAAAAGTCCTTGAGACTGGAGCAGACTTGCTATCACTTATACTCCTGTGGGAAATTATCGGCTAACATTGTTTTGAAAAATTCGCAAATTAGTAAAATAACAAAATGAAGAAAATATGAGGAGGTGGAGGGGAAGCAGGAGCAGGATAATTCGAAGAATGTTATTAGCTATGGTCACGATATACACATTCGCGTAAAGATCAGTAAATGTATGGAAACTTTTTTTTTTATAAATCCTTTTACTATTTTTAAAGTCTTCACGCTACGCATTTATTGTTTTAATCCTTACTTTTCTCTCAATTTCCATTATCACAATTTAAAATTTCCAATTTCCACTATAATTATCTTTGGTAATATTCCTTAATTAAGCATTTCCACAGAGATTCGATTTAATTAAATGTTTTGACTGTTAATTTTCACAAAGGATTCATTGACGTTTTAAATCACTGAGAACAAGAAATTAATAGTCGAGGCTAAATCATCTCTAGCCCATTTTTCTCTTATTTTCGACGTCATCTTTAAAATTTTCATAATTGAAATTTCTCGGGTATCTATGAATAATATAATTTTATTTTGTTTGTTATTCTAAGTAAAAATGCATTTTTAGGAAGGAGTGAAAGTCTCTAATTACCAAATTCGTTGTCATGTCCATTATATCCAAATTTTGCTGATTAAAAAATTGTGTCTATTAGTTGCCTTTTGGAAATCATTCAGTTACAATTATACTGGAAACTGCTGCTTCCTTTAAGTTGGAACATATTAAGTGAATTGCTCTAGTAAATATAACTTTATGTCATTCTGTTTTGTTCGATACTTATTAGATTAATTTCCGTACTTTTGTATTCGTAAATATATACAGTGAGCTGATAGGAGAACACCTGGCCAATCATTTATGATTAGGTACCTTATCTAGTCGGAAAACAAAATGTTGCCATAACATGTGAAAACTTTGAGAGACACGTTGTCCACGAACCAAAGGTCCAAATTACTTCTTTCTTTCCTTTTCAATAAGTCTGATAATGGTATTGAATATAAAAATTCCTTGCATACATAGCCCCTCCCCCATATATATATATATATATATATATATATATATATATATATATATTACTAGTTTCATAAAAAAAGTTTTCAAAATCTAACACAGAAACAAGACTCAAAAATAAACGTTGTTGTTGTAGCAGCATACAAGCACTTCTAAAACTATGAAAAATAATCGTGATTTCAGTTTTAATTTATGTGCTCGTGAAGTCAATAGAGAATTAAGATTTGTACTGCAAGTCTAATGTCTGGTTGAGGCTGAGAAACCTTTGAACCTCTTCCCATTTTTCATCTTGACACAGTGGTCGCTAATGCCCCGGAACCCGGGGTTCAATCCAAGGTTTAGCCATACTAAAGACTCAAAAAAATGTATTTGATACTCTCTTGCTTAAAACTCAGCATTATAAGACACCGATAAGGGTAATGGGGAGCAATCCATGTAACGGAGTTGTTCACTCCTCTACACTTCGGTGTAGTTGCTATTGAAAGGAGAGCCCTCGGGTCACCCTCGACTAGAGTCTCCAACTTTTATTTACTTATATATACACACACGCACATACACGGTTCTTAGAAAAATTCAAAATAGGAAAGCTGCAGGGCTTGACGAAATTCTCCTAGAAGTATGGAAGACCAGACAATTCGACGACATACTGCTCCGACAGTACAACGCAGTCCATAATCAAAATCCAATAGACACATTGATGAATGGATGCATCTTCCCTTTCCCTAAGAAGGGTGACCTCGGATTAGCCAAGAACTATCGACGTATAACACTTACATCCATGGCAGCCAAAATTTACAATCACCTGCTACGAAACCGCATATAACCCAAAATCGACAACATCCTTAGGAAAAACCAAAGTGGCTTCTGAAGAAATAGATCCATGACCTCACAAATATTGACCATCCGTAGAATCCTTGAAGGCGTACGGGCAAAAATCCCACAGGTGACATTACTATTTGTCGACTTTACCAAGGCCTTTGATTCCATTCACAGAGGGAAGATGGAACTAATCCTACTAGCATACGGCCTACCAAAAGAAACCGTTGCAGCAATAACTATTCTCTATAGAAACACCAAAGTGAAAGTACGTTCACCGGATGGAGACACAGAATACTTCGACATAGTAGCAGGAGAACTACAAGGGGACACGCTAGCCCCATACCTCTTATTATCTGTCTAGACTACATGCTTAGAACATCAATTGATAAAATCAGAGAAAACGGCTTCGAGCTGATAAAAAAAGAAGCAGAAGGTACCCCGCAAAAATAATTACCGACGCCGACTACGCCTATGACATAGCGATACTGGCAAATACACTGAACCATGCCGAAAAACTACTGCATACTTTGGAACGAGCCGCCGCAGACATTGGCTTACATGTCAATGCACACAAAACTGAATATATGTGCTTTGATCAAACAGGTAACATTTCCACACTAGACAGAATCTCTCTGAAATTGGTAGACAAATTCACCTACCTAGGAAGCAGTGTCTCATCAACCGAAAAAGACATCGACATGCGGCTAGCAAAGGCATGGACTGCTATCGATAAGCTATCGATCATATGGAAATCAGACCTGACCGATAAAATAAAACGCAGTTTCTTCCAGGCAGCGGTCGTGTCGATACTGCTGTATGGATGCACTATTAAACGGCTGGAGAGGAAGCTAGACGGCAATTACACAAGAATGTTGCGAGCAATATTGAACAAGTCCTGGCGGCAACACCCCACAAGGCACCAATATACGGCCACCTGCCTCCCATTACGAAAACTATCCAAGTTAGACAAACCAGACATATGGGACACTGATGGAGAAACAGGGACGACCTCATAAGTGATGTACTTCTATGGAACCCCACATGTGGCCTAGCAAAAGCAGGACAACCAGCTCGAACATACATACAGCAGCTATGTGAGGATACGGGATGTAGCCCTGAGGACCTGTCAGAGATGATGAACGATAGGGAAAAGTGGCGAGAGAGGGTAAGTGATATCCGTGCTAGCGGCACGACATGATAATGATGATATATACAACAGTTTTCTGTTGTAAATCATTTTATATTTCTAAAAGACCATTGATTGTTTCTTTACACTTTATTTTAAGCATGGAAACGTGTTATAATCCTTTTAGAAATAGTTATAATAATTATTTAATACTTTCACCTAATTTTTCAATAAATGTACATAGACCTTTTTATTTAATCTTCAATAAATATTTGTTTATATTGGGAATTACAAATTGATATCCTCATGCTATGACTTTATGGAGGAGCCAATGGTATAATGTCTATAGTCGCGAAAAATAGACACATCGACCCATGTTCAAATCCTAGATAAGGCTGCTTGCATTTCAGGAAGAGCTAACAATATGTATAAAACTATTCTACCTCAAGTTATAGCTAAAATTTAGAGCAGTTCCTAAACTTTGGTATTGAAACTGATCCAGGAAACAAAAAACCCTGATTTTAAATCATTTTATCACCAATTAAAATTGATGTTGCATCATATTTTTTCTTGGGCGGAGTATTTGATGAATTTATATGGTATGGATTTGGTTTAAGATTATTTAAAAAAAATATTTATATACATTTGATTAACGGGGTATCACTCGATTAAAAAAGTTGGAATCAGGTGAAAGAACATTTTAATTTGATTTAGAGTGTTTTTACCAGAAAGGATTAATTACTGAGTTTAAATCTTTCCTATTAATAAGCAATTGACAAAAACAAGTCTCATTAAAATCTATCTGAATATAAACAACCATCAAAAGCAGTACCGTTGAATAATTAATAGCCCTTGATTGTTTTATTTAAAGTGAAGAACGTGAAAAAAAGAACAACGAGGAGCAAAATGATATAATGTGCATTGTACTATAGCCCTAATCCCTTGGAGGGCAGCAATTCAGTCAAAATAAACAATCTGATTGAGGATTACGTTTCTTTTTCGACTTAGTTTTGTACCTTGGCAATGATAGATATTTTGTGTGTAGGGGCTTTTAATATTTGTTTAAAATATACTCTGTATTTGCATAGAGTATTTTCTATGTAACAATGCGATTTTAGAGTTATCGAAAAACTACTGTACTGTCATGACGTACTATCATTTATAACACCACTTCTTGTTGTCTGTGGTCGAATGCCAAGGGTGGAATTGTGTAAAAACAAGAGGACATAAACGTTTATGGGGGTGAGACGGCGAAAAATTCAAGAAGGAATTTGACAGATTCAAAAACAAACAAAGAAACAAAAATGTAAAGAAATTCCTGGTTAAAAGACACATTCAAGAAGACAGCGTAGATTAATGGTAAGGTCAAATGTGTAAATAAATATTTCAGCACTATTCCCTGATGTAAAAGACATGTTATCTTCCAGTACTTAAAGGACGCAAGATGATTTTATTCTTTCATTTCGTAACATTTCAAAATATATATAAGCACTAGCAACTCACTCTTAATTCAAAGTCGTTTGTTTATCTTCTGTTCAGTTTTCACCCTCTCTCTCTCTCTCCCACTCAGGTATATATATATATATATATATATATATATATATATATATATATATATATAGTAATTAAAGTTGGCAACCCTAGTCAAGGGCGACCAGAAGGCTCCCTTTCAATAGCTACTACACGGAGGTGTAGGGGAAGGGGCTACTCCTTTCCCTAGATTGCTCCACTTTACCCTTGATACGTACCTTATATTACTGAGTGTTAATCGAGGGGATATCAAGTACCATTTTAAAGTCTTTGGTATGACGCGACCTGGTAATGAACCCAGGGGTCTCCCACACCATAGGGGAACGACAACTAGCTTACCAAAGACGTGAAACTCATGAATAATAAGTTTTTATTCTGTTTCATCTTTTTCAAATAAAAATTGTGATATTGCTCGGCATTTCCGTACATCGAGGACAATACATTTTTTAAAAATTCTAATCATAACTGTGTTCGTATACATATATATATATATATATATATATATATATATATATATATATGAAAAACTATACGTTTTCATAGAATTGAAAATGTTGTCTTACTAATTTTTTTTCTTTAAAAGAATCGTTGACAACTTTTAACATATAAAGAAAATAAGGAAGAATGTAATCAATTATAAATATGGTATATCAAAGAAAAGCTTTTAATTTTATCATCACAGTGTGATCAGACAATGAGTTTAAAGTATAATTCAAATTCATATAAATCATAGATTCCTTATTTCCCAACAGTAATATTTTTTTGCATTTCATGATGATTTTTATACAAGTCATTTGATAAGATGCATTGCCCGTATATTTTGATAATATGTTCTCTGTTTAAACTTTCATTTATCTTAAGCTAAATTATTTCAGCATTGTAGGTACCAAGAAATTAAACTATGATTCAAACGAATAAGACATAGGTATTTGCAGAAATCAATGGCTTTATTCATCGACCTATGCTCACATTAAGTCCCCCTGGAGGGTTCTGGACGCAGCGCAGACATTATGCATGAGGAAATATTCACGGGATAAAACAGTGGGGTATAAACAAATATAAAGACACTAATTCCGAATAGATGCATCCTACAGGGTCATCTGGTAGTATACATAGCGATTTATTAAAATTTCTCTAGCATTTAAACCGAGCATGTTGATTTCATATATTTGGATAAATGGCATTTAGTGGCTGTAAATACCTCTTCATGCTCAACAAAGTCAATATTGAATTTGCCTTCAAGAAAATATTTAAGATAAAGAATGTTCACTTCCTTTCATATTTCATTAAATCATTTTATTTCCTTTCCTCGTTTACTTTCGTTTGATCTTTATTTCAATTGATAATTACATTTTTTTGTTTATTGCAAACTAGTTGTCTTTATCTGCAAGATTTCCAACCCCAGGATTTAATCTATTCTATATATTTACATCGGTGTAACATAATTTATTTGAACTATTTTAAAAGATACGTTAACTGAAAGAAATTCCTGGGAGTGTCTCGTGGTGTAATGGTTAAAGCAATAGACTGCGGAATCTTTGTAAGCGAGTTCGTTCTCCAGTGGCGCTATTATGTTCGCTTTCGGGCAAATACACTTGGGAAAGGTATGAAACCCCTTATCTCCCAGTTATGGGTTAAATAGTATCATTACAGTTCTTCTAGGAGAATGACTTTGGCATTAAATAACATACAAAGGTTGATATGCCATTAAGGAAAGAAACCAAAACAAAGAAATCCTAACTAATATCAAATTTTCAAATCTCCATGATGGGGGAAATACCGCTCTTATATACGTACGTATTTTCAGATCAAAATGTTCTAATATGTCTTGATGATCCCATAAGCGAGAAGCTGCCAGGAGTAATTCGTCTGTCAGCGATTGAAATTTTTTACTATATATATATATATATATATATATATATATATATATATATATATATATATATATATATATATATATATATATATATATATATATATATATATATATGTGTGTGTGTATATATTCTATGACTGAAAAATGTCAATCGTGTTGTTGCAATCAACGATTTACTCCTGAAGGATTTTTTACCCACTCAGCTACATCAGAGAGAGCATATTTTTTTTAAAAATTCCAATGGGAATCATCTACTGAAATCGTCGTACTTACACCACAAACAGGAAGTGACAAAAAGTCAGTTAATACATCTGGTTTGAATGTAGTGATTTTCTTCTAGAGAGGTGGCAATAACAAGACTCATGATATTTCTGCCTTTTTTTAAAGAGCAGTGGGAATCACCAACTAAAATCGTCGTGTATATACTTCCGCCACAACCGGGAAGTGACAAAAAGTCAGTTTATACATCTGTTTGAATGTAGTGATTTTCTTCTCCTAGAGAGGTGGCAATAACAAGACTCATGATATTTCTGCCTTTTTTTAAAGAGCAGTGGAATCACCAACTAAAATCGTCGTGTATATACTTCCGCCACAACCGGGAAGTGACAAAAAGTCAGTTTATACATCTGGTTTGAATGTAGTGATTTTCTTCTCTAGAGAGGTGGCAATAACAAGACTCATGATATTTCTGCCTTTTTTTAAAGAGCAGTGGAATCACCAACTAAAATCGTCGTGTATATACTTCCGCCACAACCGGGAAGTGACAAAAAGTCAGTTTATACATCTGGTTTGAATGTAGTGATTTTCTTCTCCTAGAGAGGTGGCAATAACAAGACTCATGATATTTCTGCCTTTTTTTAAAGAGCAGTGGGAATCACCAACTAAAATCGTCGTGTATATACTTCCGCCACAACCGGGAAGTGACAAAAAGTCAGTTAATACATCTGGTTTGAATGTAGTGATTTTCTTCTCCTAGAGAGGTGGCAATAACAAGACTCATGATATTTCTGCCTTTTTTTAAAGAGCAGTGGGAATCACCAACTAAAATCGTCGTGTATATACTTCCGCCACAACCGGAAGTGACAAAAAGTCAGTTTATACATCTGGTTTGAATGTAGTGATTTTCTTCTCCTAGAGAGGTGGCAATAACAAGACTCATGATATTTCTGCCTTTTTTTAAAGAGCAGTGGGAATCACCAACTAAAATCGTCGTGTATATACTTCCGCCACAACCGGGAAGTGACAAAAGTCAGTTAATACATCTGGTTTGAATGTAGTGATTTTCTTCTCCTAGAGAGGTGGCAATAACAAGACTCATGATATTTCTGCCTTTTTTTAAAGAGCAGTGGGAATCACCAACTAAAATCGTCGTGTATATACTTCCGCCACAACCGGGAAGTGACAAAAAGTCAGTTTATACATCTGGTTTGAATGTAGTGATTTTCTTCTCCTAGAGAGGTGGCAATAACAAGACTCATGATATTTCTGCCTTTTTTTAAAGAGCAGTGGGAATCACCTACTAAAATCGTCGTGTATATACTTCCGCCACAAGCGGGAAGTGACAAAAAGTCAGTTAATACATCCGGTTTGACTTTAGTGATTTTCTTCTCCTAGAGAGGTGGCAATAACAAGACTCATGATATTTCTGCCTTTTTTTAAAAAGAGCATTCGCGATAAGTGAAATGATAATAGCCTCGTCCAGGATTTAAACTCGGGTCTACGAGTTTATTTACTACGAAAATAATCGCCACACAACGCCCCCCCTCCCGAATAAATCTCCTAAGTTAACAAGCACTCAACAATTATTGTGGAAAAGTTTTTGAATTATCGGTTGAATTATCGGATTGAAAATAATTTGGATGTCTAATTATTTTATAATTTTATAAACGATTATGATTGATACTCAATATATTGTGATTCATAATTAATATAATGATATATCACGAAAGATTATTATTGAAAATGAAAAACATTGTGTTTCTCTGTTTATTCTACGATGGTTATGCTATGTATCTATACTTATAAAGATGTGCTCTTTGGTTTTAACATCAATATAGCTAAAACAGATGGGTAATAATGAAACCGAGTTGTGTTTATTGTTTGGTACAGAAATATTACAGCGGGTTCTAAACATTTTTATTGGCTTCATACTTTTTGATTATCTTGATAGAAGTTAATATTGTTATTGCTTTTTTGGTATACAAGAGATTTAATGGCATCATTTGTCTTCAGCAGGAGTCATGTGGCCCACGGTGCTTTCTAAATAGTCCGCGTAAGACTTCAATCTTTTAGAGAAAATAATCTTTTTACCTGGAAAATAAAAATAAAAAAAAACAACTTTTCTCTAATTCTAAGACAGATGCTTTTTGCATATGGTCGACTGCAGTAAAAATAGTTGTACGTACTTTCATTGTAACACAAACCTTACATTTTTTTTAGTAGTGCAGTCTGGCTTATGATGAAACATTGCGCAAGTAGCCCATTTCACGAAAAAGATTGCTAATTCTTGATTTAACATACACACACACACACACACACACACACACACACACACACACACACACACACACACACACACACACGCGCATATATATATATATATATATATATATATATATATATATATATACGCGTGTGTGTGTGTGCTTATGTATTATTTCTTGCTGCTATCACGGTTTGTTCTCTTTGACAAGTGGGCTTTTACGGACTAGTAAAGAGATAGATGGTTTTCAGACCCTCTATATTTTTACGGATAAATTAGGCACCTTTTTTGGGAATGATGACACTTTGGATATTTTTCGAGTAGAGGTTAATTCAACTTTTAAAGCTGATGAAACACTTTGGACTAAAAGACCGTTGTAGTGTCATTATGACAATTATCTGTATGAGAAAGAAACATAACATTCAATATTTTTGATACAGCTTGAAATACCGACTGGGCAATACTTTATTTAAACGTATTTTTGAGTGGTCTTCTAACAAGAAAGATATTAAATTAATGAAATTGAACAAAGTTGTTTTTCAGGAAAAAACATTGCTATCTAGCTTGATACCACTGTTATCATCGCTACCTTTTAAGCAATTTTAGAAATGTCTGATAAATATTCTAGAAGATTATTACGACCTTTACGTATAGTGACATAAGTCAAATCTAGAGTTTTTTTTAAGAAAAGTTCTGAACGAAGTAAAATGTTTTTCTCATAGCTATACTAAAACAAATATCGATTCGTGATTTAACATTTTTTTTATCTATGCAGATCACTATGATTTTTTGATAGAATAGTTACAAACAATGAAAATGGATTTATTAAGAGAATCTAAGGAGGAAAAAAATGGTTCGGGCAAAGATAGCTGTCAACATCTTCACGTAAATCGAATCTACTCGGAAAAATCTCTGCGTGTTTAGTTGGATTCACTGATAGTTTTATTACGAATTGCTGAAAATATAACAGAAATATTACTGCTCGAATATAAACTGAGCAAGTGGATTATTTAGATAAGCCAAGGAAAAAGAAAAAAAAAATTAGGAAGGAAGTGTATAGTTTGATATTTTGCTCCATAACGACATCGTTTCTTTCATAGTAAATAGGACTCATCGAATTGAATTTTTATTTGAAATAAATAGAATATTTTTTGGTGATGATTACCTTAAGGGCATTATTTAATAGAATATTTTTAAGAAATAAGTTAATACAGTAAGCCCATATTTTATGCTAATCATATTTACCAACCCCTCCGCTCGGGCAGGATATGACACAAGGTCAACTTTTAAACAGAGTTTAACAGGTTTGAATTCAGAGTTTTCCTTCTCCTAGACTAGTTGGCCCACCCAGGCTGAAGAACCTAGTCAGTTCTACTATTTACCCATAGCTGGAGAGAGAAATAATTGGATTCATACCTTTCCCAAGGGTATTAGTGCTATGTGATATGTAATCAGTCTCGTCCAGGACTTGAACTCGTGTCGCCGTGTCAATTTCCTACGACAATAACCATTACACCACGGGCACCATATTTTATGCTAATATATGTAGAACTATTTTTTTAGCGTTTGCTCGAATTGAAAAAATATTTTCTTTTATGATGAAATAGGTTTGTTGGCTTAGTTTCTTTGTTTAATGACATCAAACTTCGTGGTTTATGTAATGTCAAAGCTATCCTTGTAGAAGAACAGTAGCATTGCTATTCTACCCAGAGCTGGCGGAATAAGTGCGTTCATAAATTTCTCAGACTTGTTTGTCAAAATGTGAAATTAATAGCATAATTGGAGTTCCTACTCATTTACGACGATTTCACAGTTCAGCAAGTTTCTTACAACGCCACAGTGACTCACCCCACCCGATAAAATAGTTTATCAGAAAAATTCAATAAGGAGTTCAGTTATATACACCAATGAGTTTGTATTGTACTGTAGATTCAATAAATAAAAATGTTTGCCGAAAAATTCTTACCATGAACCTAATTGAATGAGATTGGCTCTTTGTATAGTTTAATGATTGCATGGGAAGTTCAAAACAGATGATAAAGAGTTTGCTTCTCACTGGCAGTTTAATATTTCCTGCCTTGTACAAAAATGAATGCAGTTTAATGTCATACTCAGGATGCACCTTTCGCCTGACGTCTTATTCAAGTAGAAAAAATGCCATGGGTTTATTTTTGGCTCAACCAACAAAGTAGCGAGTATACTGAACGCAATAAGTATCAAAATTCATGAATTCCTTTTAACAGAATTTACAGCAGTACTAAAAAGAAAAAGTATATATAAAGTGAGAAATTACCATAAGAAGAAAATCCGGCACACACCTACACGTGACATACGGAGCACTGAACAGCTGTTTCGACCTTATTAGGTCTCATCAAAAGTGCACACCATGATTTCCACCACTGGAGATCAAAGCAACAACCACAGTATGCAGAAGACGAAATTCTACCTCTGGGCCACTGGTTCATGCCACGTATAAGCGATACCGTGGGCCACTCGCTTATACATGGCGTGAACCAGTGGCCCAGTGGTAGAGTTTCGGCTTCTGCATACTGTGGTTGTTGGTTCGATCTCCAGTGGTGGAGATCACAGTGTGCACTGCTGATAAGACCTAAAAAGGTCTAAACAGCTGTTCAGTGCTCCGTATGTCACGAGTAGGTGTGTGCCGGATTTTATCATCAGGGTAATTTCTAACTTAATATATCAATCCCTCCATTCATAATTATAATATATATAAGTATACGTGTGTGTGTATATATATATATATAAGTAAAGTTGGTGACCGTAGTGGAGGTTAACCTGAAAACTCCTTTTCCAATAACTACTACATCGAAGTGTAGAGAGGGCACTAATCATTTACCTGGAGTGGTCTACTTTAAACGTACCTTATAATGACAAGTGTTAAGCAAGGCTGCATCTAGTACCACTTTTTGAGTCTTTGGTATGACTCGACCTCGGATCGGACTCCGGTCTCCCGGGCCATTGATGAATACTCTATACATTGTACAATGGGCCGTTTATATATATATATATATATATTATTTTGACAAATTAAGGCTACGATAACTGGGTTCATACATCCTTTAAAATTAGGAATTTATTTACGTTTATGTCAGAATATTCTGCACTATTCGAGCTTTTAATTTTTTGGAATATTTGTTTTTATTCAATTGACTTTCTTTTTTGTTAATATAAGATAGCGTGTGCAAAATATTTGCTTTAGATCAAACTTAGGGTTAAAGGCATTTTTACTTTGAGGCCATAGAAATAATACTGTGGATATTAGGCTTCCATTTATCAATCTGCTCTGTCAAATAGCGCAGTAGAATACACCGTCGGCACCTCTGCTGAGGGTTAAGATTCCCCAGAGTGTCATCTGAATATGGTATGAAACTGCATCCAATGGCTACGCTGCAGCCATCGAGCTTTGGGGAATAGAAAGTACCTCTTAATTGCCATTACTTCCTGGTGAACTCTAACCTGGATCGGTAGTATCTGTTGGGGTCAGATCCTTGGGTCAAAGAAAATTGTTTAATCATTTATTAAGGATTATTATTATCTGTTAATCGAAAGCATGCATCTGTGTGAAAATTATTTATATTACACTAATATACTTCGTAAAAAGAATTATTCATGTTAACTAGCAATACGCGAAATCTTTTATCAGTGTGAAGACAAAGGATTGATATTAAATAGATGTATTAGTGTTCGATAGAAATATTATAATCAGATAACTGTATGCAAACACACGATTAATATTAGATACTAATATTAGCACTGGATAGGAACACTTGAAACCATATAACTGTGTGTAAGTAAATAAATCTTACCCACCCAGTTAAAAATAAAGTTACCAATAAACTATTCCCTTATATGTTACATATATACGGAAACAGGAAGTGCATGTAGTGTAATTCTTACCAATTTCGGAAATAGTCACAGCGAATTGAGTTCAAATTCTGGACGAGTGTATTTGCATTTCACAAGAACTTTTACTCTTGCGAAAAGTATGAATCCTGATTCCTTCAGCTATGAGTATATAGTAGGCCAGGCTGTGCTCTTTTACCTTGGTACGGCAACCGGTTTGATGGTGTAGGATAATCCGCTTTAAAACGACCTTGTGTCGCATCCTGTTCATGTGGAGGAGTTGGGTAAATATACATATTTTTTAAATGGATTTAAAACGGATTAGCATTGAATAACCCATCAGTGTTGATACGCCATAAAACACCAATTACTAACCATCAACCACGTTTATCTAGAATGATTAATCCGCTTCCCCACTTTCATACAAAAGAGTGCTTTTTTACACATTTCGTATAGCAATTAATGGGGTTTTGTATTTTCTTATAGATTTTTACGTACTTTGTGAGATGCTCATATGGCTTGCCATTAAATAAATGTGATACAGAACTTTATATGGCTCGAATTCTCTGTCTCTCCAAAAAGATGAAACGGCACAGTTGATTCGAAAAATGTATAATGTTCCTTTCTTTTATATGTGGTTCTGCTTTTTATAACTTTCATCGCTGATTGATGATAACGAGAAAGCCATTTGGAAATTCAACTGCAGAAGTTTGTAGCTTGTGAAATCACTCGACTTTGATAACAGTGCAGCTGGAATGTGTCTGCAATTTCTTTTTCTCTGATGATGCATGACGGATAGCAGCCAATAAACATGAACTAATCTCACTCGCTGCTGAATACAAATTCGAAAATTAAGACGAAGACATTGCCTCTTAGAAACCGATTAACAATCTCAAATGCACAGACACTTCTTAGCAAATTAGTTTCTCTTTTGTCAGTGCTATTAGGGTAGCTATTTTACTGTTTCTTTTTAACCACTGGAAGACGTTTTTCTGAACTAAATATTTTCCTTTAAAATGATCGTGTATTTTTATACGAAAGTAGGTCAGGATTTTAGAACAAGTGAAATATATTAAGTCGCTGAATGTATGTACATTTCATTCAATGGGGTTGTAATTCACAGATGATTAAACTTGAATCGAAAGAAAGGTGGTTACGGTGAAATATGGGTATTTGTTCCGTAAGTTAGTAAAGTTGGCGACCTGAGTCGAGGGTGACCCAAAGGCTCCCTTTTCAATGGCTACTACAACAAGGTGTAGGCGAGGGCACCCCATTGCTCAACTTTACCCTTAAGTGTTTACCTTATAATTCTGAGTGTTAAGCAAGGCATCAGGTACCATCTTTTGAGTTTTTAGTATGACTCGACCTGGGATTTAACCCCGGTCTCCCAGACCATTGGCGAACACACTACTTTTTTCGGCCAATATCCCGATTTATTCATTCCGAAAAATAAACAATTACATCATTTTTAGTGAGGTTATTCGGAAATGCAAGGGGAAAAGGATAGAAAAAATGAGAGACATAGAAAAAATTGATAGACTGGAATGTACATTTTTTTTCAAGTAGAGCGATGGTTTGGTTTGGTTTCTTTGTTTAATGGCATATCAACTCATTTTAGGTTATTTAATGCCAAAGCTATTCTCCTAGAAGAACATTAGTTGTACTATTTAACCCATAGCTGGGAGGATAAGGGGGTTCATACCTTTCCCAAGGGTATTTGCCCGAAAGTGAACGTAAAAGCGCGACTGGAGTACGAATTCGCGTACTACGATTCCGCAGTCCATCGCTTTAACCATTACACCACGCGAACTCTCTACCCACTTATGGAAATAAAATATAACTTAATTACTCAAAAGTTATGAACAAATTTAATTTCGCCTATTTCCACTCTAAGTAAAATAGTCAACAAAATTTCTGCTATTTCTATGGTTAGTTTTTGAGATAGTTTTAATTTACGAAAATAGTTTGACTAAAGTTAATAGGCAGATTGTTTGGTTCAAGACTTCTGAAATCCGAGAAAAAAAACAACTATTTTTCTCGTCCATGATATGTATTGAACCATAGTTATATTGAAAGATTTAACAAGTAGTGAAAAATGGGAAATAACAGAGATATTGATCGTGAGAATGTCCACTTTTGATAAGTTCCTTTGATATCTTTGTAGAGATCATCAAACGATGAAGAAGACTTAGAATATAACTTAGTTGAGAACTAGAAGTAAAATAAAAGCCTTTAAGAATTTGCATCTTCGAGAAGAACATAAATAAAAGCACGTCCTAGTGAGACAAGCACTTTTGACCAGCGCTCAGGTCTTTGAAAACACTGGAATTGAGGAAGTCGAAAAGGACAAAAGGTGTAGAATAGTTTGTGAACTAAGATCTATAAAAAGATAGGTCTAATAGGCTACAATATCTCAATAAAACATATTTCAAAACGTTAAAACTAGGCCAAAAGTAAATTAAAAAAAACAACTTTTCTAAAGTAATTTTCACAGGCAAATCTCGAATGATATTCGATGGATCTAATAGATGTGCCAAAGGTTGGATTTTATCCAATTCAAACGTGCCTGTGAGTAAAAGAGTCGGTACTGTGATAAAATGAGCGAGGATTGTTTTCTAAACCATTAACAGACCATTCAATATCGATGAAGGAGTTCAACCGAACTGTGTTAATAATTACGATTTTATGGACAAGGATTTATTTGAATCATACAAGTCGAGTTACCGAGTTTTAAAGTGTGCATTTATGTGTGACAATTCTCCTTCTTATGTCCCTAAGCTTACGTAAATTTCTTGAGCATAAAATATTTACCGGAGAGGAGATTATGAGACAAAGTTCTGATCCGATCAAAAATCTATGGTCAATAGTGAATTTGAAATTATATGAAAATAACAAGCAATGAAACAAAAATAAACCTACAGTAAACAATTAAAACATCAATGTTGGGAAATGAACATACTGAAGTCAAAAGAAAATAACACAATCAATAGATATAAGATTACTAGCTGTTATTGAGAAGAAAGGTTACTATATACCAATTTAAAGGATAAAAAGAAAACATATATTTGTTTGTTATTTGTTATTTCATCGATTTCGATCAATGTTTGATTATCTTATTTTTTATGGAAATAAAATAGGATAATAGGTTCCGACCTAATAACTTTTGGCGGCAGTTTTCTTTAGAATAAATTAAATAACGTTAATAAATTCTATGAAATATATTATTATCATTTAAAATTTTTACTCGAGTTTTGCTTTGACACCAAAAATTGATTGTTTAAAACTAGAGATAAAAAAAAAATGAATCATTGTATTTCATTCAATCACTGTATACTGTGTGCAGTTTTGAAATTAATCTGAGTTGGTGAGAAAAGAATGAATTTCTTTTAAGTTTTATACTGCTCTATAGGCCAGTATTTGAACACTTTTCTGATATATGAAAAATCGTTTTATATCAATTTGTTCATTTCACTACATATACATGCGTTTGTGTGTATATATATATTTTTTCTATGAGCAAACATATATATTTGCATGTATTATATATATATATATATATATATATATATATATATATATATATATATATGTGTGTGTGTGTGTGTGTGTGTGTGCACGCGCGTGCGCGTTTGTGTACTCTCGTGTCTGAGTGCGTGTGTGCTCCTTCTGAATGAAATCGGTGTCTACTTTTACTTTTTATAATGATTGGTTATACATAAATTCTGTGTATGACACATAAACTCTACTGGTGGATATTGTTTATTTGATTCACCATGAAATATAATCTTCCCACTGAAATTTACTTTTCCTTGTACTAAACTTGTACTAAATTGACAAAAATAAGTTAGGAATACGTAAAATCAGAGCCAACTCTCAGTTCCTGAGAGTCACTTTCTCGTCTATTTGATCATTAGACCAAGTCATAATACGTAGAGGCGAGAAAATCACATTCACCACAAACCGTTCATTCTAAGTCTACTCTCTCCGAACTTAGTATAAATAATTTCGAATAAATCCTTTGAATACATACCTAGTTATCACTAAACATGATAAATTTAGGGGGTAGTCGTTTGGATTGTCCGTATTATCTCAATAAAATGATGACTATTCTAGTCGGCACTTCCAAATTTGTTCAAGTTGGTTCATTATATACACGGCTTCATCATATCAACGTAAGCAGAGTACCAAAAACTAATTGTAAAGTAGTTTAAAGGGATGCTCTCCTTACTTCTATTGCTGACTTGATTAAACCAACTGTTTCCATTCGTCCCTGTATCTATAGTCCAGCTCAACCTAATAAAAATGATGTTTTTTGAGATCCATATTATCAATGAATTGGTCCTTACAGCATAAAATAAGGAATGTCTTGCTATAATATTGCAGTCAGTTCCACCACTTTCCATTTCTTTTTCAATTTCAGTGTACCTCTTATAGTGTCTTTTCGTACCTGTACTGAAGTTTTATTTCCAAGTCATTTATCACCAACTTTCATTCCGGAGAATATTTCAGTCAATTCATGAAATTCTCAACTATGCCTGTTGAATTTAGTTTCGATAGCATTATGTCTTGGTCGAGACAGGTTTTTATGGATTTTTTTCTTCTTTGGACATGCAGTGGCTAATATTTTTGTTCGTTTTCATGAAAAGGGTTTAAAATATGGTCCTAAAAAAAAGAAGTTTATTAGTGTTATGACAATGACACATTTTCTCTTTTCAGTAATACGATGATGGCTGATTCATGCTTCACTTCCTGCAATAATCTTCATCTAGTTCTTATTTTTCCCTTCGAAAAATGATTTTTTTAAATACTTTCCAGATGTCTTAGTTTGTAGAATTACTTCCTGTTTTCTAACGTTGATATACAGAAAATCTACTTTTACTGGTTTGTTTAATAATAAAGACTCCTTTTATCCTACTAAACTATTAAACCAAAAAAAAATTATACAAAAAGACCTTAATTTTTTTCCTTTAAGTTTAACCTTAATGAAAAGCTTGAATTTTTACTCTGGGACCCAGAGTAAAAATGATTGTACAATAGACCTAGTTGTTGTAGGTGACCTTAGTTTAGGATGACCCGAAGGCTCCCTTTTCAATAGCTACTAAACCAAGGTGTAAGGAAGGGTGCTACTCTTTTCCCTGTATTGCTCAACTTTACCCTTGAAACGTACCTTATAATGCTGACTGTTAAGCAAGGAGGTATAAAGTACCATTTTTTGAGACTTTGGTATGACTCGACCTGGGATTTAACGCTGGTATCCCTGACCATTTTCGAACACTCTGCTCATTAAGCCAATGGCCCAGTTTTCGAATCAAAATCTTTGATTTCAGATACATTTTGCCAATCGACATCTTTCTTGAAATATTAGCAATAGATTCGTTAAGTGAATTTTAGCAACTGTGCAATATTTATTTTTCTGCGAAAAATAACACGCGGACGGCATTTTGAAAAAAACCTCGGGCCCAGACGGCATTCTCCTAAAGAGGGGCGCCTCAGGCACCAGGCAATTAACCTAACCTCACCGAAGAGGGTTAAAGCCTTGAGGAACGTCCCCCTGAGGCCATACAGATCACCAGTGCCGAGGCACACCCAACTGGAACTATGCAGATAAAATTCATTAGCCACCACACCAAATTGCAGGGATGGGTGCTACTCCTTTCCCTTTCTTACTCCACTTTACCCTTGATATGTACCCTATAATGCTGAGTGTTAAGCAAGGAGGCATCAAGTACCAATTTTTGAGTCTTTGTTATGACTCGACCTGAAATTGAAGCTCCATCTCCCGTGACATTGGTGAACCATTTAACCATTCAGACAATACTACTACATATATAAGTAAAGTTGGGGACCATTGTCCAGAGCGACCCTAAGGCTTCCTTTTACAATTGCTACTACACCGCGGTTCAGGGGAAGGCGCTATTCCTTTCCCGGGATTGCCCTACTTTACCCATCATACGTACCTTACAGTGTTGAGTGTTAAGCAAAGTGTTTCAAGTACCATTTTTAAAGTCTTTGCTATGACGTGACCTGGGATTGAAACCTGGTCTCCCGGATTATTGGCGAACACTCTACCCACTAGACCAATATTAACTGTCAAAAGACTGGATATAAGGATAACATAGCATGTACCAGCTAAAATGTAATTTTAAATATCTTCCAACTGACATTCTGAACAATAAATGCAGACTTTTCATCACAGCAAATCAACGAATAAAAAACTGCAACTGAGCCAATAAATTTAGTGTTGATTCAATTAACATTCTAAGGAAGGAACACTCTTTATTCCATTTAAAAATGTTTATACATACATATATATATATATATATATACGTATGTGTACGGTTTTTTTATAGTTCTCAAATATCTAAAAAAATTACTTGGGATGAAATATTGGAATATGTGTGTAAAATGTTGGTCATCTAGTTCTCACAATATTCAATATCGACGACAGAAATACTTTTATTATTTCAAAATCAGCTTATTTTTGATGCAGACGAGAGAATGTCAGGTGCCATTTTATCAAAATAAGTTCCTCAGTCTGTTTGTCAGACTGAGGTACTCTAAAATGATCACTGAATCTAAACTTACAAACACTAATAAGTAAAACAATCAAAGCCTCATATTCGTGATTTCTTCAGTATTTTTGTCACAGCAATTAGATAGATAGCAGCATAATTCATTTGTTTAATCCAAACCCAAATAAAAGGAGGAATTTTCAGCTTTTTTTTTCAGTTGATTATTTGATCAATAGATTAGACATCATTAATTAATTTGCTGATGATTACATCTTGATACAGTATAGAATGTCTATACATAATAGATAATATGATATGATACATAATGAATTTGCTGAAGTTTTTCTGAGAAATACTGTGATCTGGCTCAAATAAGACAAATTTGGTTAACAGAAACGTCTATGGCTATGACGTTAATTCTCGTAAATTATGCACAGACAAGTGACCATTTTCCACACTGGAAGGAAGATTCTAATCCTGATATGTCATCCTTAAAATAGATTTATTGCCTCTTTGCCTATTTCTGGCTAATATTCTCAATGAGTAAGCAAATCATAGATAAAGCTTTAAGATAATAAATTATTCAATGTAAAACCAATCAAATCATCTCGGGAAAAGGTTGGTTTGGTTCGAATTCTTTATTCAATGAAATATTAACGGTTCAAACTGGGTTCAAGTTTTCTTAGTATATTGTTTCAGTGCTGGATGTTCGCCACTACGCCACGTGGAATCTTGTTAAAGGTAAATAAGAATACTATGCTGTTCATGTTATAATGAACGTTGTAAAAGCGTAACTATATTTTATAGAATTAAAAAAAATAATGCAGCTGTCATGGGAATCAAAGAACGATCGAATGAAAAAAAAAGTCTTTGATTTATGAGTAATCAGCAAATACAAGTAATCCCACCGAAAAGAAATATCCAACAAATGCAAAAGAATATAAAAAAACATAAAAATACAAGACTAAAACACACGACGTTGCACGGACTGGAAACCTACAAGACAGAGTGTTTATTTATCATTTAACAGTGTTTATGCTAAAAGCATAAATATTAATTCATCTGCTGAAACTGTAGACATGTCCATCAACAGAGCGTCTAAATAAATGAAAAGTAGAGTGTGAAAAAGTGTGATAGGCTTAGATTTATTGGAAAGAGGTAAACCATTTTCAATTAACAAATACATGTCACTTTACATTAATTACAACACAGAAAAATATATCAAGTAAAAAGTAATAAGCATATATATATATATATATATATATATATATATATATATATATATATTCCGTATCACTTAAGAAGTGCGCATGGCTTCTTCTACGCCGAGGTATCGTCTTATACTATTAAGCAAAATATATAAACGAAGTCACGTTAGTTTCCATTATATATATATATATATATATATATATATATATATATATATATATATATATATATATATATGGGGGGATAATCTAAAAACAAAACAGACGATTTACCATCTTCCTTTTATTTATTAACTAAACATTATGATTATGATTGCACTCACTAAACCGACATCCATATCCCACCTTTACACACGCGCACAGGCGCGCGCGCACACACACACACACACACACACACACACACACACACACACACACATATATATATATATATATATATATATATATAATGAAATAAAATAAAATAGAATAAATCAGTTCTTTGGTGTCATTATAAATCTTCTTCAGGTCTATGCTGAACCTCTTCAGATTGTTTCAATATCATTTGGAGTTCGATCAATCAATCTCTCTCTCTCTCTCTCTCTCTCTCTCTCTCTCTCTCTCTCTATATATATATATATATATATATATATACACATTTAGTTATCCAGTAATTAACCTGTTTCCTCCATAATCTTTATTATCGTAAGGGTAGTCTGTAGCATTGAACTGGAGTGTAAATATATCAAATAGTTTATTGTACAGTTTTGTTTTTGTTTTTTAAGGTAATGAAATTCACACGAACGGCTTTAGTATAATTTAATTCATAAACTTCTACCTTGCTGTTTATTTTCCTTCTGAAATTACAACAGAATTATGGGAAATGTGCACAATGCCATCGGCTTTTTTTTCTTTTCATGATTCAGCAGGCTAATTTTGGAATAGCACTGCGCAGCAACACCTGCAAGACATCATTATGAAGAAAATATTAATCTCACTGAAACCTTCTGTAACACTACAGTGGTTGGCTTCGTAAATGCAATCAGTTTTTTGAACTTATATTTTCTTTTCAAGATACTTCCTACGTGACCGGGAATATAAAAAAAACAGTGAATTTTATATAATCTTTGCGTGCATGGGTATCTTAAATCATCCACTAATCGAAGGCCTCTTTTTTTTTTGTAGATGACCTAATAATGCTTATTATTACAATATGAGTGATATTCCTGCCTTCAGATTTTCAGTAAAAACGGTAAGCTTAAAACCAAAAGAAAACTTTCTTGGAATGGGAGAAAATCAGAAACTTCACCATTTTACTCGGTGTTTGTATTGAACTTAATATCACCTCATCAAAGTTATTCTTACAGCAAACTATCAAGAGAAAAAAAACAGGTATCACTTGAAGATCAATGAACCGTGAAAATCAAAAACAGACCAGCTTGTTTCAGTACAACTGACATGCACATTATCTTTGTATAGTGCGTCGAATACAATTATCTCTTCTTTAAGTTACATTAAAATCTATGAAATAACAAGAAACGACTCAACCTAAAACGACTTGATGATCAGAACTAATCTAAGTCCTACTGGAAGATTATATCATTATCGAAGGGAAAACAACAGCTCTCACATGTTTAAGTCAGAAAATGGATTAAAAATCCATCTCCAATGTAAGTGAAAAGTTTCTTAAATTAGTAGACTATTTCACCTACCTAGGTAGGAATATTTCATCTGCTGAAAGCGTTGTAAGCCCAAGCAGAAGTATGGTGTAGGCTACTATTGACAAGTTATCAGTAATAGAGAAATCTAATCTCTCCCGTGAATTGAAACATGATTTCTTTCATTCTGTGATTGGGTCAGCTTCACTTTATACTTGCTCAAACTGGACTCAATAGAAAAGTATGGAATGCAACGTGTTGTTTTGAAACTAATCCTGGAAGTAGACCTCCTAAAAAAAGATGGATACTGCACGGCCACACTTTTCGAATCAACATTAAGAAGAACAATATATGCTTTGCACTGTTGTAGAAGTAAAGACGAACTTATTTAGAATCATTGTCCTATGGTCTTCTAGGCACGGATGCACTGTTCTGTACCCATAATGAGAGATGAAGTATGAACCACAACACTTCTTAATAAAATATATGTATTCTTATTCATTCTTCTGATGTTCAATCTCTGTGGTGTGTGAGACAGACGGAGGGAGGGAGACAGACTGCTATATTAACTCATAACTTCTTCTCTTGACTATAGCACGCTGTGTTATTTTCAAGACTCCTACTTGCCCCTTCTTCTGCTTCTCAGCCAGGAGTACTCGGCCAAAGGCTCTGCAGGCTACATTCCCGTGTGGGGTGCTCTCCGTGACAGCAAGCTTATTCTGACTCAGGTCCTCATTGACTGAAATAACAAGCAGACATCTGCCTTTATTATATCATAACGCCCACAACTTCGGATAGATCGTATGATTCTTTCCACTTATTTACACAGTTGTAACTCTGATTGACGGTTCGGTCGAGGGTCAATATACAACACACACCAGTGGGGGCCGACCAAGAAAGATACAATTCATCAGCTGTGTGCAAACCCTTGATGCAGACCAATGGACCTGTCAGAACCAATAAACGTTTTAGACGGATTGCGAAAGAGAATCAAGTGACTCCGTGCTAGAAGGATTTGAAGATGATGATGATGATGATGATGATGGCCAATTTGAGCATTTTCATGGAATAATTATAAAAAAAGGCCTCCTCTATGAGATACCTTTTTGCTTTGCTATCGTTACAAATGCAAAAATCAGATCATGTCATAGAGGAGAGCCTATAATATTTTTTTGGACTATTGACTGATCTACATTTATACCTGACCACTAGTTATATATTTTGAGATAATTCATTATTCAAGAAGACTTTGAAGAACTTTAAATGTTTGCCCGGGCAGTTGCATAGATTATTCCTATTTTTGTCAGAATATGTGCCTTTTTAGCCACCTCAAACAATCTCAAAAGTTATGTGAGGTAGTATTCAAATGAGATGAAACAAGAAGCCAGGTACACCAAATGTCTTTATCAGGATTAGTTTTACAAAAACGAAAAAAAATTTGATAGCTCAGAGAAACGCAAATAAGGTAAACTCTGAGAATCACAGACAATCAAAGGAGATGGCAACAGGATATGTCGGCATTTAAAAATGTAATCGAGAAAATTTGGTGTTAATAAGTAGGGAATAAGTAAGTCATACTCCTACAGACCAAAAGAACGATCGACTGACCATTTCCAATTATTTATCGATAAACCATCTGTAGCTAATCTTAGATTTCTTGATTGTGTCCCTGATCTTTCTCTGACATTATCTATCGATCAACCTACAAGATATCAGAAACTCACAGGCACTGCATCTGATAAAGTCTAACAAGTCAATAACATTCAAACAGAACGCTGGAAAATTGTGAGCGACACCGATGAAACTCTACCAGCGGATCATACTTATCTGTGAATCAACTACCGTTCCTGTAGTCAACAACATTTTTACTATTCCCACTTCCTTCAAGAAGGGATACATTTAACCCTGACACAACTTAAGAGTGGTAGCCTTCTTCTTTCAAAAACTTCATCCCGTGGTAAGGTTCCTCTTCTGGAGTTCTGAGCTTATGTGGAGTCATATTGTTGTTCTTTCTCTAAGATCCACTCGAATCCGTAGAACCTGTTGGGATTTTAGCAATCTGTCAAATAAATCATTAAAAACTATTTACGTTAGACCAGCTTGAAATTTGGCTCAGAAAAGTTTCTTAAGAAGAGATTTTTACTGATTACAAATAGAAGAAAAAGGAGTGACTCTAGTGAGAGATAGTGTGATATTCCCAGATATAACGTAAAACCGCTCGAACACTCAAAGTAAATCTACAAGTATCCACATCTATAATTGTAGATCGGCTTATCCTTTTTAGATAAAAATCCCAGTTTAATTTTAATAACAATTGCTATTGTCAGGCAATGCATAAATATACTCACCTAGTCGGTAGAGTGTTCGCCAATGGCCTGGGAGACCGAGGTTCAGTCCCAAGTTAGGTCATACTAAAGATTAAAAAAATGGTACTTGATACGTCCTTGCTTGACTTTTAAAGATAAAGTGGACCAACTCAGGGCAGGAGAAACGCTATCCACTATACCTCGGTGTAGGTATTTATTGTACGCCCCACCTACCAAACAAGTGTGGTACAAGTGCTTGTTTTAGGTCCTGGCTCAGGGCCGAAGGCCAGACATGCCTAGTGACTCCAAAAATGACTCAGGCCCCGTCAGCAATAAACTTAGCCATTCTTTGGTGTAGTAGCTATTGAAAAAGGAGCCTTCGGTTCGCCCTCCATTACGGTCACCAACTTTACTTATATCTATCTATCTATCTATCTATCTATCTAGAATTTATAAGAATGTTAAAGCAGTGATAAAGAAATCGAGACTAATAGTTTTTTATTCGAAATATTTTACGCTACGTTTTTTTTTATTTTTATTTTCGCTTTTTTTTTTGTAGAATCGTGAACGGACTGAAGACACTTTGACCTGAAATACATCTATAACAACAACGTAATCATCTGGTATTTATACAAATATCTACACCTTTCAACAGAGTTTCTCAGAGCAAAAGAAAAATAATAATAATGGCGATTTTGATTTTGTCCGAGAACTGAAAAATCAATTAAAAAAGAAAGTATCAGTGATACCAATTATAACTTTGACCAGTCTACTGGGGCTGTAAAATACTCCGACGGCACCTCGGTAGAAAAGTAAGGCCCCACAAGGTGAGTCCTGGTAATATAACACGAATCAATCTGATGGTGGGGTTCCAGTTATGCTGGAACTTTGGGGAATTCGGAGTACCTCTTCATTGCCATCGCTCCCAGGTCAACTCTGGCCCGGATAGGGAACAATCTATGGGTCAAATTGAACTAAAGTGCGTTCTTATTCTAAACTGAATTGCTCGAAATAGAACTGTTTTGATATCTGACCTGCGTACTTACGCAAAATCATATTGTTGAAATGGAACCGGTTTTGACATTTAACTGTGTGCAGAGAAAACCTGTAATTATACAAATCTGAATTGCTTGAATTAGAACTTTTTGATTAATCTGAATTGCTTGAAATAGAAATTTTTTTGACAATTGAACTATATACTTATGCTAAACTGAATTGTTTGAAATAGAATTGACTATTTGAATAAAAATGGATTTGGCATTAAATGACCCAGAAAGGTTTATCAAAATCAAAAAAAACCAGCCAACTAACCAATTATGACTTGTACCCTAGGTAAATGGTGCTTTGGAATAGATACCCAGGAAACTGAAGATCAGAGGAATAAGCAAGACCATCCAGACCACATCAGTTTTAAGATAAACTAGAAGAGTTCTGAAAAACTTACGAAACTTGCATTCACTCGAACGTACAACAGAATGTTAAAGATCGGTCAGAATACTGAGAAGAGCCCTGGAGATTTTAGCATACAAATAGATAACCCAAAAGCAGGACAGCCGACTAGATCTTGAGTTAAATAAAAAGAAGAAAAGGACTCCTCTTCGACAGGATTTTGCTATTCCAACATTCAACAGAAGAAAGACAAAAGAAAAGTCAAACCTTTTCAAACACCAAATTCACAGGGAGCTTAAAATGATGTGGATCATGAAGATAAAGATGATAACGATACAAATCGGGGCCTTTGAAACAGTTTCCCATGAACATGGGAAAAAGACTAAATGAACTGAAGTTAAGAGGAAGAACCGAGGCAATTCAACCACAGCACTAGCAAGATTAGCTAAAATACTTTGAAGAATAATGAGGGCCTGAAGAGATTGATGTTACTCAGACTTCAATAAAAAGCACCTGGTAGAGTTAGTTTTACCGATATAATTTTTATGGTTTTATCAAAAGAATGTATCTAGATGTTTTTAATACGTCTCTTATCATATTCCAATATAATATCAATGTTATTTTATGATGAGACAAATTATATATTAATTTAGTGAACTATTTTTCTCTTTGTTGATTAGAAGTGTGAAATTGAACGAAGCACTGGGTATACCTGTGAGAATAAACTGAACTAATTAATTTGTAATTTACCGAGATGTATATATCATGCTGTCAACATTTGGAGAGTCAGACAAAAAGATAATTTAAAAGATAAGTACAAACAAACTCGCAATTAAAAGCATACTATATATATATATATATATAATCCCCTCGTCTCTTATTGATTTTTTTCTATGTTTTATTTCATTTGCGATATTTAACTCTTCTCTCTCTCTCTCATACACACACACATACACATACTCACTCTCATATCATTTGTTTTTCAAATCACCTTTTTTTCAGAAGAAAATGACAATCATATGTTCTTTTACTGTAAATAAACGGTGGGGGTGTCCTCGTGGTGTAATGGTTAAAGCGATGGCCTGCGGAATCGTCGTAAGCGAGTTCGTAATCCAGTCACGCTATTACGTTCACTTTCGGGTATATACCCTTGGGAAAGGTATGAACCCCCTTATCTTTACAGCTATGGGTTAAATAGTACTACTACTGTTCTTCTAGGAGAAAGACTTTGGTATTAAATAACATACAAAGGTTGATATACCATTAAACAAAGAAACCGAAACCAAAATGTAAATAAACCCCCTGTAATATAATCATCTTAATGAGTGATATTTATCTCTACTTCTCACCTGCCAAGATTTTATCCAAAATCTTTTTTAGAGTGGAGTTTAGGGGAGGTGAAGGTTGGGCACGGGTGTCAAAGTCTTACTGGGTTCAATGTGAGCCAGGTGTCCCTGATGGACTTTGACTCACTAAGTCCAACGTGAGTCCGTCACGTATACCAGCTCATAGCTTGAACAAGACCCGAAGGACCTGTGCTATGTGTTGCTTGCCATTGATCGTTTGTACACCCGAAGGCAACCAAGCCGGATTCGATGGCTAAAAATAAATGTGCTTTTTTTGCAAAATGTCTGCAAAAAGTTAAAGGCGAATAAAAACAATCATTATTAATATATCAAGAACGAATACAAGATGTGGATTTGTTTTAGAGTTCTAGTTTTCATGACAAATCTTACTTCATTATTGACTGTTTTGATTAATTTTAGAATAGACCAAGGAGTAATAGCACACGTGTAATCTCGAAAATTTTCAGGGCAAACAAACTGATTCGACATAGTGATTATTTCCAATAAGCAAACATATATGTCCTGAATAGTCATCCTCAAAGTAGTTTCTATCTTTGTATATAAGTTAGTTCTTATGTTGTACAGTACCGCTGGAGCTTGACAAAGAGGAATACGTATATATATATATATATATATATATATATATATATATATATATTCTTTTATTTTTATTCTACGACGGTCACGCTTGTGTGGATCAGTAGAGCAGTTGGAGAGAGTTTACACACATAAAGGAGTTGTCGGGAGTAGGACCTGCTCGCAGGAACTGAATTTTGTCAAATCTATTTACCTTATATTGCCATAAAACTCCCTCGCGACCAACATAGCCTCGACTCTCCATCCACACAATGCTTATTCTCCATTGGTCCCAACTTACACCCAGGCATTTCTACTTCTCCGGTAGTCACTATGTTGATTTTATCCACGACCTGATGTATCTATCACCTATATCTGCCAATCTAAGTCCCGTTCAATGCAATATATATCACTTAAAAAAAGAACTGATTTTCAATAAAAATTATATATATATATATATATATATATATATATATATATATATATATATCATGGAACAGAAAAAAACATGATAAAAAACTGCTGAAAACTTTCACAGAATGATTATATATACATCATAACACTGAAATCTCATTTAGATTATGTCCCTTTATCTCTCAAGGATTGTACATAGAATTCTCGCTGATATTAACTGTCTTGAAGGTATTCATTCTTCCTAGCATTTCTAGATCCTCTTGTTTCTTTTCCAGGTTCTTGTGCGCTATTCACAAAAGTCAATCGATTTATCTTATTTAACTTTATCAGCTCACTGGAAAGATCCATCACTTTGTTTCCTTTATTTTAAAGCAGTGGCTTGCTGAATCAATAAGGTCTACTCGCTGACACCTACGTTGTATTGACTAAAACTATATCTGGTGTTCCCCTTGGAATGCGATGATCCGTTTGTATCACAAAATTCAGGATAATTTAGAGTAAGACGTTTTGATTTATTCATATAATATTTTTTTTGTATGGATAATTTCTCATGCCGAGCTCAATATCTAGTCAAAAGCCTTCACCCCTAAGTCATACTTACTCGTGTACGACTTTCTGTACAAATTTTCAGAAGTAGCTTATTATGAGGTTTTTGTTCCGTTTGTCGTTCCGCAGAGCCTACAACAGCCAATCTTTTGAGTTATACTATTCCAGTTTTTGTGGTTATTCATTGAAGTCGAATAAGTAGTCAGCTGGGGCTGTACAATATGCTAAGTATATATCTATTAGCAGGGTAATATCCTCTAACAATTGTCCTGAGTATGACACAACCTTCTGATAGTGAGGCTCCAGTTGTTGTGCTTAGCAGAATGTGGGGTACTAAATCGTTAAGATTATTCCCCTCTGACTCGGAGTGGTTGTGTCCGTAAGGCACCCATCTATGGGTCAAATCGAATTATCTAATTATTCTCTACACACAAAACCATTTAACAGTGTGAAAACACATAATTGATATCAAATTGAATCACTGATATTAGTTAGGTACTGTTAGAAAACATTCACTTGTGTTCAAACAATAAATAGCAATTCTTAAAAAAAAATTAACTGAGTGCAAATTAGTGTTTGATAGAACTACTCAAAGCATTTTAATGTGTGCAAATCAATGAGCTCTGGTTCGTTTAAAACTAATTTACCAACAAGCTATTCGCTTACAAATCATATTATATATATATATATATAATTTGTAAACGGATAGCTCGTTGGTAAATATGTATAGAGATTGATTGATGTGTGTGTGCGTGTGTAAACATGATCTGGCTTTAATTAACCTACATGAGACAACCAAACAAACCAAAACCAAATGGAAGACTGAGTAACAGAAAGTTTACTCAGGTCTTCAGGACTCTTCAAATATTTTAGCGGAGTTAGCAGTTTTGTGAGCTGACGGATGACGATTATTCCTCTAGTATTTTTTAGCATTTGGTGAATGTTCCGAACGCATCAACTAAAACTGGTATCCCCAATTATCATTATTATTCTTTGCGAGTTTTTCAAACTAGGGTGAACCGATACCTTTTCACTGGAGTCTTTGTGACAGGAAGACTCCTCAATTTCACTGGACTGTTTTTTTTATTTTTCTGAGCGATTTTAACAATGCTTTAGTTGGGAGAATGAATATAAAGAATTATCAAAATGCTTGCAGCCGAGTTGACTAAGTAAAACATCTTTTCCATTGGTTAGGTGTGACTAAATAAGCTTGATTTAACATACAAGACGGTTTTTTTTTTTTACCAAAATCACCAGCGATGACCACCTATATGGAGGCAGGGACTAGTCAGACGACATCACACACCTGAGGTAAAAGTAGGAATGCAGTGCTTTCTGAATCCCAATATAAGACAACAGATTTCGCGATTCTGCCTCCTTTCTTTGTTTGGTAACAAGGTTGCTATGATACAATTATTTATGTGGACAGTAAACGAGGAACAAATCCAAGATGTAGGAAGAGTCCTGTTCTGAGAAAAATGAATTAATTAGCCGGCAGAGTTAGTACGTTATTCATGTCTTCTTCCATGATCTCAGAAACTGAACCTAGCTAATTACGCAACGGCGCCTTAACGCTTTAGACGAGTCGCATTTTAATTTATTTCTATCGCTTCTGACAGCTGTCCTTCACCGATGTGGCAGTTTTCAGTGACAAGGCAACAAATTATTATTATTATTATTATTATTATTATTATTATTATTATTTACTCCTTTAGAGTTTCTCACATCAGTGTTAGCTGATGGTTTCTCACTGGAGTTTGAGTGACAGCAAGTCTCCTTAAGTATCCAGGACTTGTCTCAGGATTGTGGCCGTTCTTAGCAATGCTGTCGTTTGGATAGTCTCAACCCGTCTGCCAACTTCTAAGTCCTCCAGGGCTTTTAATAATCCTTTAGATATTGTTCTTAACGCACCAATCACAATTGGCACAATCTTTACTTTCATGTTCCACAGCTTTTTCAATTCTCTAGCAAGGTCGAGATGCTTATCTTTCTTTTCATTTTCCGTCAGTTTTATTCTGTGGTCCGCCGGGACAGGAAAGTTTACAATTTTGCAGATTCTCTTTTTAGTTGATTATTATGAGGTCTGGTCTTCTGGCCGGGATTAGGTGATCCGTTTCTATGTTATTATTATTATTATTATTATTATTATTATTATTTGTGACATAAAGTGCATTCTTTTAATTCAAGATAATTATATCGAGTCTGCAAAATAATCTAATGAAGTAGTTTGCACCTTTTTTATATAAAGAATTTAGTTGTTGATTTTTTTTTGTAACCGATAATTCTGTTGATACCAAACATCTACAAATCTGCAAATATATCTAAGATTGTAAATAATTCTTAAGTTTCTTTCTATCGATTAAAGTTAACCATCTTTCGTATAAAAGAATTAGAAATTGCTTGGAAGATATCCGAAGATGATTTTGTTTTTTGTTTTTCTTTTTTCTTTGCGTTTGCTTGTTTCACTTTTTTTACTTTTATTCAGCTAAAATGCCTTCTGGTAAATTTACGATAAGGATGTCGGACGAACGGATTTACATATACTTAATAGTATCATAGAATAATCATTGCTATTCGTTCTGGCAAAATTTTCTGTGACATGTTTACCTTCTTCTACAGGACTACTCAATCTACAATGTAATATAATAATTCCTTTGGTGTCATTGTGGGAAGAAATATCCACTTTTTGTTATATATTCTTAATACTTTGTTACATAAAAGGATTGATTTTTTCAAGGTTTATAATAGAAGTAACAGCACTATTATAGCGTACATTTCAACAGGAGTGGTAATGATTTTCCTAAATAGGTATTCAACAATTCATATCAATGTTGAAATATTGTACAGTCATATTTGACAAAAGGTGTTAAAAGTAAAAGGGTTTTATATTACTTCTAAAGACATTAATCCTTACGTCGTGTAAATAATTTTGGAAAGAATCCTAGCCCGTTTCTTCGATTTCATGATAACAGCTTTTTCACCCATCTGAATCTCCATATTTTTTCGGTATAAACATTTACACGGAAGCAAATTTAGCTCAACTATATTCCCAGAAGTTATCCCTTATTACAGTAATATCCTGTCGAAATTTGAGCTAACACTGATGTATAATGTAACACCTCCACCCACTCACAAACAACGCTAGTAAACGACAATTGGAGACGCGACCGACTATAAAAGGTCAATCACGTGAATTTCCTTTTATCCTATTTACCAACCCCTCCGCTCGGGCAGGATATGACACAAGGTCAATTTTTAAGCGGAGTTTAACAGGTTTGAATTGAGAGTTTTCCTTCTCCTAGACTAGTTGCCTAACCAAGGCTGAAGAACCTAGTCAGTCCTACTATTTACCCATAGCTGGAGGGAGAATAATTGGATTCATACCTTTCCCAAGGGTATTAGTGCTATGTGAAATGCAATCAGTCTCGTCCAGGATTTGAACTCGTGTCGCCGTGTTCATTTCCTACGACGATAACAATTACACCACGTAATTTTCCTTTTATGGGCGTGATAGGGTCACTCAAGGTTGGGGATTTTTAGAAAGGACCCGTCAGTTAGTTATCGGAACAGTGACAAGTTAAAACATACAGTTTGTTGTTAAGCTACACCACATCACCTAATCTTGGGCTGGGCTGGGCTGGGGGAGTGATTTACAGATCAACTGAACTTCTTAAAAAAAAAGAACAGAGTCAAAACACTTAATATATATCAGGTCACTACCAACTAGTTTTGATAATAAATAAATAAATGTGTGATTTTTTTTTTAAACTTGGCGTCAGTCTTCTTCCTCGTATGGAATTTCATTTATCTTTCTGCACCTTCACCTTAACTTCTTCTTTCAGAGCCTTCAATATCCTTTTCCCATAATATAAATAAAGATAGGAAACTTCAACACGTACCAGTACTTGGATAGGGATATTAGCGTCTGGTGACGCGTCTTCTAATCAAACGATATTCAGCATGTCATAGATTTTCAGTCTTATAATCAAATGAAAATTTCACTGAGAATTTAAAATATTTTTTTTATTTTAGGATCAAAATTAAACAGACTCCATTTAACATCCGTCAATCTTTTTTTTTTCATTCCTTGCTTTTATTTTACACCAAAGATGGCAGAAGGTCTTTCACAGGTGTCTGAATGACAAAAAGTCCTCTAATGTCTCCAGTACTCTTAGAATATGCTGCATGCTAAGGGGCTAGATCCTATCAAAAATGGTTCAAAGTATGGCAGTAAATTACACCCGGTGATGAGGCCACAATTTCTGATTTCTGGGTAACGTGAAGTATCCTTTCGTTATCATTACTCCTGGAGAAGTAATAACTGTTCGTGTACCATTTATGTGATAAAAAGATGTTTGAAAATTATCAAAATTTTATAGAAATATTTGAAACCATCGGTGAAAATAAATGATTATTGTTATAGAAAATTAAAGAAATGCAATGATGAAATGATTGCATTAGAAATTCGAAAATATATTTATGTCACTGATAATTTTCCATGAATTGAATCACAACGTTAAACAAATCGAGTTGTTGATAATAATTAAAAAAATCATAAAAAATAAAAAGAAGAAGTTTTCACAACAAAATATTCATAATATTTGTCAATATTAATCACATAATAAGAACAAATGATATTTATATCATTAATGTTACAATACTATGTTTAAAAACCGAGAGTGCGTTCTCTTGAAATAATAATAAATATATTTGGTGGAGATGTTATATCCGGAACATTTGGCTCTTGTACCTACAGTCGAAGAAAAGCTGTCACAAATAGATTTTAAAGCTAAAACGGACTTGAATTCTCGTCTCCGTGCTAACATTGTTTATTTCTGAACCAAGGAGCGGAGTTGTCTGATTCGTTTGATTTGGTTTGGTTTAATGGCATATCAACCATTGTAGGTTATTTAAAGCCAAATATATTTTATTCATATACACAGTTCTATTTCAAACAATGCAATTTAAGGTAAGTACACAGTTGAAATGCCAAAACAGATCTATTTGAAGCAATTCAGTTTAGCCTAAGTACAATGTTTAGTTCTATTTAACTCACTGATAGGACCCTGTCAGGTGCAACCAATCTTAACCAAAGTGGACCTGGGGGGCAATGGCCATGAAGGGGTACACTGCATTATCAAAATATCCAGTATTACAGGAGTCTCACCATCAGATAGTTTTATGTCATATCCAGAACACTCGTTGGAGAAGTCTTACCCTTCTGCAGAGAAGCAGTCGGTTTATTCGGCAGCCCCAGCTGATAGGGTCAGGTGTTGTCTGTGCTGTTGCAATGAATGGTAAATGACTTTTAGATCAAAGAAATACTTGTCAAAATTGATAATAACCATTGTGTTCTATGTTCTGATCTGACATGCATAATCCTACAAATAAGTGTTGATTTATTATTCTTCCTACCAAAACACAATCAATTTCAATTATATTTGCTTATAACCTACTGTAAAATTACTATTGATTTGTAGCTTTCAAATATAGTTCACTACCAACAATACATGAAGACGAGGTCACCGTTCAGTGTAATGATTCGCTATCATACCATAATTAGTGGGTTTGATTCTCACTGAATACCCCGTATTTCTGGCCGTATTTCTCCAAATTATGTTTAGCATTGTAAATGACAATAGAATAAAAACGTGGAAAATACATTCTTAAATGGTTTCATCCTCATGATGAAGTCACGCTACCTGCACGGATATCACGGACCCACTAACGTCACCCGTCTCTATCGTCTATCACTCCTGGGAGGTCTTCAAGACAACATCATGCATCAGCACAGAGCTATTGTATATAGGTTCTAGCTGGTCGTCCTACCTTTGCTCGTCCATGTGAAGTGGTCTACAGGAGTATGTTGCTCATGAGTTCATCCCTAATTTTCCAGCAGTGAGATTCATGTCTTGTTCGCCTTACTTTAGTAGTTTTCTTGATGGGAGGTTGGTGGCCGTACACCTGCTGCTTTGTTGGGTGCTTCCTCCAGAACTTATTCACTACAGCTCGCTGCATTCTTGTGTAATTGCCGCCAAGCTTTTTCTCCATACGTTTAGTTAGCGTACGTGTAATGCATTCATATAGCAGTATCGATACGACCGCTGCTTGGAAAAAAATGCATTTTATTTTATCGCTCAGGTCTGACTATCATAAAATTTGTGCAGTTAAAATAGCTATGTCATGTTAATACTTACTTTTAATATGATAGTCTCATCGTAGGCATAAGTTCCAATCTAATATAATTCTATTATTTTTCATGAGAATTATAGTTGTCCACTTTTAGACATGTCCGTTCATTCATATTGATTGAGAATAGATTTGGTCTTCTGGTTGGGATTGGAGGATCTCTATGCATCTCAAAATCCAAGGGAATTCTATGTTTTATTTCAAAGGTCACATAATGGTTTCTGAATATGCCATTTGTCCGAATTAGCAAATTTTGATATCTTTCACAATTCTCTGTGGATCACGCTTCCATCTATTCCAGCCTAGTCTTGTATCCCTTTTGTGCCGACTTACTGCGTACAGTTATTATTTGATCAACCGTTTCCTCTTTGTTACAGTATAATCTTAACTTGTATATCGTAGTATTATCAATTTATGATTTGGTAGAATTAGCAGTTTCAACATTATTTTGAACTTCGGTTTAAAGAGATTCTTTAGCTCTGTATAGTTTTCCATTTCACTTGCAAATTTGCTTTTTCTTGAAGTATCCATATAGTTGATCTTCTTCACTACATTTTTCTAGATATTTTAATATGTTTTTTCTGTTGGTCCTTAATTTATTTCTGTGGATATCACTGTTGCTTACCGCTGTAATCAGTTTTCCTTTGCTCCTTTTTGTATTTTATTTTTCTCGGAAAGATTCTAATTAGTGTGTCTACTACTTATCAATATGGTCGAATTTTGGTTGTGTGGTCATTTCTCTGTGAATCACATTTCTTACCCGGTCATATCTTAACTTTTAATCCTTCTGTACCAATTTGCTACTTTCATTTATTATGGAGGGGGGCTACTATCTTCTTCATTTTTGTCACTCTCACTCTCTCTCTCTCTCTCTCTCTCTCTCTCTCTCTCTCTCTGTCTTTCCATATATCTTACACTACATGACTACTGTAAATAATAATTACGTTTCTCTTTTCGTGATTTTTTGTATCCATCTTTGTGTGAATTATGTAGGAAATAAATAAAAAAACAGTAATATGAAAAATAAAATAAACACGAAATAAAATAAATAAATAAATACAAAAATAACAATTTCCCAGCAGGCCTCTGACACAAAGCAAAATTGGTGCATGCCTAAAAAGAGTGGCTTCCTGGTTTTAAAGAAAAATTCTTTTTCAGTCCTTTTGAGATAGCTCAATTGAGCGGACGCACCAATTTCTCTCAAAAGTCAGTAAGAGCCTACGTGTTTTTTTAAGGCATCTGGATTCAGCAGTTCGTTGTATCTGTTGCTCTAAGCAGCACCAGCTAAACATACCGACAGAACACAGATAGACATGGCGGAACCTCAAAATCACAATCCCTCAATATTGATTCCGGAGACTCATCTAACATGTTGATTGGGAAGCGCGGTTATTTCTACTTGTTGAATCAAACATTCAACACCAAAAAAAGTGGTAAACCCAGAAAATAAAAATTAAGCTTAAAGGTAACCCTCTCTTTTCCTTTCCGTCTTTAAATCCATTGTACCTTCAACAAACCAAAAGAAACCAAAAGTTACTGGGGATAAGAAGGAAGGAGTCAGTTACCAACGTCATAATTTCCCAACAACACACTACCAAAAATCTTCTTCTAGGACCCTAGAATACTTTTATTCCCACCAGTAGAACATGGAGTCCGAATGACAGCAAGTTTATTCGGCTTTGCAGGATTCTTCGTACAATTCTCACCAATATCAGTAAAATGGATTTCAGGAGGGTGTCAATTCTTCCACCGATCTTCAGTTCAGTCTGACTCTTTCCCATTTAAGAAAAAATAACCTCGGGACCCAATAATGATTGTTATCATTGATAAAAATCAGGCTTCCTAAATTTATTAGTTCTTTACCAAGATCCATATATTTAGTCAGGCTTGAGATTGCTTTTAATTTTAATCTGTAGCCTTCTGGAACGGCAAAATCATCAGGTTGAAAAGTTATTTCCTTCTTATTAATTAACATATCTTTTTGTGATCAGTTTTTATCTCAAAATCTCCAAGAATTTTGTGTGTCTCGCTTTCCAGAATCAATTTTCACCTGCTGATATACAGTTGTACAGTCGTTGGCATATTTTTCAATGGATTACCTTCTTCAACAAGAAGTGTCTGTCTTATACCCTTGCTGTGTCAGTTTCCAACATTAACTTATATGTTTCTTTGTCTCGTTTTGCACTTTCTCTCCGAAAATCCTACATTTACTATTCTCCTGAGTTTCACTAATTTTAACTTTTATGCAGTTGCGTCTTATGGCATTGATCTTGAATGCTATTGTCAGCGATTGAGTTTCTCTCTTTAAACAATCTCAGCATAGTCATGCCTACCACATATTGTGTACTCCATCTTTTCAATTTATAATTATGAGTAGTGGTTGTGTCGATACTGCGACATGGATGCACTACATAGACAACAATTAAACGTATTAAGAAAAGGCTTGACGGCAATTACACAAGAATGCTGCGAGCTGTATTGAAAAGGTCATTGAGCAACAACCCACAAAGTAGCAGCTGTACGGCCACCTACCACCCATCACGAACACTATCAAAGTTAGACGAAACAGACATGAGGGACACTACCGGAGAAGTAAGGACGAATTCATTAGTGATATACTGCTATGTAACCATTCACATGGACGAACACAGGCTGGACTACCAGCCAGAACCTATATAAGACAGCTCTGTGCCGATAAAAAATATAGCGTGGAAGATCTCCCAGGAGGGATGGACGATAGAGACGGGTGGCAAGAGAGGTTCAGGGAGATCCATGCTGGTAGCGTGATATGATAATGATGATGATAATGATATTACTCCTTGTGAGTTTTTCATTTCAGGTTTAGCTGATGGTCTTTCACAGGGGACTAAGTGACAGCAAGTCTCTTCAGGTCACCACAACTCTTCTTTGTAGTCTGGCCGATCTTAACCAGACTGTAGTTTCGATGGTCTCGGCACGTTTTCTGATTTCCAACTCTTCAAGCCCCATTACCGAGCCTTTAGGGACTGTTCCAAGCACACTAATAACAATTAGTGTCACTTTCATATTCTACAATATTTTTAGTGCTCTTCGAAGGTTCGTGTAATTGTCTTTGTTTTCATTTTCTTTAGTTTTCACCCCGTGGTCCATCGAGATGTCAAAGTCCACGAAACGACAGGTTTATTATTATTATTATTATTATTATTATTATTATTATTATTATTATTATTCACTCATTAAAGCTTTTCACATCAGCGTTAGCCGATGTTTTTTCATTGGAGTCTGAGTGACAGCAAGTTACCTCAAGTCTTCAGGACTCTTCTTAGTATTCTTTACGTTCTCAACAATGCTGTCGTTTTGATGGTCTCCACTAGTACGCCAACTTCCAAGTCCTCTAGTCCCTTCAGCAATCCTTTAGTTACTGTTCCAAACGCACCAATTACAATTGGTATAATTGTCACCTGCATGTTCCACATTTTTCCAATTCCCTAGCAAAGTCGAGGTACTTATCCCTCTTTTCAGCATTCTTTCAGTTTTATTCTGTGGTCAGCCAAGACAGCAATGTCGACTATTTTGCAAGTTCTCTTTTTTTTTTTGTTGATTATTATTAAATCCGGTCTTCTGGCCAGATTAGGTGATCCGTTTGTATGTTAAAGTCCCATAGGAGTTTATGCGTGGCATTTTCTAGGACAGGTGCTGGGTTGTGCATATATCATTTGTTAGAATGGTCGAGTTTAAGTTTCTTACACATTTCCCAATGAATCACCTTGCCGACCCATTCGTGTCTCGTCTTATACTCCCTCTGTGCTACTTTGCTGCATTCGCTTATTATATGATTGATGGTGTCATCTCTCTCACCACATAGCCTGAATTTGCAATTTTGTTGAGTCTTATCTATTCTCGCTTTGATATGATTGGTTCTTATGGCGCTGTCTTGTGCTGCTATTAGGAGAGATTCTATTTCTCTCTTAAAGTTTTCTTTTCTTAGCCAGGCCCAAGTTTTGTCGTGTGAGGACTTTTTACAACAGTTTTAACTGATAGTCCTAATTACAAGTAGTTGCATCTCTGTATGATTCTTCAATGTATTCTAACTGATCTCATCGGTGCAGTGGTCTGGGCGGCCTCAAATTTATCTCAGATGGTTTGTTTCTCGAGCCTTACTTTTTGAAGTTTTCGATGGATTAATCCTTGTGTTTTCCTAAATCCATAATTTGTCAGCTCTCTGGCAATGTCTTGTTATTTGTGCAGTTTTCCTCTTTTCTTCAATTTACAACTGATCAACTTGACCATCGAAGCTACTATTTTATTCTATTTTATTCTATTTTTTACTTTTATTATTTAAAACTAACTCTTCTAACCTGAGTAATATGATAGCTGTCTGTATCTCAAAGACCCAAATAATCTTTAAAAACTTTTTCTTTTTTACACAGGATACATTCTGAAACATTTTGCTCTTTCATATTAAGCTGAAACTTTAAACAATGATACAATTCCAATTGGATCAAATCCTCCCACTCAGTGGTAATTACACTTGTAATCATTATTTTAATTATAGTGATATTTTTTTACAGCGACGTTAGCTGGTGGTGTTTCATTCGAGTCTAAGTGACAGCAAGTCAAGTCTGAAGGACTGTACTCCGTATTCAGCTCAATCTTAACAAAGTCGTACTTTGGATTATTTAGATTCCTCCTCCGATTTTCCACTCATCAAGCACCCTTTCCAATCCCTTGGGTACCTTTCCAAGCACGCTTAATAGCAGTATCAGTCATACAATTTTCAATGAACATAAATTTGTTCCGTAAGGCACCAACATTTACCATACTTATAATAAAACTACAAGTGTGCCGCACTAACACATTAATAATTACTCTTAAAAAGACATCAACAATTTATTGATATATGCAAAACGCATATCAGTCAAAGATAAAACAGCAATAACTGTGCTTCCCCTGAAGATAAAATGCACCAAAAGACTAACTTCTGCTGCTCTAAGCTTGTGAATCATAACTTTGTGATACCTGTCAATATTATATGATCAATTCTTAAGAATTGTTTAATTTCCCACGACACATAAACGAACCGACTATGAAAATCGAACTCATTGTACGAGCTTACTAAACTGATGCAGGAATATGCTACACGTCATTAAAAAAGTAGGCAGCTAAAAATTTATGGTTATACATATGCATTCAAATTGTCATCTGGTGAATATCATATTGAATTACAAGTCCATATTTCAGTTGTCTTAATATTATTGTCATGCTTATTTAATAAATTTTGTTTTATCGTTATTTGTCTCCAAGATGTTCATTTTTCAGACAATTACATTAATAACTACATTATTCGTCGCGTAATACAATTGACCAATTTATGCAAAGGTAATGACAGCTAATAAATATTTTTACTTGATATTGTACCAACTAATGGTTTAGAGACACTTAAATTACAATTGTACATTATTCTGAATTTGATAGCAAGCGACGACATACATAGTGGAACATGCGTATCCTCACCTCGAAGCTAACCCAATATTAGTACTTGGAATATAATCAGTTTCCTAAAATTATTTCTAATTAGCACTCAGGAAGTCATGAATCTTTTTCAGAATTAATTATTTCTAATAAGATTTTATTCTACTAAAAGATTAAATACTATATTAAGTTAAGAAAACTATTTTGCACCTTGCAAATAATTTATCTTCTGATCTATCAGATTTATATCAACTTGAAGAGATATATCCATAGAAACGGGAAAAACGAGATTGGTAAAAATGAGATCGATATGTTTCGCTATTTCATGTTCGTCGTCAGGATAATAGAAGGTGGGCCTCTGCTTCTACAGGGATTCTAAAAAGATATTTTCTCCAGGAATTGGTCTTACAAAATAGATCGTGGAAATTAATTTTTGATATATTGTGTAGTATTAAAGTTGAGTCCTGAGTGGAAAAATACAGCCGTTTACCTCGTACAAGAGACAACTGTTGATCTCACGGTCAATGGCTCTCATTACAATGGCTCATTACATGAGTTTTGTCTGATAAGCAAAATGATTCTAGAGTTAGAAATAAGTTAGTCACTTACAGAGAGATACTCAAAACGAGTAGTTGAGTGTTGAAATGACTCTCTAATTCCCAGTTTTATCGAAAGGGTAAGGATTAGATTTACCTGTGAATGTAAGTAAAATCTGCTCATAAATTTATAATTGTATTGTCATTCCTCATGAACGAACAAGGATAGTGACAGGAAACAGATATCAGAGTGACTGAGTTGAAAAAGCGACCAATCAGAGAAGTAAAGAAAACGAACTGATGTAAGGTGAGGAGATGAGAGCTTATTGGCTCTAACATACTTCCCAGATCTATAAAAAAAAGTACTACGATGATATTTATCATTAGTTGATTGATTGATTTATTTCAATGGAATTTCAAACCCATAATCCTAGAAGTCATTAATTCTACATTTACAATTACAATTATTGTGTAGCGTTTTTGTTTTTTTTTGTTTTTCGTGTATTATATATTATATAATTATATGATTATATATATTTCTATGAAATAAACACACTTTGCATGACGTTGTACGGTTTCAAGTACCCCTTTCTAAAAGTAATAAATATATGTTTTCAAATAATTATTTCTATCTAATTATTGTAGACTAACGGGCGGTGGTATTAGAATACACCGACTGCACCTTGGCAGAGGAATAAGATCTCCGAACCAATGTCCCGGAAATGACATTAAACAAGCTGATGGCGAGGCTCTTGCCTTGAAGATTCCGGAAACTGGAGTACCTATTCATTGCTATTGTTTCCGAGTCCATTTTGACCAGGAGTGGTAGCACCTGATAGGGTACTATCTATGGGTCAAATAGAACTATTTAAAATCTAGAACGAGTGCAAACAAATGACAGCTGTTTAATTGAATGTTTTAAAATAGAACTATTTTTTACTTAACTGTTTTCTATACAAATTACTGATACTTAATTTGATTGTTGGTGATACATAGCAATATTTTGGAACCATTTAGCTGTGTGCAAACGAATGGGTAATGTTGAATAGATTTATTAGTGTTAAATAGGAATATTTGAAACTCTTTAAATGTGTAGCAATATTTAAATATTGGTGTAACATAACACAACTTTGAACGATTTGACTGTGCGCAAATTGATTAATAGTGATCACGAGAATAATTAGTATTAAATAGCAATACTTGTAATCACTTCCCTGGGTGCAATCAAATGTTTAATATTGAATAGAATTATTCATGTTAGGTTGCAATAATTGAAAACAGCTATGTTGAAACAACAGCAATACTAATCTTCAAAAAAATTGGTTCTAACTCATTGAAAAATGAAATTACCTAAACACTATTAAGTTGAAATATATGTATATCCATTTCAGTGTGTACAAATCATCATCATCATCATCATCATCATCATCATCATCATCATCATCATCATGTCGAACGGCTAGCACGGATATCCCTGACCCTCTCTCTCCACGTCTCCCTATCATTCATAGCCTCTAGCAGGTCTTCAGGGTTACATCCCGTATCATCACATAGCTGCTGTATGTATGTTCGAGCTGGTAGTCCTGCTTTTGATTGGCCATATGCGGGGGTCCAAGGGAGTACATCTCTTACGAGCTCGTCCTTGCTTCTCCAGGAGTGTCCGGCATGTCTGGTTCGTCTAGCTTGGATAGTTTTCGTGATAAATGGTAGGTGACAAATAAATGACTGATATTAAATTGTTATTGTTAAATGGCAATGCTTGAAACAATATTACTTTGTGCAAATAAATAACCCAGACTCGTCTAAAAATGTTATCAACAAAATGTGTTTATAAATCATATACTTAATATATGTCTAAATAGGATTTGGCATTAAATAACCAGCAACATTTTATATGCCATAAAACCCAAACTACGTAATTATTTCTAATTATTTCTCTGTATTTAAGTCATATTTTTCCTTTTCACCTAGTTTTATAATTTAAAGAAACTAATTGTAACTTTTAGTTAACAATTATAACTTCGAATAATTATTCTCGATACAAATAGTTTTTACTAATATGGTATCCAGTATTCCAAAGATGGACTCGTCCAACCTAAATATATTCGCTGAGCTTAGCTCGTTCGGAGAAGAAAAATTATCGTTTCTTACGAGACATTTGACAAGCCGAGAACGGCTAGTACTTCCTTTTTCTGCTAATAAAACAACGTTCACCCATCACCCGTTGTTTGAGTTGTTCTTCCACCGGTTTTATCTGAAGACCACAACACTATCGAATAAGAATTATTTTTGAATAGATTTCTTTAATTCATTGGTAAGACTTCTACTCTGGATCAAATTAAACTTGGGAATAAGAGCAATAAAGTGATACTCAGTACTTCAGATCTCTGTAAGTTGAGCCCTAAATCAGACGCAATTTAATGTTACACTAAGTTCAATATTTTTAGCGGGTATTACTTTTCTGCTCAGGATACAGCCAGCGTATTATAAACCTTACTTACAGTGTATTTCATTTTTAATACGAAATATTGTATTTAAGTATATTCTTTTGGAAGTCCTATGATATATTATCAAATTCAATATTTTGTTCACGTGAAAGTATGCATAGTTAAGAGACAGAAATGACCTTTTACCACTAGACAGATAGCAAGAAAAAGTTAGCAAATATTCTTCGTTTGCTGTATGGATGATTAATAGGTTGGTGTTTAATGGTATATTTATACTTGGGAGATATTTAAAGCCAAATCTTTATATATATATATATATATATATATATATATATATAATATACACATATATATACATATATATATATATACATATATATATATATATATATATACATATATATATTATATATATATATATACATATATATATATATACATATATATATATATATATATATATATATATATAATATATACATATATATATATATATATATATATATATATATATACATATATATATATATATATATATATATATATATATATATATACAGAAAGAGTCAATTTTTTTGGCGCTCTCTCACATTAGTAATTCAATTCATCAATTATTCCTATCTAAATAAAATAATTTAAAAACAGTCACATGGCCTCAAATTAATAATAATGGTAATAAATATTAAATGATTGGACAATTCTATTTAAATTATAGATTTACCCCTAAAAGTTACTTCCAGTCCGGTCAGATTGGGCCTGGAGTAATCGGAATAAAGGGTTCTCCGCATTCCCCTGAGTCCAGGACTGAAGACTCACCATCTGTTGTAGTGTTGAGTCTTACTCAAGACAGAGTCAATATATTCTACAACCCCAGCTAATAGTACAGTACTCTTTTGTGTAGAGATTGACATACTGTGCACGAATGAGGGAGGTTGTCTCCTCCCCAGGATGAGAGACAATTTTTTGGCGTGTTCTACAAGAAACACAGTGACAAATCCTGCTCAAAACCAAATCAAGACTGACAGGGTTGATTTCTAACCATTTTCTTCATGGTCTGTCGTGACACGTTCATTTTTAAGAGAGGTCAGTCCTTGCTTTGTCAAATCAGCAATCAATGTCATATTGACATCAAAATACTCAGAACTTTCCTTTTATTAAATAAGATTTTCAAGTCGGAGTTTTTGCATCCCTGGAACAAGACTCACCGATACTAATCAGAGAAACTCAGATGAGGAAGCGAAGCAAATATCAAATATTAATTCTAGACCAGTTCCTAAATAGAGTGCTTATATGCTTCGTTTATACCAGGATTATTTATTTTAGGAAACATACTTAGTGTAACAGTTTATGGAGAAAGAGTAAGAAAGACATGGTTCTTAAGCCATGTTTAGGCGACCAGTCTAAGTGAAAGAAAGTTGTGAAGTCAAACCAATTGTACACTAAATAAAAACTGACCTTGGTCTCATCTTTCCCAGACCAGAAAAAGTACAGACCAGGAAGTAAAATCAGGAGTATTCTTGCATAATAATAAACGACATTATTATTAAACAAGATTAATTTTAATTTTAAAAAATAATTGAAAACATAAAAAGCTAGACATAAAGCAGTTTGATTTAACCTTTTCATCCTTTATTTAAAATATTTCAAACTTTGTTAAAAGGTCGAAGATTGATTATTTCCTAATCGCATTGAGCATAAAAATTGCTTTCAAAATAATGACGAACATCCAATTTCTTTTCTTAATTATAACTTGTTTTAAAAGTGGATATATCAATTCGGTACCATTTTTATATGATAGCTTTATATATATTATAACATTGTTATCGTATTTGAGTTGCCTGTTTATCAAGATGTTAAGCAGGTTCATGCTGAATCAAAGTGTGTAGCAGTGTTATTCCAGCTAAGATATTTCAAAATCGTTTCAAACTTTAAATTCTTATGAAAAATTGAAATAAATTTGACGATATATAAGCAAAGAAAGATACAAAACAAAAAAAAATATATATATTAAAATGATGTATTTATCTATATAGGAAAAATTTGCCCGTGTAAAACATTTTGTTCAGTTTTACTTTTTAAATATGATAACGTTTTCTCTTTTTCTTTTCTTTTTTTAATACGATAACCTTTCTGAAAAATACGAACGATTAAATAAACATTTTTTCTATTAAATACAATTTTTACACCTTTATGACGAAGCATACATTCTTAAACGGAATGCTACAAAGTAGAATACAAAGCTAAGAATATCTTAATTTCATTTTACTTTATAAAATAATTTTTAAACATACTACATAACGTACGAACATAACCCTGAAGATGATTAAAAAAAAAACGAAACGTAGGACAATGGCATAATATCCATATATGAATAATAATACTTTGAATATATTGTTTTCTTTTCCTTGTCTACACACACTCACACATATATATATATATATATATATATATATATATATATTATATATATATATATATATAAATATATAACTAAATTGAGTGTATATATATATATTGAGTTTAAATACATAATTTGAGTATATATATATATATATATATATATATATATATATATATATAATATATAGTATATATATTATATAACTCAATTTTATAGACATTTGAAAAGAAATCGATGAATAAACTCTTTAGAATAAAGTTTTTAATGATTTCTTTTAGTAAAATATACCTCAGAAACTATTATACTTATAGTCATCCACATCTATCAGAACGCTTCAGACGCGCAGGACGCTCGAAGCCGGTTTCGAAACCCGTCCAACTTTACGTTAGATTATGTCTCAGACCGCTTGGCCACCAAGTGGACCACGTTGGCTAAGGGAATTTTTAAATGTATGTATGTGAGTGTGCGTGTGTGTTTTAACTCGGCAAATTCCACAACAGTTCTTCCATTTTATGCTCACCTTTTTTCTGTTTACCCTTCATTTCATTCTCTCTCCCTCTCTCTCTATCTCTCTCTCTCTTATGAACCCACATTCACTTACCCTGTTTCCTCTCTTTGCTACTCTTCTTTCTCTTTTACTTTATTTCTTGCTATACTAGTCCATCCTAGCTCTTTTTCTTCTCAGACTCCTTTCCTCTTTTTCAATTTCCCTAACTTAACGCACTCTCTTTGCTTTATTTTTCTCAAGCTTCATATATTAACTAATCTTTTACTTACTCTTTTATTAACTTACTTACATTCATTTTATTTTTTTCTGTTTACCGGTAATGCCAATCCAGACGCATATAACCCCGGCATTTTTGTAACCATTTAAACCATTCTATATGTCTCTCCATCAGAAAACAATTTGCTGTCTATAAAAGCAGAAACCTCTATTATATTCTGTTCCTTTTTATTATCAGGGCCTAGAAAAACAATTCACTTTTCAAGTTGTACTTAATATGCCAAGCACATTCAAAAGTGTTTTTTTTTTTAATGATGTGCACACTTCTTCTTCCTCTGTAATTATATGTGCATCTATTTCCCCAAGCTACCGTCAGATGAAATAAAAAAATTCTGTTATGTATCATCCCAAAGGCAGATGCAAGGAGATTATGAAAGTGTTCCTCAGTCGGGCAACACGTTAAGTAACTCATCACTGGGTATATACACGTTTGCCAAAGGATTTAACATTATGACAAATAAAATCACTCTATGAAATATATTCATTGTCATGGATGTAGGAAAGAGATAAATACATGTCATCGGTTGAGTCGGAGAAAGAATCATAGAAAACAATGAATTCTCTTGTTTTCATATTCTCTATTAGAGATTTCTCTCCTCGGCTCATTCTAACCGATAATCTGTCACTCAGTCCCTGTTTTCATTTCCATTTTCATCGTCAACAGCTAAAGATAATTACATCAATAGACTTCAGAATTACATTGAGATAACAGAATTAATCCGCGAAGAACAAGATTATAGGTTAAGAGATAAGCTTTGTTTCATTGTTATTAAGAATTGTAAGTTTTGTGGTTGATTTGAACAAAGTAGAATGGAGTAGAGGAGACTTGCTCTCACTCAAACTCCAGTGAAAAACCATCAGCTAACACTGATGTGAAAAACTCGAAAGTAGAAAATAATAATAGCTTTAAGTTATTTTTATTTAATATAATATCTTAGCTCTCTCACTCTCTCTCTCTCTCTCACACACACACACACACACACACACACACACACACACACAAACACAGATGCACATGTACACAAATACACTCAGATGCACACACACATACACAAAAACAAACACATATATTGGATAACGTAGACATACAATTAGTAAGTTCTATGTTCGGATAAATGAGAATGTGGAAGTCTGCAAATGCTGATGAATATGTGATTTTGCTGTCTTAACGTAGGTATAAATGTCCAATCACGGATATCACTTATAAATATCGTAAACAAATGCGTATATATATATATATATATATATATATATATATATATATATATATATATATATATATATATAAATATATATATATATATATATATATATATATATATATATATATATATTATTTGGTCCAGTTAAACCAGAGTAGGGAGTAATTCCTTCAGGACAAGAAAATCATTCAGGAGCTGAACATTTAAATGTTCCTGGTGGAGAGCTCAATGTAATTTTTACAGAGCAATATTTCTTTAAGAAAAAAACAAAGACCGGTTAATTTAGGATTATAAAAAAACGTATCCAACATACACACTAGGCAAAAATAGGTAGCTAAATAAATTGTATCGAAATTAATATAAGCATTAATATTTCTCTTCAAAGTTAATTATCGAACTTAACATGAAAAGAAAATAAATTAAACAAATAAATAAAAAAGTTATATTACAGTAATTATAACTGACGAAATTTGAAAATAAAATAAATAGGTAAAGAAACGGAAATTCTATAAAACGAGGAGGTAACTCCTTAATTTCTTCCCCCTCCACCCCACGTGTCTATTCTATTTTATTTATCCATTGGATCTGAAGAAGTCCTGTTATATTTTTCTTCGTGTTTTTAGTTTACACCAGAAACTGAAAAACAGGATGGAAATAAATTTATAATCCTAAATTAACAGGTCTTTGGTTTTTTCTTAAAGATATCATCATCATCATCATATCGTGCTGGCAGCACGGATATCCCTGACCCTCTCTCGCCACTCCTCCCTATCGTTCATCGCCCTAGGTAGGTCTTCAGGAAAACAACCTGTATCCTCACATAGCTGCTGAATGTACGTTCGTGCTGGTCGTCCTACTTTTGCGCGGCCATGTGTGGGGATCCATAAGAGTACATCTCTTATGAGTTCATCTCTGCTTCTCCAGCAATGTCCTGCATGTCTGGTTCGTCTAATTTGAATAGTTTTCGTGATAGGGGGCAGGTGGCCGTACAGTTGGTGTCTTGTGGGGTGTTGCTGCCAGGACTTTTTCAGGATTGCACGCAGCATTCTTGTGTAATTGCCATCTAGTTTCTTCTCCAGCCGTTTTGTTAGCGTCCATGTAGTGCTGTAGTGCATCCATATAGCAGTATCGATGTGACCGCTGCCTGGAAGAAACTGCGTTTCATTTTATCGGTTAGGTCTGATTTCCATATTGTCGATAGCCTATTGATAGCTGTCCATGCTTTCGTTAACCTCGTTTCGATGTCCTTTTCGGTTGATTCGACGCTGCTTCCTAGGTACGGGAATTGGTCTCGGATTGAAAAAATGGCCGAATAATGACGTCATCGCAGCCGGAAAGCAAGAGCAAAGTGGTCTCCCGATATTAAAGGAATGATTCAGAAGTCATAAGAGGAGCGTAGCTCCATTTGGCTGTTGCAAAACTAAAAGTGATACCCATTGATAGGGCCATTTCTGTTGTCATTTGTCTTGTGCGGATGCGCAGTTTAGCTGTCGGGATGCGAGATGGAGATTAATGCCAACTGTGTCATTTGGGTGAGGGGGTCTGATGTTGCAAGACCCGAAACCCCCGTGAACCAAAGAAAACATCATAGATGACCCATCCCGATACAACAATGAAGTATGATATATATATATATATATATATATATATATATATATTGGCCTAGCGGTTAGAGTGTTTGCCAATGGCCCGGGAGACCTGGGTTCAATCCCAGGTCGAGTCATACCAAAGACTCAAAAAATGGTACTTGATGCCTCCTTGCTTAACACTCAGCATTATAAGGTGTGGATCAAGGGTAAAGTAGAGCCATCCAGGGAAGGAGTAGCACCCTCCCCTACATCTTGGTGTAGTAGCTATCGAAAAGGGAGCCTTCGGGTTACCCTCGACTATGGTCGCCAACTTTACTTTACTATATATACATATATATATATATATATATGTTATCAGGTTGACATAAGGTTGACCGGGCTGTGATCCCAGATGGAAGCATCTCGCGTGTCTAGCCACATTGATGAGTTGTGATACAACGAAATAGTCTGTTTGTAGATGACAATATATATGTTCTCTTTCTGGGGAATGTGCCCTCCAGCAAAGGAATTAACGGTTGCCACTCGCGTAATGCAAATCTCTTCTAAAGAGTTGAGCACTCAGGTCTGCGTTAGTATAAAATGTAAACAAAAGAAAAGAATACTATATATACGTCAAATTCCCTTCCCTACGTTGAGGCTGCTGATGGCTTTTACGTCATGTTATCGAGAGACGTAATGTTGACCTGGTTTCTGTCCAAGCTTGAGGCATATCGCGCGTCTAGGTTCACTGATGAGTGCGGATACAACGAAAAAATCTTTCTGTGGATGACAATATATATATATATATATATATATATATATATATATATATATATATATATATATATATATATATATATATATATTGTGTGTGTGTGTGTGTGTGAGTAGAGTAAAATAGATCCTTTCGAGGTAATTGAATGTTTACCTGTTTAAAACTGTTTCAAATATACATTTTGTACCGAATAGTACTAGGAATCCTAATTGTTAGAATGAATTCACCCCGATCTGTCGAATGGGTTTAGAGTACGGTGACTGTATACGTTATTGAGGGATAATATCTCTCCCAATAAAAATGAGGTGTCCCCAGTGTGAAATGAAAATGCATCTGATTGTGAACCCCTAGGTCAGTTGTTATGGAGAACGTGGGGTAATCCTTCATTACAAATACACCTTTGGTCAACTATGGTTCGGAGTGTAGTACATATAATAATCCCATAATTTGTTTAAATAGATGTCAGAATATTATTTATACTTTATATAATATAACTATTTAGAAAAATTTGCCAATGGTATAAAATAACAATATAAAAAGGTCTTAAGAATATGATATAATATAACCATGTACAAAACACTCTCAATAATATAAGATAGAATAAACATCTAGAAAATGCTCTCAAAAATATAATATAAAATATCTGTATACAAAAAGCTCTCAAGAATAGAATATAATATAACCATGCCCAAAAAGATCTCAAGAAACAAATATGAAAAAAAAAATGTAAATGTGAATGTTCTATGTACACAATTCTCTAACCTTTCTGCATGAAATAAATAGCTTCAGTGGGGTTTACATGCAGTCAAAATCAATTAATCAATCAATCTGACTTTGGCATTAAATAACCAAACAACAGTTGATTTAGTAAAAAATCAAACAAGTAAATCCTTTGAACGATTGTCAGCAATTATCGACTGACACTCTCTGCATTGATCATCATAATCATTATAAACAACCAAAATCTTGGGTTCCTTTAATATGTCTCACCATCCATCCCAATCAACAATCACTCTTGATATGTCCTCTTAAACATATCCTCTGTTTACACAGAGTTAAGAAATGTAAGCTTTTGTTTGTTTTTGTTTTTTGGGGTTTTTTTTTTAATGGTCAACTTTAGTGAGTCCATACGAAGGAGTCTATTGGAAAACTTCGGTCATGATTTCTTCTTTAATTTTCATTCCTTGTCCAGCCCTGCTCACTTTTCTTAAATGGTTTCCTTGATGGTAGGTAAGTGACCCAACAGCAACTGCTCTATAGGGTGCTGCTCCTAAAATTTGTTCAAAAGAGCACACAATATACTTGAGCAGTTCCCGTCTTGTTTTGTTTTTTTCTTTACACATTTCGATATTGTTCAAGTATTGCAACCATTCAGTAGTACTGACAAGGCTAAAACTTGTTTAGTCCTCTCTTGATATCGATCAGAATTTCAGACTGAAATGTTTGGTAATTCACTCTGCAATGAATTAATTATCTTCTTTTTAACTTTTGTTAAATGTAGCGTATTCCATTAAGCAAAACACTATCGTCACTGCATTCAATCAGCATCGCCTAAATGCACGCCTTATCTTATTGACGAATATATATGAATGAATAACTTCAAATTTAGACACCAAAATCAAAGCATTCAACAACTTGAAGAAGTGCAGATAATACAAGAAGGTAAAGAAAAAAATACGTAGAATCGAAATGCTTTCACAGTTATATTTGGCAAGTAAGCACAATCTTTCTTTTAATTTTATTTGTGATGCAAGTCATAAATAAATCGGCATAATTTCATTAAGTCGTTACAGATAATATAATCCTTGAGAAATAAATTGAATTATGAACCGTGCACATGAAAAAGACTTTCATGTATCGTGTGCATGTATTCGATACTTCGTATATACGCTTATGTAACTCTTTGTATTTCCATGTCGTTCTCTGCAAAGATAAAAGAGGAGAAAACCTAATGAAATTGAAACATGACAAGACTATTGCTTTCTCACGTAGAGAGTCTGATAAAGATGAACAGACTGGGATAGATAGATAGATAGATAGAGAGAGAGAGAGAGAGATAGATAGATATGTATGTTAAAGATCACAATTTCTACAACTACTACTAGTACTACAACTACAAAGTTCCGCACTTTTTACGCAGAGACATGTATACGGCATATTTTATATCTATTTCCATATCTACATTATATATATATATATATATATATATATATATATATATATATATATATATATATTAGCACTGATCTTTCTCAATATATATATATATATTTAGCACTAAACTTTTCAATTCCGTTACCCAACATTACTTTCTCTTATACGTATGTCTGATGATTGTGTAATCAATATGGTCTTTGAGTAATGGATGTTAATAGTTCATAACTATGGTATTATAAGCTTTAAACCAGTTCTTCTTTCGTAGTATCGTCTTCCTTCTGAATCTACTTGATATATATATATATATATATATATATATATATACACTGTAGGGAATTTGGTGGAAGCATACACTTGTACATTGGAATAGACAGTGAAAGACTAGAATCAAGAAAGGAAGAAAATGGAAAAAAGGAAAAGAATTGTAAGATAGTGATTTAGGGAGTTAAGGAAAAAAGGAATGGTGCCATGAGGAGGGAGATACAAAATGAATCGTTAAAGTATTTTAACATGTAAAAAATGTTTTATTATCTCGAGAGCCGATCTAATTTTATTCATTCTTCACAATATGCGTATTTCATATCACACATGAAAGAATATTTACTGAAGGTTAATCTTTTAAATTTATAAATCCACGCAGTACCCTCTGACAAATGAACATTTACACATAACTTCCTGTTCCTCGAAGATAGTACGGAATAATTATATATATATATATATATATATATATATATATATATATATATATATATATATATATATATATATGTATGTTAATATTAGATGTTAACCTAAATGTTGTAAAACAAAAGGAAGAATGAATTATGACAAATAAACGATCTAAGTGTCATTGCTAATCAATTGAAGTGGGCAAATTAAAATGCCAACATATCACAACGTGACAACCAGATATTAAACAAAGCAAATGGCAAAAAAAGATTCAAAATTTAGAATGGGTCCAGAGGAAATATATTTAGGATTATTATAGTAATTTTGATTATTCGAAAATTTGTTGATGATTCCGTTGTAAATGATTCCCTTAAATGAAATCACAAGACTTTAAATTATAGTTTATGTGAAAATGTCAGAGGTCAGTTTTGAACATTTTTGTGAATTCAAGCTTATTTATTCCTGAGATTTTGTTGTATATTGTCGATTTACATCTATAAATGGTATAATAGGCCCCCCCGTTTGAATACATGGCCAGTGCAATATAATTACCGATGGATTTCGTTTTATATATCTTGCCTTTCGGTTTAGTTAGGCTGAGAACCTTTCGCTTAGCGCATAGGTTAGTTAGGTGCAACATTAACGCAGATGTTCACGCGTGCGCGGAGAGGATGTGTTATTCAGAGATGTCAAAATAAATATCCCTGATAGAAATTGAGACCAGGGGATGTGGGTGACGTCACGAACCGGAAGCATGGGCTGAGATTTGAGAAAAAAAGTCAGTTAGTTGAGTTCCTGCCTCGGAAGAAGAAGGTTGACTTTCGGGGCTCGTCGAGGCCAGACCAGTAGTTTGCGGCGGGGGCCGCACGTGGTGGGGAGCAAATGGAAAAGTCAGCATAGAAAGATTGTGCCTCTCTCTCCTCATGTCGAATTACCTTTAACTCAAAGGTAATAAAATTTCGTACCTGAACCAATTTCGTAAAGTTTCGTGTTTTAGGTTCCCTATGTCTATTTCACACACCCGTATATCTGGCTATGTAACACCAGTTGCTCACTATATCTCACAGAAACCAATATATATATATATATATAGAGAGAGAGAGAGAGACAGACAGACAGACAAACAGACAGAGCTGAGATAAAATAATTAAAACACCTAGAATTTTATTTTACTTTTAAACTCCTATTAAACCATCAAACGTTTGTTATTTTTATGTTTTTAATTTATTGTAAAATCTTCTAGTCTTATTTTACTGAAATTGTAGTTTTTTTTACACATATCATGAGAAAAATTCAGCAAAATTCATTAAAATGGCAGATCTATCAGACTTTAAAATTGGTCAAATTGTCGTTGCTCGTATAGCAGGTTGTAGTGAAACAAAAATCTCAGAGTTATTTGGGGAAGCAAAGAGTACTGTCTTAAAAGTAATGACAGCATTTAAGAAAGAGGGAAAATAAAACCTCCTCACTGAAGCAAAACCTTGGAGGAAAGCGAAAGCTGTCTGAAAGGAACCGTCAGACTTTTACACGGATTGTTTGGATGTATCACAAGAATAGAACTCTCAAAATTACAGCAGAGCTTAATGACCATCTCGAGAAGCCGTTTCCTCAAAATCTGTATGAAGGGAACTGCACGAAGTCAATTTTTACGGGAGAGCTGTTATTAGAAAGCTATATTAAAATTAATGTGTTTGAAATTTCCAGGTGTTTCCATTATATTGTCAAAACTCCCTCTCTCTCTCTCTCTCTCTCTCTCTCTCTCTATATATATATATATATATATATATATATATATATATATATATTAAGATGCCTAATATCTTTTGAACTTATTGGGATGGTATCTAGTCAAGTTCATGGAAAATCATTAGCATAAAAGTACACTGAACAAAACGGAAAGAATCGCAGAATTCAATCACACATAAAAAAACAAACAAACAAATGACTATATGATATAATATATGATCAGCGTATACGCAGCATTACAAAGAAGAATGTAAAAACATCTTCTAATAGCTTGAATTATGAACAAACTTTTCCATGAATAGGCAATATGCGGAAATTATACAAAATGGTAAAAGATTTAGTAATTTAGTGTAGATAAAATGACCATGCGGTTTTACAGTTCCTTGATAGGGTTAAATAATATGTCTACATGGTAAAATAGCGAAAGAGGGACGAGAATTTGTTTTTCCGGACTGTCATGAAACACTATACAAGCCCTTCAACGGGTACTCCGGTTCTCCAAGGAAGAGAATTAATATTAAAAATCCCTCCAAGATATTTTTTCATTCATACAATCGGGAATTGTCTTCTTCTTTTAATAACAAACAATTTTTTAAAAATCAATGCTTCCTTGTCAGTTCTTTATATATATATATATATATATATATATGGTGACACGCATAAATATTGGATTCATGTTATTTTCTGTTATGACTCTAGTTTATGTTCGCCATTTTGCATGATATTTGGTAGGTAATATCTCGTAAAGTTGTTTTAGTTGTATATGGAAGGAAAATTAAAAACTCATGGTTGAATCCTTTTTTTTATCTTATCAAAAGTGACTAAGTGAATAAGGGACCCGACTATATGATGCTTAAGCTCCAATCTTAGAGCTTTGGAAATTGTTGAGTACCCTTTCATTGCCATTGCTCCCAAGTCAAATCTGACCCTGAATGGTAGCACCTATCTATGAATAAATAAAATAATATTGTTTGACATTTAAACTGAGTGTTAAATCGAATTTAAGAAGCAGAACTGTTTGAACATTTAACTGCGTGCAAACAAATTATTTCTAATTCATTTTAAAATGAAATTAAGAACAAACTATTCACTTAGACATCATATTTATATCCATTTAAATGTGTGCAAATAAATGATGGATGTTAAATTGTTACTACGACATAGCATTATCTGAAGCCATTCAACTGTATGAAAACAGATAATTAACTTTGAATAAAATTATTCCTGTGAGATAGTTAATTGGTTTAAATAATTTGTTTGCGCAAAAAAAAAAATCAAGCACATTTAAAATATAACAAAAATAAGAAAATGTGTTTATATATATATATGTGTGTGTGTTTGTGTGTGAAAAGGTTTTCTATTAAAAAGCTACGATGATTGATATGTCATAAAACCAAGTAAAACGCATTTTTTTTGTGATAACATGTATTTATTTACCTACTCGTACGCACGGGCATAATCCACTGTATGCGGAGATTAATAGTTTTGAATTCCGAATTTTCCTTCTCCCAGACCGGTTGCCATCTATTTACTCATGGAATGAGAATAAATGTGTTCATCCCTCCCCCAAAGGCATTAGCACTATATGAAATACAATCAGTCTCTTCTTGCTCATTTCATCAGAAGATAGCCGTTAGACTACGACTGCCTCCAATATGATGCCATGCTCGTTTGAGTATTCGATGAATCGAACTCTGTTCGTATATATTATTTCATTTTCAACTTTAAAGGGGGTGTCCTCGTGGTGTAATGGTTAAAGCGATGGACTGCGAAATCGTAGTACGCGAGTTCGTACTCCAATCGCGCTATTACGTTCACTTTCGGGCAAATGCCCTTGGGAAAGGTATGAAGCCCCTTATCCTCCCAGCTATGGGTTAAATAGTACCACTACTTCACTTCTCGGAGAATGGCTTTGGCATTAAATAACCTAAAAAGAGTTGATATGCCATTAAACAAAGGAACCAATCAACTTTAAATACTAATTATTTCTACCTTCCTATGCAGCGATCTCCAAACGGTAATTTAGATGAAATAATGAGGAAATCGGAAAATAACGTCGAAAATCGACATACGAAGGGAATCATTCATGAAGGATTACTTAAACTGTATTTGATACCTTGAAAATGGATTTAATACACATATGATTATTGGTATGATTTATTTTCTCTTTCTCAATGTCCGGACACCACCACAAACAGTACCCAATGACATTAAGTGCATTTTTTTTTTGTTGGGTTTTTAACGCTATTATTGTTTTTGTCTTTATTCAATTCAAATCTTACTTCGTATCAGCTCTTGATTGTATTTTCTCCTGTTTAGTTCTCGTTTAATTTCACCTTTTTTGTCCATTCGTTTTAATTCATAAATGCCTTCTTTAATATTTTCATCTTATTGTCCTCCCGACTTTTTTCCCTTCTAATTGAACGGACATATAGTTTTTTTACTTTGTTATCGATTCTGCTAAATAGATTAATTTTCTGTTCCCTTTTTTGGTAATACAAAATAAAAAGAAAAGTTTAAGAATAAAAGAAAATCAATGCAAATATTCTGCAATGATCTTGCGAAAGGCATTGTATATTACGTCTGCTTTTCAACGACAATATCCCAATACGTTTTCTAAAATGAAATATCTTAGTACAATCAATCTATTTATCTCTCTATGTATCTTGGTGACAATGTATCTCGCTCTTAACTTCTCCTTTTGTCTATTAATCTCTCTATCTGTCTATCTCTTATATATATATATATATATATATATATATATATATATATATATATATATATATATATATATATATATATAGGGGTGGCGTGTACCTAAGTCTGTTCATATCTACCTGGGTAGCTAGCTGGCTCAGTCTATTCATAGTTTGTCTACCGTAGTTTGTTTTTAAATAGATCAGTCAATGTATCTGTTTTTATAGCTAGCCCGGTCGCTACTTAGCTATCTATCTATGAATCTGCTTTTAGCAGACATTTATCAGTTTATATATCTACTTCATTCTAGCAGGTACTATTGGACTCTCTAAGCCTGTTGTGACAACTAATTAAGTTTTATTATATGTTTGAATATCTATTTTTATATTTATTGTAGTCTGTACTTATCAATCTATCTATCTCTCTCTCTCTCTCTCTCTCTCTCTCTCTCTCTATATATATATATATATATATATATATATATATATATATATTCACAAGCGCGCGCGCACACACACACACATATATATATGTAGCTTTTAGATTCAAAACGTCCCATCTACATCTTCAGCATAATGTCAATAATATTTCTCTTAGGTGCCTTTTCATTTTACCTATTAGGTTCATATAGCTTTAGAATCAGTTGCACAATATAATTTTGCTTTATATGAATGAAAATGATTTTCGAATTCGGTTCCATGAATTGTTCTTTATAATATGTGCGAAAAAATCGGGCAAAACCGAGGCAATGGGTCAGTGAATTAGATTTGACGAATTCAGTTCGTGCAAACACTTTTCCGGTATGGTTGTCGAAATCGAACAAAAAATATCATGAACAGATAAAGCTTTTGAAAACGGCAGAATTTCGCAGCTGATAGCAATAGGAAAATCCTTGGAGAGAGATTCAACTGAAATGTTGCGGAAATCTATGGATAAAAAATGAGAGTCGAATTCATCCCTTCATTAGAATCTGACACACGAAGAGAAATGATATATTTCCAAGGAAAAGAAGGTGACTGACAATTTTTAGGAAGAAAACATTAGTTCTTATGTAAGATATAGGAAGAGCAATTGAAAAATAAACGGATATGAAATTATTCAACGCGGAGAATTTTTTTTGGCGGGGGGTCTGTAACATTCGTACTATCAAGTAATCACCTGGTTCAATCCTTGTTTGTTGACCTGTAAGAAAATTTATAACTTAAGAAATATTTCGACGAAAACAGACTATATTTTATGATAAAGTAAGGAACAAAAACATTTAGGAAGAAAGAGGGTAAATGAAGGAAAAACCTTGTAAATGTTGTAATTTTGCACGAAAAATAATTTTCTCCAAAAATAATTGTAACATTAGTAAAAAAATCTACAATTAATCTTACCTAAACACACACACACGCACCTGTATATATCATCATCATCATCATCATCATGTGTCGTTGGCAGCACAGATCGCTCTGACATTCTCTCGCCACCCGTCTCTATCCTCCATCGCTCCCGGGAAGTCTTCAAGGCTATATCTTGTATTAGTACACAGCTATCGTATATAGGTTCTAGCTGCTCGTCCTGCCTTTGCTCGTCCATGTGAAGGGTTCCATAGCAGTATATTGCATATAAGCCCATCGTTACTTCTCCAGTCGTGTACCGCATGTCTGGTTCGTTTAATCTTGATAGGTGTCGTGATAGGTGGTAGGTGGTCGTACAGCTGATGTTTTGTGGGGTGTTAGCTTGGTATAACTCAAGTCAAGAGTGCACAATATGGACGATAGTTATGATAGCATGACACAGGATCAATTGTTGATTATATATATATATATACATATATATATATGAATTAATAAATATATATATACATGTTCATTAACTCATATGCATATATAAAATTAAAAAACAAAATTTACAAACATAAATGATTATACATATATATGCCCCCCCTCTCTCTCTCTCTATATATATATATATATATATATATATATATATATATGGATATGTTCTAGTGTGTGTGTGTGTGTGTGTGTGTACAATTAATATATATTTTTATATTACATATATGTGTATGTTAGTATAATATAAATAAAAGTGTAATATCTATCAATTATTAAAATAAATATATATTCTTCATTATATATATATATATATATGCGTTTGTGTGTTGGGGGAGCACGAAAAATGAGAAAATATGCTGTGGATAGATGAATGTTTATTTCTGATTACAGGAGAACGATAAAAGATTAAAAAAACCAAAGACAAAACGTAGAAAAATAAGGTTTATCCGAACCCTTATTAATCAGGAAAAGCAAAGGAGCGAATGAAGTTTTATAAATCGATAAAAAAAAAAAAAATTTCCGAAACAGTCATACACTCCACAAATTATTTAGCAAAAATTCACCAGAGATCAGTTCGAACGGTATAAAATATCTTCGATAAATTATATAAAATTACAATAAGAATTTAATAAAAATAGGTGACGAAAATAACCCTTTGAGGAGATGAATGCCCTAGATTGGAAAAAAAATATTACCAACTAATATTCTATACGAACCTATTATGAAAGTCTAAAACAGATTTTAAACGTTAGATTAACAGAGAGAAGATTTGGAGGTGCCCGTGGTGTAATGGTTATCGTCGTAGGAAATGGACACGGCGACACGAGTTCATATACTGTATGATACTGATTACATTTCACATAGCACTAATACCCTTGGGAAAGGTATGAATCCAATTGTTCTCTTTCCAGCTATGGGTAAATAGTAGGGCAGACTGGTTTCTTCACCCTTAATGAGGCAACTAGTCTAGGAGAAGGAAAACTTTGAATTCACACCTGTTAAACTCCGCTTAAAAATTGACCTTGTGTCATATTCTCCCCGAACGGAGGGGTTGGGAAATATGGAAGATTTGGGGAAAGTTCAGATAACTTTTCTAATAAAAATGAAATATATGGCTGCAGTACAAAGTTATCGATGCATGTTTGGAAGTATATATATATATATCACTATTAAGTATTACTGTAATCATTACGTAAGATTATGAAGGAATGTTGTACTTCCCTATATTATTATTAAATCTGGACTTTTACGTTGAAATGTAATTAGAATTTAAAAATTAAAAAAAAAATAATTTACTGTGATTCCAATATTGAAAAAATATTGGGAAGTGAGTAAATGGGGAAGAAACACTTCACCCCTTTTCTACCCCCTCCCACCCTTCCTTCCTGTGTCTATTCTGACTGTAATTATTTTTTCCATTAAATCTGATAAAGTCCTATAATTTTTACTGTTATCGATTCATATTAATACTCATAACAGGATGGAAATAAATTTATAATCCTCATGTGACCACTTTTTGCCTAACTTAAAAAAACTACACACACACACACACACACACACACACACACACACACACACACACACACACACACACATATATATATATATATATATATATATATAGGCAGAGATAAACAGAAAGAGAGAGAATACTAAACCACTAACAATATGGAATATACTTACGAAAGGATATTGATGCAATGAAGTTATGAGCTGATGTAATTTTGTGGGGAGGAGAACTTCATGATTGGGGGTTTCGCTAGAAAGTAATTTCTATGGAATAAAAAAAGAACATCTATCAAGATCTCACCGTGAGTCAAGATCCCTTAATTGCCAGTTTGTCACGTGATTTGATCTTGTCTGTACAAACGTTTTACTAGTGGATGGACGTCAAATATAAAATCAAATTATTACCATGTGTAAGTATTTAAAAATGTTAAATTGATGATGAAGAGATTGTGTCTTTTAAATGTCTTTTAAAATGTTTTCCAACATACAAAACACACACACACAGACACACAGACACACACACACACACTATATATATATATATCCCCCAACCAGGATTGACCACTCGTTCCATGCAAAGCTGTTCGAATGGATTAAGCAATCGAGTAGCCATTAAGAATATACGTAAACAAAGGGGATGAGCCCGTGGTGTAATGGTTATCGTCGTCGGAGACGGACACGGCGATACGAGTTGAAATTCCTGAATAAAACTGATAACATTTCACATAGCACTAATACCCTTGGGAAAGGTATGAATCCAATTATTCTCTCTCCAGCTATGGGTAAATAGTACGGCAGACTGTGTTCTTCAGCCTTGGTGAGGCAACTAGTCTAGGAGAAGGAAAACTCTGAATTCAAATCTTTTAAACTCCGCTTGTGTCATGTTCTGCCCGAGTGAAGGGGTTGGTAAATATATATAGGTAAACAAAGGAAAAACATATTCGCATAATTTCTTCGCTTACGCTAAGGTTGCCGATAGTTCAGCGATAAGATATGCAACTGCTGTGAAATCACTTGTGTTTCGATCCCAGCTTGAAGCATTACTCGCATGTCTAGCCATACTGATGAGTCGTGATACTACGAAACAGCCTGTCTGTGCATGACAGTATATATATATATATATATATATATATATATATATCTTTCTGCCCAAAATTTGGGCAGAAAGTACTTTGGAAATAAGTAATTATGGAAGGATTATCAACAAATTCCCGCCGAATATCTTAAGATCAATACGGCAATTTAAAAGGATTAACAAAAAAATATGTAGACAAACAATGTCAATTTAGTTCAATCAAATATGTATAAATGAAAAAAATATTGCCAATATATATATACACACACACACACACACACACACAAACACACACACACACACACACACACACACACATATATATATATATATATATATCTATATATATAATCTGAAATATGAATATGTTTACAGTGTTAGGTATTGCCTATGTCTGCAAGTTTCATATACATTGTGCAACCCACTATAGGTCAAACTTAGAGTCATGGGTACTGTTTGATAGTGAACATTATTATTTCAGATATTAAATTGATTCTACTTCATAAAAGCATCAAACACTTTCTCCTTATACATTTTAAGTAGTTCACACACACACACACACACACACACACACACACATATATATATATATATATATATATATGGACCAATTACTGAAATCTTCTATTCTAATGAAAATAGCATAACGGTTATTTTCATAGAACATGGACTCGATGACCAGAATTCAAATCCTAAATGAGGCTGTTTGCATTTCACATAGAACTAATACCTTATGGGGAAATATAAATACAACTACTCTCCCTCCCGTTATGGGTAAGATAGGGCTCTTTGATCTTAGTATATTAATGGTCTAAAAGAAAAAAACCAAAGAAACTATGATTTCAAGCCTGTCAAACTCCCCTTAAAAATTGACCTTGTGTCACATCCTACTAGTATGGGGGGCTGGGTGTATGTTATATTCTCATATGCCGTATCATAACGACACAATAAATAAACAGACGCAGGAAGGCTTCTTTAACAAAGTTTGCGTGTGAGAGGGAGTTGGAGTCGAACAGAAACTGCAATATTTTGACCCCACTTTTATGCCCGTCAGCGTTGTGTCTTTCTCGTTCTCCAGGGCTGCTCAACCGGAGGCCCGGGGGCTCACTCTGCTGGCTTTCTCTACTACGTCTTATTCAACAACTTCTCTGGACACCGACACAATCGGGGGACCCGAGCCCCTTCGGCCTGGTGTGGCTTTCCCTACCACATCTCGTCTATAACTCCGTCCGAACACTAACAGGAACTCTGACTTCTGTCTTGACTGAATTATATAATAGTTCAACGCCCACTCAATCGCCTACTCGATCTTTGGAATGGCATGATTGATCGTCACCCAGCGGAAATAACTGTCATGCAGTTCACAGGTCACTCTCTTCCGGTGCATCAGTCTATAAGTGTACCATGGGAATTTTTTTTACCTCGTCCAATTTCGTCAGCCAGTTTCCACCCAAGCGATTTCCTCTCATAACTGCCATTAGAATGTGTCACTTCCTTCCGGTGCATCACTCTGAATGGCATTTTTGGCCGTGTCGAAGGTCAAAATACCACACACACACACACACACACACACACACACACACACACACACACATATATATATATATATATATATATATATACTTTTTAAAACTGGTATGGTCAACATACAACCCAAACTTAATAGAATTAATTTTGAAACCAGTATTTATATATTTAAATGTCTTTAGCTACTGACGATATTTAAAGAAACATATTCGAAAAGTAAACGCTACACAATATATATATGGCTGAGAGGTAGAATCTTGGATTGGCGTTTCACTCAGCCAGGTTTCGATCCCAGCTTCGGGAATCTAGCCTGTCTTGCCACACTGAAGAGTTCTGATAGAACGAAACAGTCTGTCTGTAGATGACTATATATATATATTCCGAGAGTGAGAGAAGCAGACAGGCAGAAAACAACTGATATTTATGCGTAGAGAAATATATATATATATATATATATGGAGAGAGAGAGAGAGAGAGTGACATATAGTCAGAAGGTGTATTTTTATGGTAATCAAAATGAATTAATACGTACATTACGTTTTTAAGTGACTTAGTATTCCCATGATCTAATGAAATATAAATAGATCTAATTCCGTCAATTCCTGCAATAGGAATCTTTTATCTGTCAATCTCACTGGAACACGGCAAAACAAATACCCTGCCAAAAATGGAGCTTAAATGTAAAGGCAGATAGATTATTTAGGTATAATATATTTGTTTTTAAACCAGACATATACTTATGTTTGCATGGGTGCGATTTTATATTTACTTGCATTTGTAAATTATAATATGATATATTGAGACATAAGACCCTATTAAGTATACATATATACTCTGTTTATATTGAAAGGACTTAAGATGTACTTGTTGATATAAACACATATTCTATCTGTACACTGTCTTAAAAATATTCTATGGCTTGATTTTTAACAGTAAAATACATTTGTTTATATAGCATATCAACCATTTTAGGTTATCTAATACCGAATCCTGTTATTAAATAAATATCAAATATGTATATGATTTGTAAACTCATTTAAATATAACATTTTGAAACGAGCTTGAGTTTTTTTAGCACTCAGTTTAATGGTTTCAAGTATGTCTATATAACAGTCTCAATTTAACATTAGTCATTTTTCTCACATAGTTTGTTCTATTTGATCTATAGATAGGAACCTATCTGGCGCTACGACTCCAGGTCAGAGTGGACCTGGAGCTATGGCAATGAAGGTACACTTCGCATTCCCAAAAATTCCAAGGCTGAAGCCTCGCTATCAGATTGTTTAATATCATATCTAAGACACTTGTTATAGGTGGGGTCTTACACCATTGCAGAGATGTAATCTGTCTGTTTTACAGCTCCAGCTGACTGGACTGTGTGATAGAGTTATACTAAATGTTCTGAATGAATGATTTTTCTCTGACATATTACGATTTAGGTTTTCGCTCTATTCAGTCTTACATTCAAGACTTGATTTTTATGACCATAGAAATAAAGATTCAGACAAATTGATGCTCTCATCTTTCTTGTCTTGAACTCAATAGAAACGAGGAAATGGAGAAATATTTAGTCATTATCTGGTTGCTACGAACCATTTCGGATGCAGAAATAAAGCAATAGCCATTATCATTTGCACCCTGGAAATGCTGCCAAAAATCACTGCAAATATAAGGTACTAATTAGAGTTCCTGAATGCAAAACCATGGTGAGAATACAGAAAGAATGCGCTGGCCCAAATTCCGGCGAATATTTACGAATGTTGACTTCAAAATATCACGCGTGTGAGAGTAAATAATAATTATAATGAATAATGATCCCGGTAATGATCATAAGAAGACGATTCCAAAACTTTTCCTTGAATATAGAAGAAATGTTGAAGAACGTATTGTATAGAGGGACCAGAAGAAATCAAGTAGAAAGTGAACATTTGCAATGTCTCGGGTTATCAATTCGGTTACAAAGCTAAAATTGCGTCATTTAAAAGCTACAAATCTGGATGGAATCTATAAATACATTCGCTTTTGAATGAAGAAGGAAAATCCAATAAAATCTCCCGAAATAGAAGAATATCTCAAACATGTAAGGAAACTTTTGTGTTCGTATTAGAGAAATTGATAAAATTTCTTCAATATCAAATCTTGCCAAATCACATTCAAATTGTTTCAGATTTTAGCAGTGTGTGTAGAAACAACCCAAAATTATGGCTTTAATCGTTTCTTCTTTTTATTTAAATGTATAAAAACTGCACTCAATGGTGAAAAAGTCGTTTAAACATTTAACACAGAACTTCGAGGTAATTCGAAAAAAATTCCACCAGATTCTGTCAAATTATTATATTTCGAAATGTCAATTTTCTTAAACATCGTAAATATCTGAAATGATATCAACTTTTCAAAATTACTCTGTATTTCAATTTAAAGCATATATTTTACCCTAATGTTTGGTAGAAATTGTTGTTTTCATTGATTATTTTGATTAGATATGTTTAAAAAGGAAATATGAGTCATTTTATTATACTGGTACTTAGCTGTGTATAAAGAAGCAGCAAATACTCATGAAATCAAACAATCATTCTGTTGGAGACTGACAGCAAACATACAGTTCAACAAAATATTTATAACCGAAGCAAGAACCTCAGAGATAACAAGGGTCAGGAACATTGTTCTACGATTGGGGATAACCAATTGGGAGTATTAATTGAAGTGAAACAACTCGAAGAGTTGCAAAAATCATTCACTGTGACGATACTGAACTTCACATTTTTTTAAGAAAAGTAGAAGCTTATAAGTAGTATCCATAGGAACATTGTATCTATAATATCCATAAAATGAGTCCTGAGTACGACATTTAACTGTATCCAATGATGAGGTTCCAGAACAGATCTGGTACGCGTGGAGCAACCTCTTCATTGTCCTTCATTCTGACCAAGTATGACTGTAACTTTTAGGGTTCCATCTAGATGTTTTAGATAATACAGTATTTACCAATTTGAAATGATTAAGAAAATAGACGTTAGAACTGTATATTACTTGAGATCGTTATTGCTAATGTGATATCTGGATAAGATAACACATGAACATAAATTCCACAAAGCAGCCAATAAACAAATTAATTAACCATCCAAGCGAACTAATATATGAATAATTTTTATAGTTCAAATGAATATCTGATACAACTTAGAAATAATTAGAAAATAACAAACATTCTATAAACTGTGTAAACAAGATGACACCGATACATTTTATGAAAATACTAAAGAGTAAGAAAGGAAATTTCTCTACCAACAAGTTTGTGCTCGGCTTATGGACAATTGACTTGATCATTACGCACAATATAATGAGGTTTAGTTTGTTTTTTCTTGCTTTTCTAAATGGCATATCAACTGTTTTGGGTTATTTAATACTAAAACCAACGTTGAAGAAGGATAGTAGTAGTACTATTTAATCCGTAGTTGGAGGGGTGAGCGAGTTCACACCTTTACCAAACATGAACGTAATTGCGTGATAGGAGATAGAAATCACTAACCACAATGTCGTAGTCCTGCTCGTTAAACGTTACACTACAGTGACTGCCTCTTTAAAATGAAGAAAGGCTAGATAATGTAAGACAATAAAAAATAGAGTGCTGGATCCGAAGGACATCTGAAGTGAAATATTTGGAAGATAAACAATTGTATGCAGTATTCGAGTGAAAAACGAGATATTGCAGACATCCGAAATCTTGTGTGATTGAGCAAAGATCATTTGAATAAGAGAATACACGGCAGACTTAGTCGAAAACAAGTGAATTATACTGAAGTATATCAAAGTTAACATATGCAAGACACAAAATCAAACTTGTTCTACAGCAGAATAAATATAAAGACTATGTTTTATCCAAATTATACAAATACAAACATGCCAGTAGCATTCGGAAGTCATTGTCACGAGTCAAGCCTTATTGATTTTTCATACATTGGCTTCGGCATTTATCTTAATCGTTTCTAGGATATTTGGCTTCTTCAATCTGTTTAAAGGTAATACAGGGATTCATCTTAGTAGTCCATCAGATATGAACACTGAAGTCTTTTTTTTATTTCAAAAATATCTTCAGAACTATTTAAATTGGTCAGTATATTTTTATTTTTAATGGCATTTTTCCTTTTTTGGTTTATTTCTCTTGATACAGTTTCGCAAAAAATTTTTTTCTCGTATTATGGATTCAAGAATTTAAGTTAAAACCTTGACGACACTTTCACATCAAGCTAAAGTCCCTAGGAAAGGCATGATTCTTGTTATTTTTCCATCAGAAAAAAAACAGTAAAAGATATTGATTTCTTTAGACTTGGCATAACAACCAGTCTAATGGAAGTTAAAATCTGATTACAAACAACCTTTATGTATTTACACAACTCAGCCACAAACAGGATGTATAACAAAGATGATTGTTTTACGTGAAGTAAAGTTGTTTTGAATTCAGTTTTCCTTCTCCTTGACTGGTTGCCTAAAAAGGCTACTAAATGCAATCTGCTAACTTTTTACCCATATTTGGGGAAATAACAGATGCATTCATGCCTTTTACAAAATAATCATATTTACCAAACCCACCGCTCGGGTAGGATATGACACAAGGTCAATTTTTAAGCGGAGTTTAGCAGGTTTGACTTCAGTGTTTTCCTTCTCTTAGACTAGTTGCCTCACCAAGGCTGAAATACCTAGTCTGTCTTACTATTTACTCATTGCTGGATAGAGAATAATTGAATTCATACCTTTCCCAAGGGTACTAGTGCTATGTGAAATGCTATCAGTCTCGTCCAGGATTTGAACTCGAGTCGCTGTGTCCATTTCCAACGACGATAACCATTACACCACGGGCACCTCCTTTTACAAAATCATTAGGTTGAAGTGAATCACTAATAGGATTTGAAATAAGGTCACTGATTATCTTTTCTATTACGGTAACTGCTGTGTTCTGGTTAGTGAACACAAGTAGTAGTAATAATAAGACAAACTACGATATGTGAGGAAAATAGTTATATTTACAAGAAAGAGTATTTACAAGAGAGAGACTGTTAGTAATAAGAACAAAGGATAAGTGATAGAGTAATGATATACTTCAACTATAGGAACGGCTCTTCTGGTCTGACTCGTAGTCTTGTTCTCAGACTGATCTCCGCTACTGCCATATATGGCAGATGGAACAGCTCATTATGCGGAAAAGGTAAGTTATACCCAACAGTAACCATTACAATAAGCACGCCTCCTAGAATTAAAGCCAGTTAAAAGATTGACCGGCAGTCGAATCCTGCCTATGGTTTATGTATAAAAATTAATGAAATATACCGATATTTTTTCCTTAGATTTAAGATCCTAAATAAGCTTAACTTTCCTTTACTTAAAACATCAATTAAGTATTTGGTTTGACGTGGTTTTCTTTCATGGCATATCGATCATTGTAGGTTATTTAATGCCAAATCTATTGTTATGAATATAAACAGTCCTATTTTAAACAATGCTGTTTCAAGTACACTGTATCAATGTAAAAAGCAGTTCCATTTCTAACTCTTCAGTTTAGTATAAGTAACAGTTTATTTCTATTTGACCAATTGATTGGACCTTATCAGGTGCTACCACTCCGGACCAGAGTGGACCTGGAATCCATGGCAATGAAGCAGTATTCCGCATTCCCCGAAATTCCAGGATTTCTGGACCATCACCAACAGTCATGTCTAGGACACTCGTTCGGGGAGACTTACCACTATGCAGAGATGCCATTAGCATTTGTTCGAATTAATTTCTCGGGTTGGAGAATGTTGGTGTTAGAATCCGACAATCATCACCACCTTCATCATTATTTCATGCTTTTACAATCCATTAGGTTTCAAGGGGTCACCTTCGTAGATTGAGTAATTGTATGAGCCTTTGAAATTTCAATACTTGCCTTTGAGTTAAGTCATGAGTTGGCTGGACTACCTCACTCCGTCTAAGATACTTTATTTGTTATAGCCTTTTTCCTCAGAGGTTTGGCATGATGCCATGCGAGACATTTATTATGAACAAGACCCTAACACTGTTTTAATATAAGAAGCGGTCATGAACTTAGATGGAATGTCTAATATCCCGCGATGTTCTCATTATACTCACCATATTGTTATTTGAAATTTTACTGAAGATCTTGTAATTGTGTAATTTTCAATATACTATCACTCCAATGTTATTATCACAGAATGAAAGAAAAGTACTATTTTCTTGCTGATTTAATTCCATTCGATATTTACTTTTGCGAAGTTTTTTGGAACGTTTTTCGGAAATATTTCAAGTGCTTCAATAATTCTGGCCATGTCTACTAAGCCTACATTCCAAAATTCAAAGAAGGTTTATTTATGTGATTTTTTCGATTTCTTTAAATTTAACGGTCCTATCGGCAGTTATTGCAATTACTCCCAGGTCCACTCTAAGCTTGCGTGTTAGCACCTGTAAGGTTCCATCAATGGGCCTAATAGATATGTTGGTGAACTATTTGTATTAGCTCGGAATACTTAGTATCATACAAACGAAGAAGAATATACAAAGAATGTATTTATAAATGTCTTATGTACACATTTTCTAAAAACTTTGGATTAAATAAATCAGATAGGTTGAAATATTGCTAAAATCAATCAACCGATCAATTTGTTTGTTATCTGGATCTGTAATAGGCTTTATCTAAATAGTTTTAATCTTGTTTTTCTCTTTGCCTTTCTTTCTTTCTTTATAGTTTTCATTTGATGGGTTCTTTTGTCAAAAGAATTCGTATATATTTATTTGCCCAGTCGGCTTAGGTTGCAGAATACACAGACTGCACTTCTGCAGAGGGGTAAGACCCCACTAATTAGAGTCCTGGTTATGATAGAAAACGATCTGACGGCGAGGCTCTAGTGATGATGGAGCTTTGGGGAATGCGGAATACCCCTTCCTTGCCATTGCTCCCAGGTCCACTCTGGAAGTCATACAAATGAAGTACTAGCCGTTCTTGGCTTGCATTCTGTCTGTCAAATGTCTCGTAAGAAATGAGAAGTTGTCTTCCCCGTGCGAGCAAGCTCGGAGAATATGTTTTGGTTGAACGACTCCATCTTTGGGGTAGGGTATGATATGTCCCCATAATACAACCAACAAGCATATATTTATGCCATAGTCTGGCAGTTACATTCAATGGCAATTGAATGGTATGAGAGGGTTTGTCAGATCTAACTGAATACAACATAATTTTCTAATTGGAAAAATATATTTATTTATGTCTGGTCTGCTTTCTTCTGTATCTTATTAGATTTGGGTTTTTAGACTGGATTGGGTAACCGGTCTTAATGTCAGAATCACATAACATATTTAATCTATTTCTCTTGTAGTCGACCTACTGGATTATGAATATTCCATTGTTTGAATAGGTAAGATCTTTTCACAGCTGCTAATGAATCACCTTTCCAAATCAGTCACGTCTATTTTTCACACTTTCTGAGTAAACTTACCGCAACCATTTCATAACGACTGACCGCTTTATCTCTCTTACAGGATATGCTCACTTGTGAGCTTTCACAAAACCAGTATCTTATATTTCTGCCTGAAAATCAAGTAACAGTAAACATTCTCAATACTGCAGCTTCTTCCTTCATATTCTTGCAGATTTTAATAATGGATTACTAATTTTTCAGACGTAAACTCAAGGCTAATTTGGAAAGATACAGTGACTCCAACAAATATTAGAAATAATTGTCACCTATGTATACCATTTATTTTTACTCCAGCCTAATTTTCACACCAGTTTTATAAGGTGGTTTTCACTGATGTCTAAGTGAGAGAAAGTATTCTATGTTTTCCTGGACTATTCTTAGATTTCTAGCCCATTCCAACTGTATTGTGGTTCAGGCTATTGTAGTTCTTTGCCTGGATATCCTGTCATTTCAGTTTCTTTTTGATGAACTTCTGGTTCAGCAGATGACTGATATCACGTTTCTCTTAATAACATTGTTATCAGATGTATTCTCATCTAAATGCCAGTCAAATTTATTGGGAATATTTATGCATAACTCGTTTTTTTAGTTCCTTTTGATTTATGTTTCCATGATTTAGTATTTCAAAGTTAGTTTTACTCATATTTTCACGCAACGAAATTCAAGCAAAGTGGATATCCCATTTCCTTTCTTGCTTCCAGATCTGACGTTTGAATCAAGATTGGATTCACTTGTTAATGTTGAATAACTTCTGATTGAGTGAACATACACATGCATGCACAAACTCAAATACATTCACTCACACTCACACAGTATCACGGATAAAAAACAACTAAGTTTAAAAGTGTATCCTCTCCTGAATCAATGATACGGAGATATTGAAATTTCTAGTTGAATGTTTTACAATAAAAATGGACATTATTAGTGACTATTCATCACCAAACTCTACAGCTTTGGAAGTATGAAACCAGAAATAAAATGAAATTGTATAAACATATACCAAAAAATGTACTTATGTTCGGAGTGCTACATGTTATTTTTTAAATTCCCATCCCACTATGTGCTGTTTATTTAGATATTGTTTGTATTTCAAGACTGATGGTCTTACGGAAATATAAGCGTTGTGTAGAAAAAATATTTTGAAGATTTTTCATTCGATAATGAGAATTTTGTTTGTGGTTTTGATTTTATTTTTCAAATTTGATTATTTTTTTTGGGGGGGATAGTAATTACTGCCACTGTTTTAACAGCGGTATAATACAGATGGTCTCTAATTCTCTCTAATTTTTTTTCTAGGGCTTGTCTCAACTATCTAAACGCACTAGCTCAACCATCATTGGTATCATCGTTATCGTCATGTAGCGTAGCTTTTTCTCATTTCAAGTAAGATACATTTGCCTATTGTTTCACTTTCTTTCATTTCCACTCAATGGTCTGCCGGAAGAGCAAAATCTACTAATTCTTTTCTTCTTGTCTTTTAACTCTAGGACTGGTCATATAACTGGCATGAGGTGATCCGTTCGTATATCAAAGTCCGATGATGACGATTATTATTATTAGTAGTAGTAGTATTATAATTATTATCATTTGTCCTAACGAGTTTTTTTTTTTACACCAGCATTAGCTGATTATTTTTACTGGAGTATGAGTGACAACAAGTCTCCTAAAGTCTCCAAGACTCTACCCGACATTCTGACCGATTATGACAATGTTGCAGTTTGGGTAGTCTCTGCTCGTTCTCCGATTTCCAACTCTTCAAGCCCATTTAGCAAGGTTTCATTGATCATCCCAAGCGCACCAACTGCAACTGATATCACCGTCCCATAAATGATTCAGAAGATTTTACTTCACGAGCAAGGTCTAGGGACTTGTCTTTTCGTTTTCTTTGATTTTCACTCAGTGATTATTATTATTATTATTGTTGATGTTGTTGTGGTGGTGGTGTTGTTGTTGGTGGTGGTTGTTTCATGTTGCTTCATACATATTTATTCTGGTAGCTCGAATTGCGGTTAAAATCTTATGAATATTTTATTTTCTAAAATAATTGTTCTGAGGCTATGTTGAGTTTCAAATTGTTTTTAAAATCTTATTTTGACCAGCCCAATTTTTTCTAATGATGATGGAAGTACATATTCATATTGTGATTTCTTTTTTTCATATTCGTCTCTCTCCTTATGTTCTTATTAAATTTCAATATCTAAGATCTAATATGAATATATTTCTTTATAAAATCATTGGGCACATCACATGGTTTATGATTCGTAAGCAAGATTAGTAGATTATTATTAGTGAGTGCCATTCTTACTTGGTACCGCAGAATTTTGGCCTTGTAGCACACCTAAGCTAAACTTAGTAAATAACTAATTAAAAAATCATCTGTTCTTGCCAGAATTGGATATTCTGCTTGAGACTCAGAATAATAAATAAATGACTTTTTCTATTTTCGCTTGAGTTAATACCATTTATCACATGGTAAAATTGAAGTGGTTTATTAATAATTCTTCTTTTAATTACTATTATTTTTATAATCATAAAAGTAAAGATGGTGACCTTAGTCGAGGGTGACCCAAAGGCTTCCTTTTCAATAGCTACTACATTGAGGTGTAGAGGAGGGTGATACTTCATTCCGTGGATAGCTCCACTTTACCCTCGATCCTTACCTTATAATGCTGAGTGTTAAACAAGGTGGCATCAAGTACCATCTTTTTTTGTTGGTATGACTTGAACTGGGATTGTACCCCGGTCTCATGGTCCATTGGGAAACACTCTACTCATTAACCCCTCGCTAAATTTTCACACTTGGTATAAATGGTAATTTTTCACTTATGTCTGAGTGACCACAAGTCTCCTTAGGTTTATAAGATTCCTCTAAATGTTCTGCCTGTTCTTAATATTGCAGTGTTCGCCATGATCATTCTTCTGTCTCAGGGAGTCTCTTCTACTTTGGAGACCTTTCCAATGGCACCTGTTAAAATTGTTATCGCCGTCTTCGTGTCACGCAACTTTTTCACCTCTCAGTCAACAAACCTGCTATTTCTTAATATTTTCAACTTGAGAATAAATCCTAGGTCTTGTCTTTTGGCTGCGATTGTTTGATCTACTTGTAACTCTCTCTCAGATAATTTTATAGGTCCCAATTTCCAGGATGGCTTCTTTGAGCTTATACCATTTATCAACAGGGCCAAATTTTAATTTCTGGCAGTATTTTCAATATATCCCTTTTCTCGTCCAGCTGTTCTTAGTCTTATAATTATTTTATGCCAGTTTGCTGCATTATTTGATTAATTGTCTCAATTCTGCCACTAAACAACGTACACATTCTAGTATTCTGCATACTATCAATTTTTCTTTGATGTAAATAGTTTTTATGGTATTATTTTGTGCTGCTATTAAAAGAGATTCAGTTTATATCTTTAGTTTTCGCCTTCTTCTCAATAACGCGGCTTATTTTTCCCATTTCTAACTACCCCGATAAGAATGTGTGCTGTAATTACATTTACGTTTTGTTTTTTTTTTTTCGTTTATTCCAGGGCTCAAATCAGATCACTGAGAGCTTTTCACGATTCTGATTTCCAATTATTGACTTTCTGGAACAGCAACATAAATTGTCAGTCCGATTTTCTTGTGTATGTTTCACTTTCTACCTGGGTTGGTTGGTTGGTTGTTTTTATGGTATATAAACACCTGTGGGTTATTTAATGCCAAATCTTCTTTATACTTACATTAAGTATATATGATTTGTAAATAAATACTTTGTTGGTAACGTCTGTAAATAACCCAGAGCTCATTTATTTGCACCAAGACAAATGGTTTCAAGTATTGCTATTTAGCACTAATAGTTTTATTCAATACAAGTCATTTATTGGCATACAGAGAAGCAGTGTTATGTATTGCTCACACTAATTTTTTTTTTAACATAGTTAAATGTTTCAATTTTTTTTTATTTAAAACAAATAATTCTATTCAACTCTCCTCATTCACTTACACACTGTTAAATGGTTGAAAGTATTCCTATCTTACACAAATAATTTTATTTAGTAAAAATCATTTGTTTTCACACACTGGTACTGCTTCAAGTATTGCTATCTAACAACAATTTTTATTTTGAACATAGTTAAACGGTTCCAAGTATTGATATGTAACACAATTCAATCTAACCACCATCTTTTAGTTTGCTCACAATTACATTGCCAAATAGTGCTATTTGACACACAGACGGGACCCAATCAGGTACTACCACTCCGGGTCAGCCTAGACCAGGGGTTAATGGTAATGAAGATGTACTCCATATGCCTCAAATTTCCAAGATAATTGAAGCTTCAACACCAGATAGTTTAGTATCATATCCAGGACACTCGTTGGGGTTTTACCCCTCGGCAGAGACGAAGTCGACGTATTTTCCAGCCCCAGCTGACTGGGCTGTCACTTTCTTGAGCTACTTATTGTCTTACCTTGTTTACTACATTTTGTGACCATACATTTCGACCATTATCGGGCATATGTTTTATCTTTTATATATTCAACCTTGTTTAGTTAGTACAAGCATGTTCTTTCCTGAGCCTATTGTATTCAATATAAGCATAATAAATTAATCAGTGTGATTATAATCAACTAAATTAGAAATAAAAACGTAGAAAAAATCCGTTAAAGAAATCCACAAACGCTTTTTGTGATAAAATAATGTAATAATGTAAAACTGAATACTGATATTAATTATAAATGGGAACCACTAACAAGAAAATATTCAGCTAAATCAAAAACCATCTGTAACTCTTCAATAAAACTATCTTTATTTTTCATAATTTAGCCCTGTCGGCGGGGTTTAGAATAAAATTAATGTATCCCTTGCAGTGAATAAAGACCACCACCTAAAAGAGGGTATCTTAAGAAGATTACTAATCCTTGTCTAATGTTGAAAATCGTGTTCTGAAAATCTTTGATGCGTGGAATATTCCTTCATCAATATTTCTTCCAGGTCCACAATGTCCTGGAGGGAGTTATTACTTGCATGGTTCCATCAGTATGGCAATTAGATCTTTTAAAAATATTTTGTATTTGATAGGACCGTGTGGAGGTGCCCGTGGTGTAATGGTTATCGTCGTAGAAAATGGACACGGCGACACTAGTTCAAATCCTGGATCAGGCTAATTGCATTTTACATAGAACTAATACTCTTGGGAAAGGTATGAGTCCAATTATTCTCCCTCCAGATAAGGGTCAATAGTAGGACAGGCTGGGTTCTTCAGCCCTGGTGAGGCAACTAGTCTAGGAGAAGAAAAACTGTGATTTCAACCCCGTTAAACTCCACTTAAAAATTGATATCCTGCCCGACCGGAGGGGTTGGTAAATATGGATAGGACCGTGTAAAAAAATAAGAAAAAAAACCCTTAGGAAACAACTACATAAAAATTTATGTATCAACCTCGATGAATCCACTTCACAAATCATTACAAGTAGCCCTAACGGATTTGTCATGTCGTTAAAATCAATCAATCTTTATAATTTAAAGCAAAATATCGTTTTTATTATTCTGGATTGCAACGGATGCAAATGATGTTTTCATTGTTACACTTGCGTGTCTAAATGGCATGGGGTTAAACTCTCATTGCCAAATGTATTAGTAGCAATTGTCCTAGTAGTTGTAGTAGTTATAGTGGTAGTGGCTCGTATTAGCTGCTTGCTTACGCTTGAGATGTTTAAAGGAAAATATTTTCTGAACTACTACATCATCTTCTGTATTCTAGTTCATTTTATTAATAATTTTATTTTGGACGCTGTCACAGATTTTTGATTTGAAATTAATTTTGAATGATTACAACGAATAATAAGAGCGTCTATCAGAGCCGTGTTCCTGGTTTTCGAATACAATTCTGTTGGCGAATCTAAGAATCCCTCTTGATTTTCACTTTCTTTCCATATTCCTAACTGACGTGGTGGAAGAGAGACGAATAATACGCTAATAATCATTTTTTTCTTTTTTTTAATTTATAATATTTTTTTTTGTTTTATACTGGATCGCATGGTTTGAATAAAATTCAAACAGCAATATAATCCTCTCTGATGCTTTGTTCTAAGAAAGATTGTTTTGTGCATTTACAATTGGACTGCTCAGTGAAATAACAATTGGTTGCACAAAGCCTTTTAGATCACTTTCCTCAAACAGATAAAATACTGGAAATGTAATCAGGGACAAAAATTCAAATCTTGGACGATGATGACTGTGTTTTTGGCGCTAATGCCATTGCATTTTTATCGAATACACTTATGTCGGTTTTGAATAAATGTTGGCAAAGATAATTTTAGAGTTAGAACTTCCGTTGTTTTATTCTACGTCTAAGTTCAGTCTCTGTGACAGTGGAAGCAGAAAGAAATAAACAATGAACACGAAATTTGAACTGGCTGGATGTGTTCTTTCAGGAATAGTCATTTCTTGTTTCTCGTTCTACGTTTTTTCATCCTTTAGAACCCCAGCCACCAAAAGAGAGAAATAGATGTAATCTTGAAATCTGTGATATATATATATATATATACTAACAAACACATATACACTAATACACACACAAACATATATATATATATATATACTAACATATACACACACATATATATACTAACGCACACACACTCATATGTATATATATATACTAATACACACACACATACATATACTAACACACACACACACACACACATATATATATACTAACACACACACATATACTAACACACACACACATATATACTAACACACACACATATATACTAACACACACACACACACATATATATATACTAACACACATATATATATATACTAACACACACACACACATATATATACTAACAAACACACACACACACGCACACACACATACATATATTCTAACACACACACACACGTACACACACATATATATATATATATATATATATATATATTCTAACACAAACACACACACATATATATACTAACACACACACACACACATATATATATATATATATATAATGGATTCCATAGAATACGTCAACCCTGCTTCATAAGAGTGACATGACTAGCCTTCTTCACACGAGTGACCTGGTGACCTTAAAAGATCTGGGGTCCTGGTAACTATATCAAGTATATCATGTTACACCCTGTGCAGTTAATATGTTGACTCAGGCAACACGGCTTTCTTTTTTATAACTTATGTATTTGCACATTTGAATTGTTTGGTTGCAATAATCCTCTAATTTATGGCTTCTTTCCTCGTCCATTTTTTTCAATTCTTTGTAGTTTCAACTCATTCAATAGCAGAGATGACACAGACCACAATGTTGAACTACCATGTTTCCATACGCTCTGTTTTTTTAATGTCGTCAAGCTATATCTTCAATATCTCGCTAAGATAATCACACAAATATATCAGATCAAAAAAGTGAACTCGACTATTCTACTCAGATTCATTTCGCCGGCTTTGTAAAGTTTATTGTCAGTTTTTTTTTTTTTTTTCACAAAATTCAATGGTAAGCAGAGTAATTTTCTCCTAATCAGATGGAACCATATCGCTTATGGCGTGCGTCGGTAACAGAATCGCGATTTGTCCGAAATGAAATGTCAATGTACCTCCCTGGGCATTTTTGCTTCATATCTAACAGGTGCAAAGAATACAGAGGCATAAATGTAGAAGCATAATGAACGCACTAGTATATGGATCTACTGAAATGGGTACACATACACAAAAATGTTTCTATGAACGCAGGTATGTGGAGATAGTTTATAAAATGCTATTACATTATGTTCTATGGTTTTCTATAGCTGTATGAAATGTTACCATGATTAGAAACTCTCCCTCTATCTATCTCGCACGCACACACAAACACACACACACACATATATATAAAGTATTTTAAACTGATATAAAATCTTGTTGAAAACGTATTTAAACGGTTTCAAATACACCATCCATAAAATATATATATATATATATATATATATATATATATATATATATATATATATATGATAATGCGCTACTAGCAAATCCACCCGCCCAAACCGAAACCCTGCTGCATAGTCTGGAACGAGCAGCTACAGGTATAGGCCTCCATGTCAATGCACACAAGACAGAATATATGTATTAATCAAAGAGGCGACATCACACTAAAATGGTAGCTCGGTGAAACTAGTAGACAAGTTTACCTACCTTGAAAAGAGTGTCTCATCAAGCGGGACAGACATCAACACGTGACTAGCAAAGTCATGGACAGCTATCTATAGACTATCGGTCATATGGAAGTCAAACCTGACTGATAAAATGAAAAGCAGTTTCTTCCAAGCAGCAGTCGTGTAGATACTGCCGTATGGCTGTACTACATGGACGCTAACTATACGTATGGAGAAAACGCTTTGCGGCAACTACACAGGAATGTTGCAATCAATAATGAACAAGTCCTGGAGGCAGCACCCCACAAAGCAGTAGCTGTACGGCCACCCACCACCCATCACGACAACTATCAAAGTTGGACATACCAGACATGTGGGACACAGCTGGAGAAGTAGGTACAAACTCATAAGTGATGTTCTCCTGTGGACCCCTTCACATGGACAAACAAAAGCAGGACTAACAGCTAGAACCAACATGTAACAGCTCTGCCGATACTGAAGCCCTGAAGACTTGCCAGAAGCAATAGACGATAGAGAAGGGTGGCGAGGAAGGGTCAGATATATCCGTGCTAATGGCCTTACATGATAATGATAACACACATCTTAACTTTACAATAAATATCAAAAATAATTTTCTTTAAATCTAAATGTAGTTTCGTACCCGTTTCCTTATCATTACCCCACATTTGCTAATTCGTGTTCAATAATGTTTAAAACAACCAATGTAAAATTCACTTTTGATTTTTTTTTATGTGCATGGGTGTCATTTTGAATTTCTTCACATTTGAAACATTTTCGTTGGAAGACAGTTTTAATAAGATATACATGCTAATTTAATATCAATAAAAAAGCAAATACTTTCTGAGAAAAGGATATATGAAACTAAACAATAACGACTGTCAACTTAAATGATTTTAGCATATGACAATAATTTTCAGTTTGGTAGTTTTGGGGCACTGTGTAACCAGGCATAAATTGTAGCATTTTATTTTTAGAGTTGGATCCATTATAAATGACTCCAAATATAATTATGTCAATATAACTATACCTGGCCTAGAATGTGAATCTTTAAGAGAGAAACCTCATGTAAACAACGCCATAAGGATAAATTATATTTAAGCTAAAATATATAAGACGTAATAGTATTTGTAGGTTATGTGGTGAGAGATTCGAAACGGTTATACACATCATAAGCAAATGCAGCCAATCAGCGTGGAAAAAAAAGCTAGAGTTGACATGACTGAGTTCGGAAGGTGATCCATTGAGAATTATGCAAGAAATTTATTTAGACCATACGAACAAATGTTATATGCACAAACCTGAATTCGTTCTAGAGAATGGGGTGCATGAAATTCACTGGGATGTTGAGATACAAACAGATACCCTAATGCTGGACTGAAGAGCAGGCCTAGTTAACAAAAAAAAAAAAAAGAGATTTGTACTCTTGTAATAAGCCCCGAAAACTTGGAGGAGATAGAAACGGGAATACAAGCCGCGGCTATCCATACTATAGAATATTTGAGAGGACTCGATGTCACTCAGACCACAGTGAAAGACCATAAACTAACGTTTGTTTTGAAAAACTGGCAATAATAATAATAATAATAATAAGAAGAAGAAGAAGAAGAAGAAGAAGAAGAAGAAGAAGAAGAAGAAGAAGAAGAAGAAGACTAGTAGAGACCATCCAAACTGTAGGATTATTAAGGTTGGCCAGAATACTGAGGAGAGTCCTGGAGACATGGATACTTGCTGTCACTGAAACTGCTGTGAGAAACCATAGGCTAAGCTGGTGTGGAAAAATAGAAAAGGAGTAAATAATAATAATAATAATAATAATAATAATAATCAACGCAAGAATTGATACACAACAATACAGCAAATGTTATGTGATGATAGAAACTAAACGATCAATCACATTATAAGCGAATGCAGCAAATTAGCCCAGAAGGAGTATAAGAGTAGATACAACAAGGTGGGAAACGTGATCAGCTGGGAGTTATGCATGGAATTTAAATCTAACCAAAACAGGATTGGTTGGTTGGTTGGTTGATTGATTAGATCATTTTACGGTGTATCAACTTTTTTCGGGTAGTTTAACACCGAATTATTTCATTTTAAAAAGTTTCAAACAATTCAGTTTAGTGTAAATTTGACTTTTTCTTTTACACACAGTTAAATGTCAAAACAGTTCTCTTTTAAACAATTCAGTGTAGCATATATATACATTTTCAATTAAAATGATTTCTATTTCAAACAATTCAGTTTACCATACAAAAAGTTTTATTTCAAACAATTCTATTCTGCATAAATACACAATTTAGTTCTATTCAACCCATTGATAGGACCCTATCAGGTGCTACCACTCCGGGCCAGAGTGGACCAAGGAGCTATAGCGATGAAGGAGTACTCCGCATTCCACAAAGTCCCAGCATTATTGAAACCTCACGATTAGATTGTTTAGTGCCATATCCAGGAAACTCACTGATGGTGGTGGGTGTCTTACCCCTCTGCAGAGAAGCAGTCGGCATATTCCACAGCTCCAACCGACTGTGCAATCCAAGTCAGGAGTGTATCAGAAAGCGTTGAGAAAAGGAAAATTACAAGTAGTTTGGATTATAAGAAACGGACACACGGAGATGAAAAAAATGATGGTACTGCAGAAGAAGTACAACACCTCTGGAAACTAAACTGACCTGAAGAAATCTCCTCAAAGGGATGCACTTCTGAGTTGCCCCCTTGAAAGATACTTGGAAGCGTTCTCAAACGAGGTTGAAACTCAGATAAAAGAATTTAAGACAAGAAAATTAATCATTATAAACAATACTCTACATCCGAGAGATGACTGAAGCAGTATATATGTGTTATGAAATCAAAGATAAAGAGAATTCGCAAGCATTGAGAATGGTTTAAATGCTTTGCTAAAATGACTATATTAAGAAGAGGAAAGGACGACTAATTACAGCAGCATGTAACAGAATTAATAACATAAGAATCAACAGAAAAAAAAAAATAACGAAGACCAGGAAACATAAATGGAAAGAACCCAGCTTGAGATTTCATGCGACATATTGGTGAGATTTTTCACGAAATAACCTCAACATTGCTAAAAAAGAGAAATCTCAAAAAACTAAAGTGAATTTCTTCGAACATCGGAACAAAGTAACAAAATGCGAAACAATCATACGAAAGCGAAAATTGATAATACGCAACAGAAGAGCAAACGTAGGCTCTGAGGAGAAAAATTAAACGGTTAATCCCATAATAAATGAATACAGCATACTATCAGAAAAAAAAGAAAACAAGACTGGGCTTGTAAGGGTGGAAAGGTGATCTGCTAGGAATTATGCAAAAGGTTAAAATTTGACTACACTCTTACATTAGCGTTAAAACTTTGAAGAAACCAAACAAATTATGATCATTTAATGTGTGTGTGAGCGTGTGTGAGTGTGAATGCATTTGTGTGTGAATGCATTTGTGCGTTTGAGTATATATGTGTGTGCGTGTGTGTGTGAATTCCTTTGTGCGTGTGAGTGTATGAGTATGAATGCATTTGTGTGCGTTTGAGTGTGTACGTGAATGCATTTGTGAGTGTGAGTGTGGATGCATTTGTGCGCGTGTGTGTGTGTGTGTGTGTATGAATGCATCTGTGTGTGAATGTGGATGCATTTGTGTGTCTGAGTGTGTGTGTACGTGAATTCATTTGTGTGTGTGAGTGTGAATGCATTTGTGTGTGTGTGTATGAATGCATCTGTGTGTGAATGTGGATGCATTTGTGTGTCTGAGTGTGTGTGTACGTGATTGCATTTGTGTGTGTGAGTGTGAATGCATTTGTGAGCGTTTGTGTGTGTGTGCGTGTGTGTAACAGTGTGTATATATGAATGCATTTGTGTGTGTACGTGAATGCATTTGTGTATGTGAGTGTGAATGCATTTATGAGCTCGCGCGTGTGTGTGTGTGTGTGTTAATGCATTTGTGTGTGCGTACGTGAATGCATTTGTGTGTGAGAGTGTGAATGCATTTCTGAGCGTGTGTGTGCGTGTGTGTGTGTGTGTTATTGTGAGCATGAAATCCTATAAGTATGTGTTTGCTGTACGGCCCCGGTACGCGTTTGAATATATTCTTAAACATCTCAGGACAAAACCCCTCCATCAAATCTCCTATTTCGTTGTCATTTTAATTCTGATCAAAACAAGTTTTGTTTGATCACTTAGACGTACTTATGGCGTATCTCTTATAAGCCAGTGACACCAGTCAATGACCTGTGAGTTCGATCCTCACTAGGTGTTACTTATTTAGAGCTCCGTCTTAAATGTTTAAATTTAACGCGCACCTCCTGTGGAGTAATTATAGCATCCAGAAAAGAGATCAACGTGGAACTTATGTCTATTCCGTCCAATCATTAAAATTTCTTTCAGCAGTGAGTTACTCTGTAACACTGCTGTTCTTCTGCAAGTATTAGTTAAACGTTAAATAACCCACCACGGTTTATATGCCATTAAATAGAAGAAACCAAACAAAACAACAATGAACTTAATCCTCGTGAAAAGACTTTTCATGTTTTTGCACATGACTTTTTTTCATAGCCCTATTAAAAACTTTTCACGCATAAAAATAAACTTTGAATTTCCAACTAAACACTTGCCATTGGGTTATTAATAATACAATTTTCTATCTAGAGAGCTAGGCTAACAGAACATTGGTCGTGAATTTCATTTTCACTGAGAGCCCGGAATTTCAGGGCTTGTGGCAAACTAATCTAAGCGTACAAAATTACATCGTCTAAACTTATTTAAGCGAACTTAATCACAGTACGAGATAAATATGACTGTAAACCGAGTATACAAAAACTTATCGTGGTTCATTTATTTGCACATAACAACAAATCCTTTGCGTCATACAAATGCTTATCAGATAAACTTGTTTGCCCTTGAACTAACGAACCTATATTTCCGCTTCACAGCATAAACAGAAATGACATCAATTGTATTTCTTAAAATAATTCAATAATACTACTGTTTTGTACCTACGCTAATAGTTTCAATATCAATGACTGTATACACTGAAAAGTAGACTTAACAATACAGTGATTAGTATGTTTTTTTTTATGCAAATACCTTCGACACGTTTATGATATTTGCCCAGTCGGCTGGAGCTGTAGAATACACCGATTGCTTCTCTTTAGAGGGGTAAGATCCCCCAACGAGTGTCCTGGATATGACACTAAACAATCTGATGGTGAAGTTCCAGCAATGCTGGAGCTTTGGAGAATGTGAAGTACCCCTTCATTGCCATCGCTCCCAGGTCCACTCTGGCCCGGTGGTAGCACCTTTTAAGGGTCCTATCTATGGGTTAAATAGAACTAAACCGTGCTTCTTTCACTATAGTGATTTTTGCAATTAAACTGCGTATCTATGCAAAATTGAATTGTTTAAAAAAGAACTATTTTGACATTGGAACTGCGTACTAGTGCTGAACTGAATTGCTCAAAATAGAACGGTTTTGATGTCTAAACTGAGTACTTATGCTGAACTGAATTATCTGAAATAAAACTGTTTGACATTTCACTATGTGTATTGCCCAGTCGGCTGCGGCTGTAGAATACACTGACTGCACCTCTGCAGAGGGGTAAGAACCCACCTCACGAGTGTCCTGGATATGACACTAAAAAAAATCTGATGGTGAGGTTCCAGCAGCGCTGGAGATTTGGGAATGCGGAGAACCCCTTCATTGCCATCGCTCCTAGATCCACTCTGGCCCGAAGTGATAGCACCTGATAGGGCCCTATCTATAGGTTAAATAGAACAGCATACTTATGCTAAACTGAATTGTCTGAGTAAACTGAATAGCTTGAAATAGAAATGTTTGACAATTAAACCGTACTTACATTTATACTGCGTGCTTATGCTTATCTGAATTATTTGAAATAGAACTGTTTTTTGAAATTAAAACTGTATTTACACTTAACTGAATTGTTACATATAACCGCTTGAATAGTTTGAAATAGAAATGTTTTTGAAAATTAAACTGGGTACTTATGCTAAACTGCTTTGTTTTAAATAGAACAGATTATTTAGATAAAAACGGATTTGGCGTTAGATAACCTACAAAGGTTGATATGCCATAAAACCAAACAAATCAACCAAACCAACGTTTATGATATGACACATGATTTAATTTTCGAAACACAAACAACATAATCCAGGATTCGAACTTGTGACACCGATTCCACTTCCAGTGACTAATTGCCATTACGTTGAACGCGTCTTCTTGTGGTATTTTAAATCATCTGTTTAACAGACGCTTTACTACCATGTTTTATTTTCTTGCGCTTAACAATGGGAATTGAAAATTCAGTTTAAAAATATGTAAATCATCTCTATAGATGTTTTCAATTGATCATTTTTATTGTAAAGTTTTCCCTTAATTTTTTAACTCAGTAAAATGAGAAATATACACACATCCCTTTCTTTTACGAATGTATGCAATAAGGACTTCATAAAATAAACGTCTGTTTTAGTCAATAATAAACATTCGATAACAAATATTATCTGTTATAACATTAATTAAAAATCAGAATGTCACAATTCTCTCTTGATCCAATCTTCCTGCACAAAATCAGTGGTTCAACTTTACATCGATTTTTTAAACCTACCTATCAGAATTCGTTTTGTTCGTCTTCCCTTTTTATTCTGCTGAAGAATAACTTTCTACTTATAACAATGGCATCGATCATCATTGAAATCCTACCATTAACTTCTGTTAGTTATTTGATAGAAAGTTCCACTACTGTTCATCTGTATGTATTGATTTGACATTAAATAATCCACCAAGTTTGGCCTGCCATTAAACAAAAAAAAATATCAAAACAATTAACTTAATCGTCGTATCAGAACAAAGTTAACATAGTTTATGAGAAAGTTTTCAAATGTAATTTTCTGCACGAAATATTTTTTAACAATGTTAAAAACGTTTGTCTCTTATATAAAAAAAACAAAACAAAAAACAAAAACAAACTTTCAACTGTTTTTAAACACTATTTTCATTTACGTAAAACTCTTGGCATTGGGATATAAATTATGCAATATTTTATCACTGAATATCTGTTTAGCTGATCCTGGAAAATTTTTGCCTTTTTCTTGAATTAATTTTTAAGATCGAAGAAGAATTAATGAGTGATATCTCGTCAGCTGAGTTCGGTATAAAGGCATTTCTCGCGAGATATGCCGTCAGTTGTTCGCAAGTCGTTACAAAGAGCCGGCCATCAAATATATAACAAATGTTAATTACAAAATTTCTCAGTATTAAATGCAGAATGGGAAACTTAAAAATACAGCCGAGTTTCTAAACAATTGTGAGCATGGCAAAATAAAATTATAAAAGCAAAGCAAATTGTTTAATCAGGGAGCTAAAATTGCATTGTATATAATTGCCACTTGAGTAAGTTTGATGCTCACGACTGTAGGCTATATTAAATTAAACTTAGTAATGAGCGACAAACAGCTCGTGTAAAAGTTTACTTAATTGTATCTGAGTTTATGTATGTGTTCAACAATCCATTAAAATATACATTTCTTTGTCGCTTCTATTAAGTTTAAAATAGGTTTCCGTCAATTCAATTAAACTTATCTGAGGAAAATAAACACCTCGTAAATAAAACTTCAAACAAAGGCTTGAAGTTCTTAATGTGATTGCCTTGTAAATAACAAATCCTTTTTATATTCTTAACAGTTTCCAGCACGAATCATCCATCCTTGAACTTGTGAATCTATATTCCTACTTTTTTGTATAAATAACGCCTTATCAAATGTTTGATTGATTGATTTCCAGCCAGATAGATTTTTACGGTATGTAAACCTGTGAAGTGTTGATCGCAGACTAAATAGAGTGGTCTCCCTTATCACAGCGTTTGAGGAACTCTCTCACGTCACAAGTTCTTTTCGTTCATGTGGCAAGGCGAACCCGGGAATCCGTATTTTACGAACAGGACTTCAACAGCGGTACACGAAGTCCTTTGTCTCCTTAGCAACAACGCACATGGTGCCTCTCCATTTTACAAGACCTGAGAATCAGTAAATTGTTCCCAACACTTTGTTGTATGCAATAGACTTCATGTTCCTTGAACACATTGTGTCTCTTTTATAGCTTGGGACGGGAACTTAGTTTCCCTCTTTGTGTGATTAAATTAATTGTTACCAAGTAATATTTCACAAGTCTGTTCTTCTTCCAACCGACTATTCTGTGTTACATTATTCTTTTCGTTTTGGATAAAATGATGTATTATATGAAACGGTGTTATGTACGAGTTAACGCCTCTTTATATTTTATACAGTTATTCTATTATTAGAGGTTTGGTGATCGCGTTCATTGTATTTCGTATGGGCATTTTTGTGTAAATGTTTATTCTAATGAGTATAACAACGTATTTGTTTCTTAAGATTAGTTTAGATATCTTCAAAATTAAGAGAATAATAATAAGATACTTGTAAAACAAGATCTATTAAACCCATAAATGAGACCATAGTAGATACTACTACTCTAGGCCACAGTGGACTTGTGTGTCATGGTTATAAAGGAGTAGCCACATTACCAAATCTCCAAATCTTGAGCCTCACCATCAGATGCAGTTTTTTAAAATTCCTTTTATTCAGGAAACCTGTTTTGGGATTGCTCTTACCCGGCTGCTGGGAAGATTTTTATTTTTGTGTAATTTTACAATCATTATACATAAGGGTGATGTATTTTACACAGCTATTTTAGTTAGAATAATAATTAAGTCTGTATAGAAAATGAATAAGTTTTGTACACACTAATAATTAATGTCAATAATAAATCTTTTCTTTCCGCCCAGCTATGGATAAATAGCAGAACAGACTGTGATTTTTACCTTTTATTAGCCAACTAACCAAAGAGAAAGAAAACTCTGAAATGAAAGCTGCTAAACTATGTTTAAAAATAACTTTGTGTCACTTCCTTCCCGTGGAGGAGGGGTTCGATAAATACTCGCATTAGAGATTAAGTGACTGCAATTTTTCTCACTACTACAGTGTTCTGGTGTTGAAATTATAAAGGAAAAAAGAAGAAAAAAAATACAACTAAAGGAAACTAATTTTTTTTTTTTTTAACCAGCACTTTCTCTTTAGACGACTGGATCTGAAAGAAAACTTAACCACATATTCATTTTTTCGCTAAAATAGAACACTTTTAATCAACTTCTCATCATGCTGGCGAGACTTAGTATTCGCTTCCTGTATCCCCTATTGATGGCTAAGAACCTAACAGAAAAAGGATGTCTTGAGTATAATACTAAACTACAACTGATAATTATACTCTACTTCATAAAATCTGGAGATTGGATCGTGGAGTATCTTTTCATTGCTATTAAACCTAAATCCAATCTGATCAGTAGTGTTAGTAACTGTCAAGGTCACATCATTGGGTTAAATGATACTTCATACAAATAACTGATTTTATGAGATAGAAATGACTGTTAAGTGATTGTGTTAAGAAGAGTCAATTGAAGTTAAAATATTTATGAAGGATTATAATTAGTAACTTGAAACTAAGTATGTACTCATCATCATCTTGTCGAGCCATCAGCACGGATATCCCTGACCCTCTCATGACACCCCCCCTATAGTTCATCACTTCCGGCAGGTCCTCAGGGCAACACCCCGTATTCTGAAAGAGCTGCTGTATGTAGGATCAAGCTGGTCGCCCTGCTTTTGCTCGGCCATGTGAAGGGGTCCATAGGAGTACATCACTTATGAGCTCGTCCCTACTTCTCAAGCAGTGTCCTGCATGTCTGGTTCGTCTAACTTGGATAGTTTTCGTGATGGGTGGTATTTGGCTGTACAGCTGCTGCTTTGTGGGGTGTTGCCTTCAGGACTTGTTCAATATTGCTCGAAGCATTCTTGTGTAGTTGCCGTTAAGCTTTTTCTCCAGCGGTTTAGTTAGCGTCCATATAGTGGATCCATATAGCAGTATCGACACAATCACTGCTAGGAAGAAAAAAAAATGAAAAAAAAAGTATGTACTAAAAATGACCATTATTTAATAAAATCATAGAGTTTTCTTAAATTATTATTTACTCCTTTAGAGCTTTTCACATCAGCGTTAGCCGATGGTATTTCACTGGAGTTTGAGTGACAGCAAGTCTCCTCAAGTCTCCAGGACTCTTCTCAGTATTCTGGCCGTCTTCAATAATGCTCTCGTTTGGATGGTCTCCACTCGTCCGCCAACTTCCAAGTAATCTAGGCCTTATAATAATCCTTTAGTTACTGTGGTAAAAACACAAATAACAATTGGTATAATCGCCACATTCATGTCCTAATTTTTTTTCAATTCTCTAGCAAGGTCAAGGTACTTATCCTTCTTTTCCCATTCATTCAGTTTTATTCTGTGGTCGGCTGGGATAGCAAAGTCGACAATTTTCCAAATTCTCTTATTTTTGTTGATTACTATAAGGTCTGGTCTTCTGGCCGAGATTAGGTGATCCGTGCGTATGTCTAAGTCCCATAGGAGTTAATGTGTATCATTTTCTAGGACAAGTGCTGGGTTATGCATATACTATTTGTTCGTATGGTCAAATTTTAATGTCTTCCAAATTTTCTAGTGGATCACCTTGCAGACCCAGTCGTGTCTAGTCTTAAAGTCCTTCTGTGCTGCACTCGTTTTTTATGTGATTGTTCGTTTCGTCTGTCACCACATGTGCCTACATTTGCTATTTTGTTGAGTCTTATCTATTCTCGCTTTGATATGTTTGGTTATTATTATCATTATTATTAATTACTCGTTAGCTGATGGTTTCTCATCATCATCATCATTATTATTATTATTATTATTATTATTAACTCTTTAAAATTTTTCACATCAGTGTTAGCTGATGGTATTTCACTGGAATTTGAGTGACAGCAAGTCTCCTCAGATCTCCAGGAATCGTCTCATAGTTATGGCCGTTCTTAGCAATGCTGTAATTTGGATAGTCTCAACCCGTCCGCTAACATCCAAGTCCTCCAGGCCTTTTAAACAATCCTTTAGTTATTGTGTCAAAAGCACGATATTATTATTATTATTATTATTATTATTATTATTATTATTATATGGGAATTCTTTAAATCATACAACTGTTTGCCACTTCTTTGTATTAGAAAGGAATTATTGATATCATATAGCTGCATGCTAAAAACTATGAAAAAAACTATATAAAACGTGGATTCAATTCTAGAATGTATCCCCTGACAATTACACAAAAAAACAATACTGTATGTGTTGATATGCCATTAGAATCAATCAATCAATTTATTACCTAATCCTTCGAATGAATTATATTTCAACAAGATTAGGAAGTTTTCGAACTGCAATCGATACGGATAAACTAAAGAGAAATAGTTCTTTGACTATTTTACGTGTATATGGGGAGTTTCAGAACAGTTGGTGTCCTATAAAAGAATCCACGATAGTTATGCTTGTCACGCTCTGATATCTGGAAAAGAATCGAATTACGGTTGTTGATATCTTATGGAGTCTAAAGGACATGACCAAATAGCATGTTTCCACGAAGCTCGAATGTCAAAGCCACTTGGTATGAAGTATTGTTAATGTGTCAGGGGTTTACGCAGCAGGACATGGGAGGAGGGTGTTCAAGTAGCATGCAGAAATAGGCGTCTTATCGTCACACCATATTGCCTGGAAATGAGAGAAAATATTGGCGGTTTATTTCTTCTGAAAAAGGGTTTTCTCTTGCAGTCCAAATCGTTATACCTTTTCGTGTGGATCAAAATATTTCTGTCAAATTGTAAAGAGAACGACGGTTCGTTTATACAAATGACACACAAAAGAGATGGATTTATATTAAACCAAGGTAAATGAATTGATAATATTTATTGATAAAAAGTTAAACAGCATATCAGACCATCTACGGTTATTTAATGCCTAAAAGTTTAGGAATCATGTTCATTGATTGCTTATATTTACATTTTGGGGTTGTTGTTTCTTAAATTATTATTTGCACACTCAAATCCTTTGCACTCAGTCGTATTGTATCAAGTATTTCTATCAAATACAAATAATTTGCACGCAGTCTGATAATATATGTATTCTTACTGTAGCAGGTAATTATTCTTATTTTATGATAATCATTTGTTTGCACACGCTAGTTATGCTTGTCATGCCACAGAAACGTATGGAATGCTCCAGACTGCTTTTGGACCATCTTGCATGAATCGAGCATTAGTTTTTGAGAGGGATAAGAGAAGGAACGCAGGGAGTCTGTGAGGGATGATGAGAGGAGTGGGAGGAGTAAGGAAGTCAATACACCAGAGTTGGTTAGGGTTACTATGTTGAGGTTTTAAGGGAGTTCAGGAAGAGATTTCGTCGGAAGTGATTTCATATATTTCTATTTAATACAGATTATATTCAAACAGTTTTTTACGCATAAATAGGATCTTAATGTATACTACAACTCAGGGTCTGATTGGATGTGGGAATTATGACAATTGACAGCTACTGCACACAAAACAGACCTACAGAAACACCAGATGCAGTTTAGTGTCACATTGAGAACACGCCTTTTTGATGAGACTTTCCCCTCTGAAGAGGATATAATCAGTGTATTCAAAGTTGGGTTGACTAAGCTAAAAGTAAATACAGTTAATCTACCGTGTTTTTATTGACATGAGTTGAATAAAAATTTTGTGGGATTTGCAGTGCATTACCTCGTTAATATGAGTGACCTCTATATTTTAACAGTGAGTCAATAGTAAGCTTACATAGCTATACACAATTGCACTTTCAAATTAACAAATTAAATAATGAAAGTTAAGAAAGAGCGGCTAGACTAGTTGCAGAGATTATCGAATAAATCCTAGATATCTTGATAACGTAGCGATTAACAGAATTAATGATAACTTCAAATTATTACCTTCGTTTAATGCTGTAAGCCAAGTAAATAAGGTCATGTAATCAAATCATCACTCGTAATAATGAGTTTGAAATTATTCTCATTATATATATATATATATATATATATATATATATATATATATATATATATATACATTCAAGTATACCTGACCGTACGCCGGCAAGTCGTTCCAGAAAAGGTGAAAAGACGACTTAAGTCGAATTCATTTGTCTCTGAATATACTTGTCGGGAGGATAAACCAGAAATAAATATTTCTAGTTCGGTTTTCATTCATAAATATATTTTTAATAATATATGTTTAATAAGAATCTAGTTTAATCTTACAAACAAATGAAATTTAGTTTTTATATAGTACCGAAAATAAGTGATCTAAAATTGTGCATACATGTTGACACACATCTATATATATATATATATATATATATATATGGAGATGTATACAATTGGACAATCTTGAAAGTACATCGCAGATTCTTCATCCGTGAATTTGCGTTTGCTAAAATACATTATGAAATAAAATGATTTTGTTAGGTTAATTAATACATACAATCATTAAAATTATTTTGTGATTGTAGAAAATAAACTAATTGATGTTAAAATTAGCAATATTTACTTTAAGTTTTTTATTTACACCGTGGTCGTAGATGGCTAAAAATCGCCGTGATTTCATACACATTTATTCTTATTTATTTTACAGTAACATGATTTTATTGGCAGACGACGTATAATCGAGTACGACGTAATTCAAACCGACATAACCCTATATATATATAATTGCTTGAATACTGATCTGTTCAGAAGGATAACACTTAAAAAATATTATCATAGCAACTCATGTCGACGTCATTATTTAATGCATCATACAGTAAAAGTACAATCGTTAAATCAACTTTCTCTCTCTGTCTCTCTCTGTCTCTCTCTCTTTCTCACTATATATATATATACATATGAACAAACACACACACATATATACATACATATATATATATATATATATATATATATATATATATATATGTATGAACAAACACACACACACATATATATATATATATATATATATATATACGAGGAACATACGATAAGTTTCCAGACTTTTTTCGTATGAGCATTCAAAATTATCGTAGACTCTTGAATATTCAGTATGTTATTGCTATACATCTTATGAGATGACTGACTAATTCTTATGATTTCAGGTTCAAATTAACGCCTACAGCAACAATTAGAATATACCCTCCAAAAGCCTGATTGTCACAGTTGGTGAATTTCAAAAATGCAATCTGACACTTTAGAATAACGATATGCAATAAAATTCTCTTTTAGACATGGAAAAAATGCCACAGAAACGTATGGAATGCTCCCGACTGCTTTTGGACCATCTTGCATGAATCGAGCATCAGTTTTTGAGTGGCATAAGGGAAGGAAGGCAGGGAGTTCATGAGGGATGATGAGAGGTTTTGGGAGGAGTAAGGAAGTCAATACACCAGAGTTGATTAGGGTTAGGGTTACATTGTTGAGGTATTAAGGGAGTTCTAGAAGAAATTCCGTCGAAAGGGGCCAGCGCTCTTCAAATCGGATCAGTGGCATTTCCACTTTGGACAATACACTTGTCCACAACTCCATCCTTGTCACGGATTATTTGACCAAGATGGGAATCAAGACAGAACATTTAAAAAATTGCACAGACGGTACATTTTGATTCAATGCAGAAGTGCAGGAGAGTGACTGAGAATTAAATTCAAGCATTGTCGATGAACACATTGATAATTATGTTACTTTGTTAGTATTTATAAAAAAAAAAGATAAGGAAAACTAAAAATTATGTAATAAACTTTTTAGTACTCTCAAAGTCTGACTACGACAACATTTCAACATAACTACTTGAACTAATATACCTAGCCACACATTAAACTTATTCACTCTTTACAAACTTATATCCACTGAAATGACGTAGAGTTAAACTTCTGGTTAAATCAGCGCTCAGGTGTGTTAACTGAAAAAGTTTTTCAGTCGTGACAGCGGCAGCTTATTTATCCTTAATAATCTATATCGATCGTTTACTGAACAGACACGTTACCCTTCCTTTTCTGCGGGACACTGTCCTAACGGTCGGCCGATATTATCGAATTCACACATTGACCGATCACTTGTCAAATCGTTTGAACCAAACCACACCTGCATCCATCTTGTCCGTTACACATCTGCCCGCCAGCATCTGTCTTCGCTTGCAAACAGCTTATTGTTTGAATTTTCACTTTGAAACAAAGTGGGGCGACGCTGCTTCAAATATTTGTCCTTGGTTAATGAAAACAACGTGATTAAGATAATGACATATTAATACGACTGCTACTTTGGCTTTAACTACTAATCACTATGTGGCTGCTACTATTGCTACTTCAAATTCTAGTAATTGTACTATTGCTTGCATATATCATGTTTTGGTTTAGTTCCTTCGTTTAATGGCATATCAAGCATCGCAGTTTATTCATTGCCAAAGCAAGCATTGTAAAAGGAGTAGAACTGGTACTTTTTAACCCATAGACGAATGATAAGTGGTTTCATACCTTCCTAAGGGCATTCGTCAGAAAATGAACATATTCGAGCAACTGGAGTTGGAATTCATTTACTTCGATGTGGCCGTCCTGTTCTTTAGTCATTACTCCACGGAGACTCCCCAATCCTATATTTGATTCCAAGGATATAAACTAGTTTGAAACCATAATGGCTCCGTAAAAACAACATTCAATATTGTCTTAAGCAGTTAATCTTTTAACAAACGTAAAGGAGATATATGTTAATGAAGTTGGTTTAATCGCTGCGAAAGAAAACAGTAAAAGTAAAACAATGTTTTTTCTACCCACAGACTAAATTAAGCAATAGTTATAATAGTAATAATAATATTGTTTTTATAAAACTAATTTTATTCAAAACAATATTTAAAATGAAAGTGGATTTGAAGTTTAATTAGTTGGCCATTCGATAAAACAATCATTGTTGCGTTATTGAATGCCGAATAAAAACTTTCTTCAAGTTACAATATATTTCTAATAAACTAATGAGGATATTCTGTAAAAAATACGTTCCAACATGTATTTTTAATACCAATGAATTATATGCACATATACGTTTTCAAGTAACAATTCTTATTTAATTAGAGTCATTCATTTTCAGAGTTTATGGTTTCAATTGTACCTATCTAATACAAATTATGTGAATAAACCCTTCCTTTATTTTTATTTGAACGCAATAATGTCATTAAATGAATAAGATCAAACATAGCACTTTTAATCAGCATTTCATATTATGACAATAGTATATAAAAGGTACTCAAAATTCTAAGCTAATAGGAGTTGCCAGGTAGATAATTTCGGCCGACTATCGTGAATTTTAAACCTATACATATCATATAAGACGCAGGGGAAATTTAAAAAATATTTTTATTAAAAAAATACCCGCCTTATATGCCATTAAATACGGTATCAGGTTAAGTGTTCGCATCTGGTTAAGAGAGCCTTTACAGCAGATCATAGAATATTTTCTTTTAAACTGATATTATTGATAAAAACTTTACTTTAGAAATTTACTGAGATCTGAAAAACAAAAACAGAACTAAACCTATTTAGCACGAAAATGGCAGTGGTTCCAACCATATAAAAGAGCCTTTGGAACAATTCTGAAGAACATGGAGAGAATAGTTGAGAGTGAGATACCCCGAGGATGATTAAAAGAGTTTAGACCAGTGGAGTTCAAAAGTTTTGTTATCAGGATCCCTTTTTTTTAGGGTTTATCTTGTAAACCGCCATTTGAATAAAAAAAAGAAGATGAAATTACATAGAGGCTTATATGAATAAAAATGAAATTAATCGTAAACATATCATGGAATTCATACCAAATATTTTTATTGCGAATTGATATTTACAAAGAGGAATGTGGTAGCCTTGTTTGGCATAAGTTGTTAATTTTTAGCGTTTTGATGCAAGCAATTCACTTTGCAAAACAAGTCTAGAGCTCTATTCAGTCATCATATTAAAGTAAAGTTGGCGACCTTAGTCGAGGGTGAACCTAAGACTCCCTTTTCTATAGTTACTACACCAAAGTGTAGAGGAGGGCTCTACTTCATTCCCAGGATTGCTCCACTTTACCCTTGGTCCTTACCTTATAGCAAGGTTGCATTAAGTACGACTTTTTGATTCTTTGGTATGACTCGACCTGGGATTAAACCTCGATCTCCCTGACAATTGGCGACCACTCTATTCATTAGGCCGATTGCTCAGTAAGTACTAAAGATGTTCTTTCACATAAATATGTTGTTGCTAAAGGTGGAAGCATTGTCACCACCCTTTGGAGATAAGAATGGATACTCAGAAGCCTTGCTAAGCCAAAATTTAGTTAATGATTTGAATTTCAACTGAATTTTGAAAGAACTACGCAAGATTAGTAATGTGTTGATGATTAGAGTATTTCAGTGTTTGAATGATCATATGTATCGTTATGGAATTGTTGAAAGAACAAATAATTTTTATAATGAAACCATAAAGGCAATAATATGATTAAGATCGACAAGAAGTTTGCGAAGATGTCGAGAAGTTTTACTTCCACTGATAGAGAACACTTGGTTTGAATAACTAGAGACAAGACAAAATAAATAATATATATATATATATATATATATATATATATATATATATATATATATTCCGGCCCAGGGACATAATGGTTAGATTGTTGAGCAGTGGTCCTGGAGACAGGATTCAAACCCAGCTTGAGTCAAACTAAAAACTCAATAAAGCTTGCTAGATACCTCCTTGCTTACCACTCAGCATTATAAGGAACGGATCAAGGGTAAGTGGAGAAATCCAGAGAAAGGAGTCGCACTCATCACAACATCTCGGTATAACAGCTATTAAAAATGGAGCCTTCGAGTTATATTAATGTCTTTTTACCATTACTTTCGGTATCACACTCGTGCAATCATGTATATATATATATATATATATATATATATATATATATATATATATATATAACTGCCCGTACGTATTGCCGAAAGTAATGGCAAAAAGACAATAATGTAACTCGAGAGATTAAGAAACTATCAATGCTACTATGGCAAACATGTACTGAATTGAAAAAATTCAGAAACAAAAGAAAATTCGTTTAGGAAAACGTTGATAGTGATTACAATAAACGTATTACAAGTTACCTTAGTATCATTAATAATATTTCTTACTGTTTGAAGTGAAATATAAAAGGAAATAAAGATTCGAGAAACATCTTGTCGAGCCAGTCTACAACATCGTTAATACCAAGGAGAATGCAATAAATTTTGGCTATACGAAAATATTTGCTTCTTTGTTCTCATATAGATGTTTGCCATGAAGATGGATATAATTAATATAATTATAGTATTTTGATTGTTGGAATATTCGATAATAAGGTTAACTTAGACCACTTAAAAATGGGATTACGTAGAGCCCGTAACTTCTGCTTAAAATCAGTGTGTAGTATGTGTACGCTCTGCCTCTGATCATCACAATCTTCCCGATATATCTGCAAGAAATCATTGATTAGCTTACCAGAATTTTAGCCTTGGAATTGATGAGTGTACGATCGCTCCGCTTTGTATCACTTGCCGGACGTTATTCCTAAGATTAATGATCATTATTAGTTTCCTAGAAATGTCCGTGGTCCTTTTAAGAATACCCGACATAAAGTAGCCATATGTTAATAATTATTATTTTCCGCATATAAAATCTAATATGTCTATAAAGATAAATGTATTATATAAACGCACAGGTATATAGATTTGCAATTTTTTTTACGCATTAAAATTTCAATTGAAATGCTGTTGTAGATAAAATCAAAATTCTAGGAATACAGATATTTCCTTTAAACAAAGATAACACAAATCAATTCTGGGAAGGTTAATGGTATAAAAAAAAAGAAAAAAGAAGTAACAGCTGATTAATTACATAGGTAATGGTTAAGGATGTATTTAACTTTTTCAACTATGTTTTCCTTGCATATATATATATATATATATATATATATATATATATATATATATATATATATATATACTACCAAACTTCAACTTTACCAATAATATGCAAATGAGGCATTCTATATTTGTTTAATCGCATATCAGCTTTCAAGGGCTTCTTTAAGCCAAGGCCACCGTTGGAAAAGAACAGTAGTAGTATTATTCAAACAATAGCCCAGGCTAAAAGTAGTTTTCATATCTTTTTCTCGGGTTTAAATCTAAAAATAAGACATTGGAATAGGACTTTATTTGAGTAGAAGAAGTGTAATAACTGGTCACTATAAATTTATATATTTACCGAGAATTAATATATAGCTGTAATCTAATGCTTTTGAATAAAGGTCTAAGTGTTATTTATTTATTTTTATTCATAGATTTTGTTTATTTTTCATTGAATCACTAGTTTAAATTCGCTACCTCCAAGAAATTAACCGGTGAATACAAACTAGATCATAAATAATTTTACAATAATTCTATCAGGAGATTATTTTGTTCTTTGCTATTTTTTTTTTGTGAAGTTTCATAACTATTTTCAAATTAAATAAATGGATCATTCAAAATTTTTTTTTTATTGAATTATTCTGATAATGATGTCAACCTATAAAATTGTATAGATAAATTAAAAATTTTTAAAAAAAGTTTGTTTTTTTTCCAACAAAAATATATCGCGCACACACGAATTTTTCTTTCGTGCATACCCGTTTAAAAGTCTTCTTTAATACATGGTTTTAACTTTTTAAAGATAACTTTATCTCCTTGGCTTGTACATTGTTTTCGTATTTCAATATTTTCATATTATTACTCATGTAGAATTTTCGAAATCTTTAAACTAGAATGACATAAAAATCGATATAGAATTAAGCACTCCAGGTAACCGATAACGTATATGTAGAAAGAAATACGTGTAAAATCCCTTCGCATACGCTGAGAATGACGATTGATCTGGATGAAGATATCCTGCTGAAGTTAAGTAAGCTGGGTTTCCATCCCAGCTTGAAGCATTCGGCGGATTAGCCACACTGAAGAGGTCTGATTCAACGAAATAGGTTGTCTGTGGATAACTATATATATATATATATATATATATATATATATATATATATATATATATATATATATATATACGTATGAACGGTCAGCTTTGTTAGCTGTCAACCAGAAATAAATATGAATTAAGATAATGACTTGATCTTCCATTCGTTTTTTTTTTCTTTACAAAAAATGTTTTCAGCATCTCATCTTTTTTTATTCTTTAATCGTGGATATTCCTGCATGCTGCAAATGTATTTTTAAAAATATACTTGACTTTTTTATTTGTTTCTTATATTCCGACTAAAAACAATTAAACAATCGAAAAAACAAAACAAAAAAAAAAAAAGTCATATCTATATGCCAAAAGAAAAATATACGATTGTTGATATTTTAATTGTAATTTATAATAAGTTTGTTTGTTTTGTTTGGTTTAGTTTGGTTTTGTGGGTTTTATGGTATATCAATTTTTAGGTTATTTAACGCCAAATCCGTTTTTATGTAAATAATTTGTTCTAATTAAAACAATTCAGTTTAGCATAAGTACACAGATTAATGTCAAAAATATTTCTATTTCAAAGTATTCAAGTAGTTATATGTAACAATTCAGTTATGTGTAAATACAGTTTTAATGTCGAAAAACAGTTCTATTTCAAATAATCTAGTTAAGCATAAGCACGCAGTTTAAATGTAAGTACGGTTTAATTACCAAAAAACATTTCTATTTCACGCTATTCAGTTTAATCAAACAAGTCATTTTAGCATAAGTATGCTGTTAGTTCTATTAAACCCATAGATAGCGCCTTATCAGGTGCTACCACTCCGGGCCAGAGTGGACCTCGGAACAATGGCAATGAAGGGGTTCTCCGCATTCCCCAAAGCTCCAGCACTGCTGGAACCTCACCATCAGATTCTTTAGTGTCATATCCAGGACACACATTAGGGGGGTACCCCTTCAGAAGTGCAGTCGGTGTATTCTACAGCCCCAGCCGACTGAGCAATGTTTGTTTTGTACATTTCCGCCAGAAGTCTTGCTGTTTAAAAACCATATTCTGTATTCTTTGCTTTCCGGGTCATTACAAATATCATACTTTAAATTGTTAAAAATCATAGTTTCATCGAAGGCACACAACTTTTACAAGACTATGAAAAGTGAATACATTCATAAGTTAGAGAGTAAAAGGTTTACCCAGTTGGCTGGGGCAGTAGAATATACTGACTGAATCTCTGCAGAGGGGGTACCCCCCGACTAATGAGTTTCCTGGATATGACACTAATCAATCTGATGGTTAGGTTCATGTAATGCTGGAGCTGAGGTAAATGCGGAGTAGCATCTGCTAGGGTTCTATCTATGGGCCAAATAGAACTAAACTGTGTAATTATGCTGAAGTAAATTGCTTGAAAAATGACAGAGTTGACGTTTAAACTGCGTACTTATGCTAAACTGAATTACTTTAAATAGAACCGTTTTGACGTATAAACGGCATAATGTAAACTGAATTATTTAAAGTGGAAATGTTATTGTAAGCTAAACTGATTTGTTTGAATTAGAACTGTTTGACTAAACTGAATAGCTTGAAATAGAAATGTTTTTACATGTAATCTTATGCTTAATTGAATTGTTTGAAATTGATCTGTTTATTTGTATGAAAATGGATTTGGGATAAAGTAACTTACAAAGTTTGATATGCCATAAACCCAAACAAACAGTAAATGGTTAAATCAAATTTATACGATGAAAACAAAAGAAGAACTACAATCAATTAAAAGTACTTTCTTATACTTTTTTTTTTCTTTGTCTCAGCTATGGGAAAACTATAACAAAGTCTAGCTTCTTTAGTCTCAGAAACGCAATGAATCTAAAATAAGGAAACTCTGAATTTACAATTGCTTTAGTATGCTTAAAAATGTATGTTCTATCCCATCGTGACAATAGTGGAAGGATTAAGTAAATACATAAAAATACTATTGCATACTGAATACAAAATATTTACTTAAAACCACACAAAACAAAACCTAAAAGAAATATTTAAAAAATCAATCTGTTAACTCATTTAAATGGATTTAAAACAATAAGTGAACGTACAGATTATGTTAATTTTTGGTCTTTAGACATAACATATCCCCAACAAGTTAACAAGGTGTTAGAATCAGTCAATCAGGAATTGAGTGGGATTGAAGTGCTTAGTATCATGTAGCTGTGAGTAGGCTAATTATTTTAAAAAATGCGATCGAACATTAAAAATATAGTTATAAATGCGGTGAAACATTTACAAATATATCAGATTTAGGCAGTAAATTTGCCATAAGAAGTTGATATGCCATTAAACAAAGTAAATAGACATGGAGACCATAAATAAATCTGGGAGCTTTGTGACTGTAGATAAGATTATCGGTGTGAACTGTAAGTTAGGCTCAAACAGGTCAAAGATTGTAACTTAAATACCCATTACAAACGCCAACATTATATAGCACCAGAGACTGACAGGCCGATTTCTATCTATCTATCTATCTATCTATCTATACACACATACATACATATTTATATAAAGGTTCATTAAATATATATATATATATATATATATATATATATATATATATATATATATATATATATATCTGTGTATGAGTGTGTGAAAAATGAGTGGAAAATGGATAAACAGAAACACAGACAACGGGTTCAAAATAAAATTTCGTCTTTTTTTAAAATGAAGGCGAAATATTTTGTTGAATCCGTTGTCAGTGCTCTGGTTTATCCACTTTTTCACTTAATTTTTCATCACTTGACGGATTTACCAAATCTATCATTTCTCTCTCTCTCTCTCTATATATATATATATATATATATATATTCCTTTAAGAAAAAAACAAAACCGTTCTCATTATGATTATAAATTTATTTCCATCCTGTTATGTGTTTTTGATAAAATCAAAAAAACACGAAAAAATTAACAGGACTTCTTCAGATCTAATGGATAAAATAATTCAGAATAGACACAGGAAAGAAGGGTGGGAGGGGATAGAAGAGGGGTGAAGAGTTTTCTCCTCATTTAGCACACTTCCGGTTTTTTGATTTTATAGCCAGTTGGAATTCTAGTAAATTAATTTTTTATTTTTTAAATTCTAAGTACACACACACACACACACACACACACACACACACACACACACACACACACACACACACACATATATATATATATACATATATATATATATATAGAGAGAGAGAGAGAGACAAAAAGACAGACAGTGAAGCAGATTTTTAGATACATAGATACATCCTCTGTTTTAAATGCTCAGGCGATAATATAAACATATTTTATTGAGGATACTAATATTTTTGTTGTATATCTACGGTTGTGTGGATGGTTTGGTTTCATTTTGGATTGGTTTGGTTTATTTTTTTATCCCCTATTAATTCCCAATTGGTTATTTGATACCTAAATTTGATTTTTTTGTAAATATAATATTGTGATCAACTCTATATTTGCAATGTTCATTACAGAGTTTTCAATGCAACTTTTTAAAATCTATCCAACCTTTCCTTTGCCTACAGTTATAGCCTTTCAAGTATTCCTATCTAAAAGTAATTATTTGTAAGCAATTATATAGTTTTAAGTATCAATTAATAATACCGATAACAAACAACGCCAGAAGGACCAATTATGTTAAAGCCAAAATCAATAATATGCAATAGAATAGCAAGTGTAGATTATGTGGTGACAAAGACGAAACGATTAATCACATAGTAAGCGAATATAGCAAACTAGCACAAAAGGAGTAAAAAAGAAATCTTGAGACAAATGGGCGGAGAAAGTGATCCACTAGGAATCATACAAGAAACTAACATTTGACTCAACTGTCAAACGGTCTATGCACAAATCAGAAGCGGTCCAAGAGAACGAGACGAATGCAATTCTCTGGGATTTTGAGATACAAACTGATCATCTGATAGCGGCCAAGAGACTAGACGTAGTGGTATTAACAAAAAAAAAAAAAAAAAAAAAAAAAAAAAAAAAAAAAAAAAAAAAAAAAACTTGACGTAGAGTGGACTTTAATTTCCCAGCGGAACATAGAATAAAAGTCAAAGAAAGCAAAAAAAAAAAAAAAAAAAACATTGAATAAAAATCAAAGAAAGCAAAAAAAACAAAACAAAAAAAACAAAAAAAAAAAAAAACAAAGACAAGTAATCAGGACATGCAAGAGAACAGAGAAAGCTTTGGGAAATGAAAGTGACGGTAATATCAAGCTTTTGAAAGCGGACTGGATTAGATGGAAATATACAGACAACAGAAACGTTAAGATTATTTAGAATTCCGAGAAGAGTCCTGGAGACTTGACCAGATCTACTGACAGTTTCACCCCTATTAAACGTTAGCTAACTTTGTTGTGCAAAATTCACAAGGAGTTATATACTGCCAATTATAATACTTACTAAACAAGTATCTCTTCAAGTATCTATTGATACAAAGAATTTGTCCACAATTATATACTGTCAAGTATTCCTATCTAACACAGATAATTTGCACAGAGTTTTATGGTATCGTGTAATCCTATCTAATAAAACTTATCTTTAATCAGATATGTTTGGGTCATTGGGAGGACCCTAGAAATGATTACCACACAACGTCATTTTAGATTTAGAAGTTGAAATGTAGAGTAGTCCACTTTTCTCAGAGCTCCAAAACAGCAACTCTTTCTTCGGATTCATTTTAATGTCATACCCTGGATTGGATGTAGTCCTTTATATAAGTGGCAACAGGTCTGTTAAAATCCCACCTTCATGGAACTAAAATTTAAAGATGTGAAGAAATGGAACGGGCAATAATTGTGTGATACTAATGCATGCGTGATCCTTACACTTGAATAGACTTTTTTTAAACAAAAAGAAAAATCTACTTTATCTCGAAAAAAACAAAAGTGATCTGTATAGTACAATCAGTCAACCTCAGCCGAATATATATATATATATATATATATATATATATATATATATATATATATATATATGAAAAGCCGTTTGATGAAACGTTGGTAGATTCGCTCGTGGCCATATAGGAATTATCTTCATAATATTTGCTCTATCTCGTGTATTGAGCACTTTATTACGTTTTAGGTTAGGTAATTCTGTGGGTGTTTTTTTTTTTTGACTAGATATACGTGCTACTTGATTATTTTCAAGTGGCACGTGTTTTTTCGACTTTTCTTTTTTTATTTATTTTTTCCCGGATATCAGTTTGTAGAATTTGCACATTGTACAATATGTTTTTTTTTTTTATCACACTTACACAATTAAAGATTAGATATAAAGATTAATGCATACATATATATAAGGGAGTATAATCAGAAGTTATTAATATGTTAGGTGGAGGAAGTGGTTTAGAATATGCCTGAATACCGCTGTGAACGGAACAGATATATTCAGAAGACATGTACGGAAGAAAACATCACATATACTTTGAGTGCTACATGACATAAAAATTTATGGTTCACGGGGAAGGTCTTTTCCTCTAGTTTTGCATTTGGACAAATGCATAAATGAATATGTTGTCGAAAGTGTTTCCACGATGCCAAAGGCCAACGATTTACCCTCACGATCCGTGTACTTTGATTTCTACTGGATCCCTGATTGTTATGAATTTGAGCTACAATGAGCTTTAGACACGGAACTGACGTCAACTTTAGTAGTTTAGTCACAAAGATAAATCGCTTGCGGATTGGAAGTTATTCAGAGAATATTCACTCTCCTGCACTTACTTTCGTGCAAGTCTAGTAAAATGCAGTGTTTAACGAGTCAGATTAGCTGAGTTAGTACTATTGTCAAAGACTTATTTTCTCTTTGGTTACTCCATGTTTATGGTCTTCGGCCAAACTAAACTAAACTTAATTCATAATAAAAATATGTAAAAATTAATTATATATATATATATATATATATATATATATATATATGGGTGTGTGTGTGTATATATATATTGTCAATTGAGTAAATTTGATACTGCTGTCGTTTAGATTAAGCTGCTCTTTAAAGTTAATGCATACTGGTTGTGCAAATGTCTGTTTATTTGTGAATGAGAGTTTTTGTGCATGAGTTTGTTGGTTGGTTTGGTTTTATGGCATATCAACCTTTTTAGGTTATTTAATGCCAAACCCATTTCTATGCAAATAATCATTTCTATTTCAAACAGTAAAGTTTAGCATGAGTACACAGTTTAATTGTTAAAAGCATTTCTATTTCAAGCTACTCAGTTTATTAAAACAGTTGTATTTCAACCATTTCATTTTAGTATAAATATAGATTTTGTTAACTCACAGTTAAATGTCAGAACAATTCTATTTCAAACAATGCAGTTTAGCATAAGTATAGTTTCAATGTCAAAAACAGTTCCATTTAATACAATTCAATTTAGCATAAGTATGCAGTTTAATTGTCAAAAACATTTCTATTTAAAGTTGTTCAGTGTAGTCAAACAGTTCTAATTCAAATAATTCAGTTCAGCATACATATATAGTTTAGTTCTATTTAACCATATAGACAGGACTCTAACAGGTGATATCATTCTGGGGCAGAGTTGACCTAGGAGCAAACGCAATGAAGGGGTGCTCCTTATTCCCCAAAGCCCCAGCGTTACAGGAACCTTACCATTAGATTGTTTAGTGTCATATCCAGGATACTCGTTTGGGAAGGGGGTCTTACCCCTCTACAGCTCCATCTGACTAGCCAATTGTGTGTAAGTGAGCGTGTGTGTGCTTTAAGGTGTGCTAGTAATGAATTCGCGTATATCAGATCGCACTGACGCACCTGTTAACCCCTCTTGTATCGACAAAAGTCGATTTCCCTGTTATTATTTTAAACCGGAATTGTTATCATAATTCTATCAAAACTCAATGTTTGTTTTTTGTTTTGATTTTATTTCGATGTTAATGGCATATTAAACTTCTTGGTTTAATTAATGCCGAGGCTACCTTCTGAGCAAAACAGTCGTGGTACTATTTAACTCATAGCTGGGGACATGTAAAGTTCATACCTTTTCCGAAGTATATTAGACCAAAAATTAGCATAGAGGCGTGACTAAACTTCTAAATCGCTTTATACGATGTTACAGTCCATCATTTTAGCTCCAACTCCACGAGCGGTCCTCATTAGTATCTTTTTTTTCATTAATATTAACCAGTAGTTTGTTTTGGCTAATCTGCACAGTCTTTGGTCCTTAGATTACGCTGACTCTATACCCTGTATAGGAGTAATATCCGATGGTTGGTTGTTCGTTTAGGTTTTATGGCATATTAAGCTTTGTTGGTTATTTACTGCCAAATCAATTTTTATACAAATAATCAGTTCTATTTCAAACAATTCAGTTTAGCATGATTACACAGATTAATGGTCAAAAACATATAGTTTAGTCAAATAATTCTTATTCAAACAATTGTTTACTATAAACATAGTTTTTGTCCTCACAAAGTTAAATTTCAAAACAGTTCTATTTTAAACAATTCAGTTTAGCGTAAGTACAGGTTCAATGTCAAAAACAGTTCTATTTCAAAAAGGTCAGTTTTGCATGAGCGCGCAATTTAATTCTACTTGACCCATAGATAGGACCCAATCAGGAACTACCACTCCGGGACAGAATCGACCTGGGAGCTATGGCAATGAGGGGGTACCTCTCGTTCCCTAAAGCTCCAGCATTACTGGAACCTCACAATAAGATTGTTTAGTGTCATATCCAGGACATGCGTTGGGGGGTGTCTTACCCCTCTGCAGATGTTAAGTTGGTGTATTCTACAGCCCCAGCTGACTGGGCAGGGTAAGATCCAATCACTCGCAACAGGTCGGTGTCCTAGGTATGGCAACTGATGGTAACGTACCAATTCAAGACAACTAGGCAGTGTGGCTGCTATTCCCAGGTCACTCAGAACGGGAGTATTTGAACCTGGTCGGTCCCATCTATTTTTTTATATCGAGAAATTTGCAAATTATTTCTATTTGACAAAATCGTGTGCAAATGACACTTTTGAGCATGAACGACACAAAAATGTTTTATGAATGTACAATTAATGCAATTTCATTACCTCAAAGAATTATATAACCCAGAGGGTTCTCATGCCGTTAAAATAAATCATTTATCCTTCTGGATAATCTCCAATGTAACCAGCAAAGATAAGAAAGCATTCTTGAATTGTTGCGAATATTTTCGTTGGTGTTTTTCATGATTTTTGCTCTTTCTACATTTTGCTTGGATCTTTCCAACTCTTCTTAGTGGTGTTGGTAGATATTAGTAAATACATTAGTTGGTAGATATTAGTAAATACATTAGATTTGCAAATTAAAGCAGTTTTAGTTATATTATCGATGCTCACTTGGGAAAGGTATGAATCCAGTTATTATCCTTCCAACTATGGGTAAATAGTAGGGCAGACTAGGTTCTTCAGCCTTGGGGAGGCAACTAGTCTAGGAGAAGGAAAACTCTCAATTCAAACCTGTTAAACTCCGTTTAAAAATTGACCTTATGTCATATCCTGCCCGAGCGGAGGGGTTGGGTAAATATGATTCTTGATGCTCAAAAAGAAACAAATAAATTATTGATCAGTATCATTTTAAATCAAATTCTTGTTGATTTTTAACTGTTTAAACAAAGCAAGATCCCACAAAACAGCAGCTATATGGCTACATGCTTCCTATCTCTAAAACTATCCAAGCTCTACGAACAAAACATGCGGGGCTCTGCTGAAGAAGAAACGACGAACTCATTAGCAGCAGTCTCCTCTGGACCCCTTTACATTGTTGAGCAAGTGTTGGACGACTAGCTAGAACTTATCTACAGCAGTTTGTGCGGGCACAGGTTGTTGCCTAGAAGACCAGCCGGAAGCGATGGACGGTAGAGACGAGCGGCGAAGGAGAGTCAAGTAAATCTGAGCTAGAGACACGACATGATGATGATGATGATGATGATGATGATGATGATGATGATATTGGAAATAAACAAATTAGAAAAAAAGGATTTATTTTAATGATTATCGTTATTACTTTCGCTTTTTCTTTTTTTATATATTACTTTTTTTCAGAATATTGCACTGTGCTTTTATTCAATCAAACAGTTTAATTAAATAACAGTAATATAACATTCTTTTCTTTCTTTTTTTTTTTGATAGTTCACACCTCATTTCTGGTCGTTGAAATCGGAAATATAGTTGCTCCATTCCTCTAGAAAATCAGTCTTGTTTAATATATTTGTGCAACATTGTTTTCCCCGAAATTATAATTAAGTCTTTCGCACTTTTAGTGATTTTTGATACGATTCTCAGTGCGCTAATTATCCTAAGTAAGACACTAAACTTCATGTTCCAGAGTTTTTCGAATTCTTAAGACAATTTTCAGTTTCTGGTTATTTTTATCAAGGTTCGTCTCAGCTATGGTTTAAATAGTAACGCTAATGATTTTCTAAAAATATGGTTTTAGCATTTAATAACCAATGAATTTTGATGAGCCATTAAACGAAGAAACGAAACGAAACAAAACCATCATAATTAATGGTAAATATCCTATATATTTGTCGTATATCATGAAATATAATTCAACATCATGGTTGGTCTCAGCTATGGTTTAAATATTACCGCTTCAGAATATCTATATGGCTTTAGTATTTAATAACCAATGAATATTGATGCGAAACCAAAAGAATAAATTTAAAAAAAACAAAAAAAAAACAAACAAACATAAAACAAAGCAAAAACCAAAAGAACGAAACTATCATAATTAATGGTAGATATCCTATATTTTTGTCAAATACTATGCAATATAATACAACACTATGGTATACCAGTGCTGTGTTGTTATAGATATGATCAGTTTAAGGTGTGACAATGTATATGATGAGCTAAATAAATAATTTATATTGTAATTAGATCTACTTTTAATTTCGATCTGTGAACATTCCAAATAAATTGATTAAAACAATACTGAGGCATCATGTAACAACACACACACACACACATTATATATATATATATATATATATATATATATATATATTCGTAATGAATTTGTACAAACATTCATTATACTATCGATTTTTCTTCTGAAATGTGTTTTGCTTACATTCTATGTAATCGACATATTTATTTTGATATTAATACTGAATAAAATGAATGATTTTATCAAGACTTAACAATGGCTTCTGCTGAGCAATTGTTTTCAGTATTTACTCCAACATGAGCTGTAAGTATACGTTTATTAGGCTTTCTTTCAACTACATATTTAAAAAAAATGATTTATAATAAGGCCCACTTACAGATACTGCATTACAAGTGGTCTTGAAGTTCCTCATACAAATCAATGTATATGTATACACATGTTCTTTAACTCTACCCCATTATATATATATATATATATATACACACAGAGAGGGGGAGAGAGAGAGAATAGTATTTGTGGAAATATATATATATATATATATATATATATATATATATATATGTGTGTGTGTGTGTGTGTGTGTGTGTGTGTGTGTATGTGTGTGTGTGTGTGTGTGTGTCTGCCTGTGTGTATATGTGTACGTTGATGATCTTTAACGTCATCCTTTTCTACCAAAGATATTTTCCAAAATGGTGCTTAAGATTTTCATTCCTAAATCACCTAACACTTTTCCCAAATTCCAAAGGATAGATAGATAGATAGATAGATAGATAGATAGATATCATAAACTTCATTTGCCTTTCGGGAATTTTGTTTTTGTATTCTTAAAGAGCTTTTGTATAGGAATCATATTTAAGTGCAATTTTCAGTCATTATTTCTATTCTCAGTGTAAATCTGTTGAAGAAACAAAAGTATTGAAGAATATCTGATAAAATGCTTGCTTCACTTAAACTAATGTATATATTTTCTTGACACTTCATTTAATAAATATTTTTCCTCAATTGTAATTTCCGTACTCATTTTACCCTGTTCAGTAATTAACCAAGAAGAAACAAACATATCGCGTCGGAACTACAAAAAATATAACTCGAATTCTTAAAAAATTAATAAATCAACTTTAGTTTTAGAAATGCTACCTCGGTTTTAATTAAAGATTAAATTACTTAAAAATGCAACAAAATAAACAATATGGCTATCATGGAATATCAAAACTTTATATCAGAAACTGTTGTGAATTTGATTTTAAAATACGATGCCGTCTTGAATGCAATAAACAATGACATTGTAAACTGAATTCACAACGGCTTTAGTACTCTAGAATCAGGTCAACAATGTAAGTTACATTTCCAGTTGACCACTTCTTACAAAATTCTTATTGTCTGATAGTTTCCAGACTGGTATGCCTCAATGGTCGACGATCGTTGTTAGGACAAGGTAACTTTTTGGTTTGTCAGCTTGTTTAAAATGAAATGGGTACAGTAATTTTTATCAAGAATAATTAGGCTCTTATGGAAAAAACGAGAGGCGCCAAAGCATTGTCTTGTATCGCTCATTTTATATTTTATTCAATTAATTAAAATATAAGAAGTGAAAGGGAAATGTTTACATTTTCAAGAAGGTCACTTCAGACTACAAAAAGGAAAAAAAAAAAACATAAAGAAGTCTTTATTTCTCAGCAATAATATGGTCCAAGATGTCTTTCCTCATCCCATACTTCTTTGCGTTGGACAAAAAAAAACGTCGAAGAGGTAAACAGTGAGCAATTTCTATTATATTTGAAATACAAATAATTCAAGATAAGGAATTTTTAGTGTCTATTTTACAAAGTACATGATAGGTAACTAACTCACCGATTTGGTGTATGATAAGCAATAAACTAAAAATAAAATATTGTCACGAATTAGTAAAATGTTATCCAGTCACGTTAAATAATGTATAAGAATATGAACGTCTTATAGCTAGGAGAAAAATGCAATTGTAACACCTGAGATTTCAATATGAATTCAAGTCTGCATATATATTTTAGGAATGCTTATCCATGCCCAAATGACCCAATGAATTACGTAATAATGAATGTCAGCATAGATTTATGTTACTCCGAATTGCCTGGAGTCTTGTGGTGCCGAATGTTTCACCTTATGTCATTGCCGTTGGCTGCGATGTCATCCATTCAAAATGCCACCGCTATCTTTCAGCGACGATTGTGAATATGGCGGCTTTTATGAGAATGAATACATCTACGTATGACACATGTGTTCTGTTGTGCTGTTAAGCTGAATAATACCTTCACGAATTTTCAAAGACCCTTAGTGGTCTAAATATTCTGAGAAATTTACATATTAGGTTATATATATATATATATATATATATATATATATATATATATATATATATATAATCTTATTATTTCTATTTTTGCATTCTTTCGAATAGATTCGTTTTCTCCTTAGAGACATTTTCAATTTCTCTTATCAAAGAATAAGATGAGATACCGACAGTTTAATGAAAATCCCCGCGCTAAACATATGACGATAGAATTTATACGAATGAAATATTTTTTTTTTTCATATTATTCACCAGATATTACAATAGAAAGAAACTATAGAATCTATCAAATAGAATGATTGAGTCTTGCGCTGGCCTCATTTGAACACCTATTCTTTGGTGTTGCGTCGGGTATATCGTTTCCAAAAACTTATTAATATTGATTATTGAGATTTATTGCTTGTGTAAATTTCGCCAGATTACGTCTTTTTGCAGATTTCTGAAAAACTTACTTCTTCAAATCCATTTTCCTATATCTATCCTCACGGCTATTTTCATTGGAAATGAAATCAGCGTTTCATTTTTCTTTTCACTTAACTCAAATCTTCTTCGGAAAGACATAAATCAACCTCTTCATCTCTAGCTACTGGATTAGTTGAATATAGACTGGATTCTTTTGCTTGTCGGAGAGAAGGAAAACTGTATATTCAGACTTGCAGTACTCCACTTAAAGATTTATTTTGTGTCTGTTAAGTGGGTAAATACGTACACTAGAAGATTTGAAGGCTACTGTAAGAAAGGGTGATTTAAAAAAAAGCAAACATAAGTTAGAAGAAAACAAATGGCATGGCTACTAAAATACTAAGAGTAGAAAACTGCACCCACAATAAAATGAATCATTTTTCAGGGTCTTTTGCAACGTGGAAACTTTTATGTAATTAGCATGTTTGTTTGATCGTTTGTTTACATTTGTATGTATAAATATGGGCCTAAATTAAATTATTAAAATTCAAGTTCCTAAAAAGAGCAATTTTTTTACATCCAGTAAATGTTTGTTAAGCCTAATCCGATACACGTTGGAAGAAGTAGATAGTTTTTTTTGGCTGTTTTTTTTTTTCTTTTTTGGTCTAGACTTAAATACTAACCTTTGACGCTGATGGGAATCAAGCAATTATCTCTAACACCAAGCAAAACTTCAATTAGCTGAATTTACAAAATCGTTACTTCGGATTAATTTTGACCCAGATTCTTGGTTTATTTTGCTCGTCTGAGACGAGACAGTGTAACTATCATTTTTGATTATTCGATTTGGGACAGCTGGTTGGAACCCCAAATAAAGTAATTAGTCTGATTGAAGTGGAGTTGTAAATACGTTTTTGTAAGTTATTCGAGAAGACAACTACGCGATGGCTACGAGATCTACCTATTAACAAACTGAGCGTGGTAGATTGGGCTAACTGTTTGGCGTAATATTCGACATATTCCGATTGATTTCTAATATCAGAAAATATAACTAGCGGGAAGATCATATTTATTTCAATCACAATTCAACCCATTGATTATGAGTTGAAATAAACTTGAAATTTGGAAACGATAAACGAGTACTTGTATCCACATTCTCTGTACTTTTCAACAGCAAATTCACTTAGCGCAAATGCTCTTAAGAAAGGGGTGAATCAATGTTCTCCCCTATTTATGGTTGAATAATACGCAATGGTAGGGCAACTTGTTTAGGAGAAGAAAAACTCTGAATCCAAAGCAATATCCCTCAACTTGAAATTGTATCATATCCAGCTAACTGGCTGGTAAATATATATTTGTAAATTCCTAATCACTAATAAATTACCAAAATTTACGAATAGGTCGATGTGGGTATCGTGACAGCAGCAAACGACACCTTCTCCTTAGAGGAGTAGGGCAATATTTATGGGCGGATACTTGAAACCCCTCGTATAGGGAATACTGAGGAGACCAGAAAATATTTTGTAATTACTCCGCTGGGAATCTCTGAATGTTAGATCATATGTCGGGTAGCATCTTACTACAAATGTATTGATAGGTAGATACAGACTCTATGATTTTTTGGCACAAGGTTAATTTAAATGAAATAAAGAGTGGTAAAATGCTTTGGGCCAATCCCCGGAGAGAGAATGATATGACTTAGAAAAATCAGCGTTCAATATTTCGCATTAATTTGGGCTTGCCCCCAGTCATCAATCATAGCATGGATAATGCACAGCGCAGGTTACAGCTAATGTTAAAACTAGCGATAATTATGTTATGGATAAAAAAAATTACGCCTTTTGTCGGTTTTACATTAACAAGCAGTTTCGTCCAGGCAGCGGTCACATCGATACTGCTATATGGATGCACTACTTGGACGCTAACTAAACGGCTGGAGAAGAAGCTAGACGGCAATTACTCAAGAATGCTACGAGTAATATTGAACAAGTCCTGGCGGCAACACCCCACAGGGCATCAACTATACGGCCACCTGCCTCCCATCATGAAAACTATCCAAGTTAGACGAACCAGACATGCAGGACACTGCTGGAGAAGCAAGGACGGGCTCATAAGCGATGTACTCCTATGGACCCCCACATATGGCCGGGCAAAAGTAGGACGACCAGCTCGAACATACATTCAGCAGCTATGTGAGGATACAGGATGTAGCCCTGAAGACCTGCCAGAGGCGATGAACGATACGGAGAAGTGACGAGATATCCGTGCTTGCGGCACGACATGATGACGATGATGATGATATTAACAAGTTTATTTGCATTGTATCCATTCCATTATATATGCAAGAAAATTTTTTTTTTTTTCGATTTTATTTTGTGTTAAGAACTTTATACCTAAGAATCTATCGTATTGAAAACAATTTTAGTCTGTGTTATGAACAGGGACTAAATTAAGTTTTTGAAATGTCCACGGAACTATGAATGTTATCAATATATAGGAAATATATCATTTTTTTAAAATTAAATTGAAGTTTTCGAAAAAAAAATTCCTACAAAAAGAAACATTTGTACAAACCTTATTCATGCACTAGATTTGTTTACTCTGCTTAACTTGTTTTTTTTTTTTGTTTGTTTGTTTTTTTAATAAAGTCCGATATAATTGTTGTATTTTGATGTACCGGAAGGAGGTGACACATTCTAAAGGCAGTTATGAGAGGAAATCGTGTGGGCGGAAATTGGCTGATGAAATGGTCCGAGGTAAAAAAAAATTCCCATGGTACACTCATAGAATGATGCACCGGAAGAGATTGACCTGTGAACTGCATGACAGTTATTTCCTCTTGATGATGATCAAACATGCGATTTCAAAGATCGAGTAGGTAACTGAGTGCGCGTTGAACTATTATATGACTCAGTCAAGACAGACGTCAATTTGCAGTTCCAGTTAGAGTTGGAGATGGAGTTAGACGAGTGTGGTAGGTAAAGCCACATCAGGCCGAAGGGGCCTTGGGGCCCCAGATGAGTTGCAGTTGGAGATCGGACGGAGTTATAGACGAGATGTAGTAAGGAAAGCCACACCAGGCCGAAGGGGCTCGGGTCCCCCGATTGAGTTGGGGTGCAGAGAAGTTGCTAATAAGATGTAGCAGATCACCCAGCAGAGTGGGCCTCTGGGCCTCCGGTTGAGCAGCACTGGAGAATGAGAAAGACACAACGTTGACGGCCATAAGAGTCGGGTCAAAATATTGCAGTTTCTGTTTGGTCTCTAGCTCCCTCTCACACGCAAACCTTGAGTAACCCTTTTCCAACCCTAACAATAAAGTGAGAGGTACATATATTTATAAAGAAGTCTTCCCGCGTCTTTATTATCGTGTCGTTATGATGCTGTACATGACAATATAACATAAGGAGCACCAAATGAAAATCGAAATTTAAACCACACCAGCTTCCCGTTATTATGAAAGATATTGAAAACTTTTTTTCTTAACAAGTGGAACTTTTGTTTACATTACATTTAATTGTGATTATGAAATGAAATATCTTCCAATTGTAAATTTTTGACAAATAAAAGGAATGTTGGCGACCGTAGTTGAGGGCGACCAGAAGGCTCCCTTTTCAATATCTTCTACAACAAGGTGTAGGGGTGGGCGCAACTCCTTTCCCTGGATTGCTCAACTTTACCCTTGATACGTCCCTTATACTGCTAAGTGTTAAGCAAGGAGGTATCAAGTACCATTTTAAATTCTTTTGTATGACGCTACCCGTGATTGAACCCAGATCTCCAGGACCATTGGCGAACACTCTACCCACTCGGCCAATGAACCGATCTTTTTGACAAATAAAGACATTTAAAAAAAAAAATTACCGTTTCGTACTTATTCTAACTCAGCTTAATCCTTGAAAATTAATTTACCAAGAATACTTAAAGAAACGATTTCAAGCGAAAAGTGGATTCCTATGTTTTACTCAGAGAGATAATTCTGCGATGTAACAACATTAGTGGCAGTTTTATTTTAAAGGGAATTGCCGCTTGGCATAGTTCTTCATGTGAAATTGATTAAATAAAAAAAAAACTGAAAAAAACAAAACAAAACAAAACAAAGGAACGAAAGAACACAGAGTGGCTAAACATTGTAATAAAATTAATTAACATTAAAATAATACACAAAATCAAATGGAATCGTAGATACATTATCAATTTAAAGGATTAGGTCAATTGGTATAACTTGTTCCCATTTTCTAAGATTACTATAAAGTTAGAAATATGGAGCCACGAGTATTAATCGAACATACTAACAAAGGTCTGATAGCCTGGCTCTCTAACTATTACACCAAGTACGGTTTTAATGTTCGGTGCCATTTACTATGGTTCGTTCGATTTGTCCCAAGGCTAGTAGAATTTGTCAACCAGTGAGAAATGAACTCTCTATAATCTGATCGCCTAGCTCTCTAACCATTGCACAACACTGCGGCAACGGACTAAATTGTCTATCAGTCATTAAACAGTATTCAGAACTGAGAATATATTTAAAGCTAAATTTTTCAGTGCAATTTACTTCTTGTTCACACACACACAGACACGTAACACGACGTTTTTTTCGTATTTCCAACCGCAACCCTAAAATATTCTTAAAGGTTCTGTCAATATCTGAATTCAAACAGATGAGAATAGTATTGTAAAATTAAAGGAAACTAAATACGTTGACATTTGCTTTTAAATGGTATCAAACAATTTATACACTAAATCATAAAGGGGCAATTTGATTGAGTTCGTTATAATTATATATTCACTACTACACAATGGATATATGTCATATTTATTCAAGTAAACATGTAAGTAATGAATACGTTTTAATTCAAATAATCCTGTTAAGAAAACGAGATATGGATTTGCTTAGAAGACAACAGTTACAAATTTTTCGAGGAATGAATCAACGAATGTCAGAATGTCATTTCTTTTTCGATGTACATGTAACTAAGGCCCTTATCCTATTGATTCAATCACTATGCTTTGACAGGGAAATATAATTTGAAATATTATATATATATATATATATATATATATATATATATATATATATATATATATCACATGCAGGACACTGCTGGAGAAGTAGGGACGAGCTCATTAAGGGATGTACTCCTATGGACCCCTTCACATGGCTGTGCAAAAGCAGGGCGGCCAGCTCGAAACTACATACAGTAGCTCTGTGAGGATAAAGAGTGCAGCCCTGGGGTCCCAACGGAAGCGATGAACGATATGGAGGGGCGACGAGAGAAGGTCAGTGATATTCGTACTGATGGCGCGACAAGGTGATTATATATATATATATATATATATATATATATATATATATATATAAACGTTGCTATCAAAGAAGTTAAGAAATTATCAGCAGAGAAATATTAACAGCTTCTTAGTTCATACAGATAAGAGTATTTAGAATGCCAAGCATCTAAAATATAGTGTTCGAAGTAATAAACAATAAATTGCAAATATTCTTAATTATAGAATAATAAAAATAATTAATTGAAATTTCAAACATTTAATAAAAACCGATTTACTAAGATGAATCTAATACATTTTTAATTTATCAAGTTAAACATTAATAATAATGAAAATATTTCCTAAAATTCTTTCATACGACAGTCCAAAATTATTTTACAATAATGATACTTTCTTTTTTAATTTTAGGATTACTAATTAAAGATAAACCATTGAACGAATAAATTAATCATTATGTTTCGAGGAGGTGATTTTAAAAAACTTTTACTTTAGTTTTACACAAAGTCAGAAGTATGGGGCATTAACTAGATATCCCTAAAAATATAAGCGTATCTTAGATTTGGTCCAAGTCTATTAGTCCACAGTATTGCTCAGCTGATGAGTATTAAAATCACTACTCAGAAGTAAATTGTTTTTTCTAGTTTATCTTCCAAAAATTTAAAGAGAGATGTTGCGTCGTTAGCCGCATTTTCTGGGGAGTAGAGACAGCGTCAAGGAGTTCTTTAAAATCATAACGGACGAATGGGGGCTTTTGTGTGTAGGTTGGGATGTAACAAGCAGGTCTGCACGTACTACAAACATGCCATCAAGGTCCACATGCCCCCCAAAAAGTGCTTATCAGTCTAAGAAAACTAGGTATGGTGTGACAATGTAAAAAAAAAAGTGTCGATGCTCTTTTTTCCCTGTTGGACACTAAAAAAAAAGTAAGGGTAAATTTAATAAAAATAAGCACATGCAAAGGTAAAAAAAATCACAGGACACCCTCTTAATTTAATTCCAATGTTTATCCGTTCAGGTACATCCACGGAGGCATTCCGAAAGAAACCTCATTGATGCACACAGACATATACACAAGTGTATTTACGGATGGATAGAATATAAGCAGCAAAACAAATGGCTTGAAAATTCCTTTCAAAAATTCTTTCCATTCCAAATGTTTGAACCCCCCCCACCAAATCTCGGAATCGATATTGAGAAAACATGTCTAAAATTCATTGCTACATATTCACAGTAAACAAAAGTATTCCACAGGTAAATAAATACTTTTATAGAAACTCGCGTACACACTCACAAAAATATTAGCATATTCACACACACACACGCATGTGTATATATATATATATATATATATATATATATATATATATATGGGGGCTAGTGTGTGTGTATGTATGTGTGTGTCTGTGTTTTCATGTGTGTCTGTATGTGTGAAAATAAGCCTGTAAAAACACAAACACGCACACCCACTCATCCACACACACACACACACACACTGATCCCGTACATATGTATATGCGCGCGCACGCGCATGTGTGTGTGTGTGTGTGTGTGTGTGTGTGTGTGTGTGTGTGTGTGTGTGTGTGTGTGTGTGTGTGTGTGTGTGCGGCGGCGCGCGCTCGTTCGCATCATTGCTCAAGTACGTAGTCGTAATAAATACATCAAATGTTCCCTTAACACTAGAATTCTTGGTTAACCGAATATAAAAAAGTATATGTAAGGTGTGTGTATTTGTAAATATCAGTAATATTATGCATATATATTAGTAACATTATATATACATGCATATATGTTCAGATAAATCAACACACACACACACAGAAATATATATATATATATATATATATATATATATATATATATATATATATATATATATATATAGGAATGTGCTTCAGGTTACTGCTGGAATGCTGCTGTATATTATTTTGAAAGAATATTGGCAAGACTTATAACGATACTGACCAGCAAAATGACGCGAAAGAAACAGTACCCTTGTCAAATACGATACAACATGGTATGAGAGGATTTCTTGTACTTTAAAAAATATATCTACATGCATTACAAACATAATTATATGTATTCATGCATATTTATACACCCATGTGTATACACGTACGCACATACAAGCATACATAAGCACACCTTTTATATATATATATATATATATATATATATATATATATATATATATATATATATATATATATATATATATATATTTGCCAAAATTAACTAAAATATAACGTCACGCAACCCCCCGACTTATATTTATCTCACTATTTCAATCTAGTAAATTGGATGAAGTGTATGTACATGGGACCATATTGATGTGTATATTGGAATATATGAATAATTACTCCATAGGGACTATAAATTTAAGTCAACAGGATTTATCTATCCTCTTATTAATAATTTTGATGAATGATTGAATAACTATGTCTGATCTATCTCTCCAGAAATATATTACACTTCTCATATCGGAGAACCTAAGAAGATAAGCGGTTAACTTAAATGATTTCTAAGACTAAACATTTCTCCCTTGATATCACAACAAATGTTTTAAAATGTCAGCATATATCTGGATACGAGTAGTCTTATTACTGGTTTCAGAATATATTAAAATGAAACAATCATAATTATACTATTCAAACTAATCATTTATCCTTTGTGTTTGTATCTTCGTGAGACTATTGGTTACCTGTTATTTGATGGCATATTTAATATCAAATACATTCGGTTATTTAATGTCAAATCCGATATATATATATATATATATATATATATATATATATATATATATATATATATATATATACGCAGACACACACACGCACATAACCACACACACATACAACCACACACACACATTTTTCTGTGTATGGGTATAATTTTCTGTACGCTTGTGTGTGCAGATGTATATAGATAAACTTAGAAACAGGTAAATTTTAATTGGTTTCTTATGTTTAAAGGCATATCATCCTCCGTGAATTATTAAATACTATAGTCATATATATATATATATATATATATATATATATATATATATATATATATATGTAATCCTCCAATAGGTTTGAGCGTTCTCGTGAAGAATTACCGGTTACTATATATATGTCGATAATTTTATTTTCTTGCACACTTAAACGTTTTTTTTTATATATAATTAAAGAAAATTTGCACACAGCTTAATGTTTCAAATACCTAATTATAATCCTGAGTAAATGATTGAGAAATACTAGTTGGGCCATAGGTAGGATCATATTAGATACTATCTGGCCGAGCCAGAATGTACCAGGGAGTAATGGCCATGGAAGAGTACTCTATATTACCCAACGCTCCAGAAATTGAACTTCATTATCAGACGCAGTTTAGTGTTATACTCAGGAGATGTGTTGGTTAGGTCTTACCCATCTGTTGAGGTGTATTCTACAGCCCCAGCTGACAGGGTTGTCATGATACAGTGTCAATGTATAAATCCGTCTACCTCTTCATATATGCTTACATAAACACAGACAATACACATAGGTGTGTGAGTGTGTGAATACATACATTATATCTTTGTAAGTATATATATATATATATATGTGTGTGTGTGTGTGTGTGTGTGTGTGTGTGTGTGTGTGTGTGTGTGTGTGTGTGTGTGTGTGTGTGCATGTCTGTGGGAATACACACATTTTATCTTTGTAAGTATATATATATATATATATATATATATATATATATATATATATATATATAGTGTGTGTGTGTGTGTGTGTGTGTGTGTGTTAGCTCATGCATAAAAATACATCCAAATTCGGGTAAAACATTCTCTCTACGTTGTTTTCCTGCAAACTATTATTCAAAAAAATCACTGATAATAATACACAATGCAATTTTTTATTATTAATCTTTTTTTTTTTTTACATAACTGGAAGGAATAATTTCTCGTGGTAGGCATGAATCCATCTCTCTCCCCGTCTATGTGTAAATAATATAACAGACTATTTTATTTAACCTTGCCAAGCTAACCAGTGTACTAAAAGGAAACTCTGACTTTAAACTGGCTCTGTTTTGCTGAAAAAATAACGATATGTCACAAACTGCTCGTGGCTTACGGCTTGTGTAAGTGCATATATACCTTGACAGAATTGTCTAATCTACAATACACAAATCTAAAACCAGGAAAACCAAAACGTTTCAGCAAATTAAGTCAAAACAGATTTGTTGACAGTGACTCAGTCAGGATCAAAACAATAAGCACGCAAAATATATTATATCAATCACAAATGCCACTGATTCTTTTCTCATCTGGTAATTTGAAGTTAGTCTGATCCAACACGAAGATGTTTACTCTGATGTTTTTAAATTAGACGCAGAGTGACATTCAATATCGCATGTTTGAAAATGTTTTGAACATCAACAGGAACATATGAGAAAATTGTTGTCTCAAATCAATAAACACGGCCTCTAAATAAATGAGTTCGAACTCCAGTTGGGGTATTACGTTCACTTTCGGTCAACCACTTCTGGGAAAATATCGAACCCCCTTATCTCCTATAGTCATGTGTTAAATAATATCATAGCTGTTTGTCTGCAAGTATAGATTTGACATTAGATAGCTCACGAAGGTTGATATGCCACGAAAGAAAAAAAGAAAAGAAAAGGAAAATGAAAAGAAAGAAAGAAAATGAAAATACGTATAGTAATCCACGTTTGATCATCTGTGTTAAAAATCCATTATAGATCTAATAAGAAAAGCATAAAGAAAAGAAAAAAAAATTGATATATTTGCATAGAAAATTGAGTTGTATTTAACACCTGATAATTCAATTATTTGCCTTTTGTTCTTAACAAACGGCTTCACACACACACACACACACACACACACACACACACACACATTTTTTTTCTGTATCCGTATAATTTTCTGTACGTTTGTGTATGCAGATATATATCGATAAACTTAGAAACAGGTAAATTTTATTTGGTTTCTTTTGTTTAATGGCATATCAACCTCTGTGATTTATTAAATACTAAAGTCATACTTGTAAAAAAAGACTCGTTGTACTACGTAACATATCTCAAGGGAATTAGGGTGCTCATATCTTCCCCAAACGTATGAGACAAAAAGTGATAGAAATAACTCGACTGGAATTTGAAATCGCTTCCAACGATTTGGCAGTCCAGCACGTTAACTGCTCTGTCACGAGGACTTTCCAAAACCGGTAGGAAGAGAGAGCATTAAATCAATGAGTGATGCCTCAAATGATCTTCGTAAACATTCAACTTATTGTAATTTGTCTATGTCATGCTTGCCCAATAAATTGTGTCAATGTATTGAAGGTTTTTGAAAAGATACAATGTACTTAATCCCTGATACACACACACACACACACACACACACACACACACACCGGCAAACACACAAACACACACAAATATGTATGCGAGCGTAAAAAAATTACGCACACATGCATATATATAGATATATATATATATATACATATATTTTTTTTCGTGCGAGTGTGTGTGTGTGTGTGTGTGTGTGTGTGTGTGTGTGTGTGTGTGTGTGTGTGTGTGTGTGTGTGTGTGTGTGTGTGTGTGTGCAGACGTTTATAGTTAAATATTGACTGCAGAAAGCAAGATCTATGTATAGGAATATATATATATATATATATATATACTCAGAGGATATTTATTTTCCTTTTATTTTTGTAAGTTATTCTCCGGAAAAACTGAAACCTAACCCACACAAACGGAGACTTGTGCACACATACACACATAAACACACCGGCACGCACACTTACACAGGCTTTTTTTTTGTTTTTATGAATGTATAAGTGCGTCTATGTTCCTCTCCTCCATGTCACTCATATATATATATATATATATATATATAACAGGAAAATAAAGAAAGAAAGAAATACGTAGAAACACTGAAACAACCTTACTTTCCTTTTCTTTAAACTGAAGGTGACAAATACAACTTATTGTTTTTATTGAGCTAAATTCATGGTTATTACATTGAATGGTTCCGTAAAGTTCTATGCACATTTCTATGCCTTTCTACTAAAATAGTATTTTTTTAAAGTATTCACACGTCACCGAATTTGTACCCATTACAATTTGAGGAAAAAAGTTTATTGCGTCTCAAACAATACTGGGAAAACAGTGTCATTACGAACTTTGCTTCGTTATTCTCTCTCTCTCTCTCTCTCTCTCTCTCTCTCTCTCTCTAGATTTATCTATGTGTGCATGTACCTTAGAGTACGTTTAAGCGTGAGTCTACGAATGTGTTTATATGTGTTCCCCTGTGGGTGTATAGATGTTTAATCACTCAACATTTTAATCAGATAAATCCTCTGTAATTAGGTGCTTACATTTTACACTTTTGCTATGATTTCCACAGAGGATTGAACCTGTAGCGCTTCCATAATCCCCGATATTAATTCTGATAAGCATTGCTTTGAGTACATGTTTGGAGAAGTGTTTACACACACACACACACTGTATATATATATATATATATATAGACATGTGTGTGTGAGTCTATGTCTGTCTCTATGTGTGTGTGTGTGTGTGTGTGTGTGTGTGTGTGTGTGTGTGTGTGTGATGATTAGTAGATAAATCATTTTTATAAAGACGCCCAATTTCATTAATATTTTATTTTCAATGTAAACATCTCGTGATGATTGAACTCAAAATGTTCATATAATCGGCGTTATTTATTCTTCTCATTAACAATTTGATGTTGGTTGGTAGATTTGTTTTTTTTATGGCATATCAACCCATTGTGGGTTATTTAATGCCAAATGCTGGTTTTGTGTATATATAATTTTTAAGTGTATAGATGTAAGGTTTGATTTAGTGAGAGTTTTTCGAGCTCCATTATTTGCCCTCATTTAAGTGGTTTAGTATACTGCTAACACTAATAATCTTATTTATTAAGTATTTTAATATAGATACAAATAGTTTGTACACAGAACTATGTTTTCAAATAACAATAAATATTGATCATAATACTCCTCAGGAAATGATGGAACAGTTTTATTTGATCAATTGATGGGACCCTAAAATGTACTTGGCATCCGGGTCAGAGTGGACATGAGAGTAATAGCAATGAAGAAGTTCTCCACATTTCCCAGAGGACCAGGACTTGAGCCACAGCCTCAGATGCAGTTTAGTGTTTTACCTGGATATATATCGATTTATGAAAGGTACCGACTACACACAAAAACACACACGTTCGTCTGCATCTGTTCTGATATCTTATGATTAAGCAAAGTCCGTATGGGTGTGGGTGTGTGTGTGTAAATGGTGTATATATTCATCTATTTATTTAATCACTTTTGTTCTATTTGTCACGAAAAAGCAATATTCAATTTTTATTATTTATGATATTTGCTTTCTTATGATTTTTCCAAGACACCTGTCAGATTCTTTCTAACCAGCTGGTTAGATTCTGAAATCGAGGAACAAAGGGATTCGAAATGGTAACTACTCTGGATGTAAAACCAATATTATCTAAGTTAGTTAAGTTTATATACAAACTTAGGAATTTTCTCAGAGTTCGTTGCAGCAATTACCTAAACGCTTGTATTTCAGTAAACTGATAGATAGATAGATAGATATATAGATAGAAATCAATGAGTGTGCCTATGTTACTATGCTAATATTTATTAAAATATTCTATGATAGGTATCAGTTCTTTCATTTCATACACGAAAATTATATAGAAATACGAGACGTATTATAAAACAATTTTATATATTTACTAAGATAATTTATTTTTTGAATAGATTTTTTTCGTTGTTTCTAATTAGCTTTGTGTATTTAGAAGGAAGCATTATGCCAAATTTTAAGAGAAAAATAATAAAAGTTATGCACATAATAATTGTCTCATTATTTCTGCGTGTATCAGATTTTTGTCGTCTACACGATTCCGAGATGAACTAACAGTCACCAAGACGACTGCATGAATATGCGAACCAAGTTCATATCCTAGCTAAGGTAGTTCATCAGTTCACTTCGTAGTAATCCTACTGGGAAAGATATAAATTCACCTCACATAACGAATCAGATTAAGTATTAATACCAGCCCGTGGTGACATCTAACCTTCTGCAACATCTCATTAGTTACATCAGGAGGAGACAGTCTACATCCAGCTGTACCTCCTATAGCCTGGAGAAATAGCATGAATGATCAGTATATTATGACGATTATCGTATAGCTCATGGGATGTTTTGATTTGTTGATTTTCCTTACAAGCATCAATATAGGCCTTCGAGAAATATTGGAAGTATGAACTTGAAGAGAATGAAAAATAAATATAGTAGAGATGCAACGAAGCACGTGCCGATAAACTTCCACATATGATAAGAATGTTAGTCAATACGTATTTGTAAAAGTTTTGTTTTGGGTTGTAATTGCTGACATACGTTTATACATGACAAAACTTATGTCTACTCTATCATTGTAATTATTATTATTTTCTCCGTGAGAGTTTTTCACATCACTTTTAGCTGATGCTCTTTCACTGGAGTTTGAGTGACAGCAAGCCTCCTCCATTCGTGTAATACATAACCCCACACATACACTCATACACACACATGTATGTATGTATGTATAAATATACTGAGTTTATATATATATATATATATATATATATATATATATATATATATATATAAACACACACACACATATATGTAAATTTATGTATTCATATGAATACATGTGTAAAGAAATATATGGATATACACGAATAGAGATGGACACACACATACATATATATATATATATATATATATATATATATATATATATATATATATATATATATAAGTAGACGTATGAGTGCATACATATCCACTTATATTTGAGGACAAATATAACAGGGTATACCTCCCTTGTATATCTCGCTTATTTAAAAAAAAGGCCAAAAGATGAATGCAATTATTAATTTAAAACAAAGATTAAGATCGTAAAGCCAACATTTACTGACACCCGCGTACACACACCAACACACCCACACGCACAACACACACACACACACATATATATATATATATGTGTGTGTGTGTGTGTGTGTATGTATGTATGTATATACATATACATATATGTATGTATATACATATATAAGCATATAGAAAGAGAGAGAGAGAAGGAGAGAGAGGGAGAGAGAAAGAGAAAGGAAAGGGAAAAGAGAGTGAGTGAGATAGAAAGAGATAGAGAGATTTTTCTGAGTATGCTCAATATCTGGTCATGTACTGGGTTCTAATACAGGTTATAATAGTTATATGTTACTGGTAACAATATCCATTATGATACACAAACCTTTTTTTGTTTTTGTTTTTGCAACTATGCATTGAGCTCGGGCGTTTTAATTTAAAGAAGATATACCCGGGGAAAACAAATTTTGAATGAAATAATAATTGACGACCAGAATACTTTATAAAGATACGTATTTAATACAAAATATTAAAATATTTTAAGAAAAGGAAACGAATTTTCGGCCATTATATCTTTACGCTTTTGATATATAAACTGAGCCTATCAGTATACGAAAAGTTTGTACTTTCTTCGTTGTCCCAACTTCAAATATAAATAAGAGCAAGTGACACATTCCGTCTGTTTCAGATCGATCGCTTTCTCATTTCTTCTTTGAATCGAGGGATTTCCAAGAGTTTCTTTATAATCTATATTGATATTGAAACATTATATATATATATATATATATATATATATATATATGGAACAAAATTAATATGATGAAGAATGTGCATTGTTTAACATCCTTAAACAGAAGGAAACAAACTTATGTTCAAATTACAGAATTATTAGACAAAAAATATATCCATCCTACCCACAACATCCTAAAAAAAAATAGAGACAATATGATCCTAATTAATCTACACATAAAGACTTATTTTTAAAAGTGTTAAAACATATTGTTTGACATTGTTGAATGAAAAATGTGACTGCGGAATGATTTAAGCAGGACAGATAGGTGATATACCCAGGTATCTTGTTTTGTTGCATATGACCGGATGGGCGCAGCCGTACCTGTTGGTACGGTGAAAACAACGACTTACCTGTTAGTAAATCCGCTAGGCTAAGCAGACACACAACATGTGCTACCCACCATCCACTCATAGCTGTCAGGATTTTGGTGAAAGGTCACAGGCGATTGTGGCAAAATAATACTGACGCTGGTGACAGTGAAGATAGCTGTAGTAGTGGTGGTGTTTATGGTAATGGCCTCAGAGCCCGTAATATAGAAATCCTCCTGTGCTTGTTTCCGTTGTGTTTGAAATGATTCGCTCAAGTTGGTAAAGTAACAGAGAGAAAAAAAAAAGTAAAAAAGAAGGCTAAAAAAAAATAGCAAAAAACAAATCAAACCCGAATATAAGTTGAAAACAACTTATTTTCAATACCTTTTTCTTTCTATAATTCTTTTTTTTTTCTTTTTTTGTTAAACTTTTTTTTCCTCTAAATAGCTATTTGACCAAAACTGAGAATTATTTTTTTTTTTCTCTGCGGTAAACGCAAGAGTTGGATTCTTCTTAGCAAGTATTAATAATAAATACTGCCTTAAGCAGACAACGTATCACGGCCACTTGCACTTGCCATAAACGCACACAAAAAAAGCCGTGGTAATATTAGTATCACTATTCCTATTATATATATATATATATATATATATATATATATATATATATATATATATATATATATACAAAAATTAGTAGTAGTAATCGTAGTCGTGACGGTGTTAGTAGTTGATTATTTAGTAGTATTAGTGTCGTGAGGCATTATTAGCTATTGGCAGTACGGGCCTTATTGACACTAGTTGATAATAGTTGCGATGGTGATATTAAAAACACTTTTATGCTCTTTTCATAATAAAGATGACGACGATAATTATGATGATACACCTCCGTAAATCCGCAAAAAAATATCCGAAAAAAGGGAGTAAAAAATAACCGAAAAACTATCCGGCTTATCAACGGTGACTGATCGACTTTAGATCGAAGAGTGATCAGCAGGCGAAAGAAAAGTAGTTACGATATTGTTTTTGCAGTCATAGTAGTTGTATTTTGAGTAGTAGTAGTAGTAGTAGTTGTTGTGTTGATTGATGATATTTCAGTAGCAGTCGTCGTAATATCGAAAGTTATAGTATTATTAGTAGTAGCAACCACCACCGCAGTGGTACTTTCCGTCATAGGAACAGAAGAAGAGGATGTAATATTAGCGATGTCTCCGTATTCAGTGGGAGTAGTAGACGCACAGCAACTAGTTGTGGTCGTAGTGGCAGTGAGGTGAGTAGCAGTATTAAAGCTGGGGGTGCTGTTGGCTGAGAGGGCGTTGGTGATGGATGTAAGGAGACTGATATAAAGAAAAAAAGGCAGGTAAAAAAAAAAAAAATGGGATGTTTCAGGTGATAACAAAGTGATGATGATGATGGTGGTGGTGTTTGTAGTTGTGGTTGTGGTGGTGTCAGGAAAGCTGGTTCAATTTTGTTCCATCTTTGCCGGGTAAGAGAATAGACGCGCCTTTCTCGCGTCAAATTTGTCTCAGATTGAAAATAACAGACGTGTGTTGGTACGCAAAAGGCAAAATCATGTGTTGAACGTGGATTTTTTCTTTTTTGTTTTGTTTGTTTTCTCGTTTTGTTTTTCTTCATAAAGAACTGAATAGTTTGTCTTTAATTTTTATTGGTATTACATAAATAGGTATCTATCTATCTATTTGTCTAGAGTGGGTACAGTGTTCGTCAATGGCCCGAGAGACCGGGGTTCAGTCATGCCAAAGACTCATGCCTCCTTGCATAACACTCACCATAATAAGCTACGTATCAAGGGTAAAGTGGTGCAATCGAGGAAAAGGAGTAGCGCCCACCTTTACACCTACCTATCAAAAAGGGAGCCTTCGTGTCGTCCTCGACTACCGTCACCAAATTGACTTATATATATATATATATATATATATATATATATATATATATATATATATAAGATTTATATGGCGTGCACTTTTACTTTTACTGGCATGTGCACCAAAACCGACACTAAATTGAACCGGTATTATGTTTATTTACTGAGCGACAGTGTCATCATTTCTTGACATGCTTTAGGGCACAGACAAGAATAGACACTCACGTACAATTATGAACACAATTCTCCAGCATAAAACACATATACAACGCATGAGAAAAACCACACAAAAACCGGCAAACACTAATAGATAACACAAACAAACGCAGTAACAGAAACACGCATATGTTAATTCCAACTAACATCGTCCAGGTCCACTTTGACTCGGAATGACAGTATCCGTTTTAGGTCCCATCTACGGGACAAATAGATTTATTAAAATATCATTCATTCTAGGTAGATATGTGTGCAAAAAAAACAACAACAAATAAGCTGAATGAATCCCATGCAGATATTTATCGCACGCGTCACCAAACAACCGAGGATGGCACAAGGCCAAGATTAACCTGGATCAAGGCGGAGAAACGCAGCCCAGACACGCCTGTCGAGCACATGAATACCTCGGGCCCTGTCGGCATTACACTAAAAAAGGGAGGGTCAGGCGCCAGATGATAAACCTATCCTCTCCAAGGAGGGTTAGGGAATGGAGGGACGGCTTCCTGAAGGTATCGGAGTGGGTTAGTCTCACCAGCGAGACGCTGCTGCTGGGCTCACTCAGCAGTCATGTCAAACAGTTTCGACCTAACGGGACCTCCACCTCAACAACCGATCCAAACCAACCGCGTGCTCTGGCGGCTGGTTAGAAAAGGTCATATATGGAGTAAAGGGGTACCTGCATGAATCCCATCCAGACGGGTAAAACCCCACCAAATGTGTGTCCTGGGAAATAGCTCTAAACTATATCTAATGGTGAGGTCCCATTTCTAGAGATCTGATTTAGTCCCTAAGTTCACACTGACCCGGATTGGTAAGTACTTGTTCGGGATCCACCGACAGCTGAAAAGGACCAGTTTCAAATTTATTCGTATTCGAGAAAATTATAGGCAAATAAATCTTTCGAAACAATTACAGAAAAAAAACGTTAAAATGAATGTATAATGTGACGATATTCTTTAACATATAAGCATGAAATAACCCTAGTTGGGTTTGAATGCCGTTTAAAATTTATTCCCCACAAAAAAAAAGACGAAAAAATCTTAAGCATTTCTAAATACAAACTTCCGAGTATATTCCTGTATGTTTTTATTTATAAACACACAGACACACACAGACACACAGACACACACACACATATATATATACATATATATATGTGTGTGTGTGTGTGTGTGTGTGTGTGTGTGTGCAAGAGTGCATCTAAAAATATGTATGAGTGAGGAATATGAATCGGTTCTTCTCAATTAACTTCACCGTAAATTAAACCGGCAAACGGTTTTCATAATATACCTGGTTTAGTTTGTGATTGATTTACATTATTATCCACTTGAAAGGCATGAACTGGTCTGGGAGGGAATGTGCCGTTAATATTTTGTACCCTAAATGCTATTTAGGGATGAGAGAGTTCGGGCCGAGTAGTCTACACAGCTAAAAATATTCCAAGAACAGCCTGGAAGCTTTCATTAACATATTTAATACTTCATCAGACATATACGGCAGCAAGTACAGACGTGCGCATGCAACCACAATACACATAAACACACACATAAGCACATGAAAACATTGATATACATCACTGTATATATATATATATATATATATATATATATATATATATATATATATATATATATATATCAGTTCATACACATATGTATAAATATATGTAATTTCACATTAACATACAGACACACATGCACGCACAAATATATACTTAAATACTGATAGACACATATATGAACATATACGCATACGTTGTGTGTGGGGTGTAAGTGTTGTTGCCTTAGTTTGCACGTATAAATGATATTGTACGTGACCATCAATAAATCTATCGGCTAATTAACAGATACGTATTTTTGAAAAAATTTTTGAGATAATGAAATTTACTAAACACGCAACCACACACACACACACACACACACACACACACACATTATATATATATATATATATATATATATATATACATTTTTATTGTAAAAAATTTTCCCCAAGATTTAAAAAGAACAATACACAGACTCGAATTCATGCATGAATTTCCTAAATAGAAAGTATGTTTATTTTTTTGTTCATCAAAAGATGTAAACTTTTGAGTTAAATCGAGCGGGCTGAATTGAAATTACCCTGCAAGAAATCCCCTAACATTCAACTGAAGTTTTACCTGGGACATTTTGCATCTAACTGCAAGAAAGAAGGAAAGAAAAAAGGAATAAAGAAAGAAAGAATATGTACTCAACATATCAAGAGATATATATCGTTAGATCGATGGATACGAAGAATTATTATTTATTGAAGTATCTACGTGAACATGCTTTTATTTAATACATCAATATTTCACCGGCATATGCATGGTTGTACGTAAGTTTACATACCTGACTGAAAATTTATACGATCACCGCAGATTTTCATTACATTTTCTCATGCAGATGCAACTGTGAGGATTCGATCACGTGCTCATGGACACACAGCTTAATATACATATAAAATGATTATATATATATATATATATATATATATATATAATAACTATAATGAATACACGGCTTTATATATAAATCATCCGTTCCTAAAAGGACTTAGTGCACTTGAATGACTATTTTGATAACCCATCTTTCCTAAACGTATGAAAAGAGGTAAATTATTTTAAAAGCTGAGTGTATAATTTTAGTAATAGTTTAGGGATTTAACTACTTTCAGTCTAGACTTTAAAATTGAATTGCTTTTAGAAGTTCATTCAGATGCCGTTTTGATGGTTACGTCTTTTAATTTCTTATTAAGAATACATAGGCTTGATGAGTATACTGGTGTTTAGAAAAAATCCCCGTAGATCGTCGTCACAAAGGGAAAAATGTGCATATTGGCACCACAAAGATGACCCTTATCGCAGGAAGTTTTTCCAGAGTGTGAATAAATAAATAAATAAATAAATATATATATATATATATATATATATATGTTCGTTTTTGTGAGCATATGTAGAGATGTATTTGTGCATGTATATGCATGCGTAGTTTTATATATATATATATATATATAGTTTTAAATCCTGAATATAAAACCTATAAAAGCGTTTAAAATGAGTCCTAAATGGAACCTGATTTTGTATTGATTTTACTGTGAATGTTGCTGTAATGAAGATAAATTATCAGAAGTTCTGTATTTCTTAATTTATGCATTCTTTCTCTCTGTAGGAAACTATTCATATAATCAAATTTTCTCACTTTACTGAGTTTCAACGCCACCCTTTAGTTACGAACTTGAAATATCATGGACTGATTCATAAAACGATGCGATTAAAAACGAACAAGCTGCGATGGAAAGTGTGATTGGCCAACAAAAAGCGAAATCCGAGACCAATACCAGCATGAGTAAAGTGCCTGTTGCTGTGTTCTTTAAATTAAAAAAAAATATTTGTCCATATGAAATATATATATATATATATATATATATATGTGTGTGTGTGTGTGTGTGTGTGTGTGTGTGTGTGTGTGTGTGTGTTTCGATTGAGGATTGATTTTAATGGAACGTCCATTCCTGTGGGGGCTATTTCATGCCGAGCAGTTAGGAAACGTTGGTCATAGTACATTTATATTAACATTTTTTGAGTATTTTTCTTAAGATTTTTTTCTTTCTGTTTTCTTTTGGCACACGGTCCTATCGAAATCAAATATATATATTTTTTAACAGATTCATTTGAACTATTTCATTCTGACAGATACAAAGAACCTGGGTCAAAATGGACCTAGGAGTAATTCAAATGAAGAGGCGCTTCACATCTCCAGAATTGGATCCTATCTATCTATCTATCTATCTATCTATCTATCTAAAGTTACATGTATAAGTATGTGTGAGTGTTTCAGTGTATTTTACTATATATAAATATATATACACATATATGTATGTATTTAACAAGAGACACACACTTTACATTGGAAAGCGCATCAACACGCTCAGATGTAAAGTACATTTTTTTCTCACCAATCACGTAAATTTGTACACTTTACTTTCTTGATATGAGCACATGTGTAGCGACTCCGTGATAGATAGATATGTCTCTGTCTGCATGTTTTTCTGTCTGTCAGCCTCTCTTTCACTATATATATATATATATATATATATATACATATATATATATGGGGGGACAGAGACAGAAAGAGAGAGACGGATAGAGAGAGAGAGAGAGAGAGTGTGTGCGTGTGTGTGTGTGTGTGTGTGTGTGTGTGTGTGTGTGTGTGTGTGTGTGAATGTCTATAAATACAATCCATGCTCTTGATCCCCCCTCTTTTTTGATACCCCTGTGTATTTACGAAATCTTGTATGTGCTTTCGTCTTTTTAATTTTTTTAAGTGTCTCTCTTTTTCCGTAAGTATTAAAAAATCGAAAATCATGCTACTACTCTTTCGGTAAATAAATGTCCTTGAAAACGAAATCGTCACACACACACACACACATATATATATATATATATATATATGTATATATATATATATATATATATATATATATATATATATATATATATATATATGTATGTATGTATGTGTGTGTGTATGTATGTGTGTATTTGTGAATGAGAATGTATGAATATATAAGACGTTTATTTTAAAGTGCATTTTTAAAATGATTGTTTTTTCTTTAAATTATTTTGTTAATATAGAAATAGATGCATTAATATGTGGATTAATTTCGCTAAGAAAGTTATCATTTCTTCATTTCGTTCACGTCCTATCTCGATTGAGACGTGAACTGTTTGTTACATCTCACTTTATTTCATACCAGCAGGCTTAATTCTCCGACATTTGACAATGAGTCTTTGCTTCATTCAAATCTAAATATAATTTTAAATTAGATTCCGTGTGAGCTTTTAGACTAAATAACGTTTAAAAAAAGTTGATTGAATGTGTGTGTACACAAACTTACCGATTTGTGCAACCCATATAATATAATACTTAGGAAACTGAGGTATCAGAAAATTGTTAGTTAGTTCGATTAGAACTAAGTGTCACATAGTTCTAGCCCAGTTTCAAAGGATTAGATATGTGTAAATCTAAGTTTTAACATTTCCGTATTTTGTGTTATGTATTTGCAAATAGAACGTACTCTTAATGCATCAGTAATTATAGGAGAGAATTCAAATTTGGGCACCGACATTTGTAATGCTCACGTATTGTAATGGTTATTAGCGCAGGAAATGGAATCGGTGACCCGCGTCCAAATACTGGCTAAGACTTGTTGCATTTCACTTTTCGCTAATTCCCTTGAGGAAAAATATGAATCCATCTGATCCTTCTCCTTTATTAGTCGAGCAGACAGGGTTCTTGATCTTTATTTAGGCAACCGGTCCTCGAGAAGGAACACATTGAATTCAAGCCAGCTTCCTCCTGCTGAAAAAACGACATTGTACCACATCATTCCACGTTGAGTTATCTTGGAGAATAGGGGATGTAATAATATTTGGCGAAACCCTCTCTGGTAGAAAACTATAGAAAACGTGAGCCATCTGTCAATAAAGACCTTTCCTCGTTTATTTTTAAAGTTTTCAGAAGTAATGCGGGAAAGTTAGATTCAGACGCACATAAGATTATAGTGAAACAGTTAATTTCACGTTTTCTTCAAACGTTGACTTTTCGACCATGTTGTCGACGTGGCATGTTATACGTTGACTGTCTTCCCGGCAGATGAGTTAAGCTATTCCAAAAATGAGGTGTCCTGAGTATGACACTTTAGTAGACAGAAAAAGAAAACTAAAATTAAATCAAAAATAAATTAGAAAAGTTGGAGAAACTTCCAGAAGCCCTTAACAGGAAAAGAGGCGACGCATGCACAAAAAAGGAATCCTCTTGGCAAAAGGAAGAAACCCGACCTCTTTCATCAGTGTCCGGCGAAGTGACAAAACTAAATTTTTTCTTGCTAATGGTGGGAGACCCAATGTGTCCGTCATTAGGCGCCATGCTGGCTAACCTTTCACTAGTAGTAACCGTTTCATGCAGTTAAAGCATGAAAAAGAATCTAATGGAACTATCGAACAACGAACTAAGAACACCGGATTTAGACATATCTCCCCCAAAACATCTAACACATTGTTAAAGCCGTAAACGCCAAAATATCAGTGATTGTACAAAATAAACTATATTTCCAAATGATTATTTTAAAAAAATGAAATTATAACATTCTTACACGTCCACTTCGAAAGGTATTTTTCCGCTGTTTATTTTCGAACTAGATTATTTGGCCCTCATAATTCAAGCTCAACTGAAATCTACAGTATATATATATATATATATATATATATATATATATATATATATATATATATATATATATATATGGCTCTGTGTGGGGGGGTGGAGAAAAATTGAAAAAAATATCAAAAGTGAAGAATTTTATGTGAAAGAAAGTAGTTGCAACAACATTTCGGTTTTGATAAACCATAATCTGACCACTTATCAAACGACCCTCGATATGATCTTTTCTAAAGTCCTGATGATGGTTTATTAAAACCGAAACGTTATAGCGTCGACTTTCTTTCGTATTAAATTCTTCACTTCGGATTACATTTTTTAAATTTTTTCTCCATATAATCGTATCCGCTTCCATTATTTACTTATATATATATATATATATAAGAGAGAGAGAGAGAGAAAGAGAGAGAGAGAGAGAGAAAGAGAGAGAGATGAGCGAGAGAGTCAGAGAGAGAAAAAGAGGTTAGATGTTGGTGTAAGAATTAACTTTCGTGCTGCTCAAGTGGACGTTAGTTAAGTCTAGATTTTGAATTACGATATTATTGTCCGGCAGACCCACTTGCAATGAAATGATTTGCCTAATTGTTAATTTTTTCTCGAATCCTTCCTATCGGCAGAGGGAATTAATGCAACCCTCAAAAAGAATGTCCTTTGTATGATGCTAAATTAAAATCAATGATGAAGTCTTAAGATCTGGGGAGTGTGTAGAAGCCATATATTGTCATTACTCCGAGGTCAACTCTGACCCAGGGTGGCAGTACCTGCTAATGTAACGTCTACGGGTAAAATCGATCGGTTTATTTTTTTTCCTTTTCGATAGAAATACTTGATGCAATATAAAACTAAATTGTATGTGTTAATGATAGTTGAAACTATAATTTTTAACTAATGATTGGCATTGGTTGAAACCAAAAATTATGCATCAAACCAAATGACCAAATAAAGAGAAAAATGTTTGAAACTGTATAATTGTTAGCGTTTCGTTGGAATACGTGAAATTTTAAATATTATTTAAGAATACTAGATATAATGAATGTTTATGAAAGAGCAAGACAATAATATGAATATGAATGCATAATAAACGCAATTCCCTAACTTCAAATCATAAAATAACTCAAAAAGGTTTGAAATGCCGTTAAAATCAATCAGTCAGTAAACTACTCTAATCCTTGGTAAAAAAGTTGGATATGATATTTGTCTTTGAGAACAAAAGCTACCAAAATTTTCGACGTAAAAGACGACCGGATGTATTATACGGCCCTAAAAGTATCTACTTACAATCTAGGTTTTTGGCTATGTTCTCTGCAATAAGACTGCTATTCAACAAAGGAGCCACTCAAATAATACAAGGTTTGGTACGAATGACACACATGATTATCTTTCTGTACTATTTTTCTTTTTAGATTAAAAGGTCATCTTATTCACCGATTTATACGGTGTGCGTTAACGAATTTTTGCTTCAAATTATATGTACATAAACTCAAGACATTTCGCCACCACAGCTGAAATGAAATCTCTGAAAACAACAACTGCTCTGTCTGCAGGGAAAATCCAATACCTATCTTTAAAAATTTTATCGATTTGTTGTAATGAAATCGATTACACGCACGCCCCCACCTCTTCAATGAAACCTGAACACACACATATATATATATATATATATATATATAAATACACGAGTATATGCAAAAAAATGATATTATTAATATTATGATTTGAGAATTATATATATATATATATATATATATATATATATATATATATATAGGAGAGTTATTGAAATACGTAGATATATTAACACATAAATAAGATTGATGTTCAGCAATGAACAATTGAGGTACGTGCAGTACTTATTTATCTCTATAATCGTATATTATCAATGTATGCATACAAAACATTGAAAACGACCAAATCACATTTTAAAAATCTATATTTAACCTAGTTTAACATATTTTAACCCTGAAAATAGTAGTTATAAACAATCAAATCTACTTGTCTTAGAAATTTTCTGTGCGAGCGAATTAAATGGTCACACAGGTCATCGGGTAATTTCTACAATAACAAATAAGGCCATCGAGAATGGTTTCTAGCATCTACACTGCAGAGCAAACGAAATTTGTCAACCGAGCGTAATATATTCTGTTTACTGGGAAATTTAGTCAGATTAAATTTCACATTGAATTTCCCTTTCAAAGTATGTACAAACTATGAACGAGAAACGTTCTTCTTTAGAAACAAATAAAGCCTTCATAACACCAAGTGAGTTGCTTGAAGAAGGTTCATGCAAGAAAAAATATCAGCTGTTTTATAATGCTGAATTAGCTTTGCAACTTTTTTAGAATAAAAACATTCAAGCACAAAATATACACTCTTATATATATATATATATATATATATATATATATATATATATATTAGAGATTTATGGTTATTACGAGCTTAGATGGCGAGTTAATAGTAGACCAAATTTTGCAGTATTATTAAATTGGGCTCAATATCAATAATAGAGTTTATATATATATATATATATATATATATATATATATATATTGTCATCCACAAACAGACTGTTTCGTTCTATCAGAACTCTTCAGGGTGGCTTGACACATAGGACGCTCGAAGCTGGGATCGAAACCCATCCAACTTTAAGTTAGACTAAGTCTCAAACCGCTCGGCCAACAAGCCTACCATGTTGGCTAAGGGACATTTTTAGGTAATATGTAGCAGCAGCGTCCGCTTGTTTACATTTTTATACCATATTGGCTACCAGAGTGCTCAATTCTTTCGAAGAGCTTTTGCATTGTGCGAGCGGCGGCCGAAAATTCCTTCACCAGAGTGCTCAACCCCCATGTGACGTATACATGAGCTGGTGATAAACATTGCAGCAATCAGTATACACACAGTGGTAGGTTGCAGTCCGGCAACCCTTTGGTTAATTGAATGAGACGCCTTTTTCCAAATCGGTGCGAATTAGAACGTGGAGAGGGATAGTTTGAAACGTAGACAGCTGAAAGAAGAAACGCGGTGCCTGCAGTTGGGAAAGCGAAGGCAAAACCTCGCGTAACAAAAGGGACAAATGAAAAGTGGCTTGCGTGAATATACTTTTCTGTCATGCTCAAATCGAATTTTCTCGTTAATCATCGATCCTCAGATAAGTCTTCTCATTATTTTCCCTGAACTGTATTATATATTTGTACTATTTTGTTAGTTGAAACCTTACGGAATCAATATATATTATATCCTGTTGAAATCACTGTTGTATTTAGTTTTACTTTTGCTAGTGATTCTGATATATGCTTCTATGTGATAATTCCTCAACCTGCCATCAATACCTTTTTTCTATTATTATTACACGTAGAATATCCCTTAGAACCAACTCGGGTAGATAGGACGGGTTATACATTTTAGTTCGTTTACGTACTTCGTCGCCGATTAATCCGGAACACGGAATAACCAATTATCGAGAATATTTTCTGGAATTAAGAGAAGAGTTGAAACTATATATATATATATACATATATATAAAGTCATGTTGAATGTACGGGATTCCATGAACCTTTCCCCCATCTCCCTCTCTCTCTCTCTCTTTATCTCACTCCCATCGTCAGTCCCTGTCATCCATCACTCCTGGTTTACTCTCAAGGCTGCATACAGTGTTAACACAAATATGTTCATCAAGTTCATTGGGAAACATCGCTTATGATTTCTTTACTTTTTCAACACAGCTCAGCATGTTTTGTTACTATTAGATGGTTTGTGAGATGGGAGGAAGGAAAGTGCACTGCAGCTGTTTTGTTGGGTACTGCATCTGGGATTCATTCAAAACAGCACATAGCATTTCTTGCGTAGTTTTAATACATCCTTTTCTCTATTCATTTTGTGGGCCAAGGTGTGCATCGGTATGATTGTTCTGACACAGATACAGATCGGAAGAAAGCCCGTTTTATTTCATAGGAGTTAGATATCCATATGATCGATAACTTTTCAATAGCAGTCCAAACCTTCCCTAAGAATTCGTTGATATCACATTCAGAGATATTTCTGTCAGGTATATGAACTTGATTCGTAATTTTTGAGGCTCGCTACTTAAAAAGAAGATGGCACCGCATTGTTTAAATCACATGGACTCAGTTTTATTTGCGTTCACGTAGAGGATAATGCCTCATGCTGCTTGCTCTAGGCTCTGTAGCATTGATTTGACTCGAGTAGGTGTATTTGCGAGTAGCACTAGATCACCTGTATAGTCTGCGTCTGTCATTGTTTCTGTGGGATTATTGTCTGGTTCGTGTCTTGCGAATTCATTTGCTTTTATTAGATCTGTTCATGTTTATACATCGTAATCTAGGCAGATTATAATAGGGGGCTAAACTCTCTCTTTGCCAGGCTCCAGAGACAATGTCAAATAAATTGGAGTTACCATCGAATGAGCTTACCATTGCTTTCATGTTTTTGTAAACCATATATATTTTCGTTCCTGCTCCTATTTTGATATCAGATGCAAATAGTATTTGCTTCATCTTTTCTCTGTGCATGGGATCATTTGAAGGTCGGCTCGGACTGTAAAATACACCAACTGCTTCTCAGTAGAGGAATAAGACACCATCAACTAGTCTTCTGGTTATGACAATAAATAATGTGATAGTGAGCTTTGGGGAATCACTTCATTGCCATCGCTCTCAAGTCCACACTAGTCCGGAGTGGTAGCGTCTGATAGGGTCCTATCTATGGGTCAAATAGAGCTAAAGTATGTACATACGCAAAACTTAATTGCTTGAAATTGAGCTGTTTTTGTATGTTAAACTGGATTGTTTGAAATAGAACGTTTTGTCATTGAAACTGTACTTACATTAAACTGAATTGTTTGAAATAGGACTGTTTCAAAATTTGACTATGTGTAAACATAAAATATACTAAACTGAATTGTTTGAGTTAGAACTAGTAGACTAAACCGATAAGCTTGAAATAGAAATGTTTTCGACAATTAAACTGTTTAAGTAAGTAAGCTTGCGACCGTAGTCGAGGGTGACCTGACGGCTCCATTTCAATAGCTGCTACACAGAGGAGTAGGGGAGGGTGCTACTCCTTTCCCTGGATTGCTCAATTTTACCCTTGATACATAGCTTCTGATGCTGAGTGTTAAGCAAAGAGGTATAAGGTACCATTTTAAAAGTCTTAGGAATGACCCGACCTGGGATTGAACTCAGGTCTCCCGGAACATTAATTATGTTAAACAAAATTGCTTGCACTAGAAATGCTTATTTGTATGAAAGGAATTTGCCATTAAAAAACCCACGATGGTTGATATGCCATAAAACATTAGCAAACAAATAAAAATAAACATTTAAAGAGAAACAATGCCGGTTCACTGTATTTTTAGGAAGAACGTGTAATCGAACCTCACTCTTAAACTGAATCTTGTTTTTGAGAATTGATGGCAACCCCCCCCCAAAAAAAACCCCCAAAAAACTCTAGCTTTCGATAAATATGGGTGACTGGGTGGTTTAGTCTTGGTACCAATGACGTTGTTACCGTCAACTGCTATATCGGTGATGACTGTGGACTGAGAAAGAAAAAAAAATAATGTTTTACTGCTAGGATTTTTGCTGTTTGATTCACTCGCTGTTCAGTTTCTGAGGCCATGAAAGAAGAAAGAAATGGACAACAAACACGACGTGCGAGTTTGTTTTTCCTTCTTTTGAGAGCCCGTTTCTTCTCGTATCTTTGAATCGTTCCTTGTTCTCCGTTCACATCAACCTTTGTTGACTCGAACTCATGCAACCCAGACAAAAGAGACCGAATCAAAAGAGCATATATATATATATATATATATATATATCCAGTGATTGGGCTCTTTTTCCATTAACAAACGTGTTTAAAGAATTCTCATCTTTTCACTATATGTAGAATTGGACGAGCCTTCAGGCTAGCGGTCTGGAATTCGTGTTGCGTGGTTTTGTTTGTATACTAGGAACCTTTGGCCTCGGAGGCTGTCCCTCCAGGGATTTTTTCCAGCTTGCAGGATAAGGTTTATTATTGGCACTTGACGCGCTCCAATAGGGGAAAACACTGACGGGTCAAGAATTTTTTGCTCATTTTGTCCCTGAGTCTAGATTCCCGCGTGACCCCCAACCATAACGTGACCTTAAACCATATTCTGACGTGGTGGTATGTCAGATAAATCACATTTAAAGGATTTTAAAGAACATCCCCCAATCTTCCAATCACTGTCACCACTATAACATCAGGTTATACATAGCATACTGAAAGAGATGTTGCATTCTATGAATTCGTCTTTCTTTATGCTGTTTGATTTATTTATTTTTTTAATTCCTTTTTGAATTTATTTATTTTTGATAACTTCTAATCGCACCCACGTACTCTCGGCTAACCATTTTTCATAGGATTTCCAGTGTAACATAAGTAAAACTGTGAATAATATTTTGCTTTGAAATTCGTGCCATATAATGCCCCTTCGGTGAATACCTATTCAGCTGGGCTAAAGTTATTTACCCCTAACCCACTTTATCCACTGTATATATTCTTTTATGAACTCCACGTCCATGCTGGAACAACTTCTTCATCTTTCCATACTCATGGATTACTTGAAATAATGTTTTGTTGCGATTAGCCTGTATACTTTACACATATGCCCATTTGCATTTTTGAATAACGAGTCATTTTTTTATATCCATAACTGAATCAATCGTGGGCATCTCCAATAGCACACAGCTTTCTTTATTGCTTGCGCCTAATAACTTAGTTCCAGCAAAATTAAATGGAGAAATATATAATACATCGTAAATCCTGTTTGAAAGCAACTTGCTGCTCGAAAAAATCTACACATATTTAATTGGCTAAAAATGGCAAGTTACAGAAACGCTTTTTCAAGGCATTTTATTTTTATTCTTCCCATGTCAATACTACTTTCATATGCCGAATAAATAAATCAAATTCCGATCACTAGGCATTATTTGTCATTTTTTCTATTAGCCCTTCTTGACAGCTTTTCGATCGTAGTGTTTTACAGCTCTGGTAAGGCGTCATCTTTCCGGGTAATTATGTCACAGGAACCTCAGCTGAGTACGCTGAATCCGTACTCTATAACTGTAGCAATGTTCGTTTTGTAAGTGCCTTTTACCATTGAAAAGAACGTATTTCCTTATCAACAATGCTCAAACACATGCAGAAGATTGAAAACACTCGCTTCTTTCGTGTGACGTAGGTATTTTTTCTATCTCAGTACAACTTGATACAACCGTAACGGAGTTCTTCCCGCGATATTTTTGAATTATTTTCTTACAGATATGAAATATTCCAATCTCAATGCATACCCCAAACTTGTGTTTCTGTACTGGAAGAAGCTAAGCTTAGTATGAACTTAAGGTACTTAATTTATGAAGACACACGTGCTATACTTATTAGGAAGACTGTCTTGCCGTCAATTAGTAAGGAAGTAAATTTGGCTACACAGGTCGAGGGTGACCCGAAGGCTCCTTTTTCAATAGCTACGAAAAGCGCTACTCCATTCTCTGGACTTCTTCACTTTACCTTTGATCCATACATTAAAATTTCGAGTGTTAAGCACGGTGCCATCAAATATTTTTTGGGTGTTTGGTATAACTCGACCTGAGATAGAACCCCTGTCTCCTGGAACATTGGTTAACATTCTACACATTAGGCCAATGGCCCGTCTATCAGTTGTAAGTTTAATTTTCAAAAGTTGCGCCGTACTTTCTGCAATGTTCCAAATGAGCCACTATTAGATAAATGATGAATATTTATTCTGTAATCATCATCATCATGTCGCGCCGTCTGCGCGGATATCCCTGACCGTCTCTCGCCATTTCTCCCTATCACTCATCGCCTCCGACAGGTCTTCAGGATTACAACCCGTGTCCTCACATAGCTGCTGTATGTAAGTTCGTGCTGGTCGTCCCACACTTGCACATCCATGAGTGGGGGTCCACAGGAGTACATCGCTTATGAGCTCGTCCTTGCTTCTCCAGCAGTGTCCCGCGTGTCGGGTTCGTCGAACTTGTATAGTTTTTGTGATGGGGGGCAAGTGTCCGTATAGTTGGAGTCTCGTGGGGTGTTGTCGCCAGGACTTGTTTAATACTGCTCTCAACATTCTTGTGTAATTTCCGTCCAGCCTCCTCTCCAGCCGCTTCGTAAGCGTCCATGTGGTGCATCCATATAGCAGTATCGACACAACCGCTGCCTGGAAGAAACTGCGTTTCATTTTATCTGTTAGGTCCGACTTCCATATGATCGAGAGCCTATCGATAGCTGTCCATGCCTTCGTCAGTCGTGTGTCGATGTCCTTCTCGGTTGATGAGACGCTGCTTCCTAGGTAGGTGAATTTGTCGACTAGTTTCAGAGAGGCTCCGTCTAGTGTGGCAATGTTGCCTGTTTGGTTGTGACACATATATTCGGTTTTGTTTGCATTGACATGTAGGCCAATGCCAGCTGCAGCTCGTTCCAGACTATGTAGTAGTGTCTCTGCTTGATTAGGCGTATTCGCTAGTAACGCCAAGTCATCAGCGTAGTCGGCGTCCGTGATTGTTTTTGCGGGGTACCTTTTGCTTCTTCTCTTAGTCAGCTCAAAGCCATTTTCTCTGATTTTGTCGATCGAAGTCCTAAGCACATAGTCTAGACAGATGATAAAGAGGTACGGGGCTAGTGTGTCTCCTTGTAGTACTCCTGCAACAATGTCGAAGTATTCCGTGTCTCCATCTGGTGAACGTACTTTTACTTTGGTGTTTCTGTAGAGAATCATTATCGCTGCTACGGTTTCTTTTGGTAGGCCGTAAGCTAGTAGGATTTGCTCCATCTTCCCTCTGTGTATGGAATCGAAGGCCTTGGTAAAGTCGACAAATAGTAATGTCGCCTGTAAGTTTTTTGCCCGAACGCCTTCCAGGATTCTACGGATGGTCAGTATTTGTGAGGTTGTGGATCTATTTCTCCGGAAGCCATTTTGGTTTTTCCTAAGGATGTTTTCCATTTTGGGTTCTATGCGGTTTCGTAGTAGGGCATTGTAGATTTTGGCTGCTATGGATGTAAGTGTTATCCCTCGGTAGTTCTTGGCTAGTCCGAGGTCGCCTTTTTTAGGGAATGGAAGGATGCATCCCTTCGTCCATCGTTCTATCCTATTTTGACTATAGACTGCGTTGCATTGCCGGAGCAGTATATCGTCGAATTGTCTCGTCTTCCACACTTCTGGGGGGATCTCGTCTAGCCCCGCCGCTTTCCTATTTTTAATTCTTCTGAGAACCGTGTCGAGTTCTTCTTTGGTGAAAGGACCTAGTTTTACGTCTAATTGCTTACTAATAATTCTGGTGATCGGTTCATCCGTTATTTCCGGTGGGTTTCCTAGTAGATTTTTGAAATGCTGTTCCCACAGTTTTATTCTTTCTTGTTGGCTTGCAGCTTTCAATTTTGCTTTGGCTGTGCTCTTTCTTCCACTTACTTCGTTTATTGTTTGCCAGGCTATCCTGGATTGCCTATCTTCCACCGAGTCTCTAATCTTATCTATCTGATTTTGTACGTATTCTGCCTGTTCTTTTAGGTATATTCCTGTTAATTGATGTTGCGCCTTTTCTAGTTCTCGTGCATTTGTATTTGTTGGGTTCTGTTGATAGTTTTTGGAGGCAGTCTTCACAAGTGCACGTTTTTCTCTAGCCGCTAGCGTTTCCCAAGGGACTCTATATTTAGTTCTAGGTTTTGTTGGAATACACTTTTCTGCCGCCTCCAGGTGCGCTTCTACAAAATTTTCATATTCGTCATTTGGGGTGCCTATTTCTACCTTCTCTTGTAGTGCTTCGAATCTGTTTCTTAATTCTAATGCATATTTGTCTCTAATATCTCTGTTGTTGAGTAGGGCCCAGTCATAGTGCTTGGTCGTGGCTTTACGTGTGGCGTTTTTTCTTAGGCTTAGTCGTACTTTGGCCGTAACTATTCGATGATCGGAGGACACACCCTCGAAGGAGGAGTATGCCTCGCAATTCATCGCACTGTTTCTCCATTTCCTGTTTATAAGGACGTAGTCTATCTGTGCTTTACTCTTATTTGCGTATGTGTAGGTCCATAATTTCCCCTCCCTTTTTTGAAAGTTTGTATTGAGGCAGGTTAATCTATTTTCTATCATGAAATCTATTAAATGCTGTCCATTCCTGTTAGACGTGTAGTGTAGGCTGTATTTGTTGTGTCTGTTTTTCCCGATTTGTGCATTCATATCTCCGCCAATGACTAGCAGGTTGTGTTTCGGAATGCTACGTACTAGGGAGGATAGATCTTCGTAGAAGGTGGCTATTTCGTTTTCTTCGCTAACATTGGTAGGGCTGTAGCAGGAGATAATTGTTGCTTTGGGGTTGCCATTAAACGTTGCGGCCATCATCCTAGGTTGTATTCTCTCAATGCTGTTCAGTGTTTTTAACGCTCTCGGTCCTAGAAGTATTCCCACCCCTCCTACCGATGCATTGACAGAGTTTTTCCATGCCGATACAGTCACCAGCATCCATCCATTTCCAGTTTCGTGATACTTGATATCTTCGGTGTGCGTGTATCGGTGCTCTTGTATGCAAATTATATCTATCTTATGTTCTACGGCTGATGTAGTTAGCTCTGCTAGTTGACCTATTCTATTTAGGGTTCTCACGTTAAATGTCGCTATCTGTATTGTTTGTTTGCATTTTAGTAGTTTATGTTTGTGTTTGAGCTCTGTAGCTGATTTTTCGAACACCGAGGCCAGGGCTCCAACCTCAGCAGGACGCGCCCCTTTTTTACCCGCGCGAAGAGCGATGCGGTTTATGGATCTGGTTTGAGTACTAGTCATGGTTATCTTTCGATGGCTGTTTTTGTTCTCATCTATAGAAGCCACTCTTATAGATGAGCAGCAGTAGTTCCCCGATCGAACTGGCAATCTTGAGCGTTAAGCCGCAAGACTCACACGTACAGCATGCTGCTTCCCATGTGTACGCGGTAGTAATAAAAAAAAAAAAAATAAAAATAAAAAATAATTCTTTTTTTTTTTTTTTCTTTTTTTTTTTATCTTAAGTTTTAACTTAGTTAAAGTCCAGGACTGCTGGATGTTAAAATTCAAAGAAATTTTGTGGTATATTTCATGGTTATCTAGTGGTGGAGAGAGAGAGAGAGAGAGAGAGAGAGAGAGAGACAGAAAGAGAGAGAAAGAAAGAGAGAGGAGGAGTCAACTCTTTTATGGCTTTCGTCTTTAGCACGTGTTAGACTACATTTGAGGTGTTTTGGATTTTTTTTTTCTTTTTCCTTTCTTTTCAGGGGGGGGGGGCAATTTTGGGGGTTTTCGTTAGCAAATTTAGAAGTTCGCCTTCCAAAAGTAAAGTTTTCCTGAAAATTAAATCGCATAAGTCTTCATTCTTCATTTAAACAACACAATAATACAGCTGAGATTTAAGACATTACTATTTTAAATCAAATGTGCATTTTTAAATGAATAGTTTAGTAGAATAAATTTACTGACCTCTGTGAAAAAACTTCTGGAAACGGAATCACTTCCAAACGTATGCATTCTGTAATAGTTAACAAATTAATGTAGCTGATCATTGTTAATGGATTCGATTCTCACTGAGAGCCCCATAATTCTGGTTTCGAACTAAGTTACAAAAAATAGCACAAGAGTGGAACGAGTGTTGTATGGTTAACAAACTAGTTTATTAGTTCACAAATTGTGAATGGCGTAGAGTAAATAAGTCAGGATGAAGACCACATGACTTGTTTCAGGATACAATGGTTAACTAGATAGATTAGCTGGCCATTGTAAATACGTTATTCTCAAGGAGTCAATATGATCATCAAGTTGTGCAGAAAGAACGGATTTCCCTGACTCTGACTCTATCTCTTTGTCTCAGTCTCTGTCTGTCTCTCTTTCTCCGTCCCTCCGTTCTTATCGTCCATCGTCTCCTGCAGGTACTCCAAACGACCTTCAGTGTCTGCACATAGTTGTTCTAAGTTAGTTCTTGCTAGTCGAGCAACACTGACACGTCCATGCTTAAGTGCCTATTGAAGAACATCGCTTATAAGTTCACCCTTGATTCTCAACCGATGTTCCAGATGTCCGGAGGATAAGTGACCGTAGAGCTTCTGTTATGTGGGTTGTTGCTTCCAGGATTTGTTCAAAAAAACACGTAGCATTTTTGTGTAGTTTTGTTCATTGATAGCGTACGTAATCAAAGAAGCGTGTCATCAAATTTTATTGTCTTCCAAACTTTACGAGGTATTTCGGCAAAGCCTGCAACTTTTCTGCTTTCAACTGTTTCTAGTTCAACGTAAGGTTCTTTCTCTGTAAAATGCTGTATAGTTGGCCATTAATGATATTTTTATTGGTTTATCAGTGATTCCAGAGAAGATTTCCTTCCACGTACTTATACTTTTGCCTGGAAAGCTTTTAGTTTTGCTCTGGAGGTGCTCTTCCTTCCATTCACTTCATTTAGCCCCTGCTTTTCCTAATCGTGATTATCGATCTTCTACCAGGTTTCTTATTTCATTGAATTGATCTTGAATGTATTGTAGTTGTTCTTTATGGTATGTGTAAGTATTCTGTGGCCTTTCTTATGTTTCTTGGCATTTGTATTTGTAGTTTATTTTTTATTAAGTAAGATTGCTATTTTCAAACTATCTGTTTTTCTCTACTTGCTATTTCCTCAAATAAAATCCTACATTTGGCATTAGGTTTTAGTGGAATGCATCTGACGGATTCTTCTATATGAGTGGCAAGAAGTTTTCATATTTGTCATCCAGAGTACGTCTTGTTTCTTATAATTCCTTCTAGTGGGTTACCTGTGGTGTAACGGTTATCGTCGCAGAAAATGGACACGGTAACACGAGTTCAAATCCTAGACGAGACATTGCATTTCACATAGCACTAATACCCTTGGGAACGGTATGAATCCAATTATTATCCATCCAGCTATGGGTAAATAGTAGAGCAGACTAGGTTCTTCAGCCTTGGTGAGGCAACTAGTCTAGGAGAATGAAAACTCTGAATTCAAACCTGTTAAACTCCGTTTAAAAGTAGACCTTGTCATATCCTGCCCGAGCGGAGGGGTTGGTAAATATGTATAATTCATTCTAACGATTTCGACTATCACTGGTGAGTGACAGTGAGTCATATTGTGAATATATATCTGTATTTTTCTTATTCCTGCGGAGACTCTGCCGAATTTTTACTGAGGAATTATTGCAATCGGAATATAGTCTTTCAAAAGAGGAATATGCCCCACAGATCAGAGCGCTATTTGTCCTCTTCTTGTTTATGAAAATATTATCTAGCTGTGCCTTAGACATATTTCGAAAGTTGTAAATTTAAAATTTCCACCCCAATTTTTGGAATTTAGTATTTAGCCATGCTAACCTGTTCTCGAGTAAAAAAAAATCTGCTTGATATTCCAATTTCTGTTTGAAAAGTTGTGTAAACAAAATTTGTTATTTTCGTCTTTGCCTATTTGAGTATTCCTATATCGTCGATGATTAGAATGCTGCACTTGACAAAAAATTGGACCAGGGAAGACAGAACGTTGCAGACGGTGATGATGTCTATTTCATCTCTAGAATTAGTATGACTGTAGCAGGAGACTATTATTGTGCTGGGGTTGCCATTAAATGAACGGGTACTCCATAATTAAAAAAACGCCACGCAGTAAAAGATCGCTGGATGTCTGCAGGTATTGTTATATTAAACGGCATCTTTTTTTTTTATATCTGACGTTGATTCTTACTGGCTGCTCCTACAACTACCCTTGTGCCAAACTAGGCAAAAAATAAAATGCCACATGCTAGTTATTAATCATTGCTAGTGAGTTGGATTTTCACTGAGCAATCATACTAAATTGCCAAATTTAGCAAAATACAGTAATAATCAAAGGTTAGCTTGCATGGTGTAATGGTTAATGAGGTATGTTAGCAGGCTATTGTTTGTTTTTGTTTTTCTTTCGATTCATCCGCTATTCTTCTAGTAAATTAAACTTATTTAACTTGTTTATCGAATTTCATATCTTTAACTTCCTGGATTTTACAGACCTGCAAAATTATGAATCTTTGGTTTATTTGGAAGGAGTTGCATGTTTCCTTATTACGAATATTCATGTAGCAGTCGGAGCAAAGCAATAGCATTATACCATAGAAAAAAAAAACAAGCTTCTTTTCTTTACTTTGCTGTCTCAGTAAGATTTGATCTTCCCTATAAGGAATCATCCCATTGGTTTATTCACGCATGTAAGATAAATCTATCAATTAGACAGACATTATTTTTTAATGTTTACTCGTATTATCTCTTACAACCGGTGTGATATTTTTTCTTAATTTTTTTAGTGTGTTGAAATTTTATTCAAAAATATTTATTTATTGGAGTTTTTTTTTTTATCCAATTATGTAATGAATTGAAAGGATGAATATGAATTGAAAAGATGCTCGCTTAGCGTTACATTATAGGAAATCAAATAGTCCATCTGACTTCAAATCCTGAATGGAGTTATTCGTATTCCCTTTGTACTAAAACCCTAGGAAAATGTATGAATCCACCTGTACCTCAGGTTTTAACGAAAAAAATTCCCGTAGTCTAATGGCTAATGTGTTGGACTGTGACAGCAGAGTAAGTAAGTTCGAATCCCTGGCGCGTACGCTATTGCGGCCAATTTCGGAATAATATCATTGGGAAAGCTTGATAATTGCGCAGTGGAAAAAGCGTTTGATTTGAAAGTGCTTCTGAGCGAAATAATCTGATGGTTGCCGGTTCATTCTAGACTCCAGGTAAGAATAAGGAATACTCCCAATAAATTAACACTTGTACCTGGTCATGACAAACAGAGATTAAACAGTCTATCTCTGTGGATCAAATAAATGGTTAAGTTGGAGATTCTGTGTGAACCCACGTATTCGACAGCAAACAGCTGAAGAAGCCTGAAGGACATATTGGACGAAACGTTGAGCGTATAACAATGAAGATGAGGTCAATTCTCCGAATATTCAAAGTTATAACAATCCTTGGGAAATGTAAGATCCTCCTCCAGCTTTAAGTTTGATAGCATCTCTACAAGTCTCTTACTAGAAAAGCTTTGCCATAAAAAAAAACAAAACTGAAGGTTGAGATGCCTTTAAAAAAAGAAACTGAACCAACCTACCTATAAGTAAATAGTTGGGCGTTCTATGTTCTTTAGCTTTAGTTAGCCATCCAGTCTAGGGTAAGAAAATCTCTAAATTCAAACCATCTATAAATCTACTGAAAAATTCACCTAATGTCATAACCTGTTCGTGGGGGAGGGATTACGTGAATATAGATTAACGGAAGGGTGATCTGTATTAAGTTAAAGACGTTGGTCTTCAATGTAAAAATTCGATTAAAAAAATGAAATAATCAGTGAATCTTAATCTTATCACCATCTTCTCCGTGACGCTTAGAATACACAGACTGGACACCCACAAGAGGTGTAAGAGCCCCTGCCCCCAAAAGAGTGTCCGATTATGACAGAAAATGCATCTGGTAATAGCTTTGGAGAGTATGGAGTACCGCATCATTGCCATTACTCCCAGGTCCACTCTGACCCAGGCGGTACTACCGATTAGGGTTCAATCTATGGTTGAAATATATATGTTTACAAATTATTTGTTTTACATGGGAATATTTGATATCATTTAACCGTGTGAAAAACTCGTTAGACACTACAAAATAATGTTAATATTAACCTTCAGTATACACAATTCCCTAAATAAAATTAGCAAAATTAACCCCAATCGTTAAATTAAATCACTTAATTTATCAATAATCTAATCTATTACAAACATAATAAATTGGTTTCATAAAAAGTGCATTTCGCAAATCATCATCATCATCATCATGTCGCGCCGCTAGCACGGATATCCCTGACCCTCTCTCGCTACTTCTCCCTATCACTCATCGCCTCCGGCAGGTCTTCAAGACAACATCATGTGTCCTCACATAGTTGCTGTATGTAAGTTCGAGCTGGTCGTCCTGCTTTTGCACGGCAATATGTGGGGGTCCATAGGAGTACATCACTTATGAGCTCGTCCTTGCTTCTCCAGCAGTGTCCCGCGTGTTTGGTTTGTCTAACTTGTATAGTTTTCGTGATGGGGGGCAGGTGTCCGTATAGTTTGTGTCTTGTGGGGTGTTGTCGCCAGGACTTGTTCAATACTGCTCTCAATATTCTTGTGTAGTTTCCGTCTAGTTTCTTCTCCAGCCGTTTAGTTAGCGTCCATGTAGTGCATCCATATAGCAGTATCGACACAACCGCTGCCTGGAAGAAACTGCGTTTCATTTTATCGGTCAGGTCTGATTTCCATATGATCGAGAGCCTATCGATAGCCGTCCATGCCTTCGTCAGTCGTGTGTCGATGTCTTTTTCGGTTGATGAGACGCTACTTCCTAGGAAGGTGAATTTGTCTACTAGTTTCAGAGAGGCTCCGTCTAGTGTGGCAATGTTGCCTGTTTGGTTGTAACACATATATTCAGTTTTGTGTGCATTGACATAGAAGCCAATGCCAGCTGCGGCTCGTTCCAGACTATGCAGTAGTGTCTCTGCTTGATTAGGCGTATTCGCCAGTAACGCCAAGTCATCAGCGTTGTCGGCGTCGGTGATTGTTTTTGTGGGGTATCTTTTGCTTCTTCTCTTAGTCAGCTCAAAGCCATTTTCTCTGATTTTGTCGATCGAAGTTCTAAGCACGTAGTCTAGACAGATGATGAAGAGGTACGGGGCTAGCATGTCTCCTTGTAGTACTCCTGCAACAATGTCGAAGTATTCCGTGTCTCCATCTGGTGAACGTACTTTCACTTTGGTGTTTCTGTAGAGAATCATTATCGCTGCTAAAAAAATTAAATAAAATAAGGACACATTTGATGATGTATGGGCGGAGATATACTACAACGTCATCCTTCACCTTTCCCTCGATCTATAACTAACCGTCCCAGGTATTACTAATTGCTAGAAGAAACTACAGAATTCACTCGAACATTTGGAGTCTCTAATGGTTCCGTTCGAAATTTTAAAGAAACAGTCTCATCTATATGACATTCGGATAAATGGGAAAATAGAAAATGTTGTAATCGAAGTTGCATCAATATTTCCAATACAAAGTAAAGCTATTATAGTAAGATGCTAATAGCCATCATGTCTGGTTTTCAATGTACATGAAAATGGGCTATTTTGAAAATGCTTATCTTCTAAAACTTTATCTTAAACAAGACTTAAACAGCATCCGTATCAAAAAGCAGCTTATGATCGTCTCACATTCATCTTAAGAAAAGATACCAGTGGACTCCTGGAATTTAAGTCTTTCTTTGATTATCAGTCTGTTAAAACTTGTAAAATGAAAAACCTTTTCGAATCTAGTCTTAGTGATACAGGGGAAGCTGATAGAAAAGTTTACGCACATAGTTGTAGAGAAGATATTCCTTTCCAAAAAAGAAATGTTTATCTTTTAAAGCAATTATCTACGAAAGAAAGAAAGAAAAAATAAGGAAACCTCATCAAGATTAAATAATAGATAAGGCTCTTCTTATATTGTTGATTGAAGCTAATTCAATTGAAGGCATTTTGTTTAAAGGTTCTATTAATGGTCCTTAGAATCCACGATATATATGTTAGGGTTCTCTCTATTAAGTATTAATGCCTGAAGCAATAAAATTGTGCAAGTTATTAATTTTAGACAGGAATTCTTGGCACCATATAACTATCCAAAAAGATTAATCTAAAACAGGAAAAGTTACTTTAAGCCAAACAATTGTGTCGGTATTATCAATGTTAAGAATTGTTACTTAAAACTATAATAATTGTCAAATGTTTATCAAGTTACTTAAAAAAAATATAACTATCAATACAAAGAATATTAATTTGAAATAATAATGTTCGACAAATAATTATCAATAGTTACTTTATACTGTTTAATTAATTAGGCAAATTCTAATTTTAGCATTAGATAATCCCAGAAAATTGTCCTGCCGTAAGACCAACAAAACATAATAAACCAGACCTTTATGATTAAGCTTGCGGAAGATTATAATTCTAATGCACAAATACAAGCGAAGGAGTTATTAAGATAAAGTAGTTTCCAAACAATTGCCTGATTGTCGTAAAATGTTAAAACTTTTCGTTGCGATATATGGTTATAATTTGTTTTACATAAACATAAAGTTACGAATTTAGAATATAAAGGAAAAACTGATCCAGTTTACGTCTAAAAGTCTCATGTAAAATTCATAGTGAATACATTAGGCTTTTTCGAATCTCGAAAAAATGATAAAAGTTTAAATACCTATAATATAAACTCTGAAATGTTATATTCGGTTTGATTTCTTTGATTCATGCAATATCAACCTTTGTGGGTTATTTATTGCCAAATTAATCCTGGTAGTAATATAATGCTACAATTTGACCCTTAGCTGGGATGATAAGGATGTTCGTGTGTTTACTAAGGGTTTAGTCCGGAAGTGAACGTTATAGCGCGACAAGATTTTGAATGTTTACTTAGATGTGCGTATCATTAGGTGATGGAGGATTAACCCCCATAGATTGTGAAATAGAAACATTTGAAATGTGAAGCAATAAACAAAGGTATCAGCGTTTAATGAAAATCAGTATATCTCTCTCATAGCCAGTAGCATCATATTTAGGTTAAATTTGTTTATTACTTTTACTTGCTGATATTATGATTGAATTATAGAATGTTTTTTTTTTCAGAGGAATGTTTAACATAATTACATAAGCATGCATTTCTAGCAATTATTTAAAAACAGCGTAACGCGTCCTTTTTTACTATTTTCCAATTATTAAAAAAAATCTCGGTACTAAAATGAAATGAAAATAATTTATTTAATCTACGCGTTAATATAATGTAAATAAACGACAGACAGGCGAGGTATGACTTAGCATCATATACAATAGAATTACATCGTTCACAGATAGCGCCTATCCAACGAAGAAGGATATAATCTCTCCACTCTTTAAAAGGGGTTGTCTGAGTAGGACACACAAGTGCATCAGGTGGGAAACTTTAATAATGGCGAGTGTTGAGAACCCACTTATTTCTAATACTCCCATATAAGCCTGCCACGGAGGTGTGGTGCGTGTTGAGGTTTCAACCGCAGGTCAAATCGATCTGATTAAAAATTATCTGTATTAGATATTTGATACCATATAACTGAGGGCAGTATCAACTTATTTCTAGTTGTAAATGTTTACAAATGCTTATTAGCTACTTGCACTCATAAAAAAATAAAAAACAGATGCCCAAGTTTTAATGGTTATCGTCGTAGGAAATAGGCACGACGACACGAGTTCAAGTCCTGGACGAGGCTTATTATATTTCATATAGTACATCTAATCTTTAGAAATGGATGAATCTAATTAGTCTCCCTCCAGCTTCGGGTAAACACTAAGGCACACTGGGTTCTTTTACCTTGGTATGGCAACCAGTCTAGGAGAAAGAAAGATCTGAATTCAAGCCTGTTAAAAGCTGCTTAAAACTGACCTTGCGTCACATCCTTCCCGTGTAGAAGAGTTGGTAAATACCTGTAATCATATAATTGGTATTAGATAGGAATACTTGGAAATGTATTACTCCAAGCAAATGATTATTGATTCGGAATATTTACTTTTAACTATATATTTGTGTATAAATAATTGGTCTTCGATATAAATAGTAGACGTAACTGTACAAATAAATGAAAATAAAAAATGTGGGTCATTGAAAATATTGTTATGCTTAACATAAAACATCTACAGATAAATCAAATTAAATTAACTGCGAGAATGTTCTATAAGGTTAAACAAATAACCCAAACCAAATAAATTGTCATTACAATCAGACATTTAAAAATAAATCAAAATTTGCCCTCCAATAAACCATTAGAATTTGATATCAAATTATATATATAAATGAGACCAAATATAAATGGTTTTGATTGCAGTCAAACATTTCAAAACGTATCAAATGTCGATATAAAATAACCTATAAGGAGTTGAAATGCCGTTAAAGAAATTAATGTAAACCAAACGAACTGCAGAGAAAGTAATTAGCACATGGAAGTTTATGATGAGTCAACAAAAACTCGTAGAACGTAGTCGATTTGAAAACAAGTTGTAAAAAGTAGGAATGTTGAAGAAAATAACAATATATCAATTCTGAATGTACATATTTTCAGTTTTAGGATGATTTAATACATTTTTATTGTCTCAAAAGCCAACAAAAATATAGCTGTTTATAATACAACAATAGCTTTTCATTTTTTGCGATTAAAAGCAACTCGAAGTAATTTTAGAGTAATAGTACTCACAATTTATGGTGTTTCCTTTGATAAATATAATTGAGACACATTTTCAACGAATAAAACAAGTCCATGTAAAAATCATTAGAATAAAGTTATGAGTGATCAATGACTGATAATGTGTAAGTTTAGATATATTTTGCAGGCCATATTTGCCCCGTTTGATTAATTGGCTGACAAGTGCTGCAATAGGTAGGTTTTTAAAGGCCCAAGGAGCTGAGGTATATTAATGCATAACAACTTATCTCTTTATTCCAGATCCTTGCACCTTCTCCATTGAAGTCGATTGTTGGTCGGAATAATTTTGGAGAAAAGCAACCGAATTTTTGATGAGAGAAAAAATACTAGCTAAGTAAAGATTGCGAAGAATTATAGATCTTGGGATTTTGTCTAGACGTGGCGTCGTTTCAACACAATTTGATCATTAGTGATTTTATTTTGCAGCATGGCATCGATCGCTAACAGCGTGATGAAAGGCAAAAAATTTCAACAGAAAACAGTTTGCTGTGAGCCTCCGTTTCATGAAACAGCTCCATTAGGATCCAAGGTAGCCTCCGTTTGTAGTGTAATAATTAGTGAGATTGTCTCGTAATCAGTTGAGTGCAAGTTCCTTTTTAACGATGTCAAAAGAAATGGAACTTTGAAACAAAGTTGGTCATATCGAACAAAAATCAAGTATTTAGAACTGAATATTATCTATAACTAGATGATTAACCCAGAACCAAAAAAAAAAATGAAAATAAATGAATAGTAAACTTGGATATCACAGGTAGGACATTTATAGTATTATAAATGTATGCTGAAATAAAGTGGTAGCGAGATTCGGAAGGATGATTTATTAAAAATACTAGCAGCTGGAAGTGAGATGTATTGATAAAGTTTAAATCTGGAACGGGGGGCAAAATGTGTTAAGACATGCTTTATCTTGTACCAGCAATAAACAAGAGTTGCCAAATAATCAGACTCTGTTAGGCATCTAAGGAGTCAAAAAGAGTTGGTCAAGTGAACCACTAAAAAGGGAGTAGGGTTTTCTTGTCCTGAGAACACTAAAAATAAGCTGGGTCTTTGTCTAGCAGGGAAGAGGATTTAGAGAAAACGTTACTGAATCTGAGACTGAAAAAACTACCCATGGATTAAGGAAGAACCAGTTCCTATTTGAACAAAGGAAGTCCGGCAAATCTAGACTGAATATTTGTTCGGCTGCAGAGGTAATGGAAAAAGATGAAAACAGAACACAGACATATCTGTTTTCACCAATTTCCATGACCTCAGTAGACGGACAAAAACAATAAACAACAGAAGGCCCTTTATCTTAACCGAGTTGTGAATTTGCTTCTTTTTTTTTAACCCACTGAACGTAGCAATTATCAGTGACTGTGCCACATTATCAAAACATTTTGCCAATACTTTCACTTGCTTTAATAATTGCGTATATAATTTAAAACAACTAACAATAACGAGAAAGTGTAACTTGGATGACTAATTAAAATCTGATAGGTAAGAGAAACATTTCCCACAGAAGCAGACCTGAGTTTTTGATCGGCTGACCTATCCTAGAATTGTATAAAAAAATCCAAATGATCTGGAGTTGGTTAGCCAATTAGAATGTTTGTTCTTAGTGGAATTCTCTGTAAAACATACTTCTTTAAGGGTTTAAAAAGAAAAAAAAATCGATAACTATAATGAATAGAAGAGAAGAAAAGGGCTTTCTTCAAGCACCAAAGCTTCTCTATCGAAAACCACACCCTGAAAAATAACCGGACTGATTAAGTTGGAAAAACAGCACCTGCCAAATTTCTCAAATTTTCTTTCTTGCGACAGAAAAATCTCCTTATATACATGTTATACATATTATAGTTACACTACTGGGCTTTTCTAAATATTTGTTATCTGTTAATGGAGAGTTTTTCTTGTCTTTGAGTTGCCAACACTCGGGTAATTTCTCCCAAATAACCCTGCTGACTCACAGAAGTTCCTGATAGATTGTATTATCACGCTTTTGTGGATCTTTCGAACACAATGTAGTCACGGACGATCTAATAAAAACATCTTGCCGGAAACGCATGTGGTAATCACAGAACAAAGGCCTTATCAAGTACCGTGACTAATATAGGTCCACACAAGTCATATTAAAAATCTTTGGAATAATTTTCACCAAATATTAAAAAAGTAGTTTGTTTGATGTCCATTGATGCATAGTAGTAGTAAAAGTAATAGTTGTAACCGTAGTAATAGTAATATCAGCTACTTATTGTAGAATAACATTTAAAATTGCACAAATCACTGTTCTATGTGTAAAACCTTGTCGTGCTTTAGTCAGAAAGTGGATGAATTTAGAATAAGAGAATTGACGAAGTACACGGCTTCCTAATTTCAGATCGTCTAGCTCGAACAATGGATGAAGATTTTACATTTGTGAACACATATCACAGTTTTTGTTGATAGTGCCTCTAGCACCGAAGCACTAGGAAACCGAAAAGAAAAGTCGAAAAAATTCAGTTTAAATTGTTGGCATGCTTCGTTGATTATCTTATATAAGATGTCCTTAAACAAAGCCACTCTAATATCCATAGACACAACCTAATTTCTGTACAAGATAAACCTAATCATATATTACATAATTAAAATTTTTTTCATACAACGTACGAAAACACGTGTGATACCCTCTCCACATAAGCAACCAACAAGAGGTGATGCCACAGTTTCAGGAGATAAGGTGGTACTAACACACCTGCCGCTACCATCAGCTTTTTGCCACCAGACAGAGTATTCAGACGAACAGCGAATGTTTTTTGTAACTTAAGTTCACAATGGCTTTAAATGCGTTTTCTTTCAGATGAATTCGTGAAAATAGTGATGATAATTATTCATATAACCTGCACGTTAGGCCGTGTTATCGCACGCATTTTATATTAAACGATCTAGTCGTTTTTCAATGTTCTCTTCTATTACGGGCCAAGCCACCGAGAGCAAACGTAAATCAAGACCAAAAAATGATCTGCTATCTGATGGGGACCTTAAGATTGGTTGTATGGATAAATGAATTTATTGGTCAAGATTTGTCCAAATAGCTTTCGGGTTATCTTATCATATATCAAATGATATCAAAGCCATCATCTTTGATTACGTTAACTCTAACCAGATATATATCATATAATTACACACACACACATATACATAGGGTCACACACACACACACACACATATATATATATATATATACTATTGCTTTATACAAGTAAGCTGCCTTGTAGATTGTATAATAAAAGCATCTATCTTGATCGTTTCATTCATTGAATCTGACAAATTCGTGTAATGTTCGATAGAAGCCAACAAAGAACTTTTGATTTTCTAAAATTAGCTACTTAATTTTTGTGTTCTCTATTCTGTTCGGTAGATTGATCAATGGGTTTTAAAGGCTTGTAAACTTCAAAGGTTTATAGAATCAAATTTGGTAGATGTTTTAGACATTTTTGCGTAGTTGTATCTCAAGACTTTTTGTTTACATTTAGTCTTATCGTATACGAATACTTTTGAAACATCTATTCAATCATAAACAAGGACCTTAACAAGTACTATCACTCTAGGTTGAATTAGACCTGGGAGTAATAGCAATGAAGACGTATTACCAATTTCTTATACTTCCAAAACTGGTATCTGACTCTCAGATATATTTTGGTGTGATATTTAGGACAACTCTAGTTTTTTTTTGTTTGTTGTTTTTTTTTTTTTTGCTACACTCAGCGTATTCTAAGGCCCACCGTTTACTAGGTCTTATAAGTGTACGGTCTTCTTCAAGGCGTCTTGATGAGTTCTAGGTGCCCTTATCCCCAGACAGAACCTACCCTTTTGTCTAAAAGACATAAAGGTTGGGGTAATTGTTAGATGCCTGAGGCATCTATGACGAAAACTTTCATCATCATGTTCAATATTTTATAATTTCTCTTGATTTCTATGACAATTTTTTTTGTGTGTCCGTATTTCAAGTGATATTGACTGGGGCTAGAAACATAGAGAACAGAAGTCTTACAATCTCCTTTTTAGTCCCCAGTAATATGCCAGGTATTGACTAATTGTCAAGGATTTAAGAGTGGTACGGTACATCCATCTTGTCCCGGGTGTCTCAAGTCAGGATGAGGAGGAGTTTAACTGGTAAGTGTTGAGTTAGAATTTGGATACTAAAATTAGATTGCATCACACGCTATGTCCTGTCAGCTTAGACTGAATGATTAACCGAATGCATATCAACCGAGGGGTTAGGCGCACCCTCCACAAGAGTCTAGATTTTACTTTACGCAAAACCAACTAATAGTTATACTTCAGTCCTGGAGATTTGACGAATGTGGATTACTGTTAGTTATTATTAATACTGCGTTTATTTTGATAGGACCTGTTAGAATCATGTTTATGGGACAAATAGAACTGTTATACTTTTTACAAATATTAAATAAAATTGTAAATAATCAATAGCAACACTTAAAATTATTTTTGTGTGTGAAGACAATAAACAGCAATACATGTAACCATTTAACTGTGTGAAAATATATGCTTGATATTGAATAGGATTAATGGAATGCTGGATTGCAATATTGACACCATTCAATTGTGAACAACAACAACAAAAAATTAAAGATTAAAAATTAAAAAAAGAGCTCTGACACGTTTAAATATGATTGTGGCATATTTGCACTGCTGGACAAACAACGAAGGACTTGTAGATATATAAGAATATAATTTATATTTTGATTCTTCGACAGCGACGATTGTGTGTTGTTGGAATACAGACAGAGTTCGCTCGCACATATCTTTCTTCTGTGGCGGGGACTATTTTTGTGAAGTAGAGCAACGGCCGGAGAACACGCACGAGGATCTGACAGGTCTGCTTGAGTGACCAGCGGATCTCTGCCTTCAGTCCAAAATTACAGACCTTATATTGTCTTTTAAAGTCCCATGCGGAAGTATGAACATCCTCTCCACCTCATGTATTGGCTGGTTATCGGAACCTACATAGTTCTGTTTTTTTCCCCCGGTAATTTGTTGATCTTAATTACGAACGGAAATATCTGTCATTCATAGGTAATAAATTATATTCTCGCCATCATATTTTATATTTCCCTTTCCTGGGAAAACTGCTTTGTTGATATTATCTTGCAACTGCATTGAATTTGCTAAGTTCATCGTTGCCACATAAGCTAGTATATTACATAAATATCTGCTAAAAGATTATATATATATATATATGTGTGTGTGTGTGTGTGTGTGTGTGTGTGTGTGTATCTGTCTGTCTGTCTTTTTATGTCTGTTTTTTGTGTCTCTGTGTGTGAGAGAGTGTAAATAGGATTTGGCTACATATAAACCACAAGTGCTGATATAATGTAAAACACAATCAAGCAACCAAACATCACATTCACGTTTATCCTTGGCAAGTACTATTTTGTCAAGTCAAATTCATATTTGAACTTAATAATAAAAATCATACTTAAGATTTTTTATACTTTTTTATATACAGATCAAATATGAAAAGCATGTTTTTCAGAAATTGTTTTGTACACTTCGGCTGTATTATCTCCCAAATGTTCAACTATCTCTTGTGTGGAAAAAATGAATCTAGACAATAAGTAATCGCAGCACCATGTAGGTAGTATCTTAACATTTTTCAGACACCCCCATTCATAATCGTGTCTTTCATCGGCCATGTCTTCAAAGGTTTTAACTGTTATTGAAGAAATATTTCACTGTTGTTTATGAAAAGGATTAAAGTTTTTATTCAAGTCGCTTTCTTATTGTCAAGGAATCTGTTGTTTTTAAATTTTCAACCAAAAGCAGTATCGATTTTTCATATTGAACATAATCTTTCCGAAGTCACAAAAAATGAGCTCGAAAACTTTTTATGTAACGATTACAGATTTACTAGTCTTGAAAAACAACGTTTCAAAAGGAAATGGCCGATACACTCTTGCCCAAGTAATGATTGTAAATATTCTTATCTGATAAATTGCAAAAAAATAGATTGATGAACCGACCTTTGCCGCCTACCTAATTTCGCTCAAAGAGTAGGGTTATTTATGTTGCAACTTGAATCATGGAAAGAGTCAAAAGTAATTTTTTTTAAATTGACGCACATAATACCAGATATATCATGCAGCTAAGACGTAAAATAAAGTGCATTATACACAACAATATAACTTATTCAAAATAGACTAAAACAAAACACTTTCCATCAAAAATTACCTATATTTCTAAGCTCGTTGTCAAAGCTGTGTCAAATTAGAATGTGAGGATCCAAGGTCAAATTTGGTCGGAGTGGGTATCTTTAAACTGCTTTTTTTACATTTCTTACATTTCGTTCTCAGGCAAAATTTGTTACTTGATATTTCTGAGTCTTAAGCTGACTAAGAGATCTTACTTTTCTGTGCATATATATATATATATATATATATATATATATATATATATATATATATATATATATAAAATCAAATTATTTCCACAGTTTGTCATTTTTTTATCTATATATTTGCATTTATTTACCAACATGCGCATACGTGTTCTATGTAAATTTACTCTGAGATTGCCAGATGATGATATTTGACTTGTAGCAAAATATTTAACGACTAAAACATAAAAATGTTTCAGAAAACCTTTACCTCGTAGATTATTAAAAATACATATTTAACTAATTTGAACCATAGATGAATCATCAAATTTTAATCTAATTTCGAGCCGACCTCAATCTTATGAATAAACAGTGAAGTAAATTGATCATCCGTATATTTATATAGTCATTCAACTCAAAACTTTCAACTATTTTATAAATAAAAATCTAACCATTTGTTTCTTCAAGAATGCTTTTATATTCAACGTGGCTTAATTAGTTTAAATTAAACGAAAAGGTTTTGTTTACATAGATGCTCATACTATTTCCTTACAGAAGAAAATTTTTTCTGCGTCCGCTTACATATTAGCTTATAAATATACTTTTTTTCCCACATAGTGGGATGACCTCACAAATATTTTCAAAACACACATAATATATTGAATATATTTCGACAATGCATAAATGCTTGAAATTGTTGTGTTGAAATAAAAACATTGTAGAATATTTATGCTGAAACTAATTTTAGGGTTTCTTACAAGAAAATATTTGTAACTTTCAATAAATTTTCAGTAAAGTTGAAGAAATAAAAAAATATTAAATTTTTACATGGGTTCTATATAGGAGGGTGCGGCTAACCCCTCGGTAGATATGCATTCGGTTAATCATTCAGTCCAAGCTGACAGGACTTAGCGTGGGATGCAATCTAATTTTTGTATCCAAATTCTAACTCAACACTTACCAGTTAAACTCCTCCCCTCTCTCTCTCTCCGATTTCGTGAAAATCGTATAACCAATCATATCTGTCGTCCATTGAGAAGTAGAGAGAATATTGCTCCTCGATATTTCTTTTCCTATTTCGTGAACACATTACTTAATCAATGAACTAGACGGGTGACATGATGAAATACTTTCCATTTTGTTCCATAGGAACATTGAGGTCACATATTGCTCATCAAATCAGCACATTACGATGGCCCTAATACCGCAACGTCCTTCAGTTAACTAATGTTACAAATATTTAATTCTTCTTCGCTGAAACACACTGCTTACCGGCTGGGATTAGAATACTCTGACTGCTGAACAGTAAGAGACACCCGTAAGAAGGAGAATTCTTTATATGACATTAAACTCCATCTGATAGTGATGCTCCAGTTCGGGTGCTCAGGGAAACGGGAATTACCCCTTGATTGCCATAACAACCAAATTCATGCTTATCCAGATCAGAAGAACTAGTTATGGTCCCATCTGTTTAGTCAAATCATCATCATCATGCCGTGCCGCTAGCACAGATATCCCTGACCCTCTCTCGCCACTTTTCCCTATCGTTAATCGCCTCAGGCTGGTCTTCAGGGCTACATCCCGTATCCTCACATAGCTGCTGTATGTATGTTTTAGCTGGTCGTCCCGCTTTTTCTCTGCCATATGTGGGGTCCAGAGGTGTACATCACTTATGAGCTCGTTTCTGCTTCTCTAGCAGTGTCCTGCGTGCCTGGTTCGTCTAACTTGGATAGTTTTCGTGATGGGAGGCAGGTGGCCGTATAGTTGGTGCCTTGTGGGGTGTTGCCGCCAGGCCTTATTCAATATTGCTCTCAACATTCTTGTGTAATTGCCGTCTAGCTTCTTCTCCACCCGTTTAGTTAGCGTCCAAGTGATGCATCCATACAGCAGTATCTACACGACCGCTGCCTGGACGAAACTGCATTTCATTTTATCGGTCAGGTTTGATTTATATATGATCGATAGCTTATCGATAGCTGTCCATGCCTTCGTTAGCCGCGTGTCGATGACGTTTTTGGCTGATGAGACATTGCTTCTAAGGTAGGTGTCCTTTAAAAATATTTCTATTAGATAGGAATACTTTTGTTATATAATTCTCTGTATGGACGTATGAAAAATTGGTACTTGAAGCTATAATTGAATACTAAGATATTATATTAATATAAGTAACTTGAATAGATATATCTGTTGGCAAACAAATGACTTATCAAATAGAAATAGTTTTTTTGTGTATATAATTGGATTAGTTTTGTTGGGTTTTATGGCATACCAATCATTGTTGGATATTTAATTCCAAATCCTGTTTTTACACATATATCAAATATATATGATTTATAATCCCATTTTAACATTCATTTTTAAATGAGTTTGAGCTAATTCTTTAGTAAAGAGTTAAATATTTTCAAGTGTTGCGGTATAATAGTAACAATATAATATCAGTCATTTGTTTATGCACATTTATTTGGATATACATATGTCACTGAATAGTTTGTAGGTAATTTCATTTTTTAATGAGTTAGAACAATTTTTTTTTCTACTCTAGTATTGCTATTGTTTCTATTCAGTTAAATGGTTTTAATTATTACTATCTAACACTTATAATTCCATTCAATATTAACCCTTTGCTTGTACACAGTCAAGTGGTTATAAGTATTGATATCTAATACCAATTATTCTCTTCAGCATCACACATTCGTTTGCACACTGCTAATTGATTCAAAGTATTGGTACGTATCACTAACAATTCAGTTCAACCTCAGTTATTTGTTTAAAAACAGTTAAATGATCAAACAGTTCTATTCCAAACAATTCAATTAACATGTGTCCTTTGTTTGCATTTAGTTTAATTGTCAAACAGTTCTATTTGACCCATAGATATTACCCTATCAAGTGTTACCACTCCAGGCCAGAGTAAACCTGGGAGCGATGACAATGAAGGAGTACACCATATTCTCTAACGCTCCAGCATTACTGGATCCTAACTATCCATATTTACCAACCCCTCCGCTCGGGCAGGATATGACACAAGGTCAATTTTTAAGCGGAGTTTAACAAGTTTGAATTCAGAGTTTTCCTTCTCCTAGACTAGTTGACTCACCAAGGCTGCAGAACATAGTCTGTCCTACTATTTACCCATAGCTGGAGGGAGAACAATTAGATTCATACCTTTCCCGAGAGTATTACTGCTGTGTGAAATGCAATCAGTCTTATCCAGGATTTGAGCTCGTGTCGCCGGTTCCATTTCCTACGACGATAACCATTACACCACCGGCACCTCTCTGGACCCAAACTATCAGATTGTTTAGCGTCAAAAACAGGACACACGTTGGGGGAGGGTGTCACCCCCTCTGTAAAGATGCAGTCAATGTATTCTACAGCCCCAGCTGAAAGGGTTTATTTTGTATTTAAGTTATAGAGTAACAGCTGCGAATAAAATATTCTCACCAACTTAGAAAATTTGAAATCATAAAACTGTGGGAAAATTATTTGCACTTGATAGGAATACTTGATATCGTATAATCATGTGGAAAACAAAAAACAAAAAGAAAGCATCTTAAACAAACGATAAAAAAGTGTTAATATAAATGTACGATGTACACAACTCCCAAACTACCAAGCCTAAAATCACACTTCACGGGTGGACGTAAGGTTATAATCAATCAGTCAATTAATCAGTCTTACCTGATACAAAATGGAGGTAAGACAGACTCGCTAAAATCCTCAGCAGATATTGGTGCACCTAAACACTATTATATAAACCAAGATTTCAACAAGAAATCGATGCAAAAATTACGTTTTGATATAACGTCTGAGTTAATATTATCTTGGATAAAAACAGGTTCATACATGTATATTCACAATATACAACACAAATTCGAACAAATAAAAAAATCGCGCAAATGGAATATGGTAGAGATATTACATGCTACCTTTGTTAGTCAGACTGATTGACTTCAAATAAGACGGTCGGGTGTGAGCTTTAGACTTTATTGTTAGTACAAAGAAGTATAATTTTACTGACTGCTTAATGTGTAAAAAATGTATTCCAGTAAACCTGAAAATTGGAATGCGTGTTTTAAATAGGAAAGAAGCAATGAAGGTAATAATTCTGATTTATTTACACATATATTACATCAGATTCGGGGAACAAAATAGCGCTGCTGGATAGAGCAAGTTTTCAGCCACGTAAGTAATGAAATATGTAATTATTTTGTATCACAGCATTAGAGGTGGTTGTTGATCCACGTTTAAGAAACAGTATCATTTTTATTTACAGAACTTTTTTTTCAGCATTTCCCCTTGAACTGGAAATTTACTGTCAAGATAAATTACAAAATCTAATTCTACCAACCACATGATTTTTTTTGTTAGCTGTATAGTATGTATTGAGAACAAATTTTCTTATCAGATAAACAAAAGTAGTAGTGTAAAACATATGAAGATTTAATTAGTTGATTTCAGAAATAATGGTAAGAAAAATAATTTTTAAGGACATTTTTTGGAACTATCACATGAATTACTAAACAGAATGTGATGTGTATATAGATATTGTATCAAAACTGTATATGTTCTGTGCAAAGTTACTTTTGTAAAGGTTAATTTGAGAAGATAACAAAAAAATAGTGACGCACAATGAGGCATAATAAACAAACAAACAAATAAATTAGTTCTCATTGACGCTCTATGAATGTTCACAAAGATCAGACAAAATGAGAATACAGTTAGGTGGTGGTCAATCCATTCCAACAATGTTGGCATTGATCTGACTGTCAAGCCAAATTAAACAAATTTGCCAAATCATGAACTAAACAGGTCTCGATCCGTCTATCCAGGCCAGTGAAAAAAGAATGGGTGATGAATACATCATTCCCTAACAGTTACCGTCATTGCTCCAGTGGAAAATGATGGACTCTTGTGATTTTGATTTGAACCTGCGCATCGTGCAAACTCCTGCTTATCGTTGCACAAAAGGTACACTGTATGGTATTAAACTATGTTGGGAAAGTAGAATTTTGTTGCCAATGGTCTCATATTTATGTACACCTGCTCTAGAACAAAGGCAGTGGGCACAATGACGTTCTTGGATAAACCATGATACCATCGTCTATCCAGGAACACCATTGTGCCCAGTGCCTATGTTCTGGAGTTCATGTACATAAATATGAGACATAATTTCTAGAGTGTATATTAAGAAGGAGGATGATAGTGAACTAAAAATAATTTCCATTTGAAACACACACGGAACTGCTTAACACATTCTTGCAAAAAAAAAAAGATCTGATGAATCGGTATACAAAATTAAAGATTCCGCGGCCTTAGTTGAGGGTGACCCTAACACTCCCTTTTCAATAGCTACAAAACCGATGTGTAGTGGAGGGCTCTGCTCCCTTCCATGGATTACTCCACTTTACCCTTGATCCTTAACTTAAAATGTTGAGTGTTAAGCAAGGCGGCATCATTGCCTAACACTCTACTCATTTGACCCATGGCGTTTATTTTGACAAATGCAATGATGACTTTCCAAACAAATTAATTTCTGTTAGAAGTTACAAGCAATGATGATTTGCTGATTAGTTTTACAGTAAGTCAAATATCGTTGGGCTATTTAAAGAATTTCTTTCCAGCAATTATATAAAAGTAAGTAAAGTTGGTGACCTTATTCGTGGGAGACCCGAAGGCTCCCTTTTCAATTGCAACTATACCGATTTGGGGGGGAAGGCGCTTCTCCTTTCCTTGGATTACTCCTAACCTAATAATGCTGAGTGCTAAGCAAGGCGGCATCAAGTACCATTGTGTTGTCTTTGGTATGACTCGACCTGGGATTGAACCCCGGTCTTCCAGACCATTGGCGAACACTATTCTCATTAGGCCAATGGCCTAATGTGACACTATGTTGGTGGTCCGCCAAGTTGACGATCCCTTTGTCTGTTTTAGCGCGAAACCAAACAAAGGCCTGAGCCTGCGATCTTCGACATGACCGGAAGTAGGTCAGAGAACGCCAGTCAGGGAGTTGGACAAAGGAACTCAGAGAAGGAAGTTGGCGACGGGAGATGCAGAGTGGCGGTTGGGAGTCGACACCGGACATCTGAGGGAACAGTCGCATTAGATAGAGTTCAGCAACAGTGAGGGAAGACCGGTCAAAATGGGTTGGCATTCCTAGTAGCTTTGTAGAAATTTCGCCAGAAATCCACGCTAGCGTTAGTCTAGTTATGCACAAAGGATGCACAGTGTCACAGAATCACCCTTCTTACACTTGAGTTAACCCAAGCCCTCGTTTGTTTTTTATTGTTTCCTCCAACTCCCTTGATTGTATTTCTTGTGCCGTAAGGAAATGTGCGATACCCCTATTGGAACCACTAGATGATCACCGGCCAAGATTGAAATGGTTTCAAAGAAGTTGATGCATTCGGGGTGGGAGGGCGAGGGGCGATTGTCACACTAGTACCAGAAAATTATATAGTTTAACGAAATTATTCCAGTATAATACAAATAATTTGAGCACAGATATATGGCTACAAGTATGTTAAATATTTATAAAATTTCATGTAACTATTCTGATGCTACTATACGAACTACTTAAGCAATATTGATAATGATGATAATGAGAAAGGAAAAACGTAAGGGAGAAACTGAATCTCTTCGAATACCAGAACAAAATCACGTCATAAGAACCAATTACATTAAAATCGATTATGTGACAACAAAGACGAAAAGATTAACCTCATAAAAAGCAAATACAGTAAATGCAGGAAAAGGAGCAGAAAACTTGGCACAACTGGGTGGGGAGGGGGATCCACAAGGTATTGTATGAAAAATTAAATTTTGACCATACTACCAAATGGAATAAGCAGAAATCAGATTCCTTCAAAAATAATGAGACGTATAGTGTTATCTGGGGTTTTGAGAAAAAGACACATTATGTAATGCCACCGAGAAAACCTGAAGTAGCAATAAAAAATGAAATTGTCTCCCTTTAGTCGAGGGCGACCAGAAGGCTCACTTTTGAATAGCAACAACACCGAGGTATAGAGGAGGGCGCTACTCCTTTCCCTGGATTGCTCCACTTTACCCTTGATACGTACTTTTTATTGCTGAGTGTTAAGCAAATAGGTATCTAGTACCATTTTAAAGTCTTTGGTATGACGCGACCTGGGATTGAACCCAAGTCTCCCGGGCCATTGGCCAACACTCTACCCACAAGGCCAATGAACTGTTAATTAACAAAAGAAAAAGAAAAACGAGTAGCAGATGTATAGTAGATTTTGCTATCCCAGCTGATCTTAGAGTGAATATCATATTAAACAAAAAGAAAGACAAGAACTTGGATTTTGCTAGAGAACTGAGAAATGAGCTTGTGTTTGACAATGATACTAATGATTATTGGAGCAATTTGAATGGTATCCAAAGGCTTGCAAAGAGGATTGGGAGTGGTGGAAATCGGAGGGAGAATCGAGACTATACGCACCATAGCCTTCTTAACATGAGTCAGAATACTTATAACATTCCTGGTGACCTGACGTGACTTGCTGCCACTTAAAATCCTGAGAATAATAATAATAATAATAATTATTATTATTATTATAATAACCTAGCGATAATCAACAAAAAAAAGAACCTGCCAAATACTGGATTTGCCGTCCCAGTAAACAATAGAGTAAAATTAAAAGGAAGCGTAAAGAGGGATAAATGTCCTGACCTGACAAGAGAGCTTAAAAACCTATGGAACATGAAGATGATAGTTATACCAATTGGATCTGGTGCGCTTGGAACAATCTCCATAGGATAAATCTATTGGAAGACTGGGAAATAAGATGGCAAGTGCAGATCAGACTAAAGCATTAATAATATTGGGCATAATAGTGAGAAAAATCCTGGAGATAGGAGGAGACATGCTGTCATTTAAACTTCAGTGGGAAACTATCAGCTAACCCTGGTGTGAAAAAGTCTCAAATAATAAAAATAATAATAATAAAACTACTCGAGACAAAAATGGTATATGCACAACCCACCGCCAGTCCTAGAAAATGCCACGCATAAACTCCTATGGAATTTTAACATACAAACGGATCACCTAATCTTGGCCAGAAGACCAGACCTTATAGTAAAGTAAAAAAGTAAAGTTGGCGACCGTAGTCGAGGGTAACCCGAAGGCTCCCTTTTCGATAGCTACTACACCAAGGTGTAGGGGAGGGCGCTACTCCTTCCCTGGATTGCTCTACTTTACCCTTGATCCGTACCTTATAATGCTGAGTGTTAAGCAAGGAGGCATCAAGAACCATTTTTTGAGTCTTTGGTATGACACAACCTGGGATTGAACCCAGGTCTCCCGGGCCATTGGCGAACACTCTAACCGCTAGGCCAATGTCCGGTACTACAATAATAGACCTTATAATAATCAACAAAAAAAGAGAGAAGTTGCAAAATTATCGACTTTGCTGTCCCGGCTGACCACAGAATAAAATTGAAAGAATGTGAAAAGAAGGATAAGTACCAGGACCTTGCTAGGGAATTGAAAAAACTGTGGAACATGCAGGTGAAAATTATACCAATTGTAATTGGTGCGTTTGGAACAGTAACTAAAGGATTACTAAAGGGACTAGAGGACATGGAAGTTGGCGGATGAGTAGAGACCATCCAAACTACAGCATTATTGAGAACGGCCAGAATACTGAGAAGAGTCATGGAGACTTGTGGAGACTTGCTGTCACTCAGACTCCAGTGAAAAACCATCGGCTAACGCTGATGTGAAAAAGCTGTAATGAGAGAATAATAATAATAATAATAATAATAATAATAATAATAATAATAATAATGTGCAGTAGTGCTAAAGAGACCAGAAACGAGAGAAATCTGAGAATGAGTTTAATTGTAGAAAAATGAAATAGTACATGAATTTTTGAAGAATGATTCAATACGTTGCCAAAATGAGAAAGTAAGAAATACTGTTTAATTTAGCCGAGGCAGAAAAGTGTAAAGGGAATTAGTTTTTTTTTAAACCTAAAAAAAGGAAAGAGAAAAGCTAAAATATATATTTTGAATTGTATTAAAAATGTCGTTAAAATAGCGAAGCCAAAACAATGACGAGCTAAACAGATGAGGTCAGATAAAGGGTTTAATCGTAACCCAGGTGCAGATATGATTTTAAGGGAAAATATTAAATCCTCAGAACTGAAAAAAAATGATTTATTTCTTTTTCTTCGAAAAATTGAGTAATTTGCTTGACGTGACATTTTGCTCGCGTGACAGAAAACTGGGTCCAATAGCTGCAACGTGGAAATTGGAAGAAATCCCACCCTTTTAGTAATGGTCACTGAGAGTCACCGTTGAGATGGGAGATAAGAAAGAATGAATGGAATTAGTTACTGAGATCTAATTAAGAAGAAAACAGTTGATTAAATTCATCCACCTGGAAATGAGAAAAATAATCATAAAAACCGAGATTTTTCCTGCAGACGTCAAACAGACAGCTGTTAGACGGCAGAGTCAACCCCTAACGCTCTGTACTTTAGCCTTGATCCAGACCTTCTGAGACAGAGAAGTGTAAGCCACGAGTTATCTATCGAAAAGCTGAAGAGAAATAATTGATTGCCGAACTGAGAACTACTAAGCGACTTTTCTTAAAGCTGTGCCGACTTCTACAACTAGACTGTTGAGATAGTTGAGATTGTAGAGCCAGGTCCCTGAATCGCATTACTTCACTCAAGAGAGAAGGGACTTGGATGTGACAACTTTCTTAAAAAGCTGGGGGTGTCCTCGTGGTGTAATGGTTAAAGCGATGGACTACGGAATTGTAGTAAGCGACTTCGAACTTCAGTCGTACTATTACGTTCACTTCCGGACAAATACCCTTGGAAAAGGTATGAACCTCCTTATCCCTCCAGCTATGGGTTAATATCATCACTGCTGTTCTTTTAGTACTATGGCTTTGGCATTAAATAGCCCGCGAAGTTTGATAAGCCATCAAAACAAAGAAACAAAACAAAACAAAAAAATGGACATTTTCATTTTTTTTTAATTAATTTTTTTTTTAATTATTGAAAACCCCGTGTTTGTTTAATATCTGTCATTGTGGCTTCATTTTATTCATTCATTTATTTATTTATTAATTAATTAATTTATTGAATGATCAACCTAGTATGATTTAGTTGGCGATTGGCGATTTCGGTTGTCTGGATCTAAAAACAAAACGTGGGCCGATAGCCGTATCGGCCAAGATTTGGTCCTTTATATATGGTCGAGGTAGACGAGTGGGTAACAATAATGATAAAACAAGAATCTCTTAACGGAGAAAATAATAATAATAATTATTATATTCATTACTATTATTATTATTATTATTCTCATCTCATTGAGAGTTGTTCACATCAGCGTTAGCTGATGGTTTTTCACTGGAGTTTGAGTGACAGCAAGTCTCCTCATGTCTCCAGGACTCGTCTGAGGATTCTGGACGTTCTTTGCAATGCTGTCGTTTGGATAGTCTCTACTCGTCCGCCAATTTCCAAATCTTCCAGGCCTTTTAAGAATCCTTTAGTTATTGTACCTAACGCACCAATCACAATTGGCACAATCGTTACTTTCAGCTTTTTCAATTCTCTAGCGAGGTCGAGGTACTTATCTTTCTTTTCCCTTTCCTTCAGATTTATTCTGTGGCCCGCCGGGACAGCAAAGTCGACAATTTTACAAATTTTCTTTTTTTTTTTTTTTTTGTTGATTATTATGAAGTCTGGTCTTCTGGCCGGGATTAAGTGATCCGTTTGTATGTTATAGTCCCATAGGAGTTTATGCGTGTCATTTTCTAGGACAGGTGCTGCGTTGTGCATATACCATTTGTTCGTATGGTCGAATTGAAATTTCCTGGACATTTTTAAGTGGATTACCTTGCCAACCCAGTCGTGTCTCGCTTTATACTCCTTCTATGCTAATTTGTTAAAATAGCTTATTATGCGATTGATCGTTTCGTCTCTGTCACTGCATAGCCTACATTTACTGTTTTGTTACGTCTTATCTATCCTCGCTTTGATATGATTGCTTCTTATGGCGTTGTTCTGTGCTACTATTAGGAGGGATTCCGTTTCTCTCTTTTCTTAGCCAGGTTCAGGATTTTTGGTGTGAGATGTTGTTTATTAGACGTTTAAAGCGGCCATAGAGTTGTTTTCCTTCCCATTTTTGTTTCCTAGTTTTTGTCACTATTATTATTTAATACTGCATATTAGCACAAAAAGAGAATAAGACTAGACACGACTGAGTTGGGAAGGAAATCTACTGAGAACTGTACATGCGAACACGTTGTATAGGCACAAACCTTAATCCATCATTAAGAAGAAAGTAAAAGTAATGTTGGCGACCTTTGTCGAGTGTGACCCGAAGGCTCCCTTTTCAATAGCTACTACACCAAGGTGTAGGGGAGGGCGTTACTCCATTCCCTGGTTTGCTCTACTTTACCATTGAACCTTACCTTATACTGCTGAGTGTTAAGCAAGGCAGAATCAAGAACAATTTTTTTGAGTCTTTGGTATGACTCGACCTGGGATTGAAGTCCGGTCTCCTAGACTATGGGCAAAAAGAAGCACAAAATTCTCAGGGATTTTGAAATCCAAACAGATCACATAATCTGGATCAGACGACTTAGATCTTGAGACAGTGAAAAAGAAAGTAAGAAACAAAGAAAGAAAGAAGGTACCGGTCGGATAAATGTTTTTGCTTTACCGGCGAAGATACTATTGTTTATTAATGATTTTTACAGTTCTATGAAATCATATAACTGCGTGCAAACAAATGACTATTATCAAATATAAATAATTACTTGAAAAGGGCCAATAGCCTAATGAGTAGAGGGTTCGACAATGATCCGGGATACCAGGGTTCAATCTTAGGTCGGGTCATACCAAAGACTCAAAAACTGGTACTTGATACCACCCTACTTAACACAGTATAATAAGGTACAGATCAAGGGTAAAATGGAGCAATCCAGGGAATGAAGTTGCACCCTCCCCTACACCTTTTGTGTAGTAGCTATTGAAAGGGGAACCTCCGGGTCACCCTTGACAAAGGTCGCCGCCTAACCACATAACTATGTTAAAATTATTTGAAAAAGATAGTAATGTTCCATAAATAAATGCCGGCAAAAAAATAAATAAATGTAAGAAACCACTGCACAAGAAATGTTAATACATGATATTTCAAAATAGATGCAACCCATTATTATGATAACGGATTATTCTGAGAGAAGTGTAATAGCGGTCATTTGGAACACGTCTAGTAAAAAAAAACATCCTTTTTGCTAGAGGCTTCAAATTAATGTTCTTGTTTTTTTTTTTATTATAATTATATCAGCTTCCTGGACATGCAGTCTTTTTTGAGTTTCTTATTTCAGTAATGAATCAATATCCTATTAATGGATTGCTTCTATTTTGAGACAGTTTTAAATAATTTTATCTTCAAATACGTAGGGACGCAAAATATTTTTCCTCTCTTGTCCAAAGCATTGTGACTGAAGATCACTAGCTTGTATAGTATACTATTTTCAAATCTGAAACTAAAAGGAACAAAACATTGTTAATATTAGGGTTACTTGCAGTCACATGGGTCCCGTGTATCTTGAGACACTCTATCTAAACATAGAATTAACCCGGGTTCCCAAATTCAAGGCATCTGATAAGCTTCAACAATTTAATATTCCGTTAAAATCTATGTATTTATCTATCTAATACAAAATTTGCACATAATAAATTTACGTATTTAAAATTATTAAGGCTTTCAAGACTAATAATAATAAATTCTCGTAAAACTTTGTCGCTTCAAATAGTTATTCTTGATAAAAATAGCTTGCATACGGTTATATTCACCTAATATTCCTATCTAATCCTAATTCCTTTAAACAGATATATTGGAGCCATAGATGGGCACTAAAAACGCAATTACTCTTGGGTGAGAGTCGACCTGTGAGTAATGGCAACGAAAGCATGACTCGTCGGAACTTAAGATCTTGAGCCTCATGACTGGATATATATTTTCTTTTATTACTGGATACTTTGTGTTTAGGAGAAGTCTTACTCTTCCACAAAAGATAGAATCGGTATATTTTAAGACAGATCAGACACAATTTTGCCTGTTACTGATAACGATTTCTTGATATTCTCTGAAAGAGAAACTGAATAATTGGTGATTCGTTTTTATCAACTCACATATGATATGATAGGTTGCATTTCAGAGTATGTTTGCAAAGAGAAATTACTCATAATATAAACTATTTTCAACCTTTTTCATCAAAATAAAACCCTTTTCTGTTGTTTCCACACGGATTTAAACACACTGCTGTCAAAGAATGGTGTGACATTTTCTGCAACATTCGAAATATTACAAAGTTAATCTCAATCTCTCTCTCTCATTTTCTATCTATGTCTCTTTGTTTCACTGCCTGTTTTATTTTCTCCCTCTGATTATTTCTCTTTATATCTTTTTTCCTCTCAATATATATATATATATATATATATATATATATATATAAGCATATATTTGAATTGATTTATTTGCATTAGTGATATCTTTCTATATACACATTTGATAAAATAACAGAAGACACTCCTCATCATTATATATATATATATATATATGTGTGTGTGTGTGTGTGTGTGTGTGTGTGTGTGTGTGTGTGTGTGTATGTGTGTGTGTGTGTGTGACTTATGAAAACAAGAAAATTGTAAAATAGTAAAATTGATACAAAGAAGGAATGTGAAAGTAAAAAAGGAAAATATATATATAAATATTTTAAGAAAATAATGAATATTTTGAATGAGAAAAATCTTACAGATGAGTAAAGGCAAAAATAATAAATCAAACTAAAATAAAGGTTGAACAGTTTTAAAAAGGAAGTTTAAGATTGCTTTTAAGAACGTTGAACAATAGATGACACTTTTTTTTCTATTTTAGCAAATTTATCAACCATCTACCTTGAAAAATTCCTGAATTCAAGGAGTGTGCTGACATCGTTCTATGAAAATACTTGCAGCTGCTAGCCAAGTGTAAACATTTGTGTTATGTAGAAATGACAACTGGAAAACTGTATTGATACAGGCGAACGTCAGTGAACACAGCAAAAAGAATCCTTATATAGGTATTCCTAATGGACACCATTTAAGAAATGTTCGACAATCGCTCGGGTAATTTTCTATCAAGGAAACCTCCTGCCGAGTGGAAAAGAATAAAGGTAAAAAATCAGAAACATAGAACGTGAATTAAAAGAACACCTATTGTAACAAATGGATCGACTTATATGTTTGAATAAAATGTATCTTTTCAAGAGTTTCTTAAATCTTGGTAATTACGACGTTTTTCATTTTTTTTTCTTTTTGTTTTTCTTGTTGTTTTTTAAGCTGTAGAATTTTTTGAGCGGAGAAATTCATCAGACACTGATTAACTTGCGTCAACCGAATAACATCTAAAATACATTTGACTAGTTTACGAGTGAATGATAATTAAAATTAAAATTACTTGTTTTATTACATTCGTCTTCCGTTCGAGGATATGCGCGATTAGGATTTACTTCTATTGATTCATTTTTCAATAGACAAAATAATTGAATACCGAGTTCATTTCCAAAAATTTAAATTTTTAAAGATACAGTTCAATAAAACATTGACTGGGCATTACGTTTAATCAATAGAAAATATTCAAACTGCTAGTAGTACTTTCAGAGAGGGATAATTTACAACTAATTAAAACTACGTTGGAGAATAGATAAGTGCGTATTAAGCATTTCATAGGCTAAGATCTTTGAAAACTATGCCATCCTTTTTTTTTTCTACCATAGGTACAAGGTGCTGAATAATCCCATTGAATTGATCATTTTTATTAATAAAATAACATTTTCTGAATAGTAGGTACTTGTGTCAATGATTTTCGCCAAATACGGACCATTCCCAGTTGTTAGGGATTAGAATACGCTAAATATATCCCTTGCAAATAGTTTAAACGTCTCCCAAGGAGTTGTCTTCGATATAACACTAAGCTGTATCTGATGGTTAATCTCTTGATCTGCAACCACACAAATGTTTACTCTGTCCTGGAGTAGCAACACCTATTAGGGAACTGTATATGGTTCAAATAGGGCTGTTTAAAAACTAATCGTATTCGGATCTTGTGCAAGGAATTACCTTCATTTTCACTTCCTTTTTAATTTTTGGTAATTTTTTTCCTAAAGTGTTTTTTTTTAATAACTCTTTAGGAAAAAAAAAATCTCTTTAGGAAAAAAATATTTAGGAAAAAATTTACCAAAAATTAAAAATGAAGTTACAATGAAGGCAATTCCCAAAAGTCTAGGCATGAAATAACCCAAGGTAAGTTGGTATGTTGTTAGAATTAAACAATCATTAAATGAAACAACGACAAACATGAGATTATATTCAGCGCACGCAAGAGAAATATTTACAATATGAGAGGCCATTTTTTTTAAAATGACGCTGTGGTCAAGGAAAGGCTGTTGGCGAAATTAACTAGTGGTCAGCTCGCTGGACTGTGATATCATAGGAAGCAGGTTCGCGCTCTTACATTTACCTTTTGACTAATACTCTGAGTATAGATACCGACCCCTTTGTTCCCCCAGCCATAGCTAAAATAATATCACTTCTGTTTTTCTATATGAATGGATTTGGCATATGATTTCCCACGAAGTTTGATATACCACAAACAAAGAATTTAAAGCATCAAAACCAATCTTTTATCAGGCATCATTGTTTGAGTGGGAATGCGGTTACTGAGAGACTTGGATTCGGTGGCCATTCTGCTCTTTTCTGAGAATGTGAAAGACACACCTCATGATATTCTGAATTTTCTTACACTATTTCCAATGTATTCAGTCGTTATCCAGAGATTCGTATTAAGCGAGCTAGTCAAGTCTGTCTTCAATTCGGGAGTGGATAGCTGTACAACCCTAATCATCATCATCATCATATCGCGCTGGTAGCACGGATATCCCTGACCCTCTCTCGCCACTACTCCCTATCGTTCATCGCCCTAGGTAGGTCTTCAGGACAACATCCCGTATCCTCACATAGCTGCTGAATGTATGTTCGTGCTGGTCGTCCTGCTTTTGCACGGCCATGTGTGGGGGTCCATAAGAGTACATCACTTATGAGTTCGTCCCTGCTTCTCCAGCAGTGTCCTGCATGTCTGGCTCGTCTAACTTGAATAGTTTTCGTGATAGGGGTAGGTGGCCGTACAGTTGGTGTCTTGTGGGGTGTTGCTGCCAGGACTTGTTTAAGATTGCACGTAGCATTCTTGTGTAATTGCCGTCTAGCTTCTTCTCCAGTCGTTTTGTTAGCGTCCATGTAGTGCATCCATATAGCAGTATCGATGTGACCGCTGCCTGGAAGAAACTGCGTTTCATTTTATCGGTTAGGTCTGATTTCCATATAATCGATAACCTATTGATAGCTGTCCATGCTTTCGCTAACCTCGTTTCGATGTCCTTTTCGGTTGATTCGACGCTGAATTTGTCTACTAGTTTAAGAGGGGTTCCTTCTAGAGTGGAGATGTCCCCCGTTTGGTTATAGCACATATATTCCGTTTTGTGTGCATTAACATAGAGGCCTATCTTTGCTGCTGCTCGTTCTAAACTATGCAGTAGTGTTTCGGCTTGGTCAGGTGTATTTGCCAGTATCGCTATGTCATCGGCGTAGTCGGCGTCGGTAATTGTTGTTGCGGAGTACCTTCTGCTTCTTTTCTTCGTCAGTTCGAAGCCATTCTCTTTGATTTTGTCAATCGATGTTCTAAGTACGTAGTCTAGACAAATGATAAAGAGGTACGGGGCCAGCGTGTCCCCTTGTAGTACTCCTGCTACAATGTCGAAGTATTCTGTGTCTCCATCTGGTGATCGTACTTTTACTTTAGTGTTTCTATAGAGAATCGTTATTGCCTCTACGGTTTCTTTAGGTATGCCGTACGCTAGTAGGATTTGTTCCATCTTTCCTCTGTGAATGGAATCGAAAGCCTTGGTAAAGTCAACAAAAATTAATGTCGCTTGTAGGTTTTTTGCCCGTACACCTTCAAGGATTCTACGGATGGTTAATATTTGTGAGGTCGTGGATCTATTTCTTCGGAAGCCATTTTGTTTTTTTCTAAGTATGTTGTCGATTTCGGGTTCTATGCGGTTTCATAGTAGGGCATTGTAGATTTTGGCTGGTATGGATGTAAGTGTTATGCCTCGGTAGTTTTTGGCTAATCCGAGGTCCCCCTTTTTAGGGAAGGGGAGTATGCATCCTTTCATCCATCTATCTATCGGATTTTGATTGTATACTGCATTGCAGTGTCGGAGCAGTATGTCATCGAATTGTCTGGTCTTCCATACTTCCGGGGGAATTTCGTCCAGCCCTGCAGCTTTCCTATTTTTAATTTTTCTGAGAACCGAGTTGAGTTCTTCTTGTGTGAGCGGTCCTAGTTTAATGTCTAATTGTTTGCTAATTATTCTGGTGATTGGTTCATGTGTTATTTTCGGTGGGTTTCCTAGTAAGTTTTCGAAGTGCTGTTTCCACAGTTTTATTCTTTCTTGTTGGTTTGCTGCTTTCAGTTTTGCTTTGGCTGTGTTCTTTCTTCTACTCACTTCGTTTATTGTTTGCCAGGCTATCCTAGATTGTCTATTTTCCACCGAGTCTCTAATCTTATCTATCTGATTTTGAATGTATTCTGTCTGTTCCTTTATATATACGCCTGCTAATTGATATTGTGCCGTTTTTAGTTTTAAGGCATTTGTGTTTGTTAGGTTTTTTTGATAGTTTTTGGAGGCTGTTTTCACTAGTGCACGTTTTTCTCTCACCGCTAATGTTTCCCAAGGGACTCTATATTTAGTTTTGAGTTTTGTTGGAATGTATTTCGCTGCTGCCTCGAGGTGTGCATTGACGAAATTTTCATATTCGTCGTTTGGTGTACTTTTTTCCGTCTTTTCTTGTAGTGTTTCGAATCTGTTTCTTAATTCTAATACGTATTTATCTCTTATATCTCTGGTGTTCAATAGGGCCCAGTCATAGTGTTTGGTGATCGCTGTTCGTTTGGCGTTTTTTCGTAGGCTTAACCGTATTTTCGCCGTGACTATTCGGTGATCGGTGGACACACCCTCAAAAGAGGAGTATGCCTCGCAATTCATTGCACTATTTTTCCATTTCTTGTTTATAAGGACGTAGTCTATCTGAGTTTAGTATTGTTTGCGTACGTGTATGTCCATAGTTTTCCCTCCCTTTTTTGGTAGTTTGTATTGAGGCATGCTAATCTATTTTCTATCATGAAATCTGTTAGATGTTGCCCATTCCTATTTGACGTGTTGTGGAGGCTGTATTTGTTGTTTCCGTCTTTCCCGATTTGGGCATTCATGACTCCGCCAATGACTAACATGTTGTGTTTCGGGATGCTACGCACTAATGAGGATAACTCATCGTAGAAGGTGACTAGTTCAGTTTCTTCACTAACATTGGTGGGGTTGTAGCATCAGAACGTAGCTTAAACTCCATATTGACATCGGCATTTCTTAAATGGATTATCCAAATTAATGCAATCATAAAATAAAATACCAGAGGAGATTTTAGAAAAATAATCTAGAAAAATAATTTAGAATACATCCTAAGTGTTTAAAAGGAGACATCTCAGAGTAAACGGTTATCATTGCAGGATGTGCAGTAGGTTACCCGAGTTCTAATCCGGAAGGGAGAATGCTAATACTATTTGGAATGGTACGTAAAAAGTAGTCCGCATGTGATGTCCATTATTTATTTTTTACTGCTTCCATCGTCCCGTTAGACTGAACGGTGAGTGTATAAAGCAACGAATACTCTAACGCTGAAAGGAGTTGTGTTTTTGGATTTTTCCCTAGACAACCTATGATTCACAATCACTGATTAAGCTGTGGTTGCTGACTATGCTACACTCAAAAGTTCTTAATTATCTTTGCCGTTATGGGGACCCAACGCGTGGAATTCAAGAAACAAAATTTATGAATGAATCTTTAATCATGAAGCGCTATAATAAGAATCAAATAAAAGCAAGCTTTTCTTCGGTAATTTTACAAAGACATTTAAGAAGATTACATACGTACATACATTCATAAATACATACATATTATTTAAGCATGTTCTGTTGGAGACCGTGGAGTATTTACTATTAAAAATCTTTAAGATTTTTAAGTAAAGACATTCAAGTATTATTATTGTTTCTTTGTATCTGGCACGAGGTGGTGAAGAAAGTGCCTCATAACAGCTCTAGCGCTCTCGGTAATTTTGCTGGTCGTCCTCAGGAGTTGAGTTTTATTGTTTGTTCCTGCTAGTTGATCCTAAAAAGAAAATACTCCATGGTCTTCAACAGAACACGCTTATATAATGACGAGCTGCTTAAGTATTCTGTTGAAGACTATTGAGTATGCTCTGATAGTAGATGTAATCTGTGTCTACAAGAAAAAATACAAATAATGATATACCCAGACACTGAAAAATTATTAAATCAGCGATGTGAATTAATAGCTAGATGTAGACATAGGAATAAATTTAAACTATAGACAAATACCATAGAAAATGTTTACTTAACCAAAAAATAGGATTAATCTGAGAGTTGAGGTGAAATTGATAAAATAATTTTTATTTTAATGGAAAGATACCATGTGATGTGTACTTACTTTTCAATGGAAGGGTAATTGAGTCAATAGGCACGAATATAAATTTTGAATTAAAAATTTTAATTCTAAATTTTGAATTTGATTTAAGATAAGTATTGCCGTTATCCCTACGTAAGGTTATTAAGGAATGTTATACTTCCCTAAATTATTATTACATAAGGAGTTTTACGTTGAAATTTATTTAGAATTTCAAAATTAAAAAAAAAAGATTTACTGTGATTCCAACCGGTAATAAAGATAAAAAAAGAAAAAACCGGAAGCTTGTAAATGGAGAGGAAACACTTCACACCTCTTCTACCCCTCCCACCCTTTCCTCCTGTGTCTATTCTGTCTGTAATTATTTTATCCATTAGATCTGAAGATCTCCTGTTTGTTTTTGGTGTTATTGATTCATATCAATACCCATAACATGATGGAAATAAATTTATAATCCTAATGTGACCGGTTTTTAATTTTCTAAAATGTATATATATATATATATATATATTTATAATCTCGAAATTACAACTGGTTTACTGTCGGCGAAAGTGACAAGATTTTAGTCTCAACACTTTTACAAATGTTTCTCGTCCAGACAGCGCCAAGCGTATATTAGGTCGGACAATATTTTATTTCGGGATGTCATTCAATCACAAGTGAACAGGGAAAACTATGACACAGAGACTTATCGAACATGAATAAAGACAACATGAAACGCACAATAAAGAATACATTATTTTATTATTAACCCTTCTCCCACAAAATAAAGGCATTTACGCAAAGTAAGATAGTCTTAGCGACAAAAATTTAAGAAATGTTCATATTTTAACAACTTAGGGATAATTCACCAAGAATCTTTTCTTGTGGTGATGTATGCAAGAAAAAAAAAAAAGGGAAAAACTTTTTAAGTATTTTGTGTGCAGTACCAACGAGGTAAGCAAAAATGTCTCATTTTCTGGTGTTGCATTTTCCTGAATGTTAATTCTTATTTCTTTTTTTTCTGTTGTCGCATTTCACCGACTATTAATTTTTCTTTAACCCTTTCTCCCGAATTCTCAAATGGTCATTCTTTATCTTCATAATCCATCGTCTCATGCCGGTGACAAAGCAAACCATTTATATTTCTTTCTTTTTTTCTTTCTTCCTTTCTGGGTACATCTTTTGCGAACCGTTTCTTGTTCTTTGATTTTCTCTGTCAGTCGACAAACAAAATAGTCACACATTTTTTTACTTTTTCTGACGGCATTTTAATCTTCCCATATGAGCTGGCTTGGGGAAGACAGCTTACTCTTCGCTCCACAGACACGTCTGTGTTATAGGATCTCTAGGCCAACTGACTTGTCTGATTTTTCCTTTTTTTTATTAGACCTCCCCGCTGTCTCGTATCACGTGGGCCTATTTGGCCAATCGGCATCCAGCGTTAAAATCTGTCGCTTGTTGCTAGGTGCTGCTTGCCAGGTCATAGACCCATATTAGGGAAACTTGACCGTCAATCGGTCTGCACTCGACGTTGACTCGAATTCAACTCCTCAGGCTTCTCGTCTACTTTTGCTGGTTTGCAAGAGAAAAAAAAAAGAGAGAAAGTCTATATTTATGAGTAAATTATGAATTTGATTATCCCCAGAGTCCATATTCATAACAATATATATATATGTGTGTGGGTGTGTGTGTGAGTGTGGGTATTCTTCATAGTTTTTATAATCAGTCGCTTACAAGCCTTAACAATAATTCTAAAACTGATCAGAGATGATTTACGGTAGGAAAATTCAGTAAGCATTTGCACACATATATTTCTCTCCTTGTTTAACGCAAAAAAAAAAAAAAAATACGGGACAAGAGAAAATCGTTGGCGAGGAAAAATGGATTTAATAAGAGAATCCTTAACAAAGAGAATCATGGTTCGATCCAGGACAGCATTGAACATCTCAATCTAAACGGAATCTACAGAAGAAAAAAAAAATGAAATATCCTCTTCAGTGTTGGTTAGAACGTAAAAAGAATTCTTTATTACGAATTGTTGAAACATGGATAAACTGTTTATGCCAGAGTGGGCAATTAATTCCGTTGAATGACACATAGGAACAGAATAGGCTTTTTTTTCCTCAGGAAGGAAATCGACTGAGGATTTTGCTGCATAACAAGTCTCGTTCTTTAGCTGTAATTGTGATACAGCAAACGGTCATTGATAATGGTCGAGATTTTTTTTCTCGACATACTACTTATCTATTTCGGTCGTATCACGTACAAATTCTCACTTGTTTTGCTCCACGAAATTCTCCTTGGTAACGAACACCGCGAATTAAAAATCGGAATCATTTTTATATTACCATACATGGTTTACTTAAAAGTGCACGGAAAATACGACGGTTGTTTAGTAAATAAAGGGAGTCTATCTATCTAACTCTCTCTCTCTCTATCTCTCTCTCTATATATATATATATATACGAGGGTCATAAGGAGAATTTGTTTTACGAGAAAACAAATCGCATTTTTTTAAAAATTCTTTACTATAAATTATAACGCTGCATTGTCTGGAATTTGTTTATAACAAAAATTATCTTAACATTGAAAAAAAATTGGAGGTAAATCAAGATAGCGGTAAATTGAAAACAGCATACAGGATTATATATACAATAGAATGGTGGTAAAATGATGATAAAATCATAAAGTATACGTTGTTTCTTATAACTGATATCATATGAAAAGTATATATCAGAATACCTTTATCATCATCATGAGTCACGCTGCTAGCAGGGATTTCCCGGGATCTCTCTCTCTCTCTCCATCCGTCTCTATCATCTATCGCTCCCGTTAGGTCTTCCTAATTACAAACACAGAGCTCTTGTAGGCAAGCTGTTGTTCGACCAACACTGATACATACATGTGAAAGGGTTTATTTGGGCAAAGAAAACGAATTGGGATAAAAGATGAAGAATATAACCTGTAATAAAAAGAAAAGTTAGTGACGGTAGTCGAGGATGGCCCGGACGCTCCCTTTTCAATAGCTACTATCCCAAAGTGTAGGGGAGGGTGCTATATCTTTCCTTGGATTGCTCCACTTTTCCCTTGATACGTACCTTGTAATGCTGAGGGTTAATCAAGGAGGTATCAAGTAGCGTTTTTTGAGTCTTTTCTAAGACTCGTCCTTGGATTAAACCCCGGTTACTGCGGTCATTGGCAAACACGGTATCCACTAGTAAATGGGACGGTGTTATTATAAATATATTTATACAAGTTTGAATTAAAAATTTTAAAGCTTATGGGTTTTATAAACATTTACAAATTCTTTTAATATGCACACCCCCTGCGACACGGCAATCGTTTAGTCGGCAGACAACTTTTCTCTGGGGACTTTTTGTGCCTTGTTCAAGTCTACATTGCAGTTCATACATTTTTACTGAATAATCTTAAGAACGCACACTGCACAGACTTATTCAATAATTTCGACCACATTCTCATGCACAAAATATTTTTTAGTCCAACGAATGACATTTCTATACCTGGAAAAATTCATTAAAAATGGAATAGTGAGTTATTTCTGCCCACGATATTAAACATTGATGTCATCTGAACGAGAATTAGTCAATTTATTAGATTGCGAAAGGATATGATCTGTTCGCAAATACTGAGTGCCACGATGGCAACATATTAATCGCCTTGACAGAGATGTTTATAATCCATGTATACACTGCAGAGAATTAAGACTTCCGTCCGTCAAAAAAAAAAAAAGGTAGAGTCCTAATTATGGCACTAACATGAAGTTAATAATGAGGTTCCAGTTCTGGAGCTATGCTATTACTCTAAGATCCACTCCAATCCGGTGTGTTAGTACATTTTAAGGTCCCATTCATTGGTAAAATCGATGTTTAGATGTTAATATGTTAATATTAATAATATTCGATAGGACCGAGAGCTAATAAATCTCTTATGAAACTACTGAACAAAAATGTGCATATGAATTGATAATGAATGGGAAATCCTAATTTCTTGGCATAAAATGACCCAAGAAGCATTGACATGCAGCTTATATCAATGGATCAAGCAAAGAGGTAGAATAATGAAGAATACCTGTACCATAATGATACTCTAATTCTGAATTAATAAACGGTTCCAAGTTAAAAATCTTGAAACTATTTCTATAGTTATATCACATTAGATATCTTTCTTCTTCGTTCTGTTCAGCTCTCTTTAGCTGCGATTTCAGAAACTGATATCATATATATTGATGGGTAGAATTAGGATGTTATTTACTTTCTTTTAATATCAAATTTTATAAAAATGCTTAATGTTTTCCAACAGAAAAATATTAATCATTGCGGGATTATTTTTAAAGGTTCTGATGTATTAGGATGGGATAAGTATTTGGAATATAATAGTTTGATTATGGCTTATCGGTTTAATGATATATCACACATTTTTTGTTATTTAATGCTAAAAGAACAGCAGTGGTACTTTTAACTCATAACTTGGATATAAGTTGGTTTATATCTTTCTAAACGTATTAGGAATATTATGTACTTTTATGTTGTTCTATTTGATCCGGCTGAGGTTTTGAAAACCCTTCATATATTAGACAGTTCTTTCAACCTTTCTTGCTTCAAGTATCATTCCTTGTTTTGTCTTCATTCAGAGTACCAATGGTAACTTAAATAAAGTTTGAATGATTTCTACCGAGTAATTGATAGATCTACTACAGGGCCTTATAGTGTTGCGAACAACTGAAATCGAGGTGAAAGATTACGTCTACTGAGGACAGGAGTGGTATATATGCCAATACATAGTTACAGAAATGTCGATGAGAATAAAATATGGTTGGGAAGAATTTACTGCAATAAACAATGTGCTTAAAGCAAAGCTGAACAAACTTCTACGTGCCAGTCTCTTCGATAGAACTGTTTCTTCTGCGATGTTATACGTAAGAGAAACGTAGGGTACCACAAAGAAATGACTATTTACGACACCGATGACTATGGGAATATCAGTGCAAGAAATATCGCTGTGTGAATATATCTGGAGTGAATTATTTCAAGAGAAGAGTGGAGTGAAGGAGGTGATCACGGATTACCAAAAGAATAATTTCTTGTTGGTAGCAGCAATCGCAAGGTTTCCTTACAACAGCTGGGCTTATGCAGTCATCGCGTGGTATTAAAAAGTCCAGAAACTACCACTCGAAAGACGTCCATTATTATAGGGATATAAAATCGTAAAGCTATATGTGCCAATATGGACAAGAAATGCAAGTACAAGAATGGAATAGAAGTGACTTGTGACAAGGGATGAGGAAAACATTAAGCAACTTGGTCTCTAAAAGTATACACTAACTTGTCAACACCTCAGCCGGATCAAATAGAGGAATATAAAAGTACATAATATTCCTAATACGTTTAGAAAGATATAAACTAAATTATATCCAAGTTATGAGTTAAAAGTACCACTGCTGTTATTTTAGCCTTAGATAACAAAAAATGTTTGATATATCATTAAACCGATAAGCCATAATCAAAATATTATATACTAAATACTTATACCATTTGACGTTGATACATAAGAACCTCTAACAAAATATCCCTCAATGATTAATATTTTTCTGTAGGAAAACATTAGGCATTTTTATAAAATGTGATATTAAAAGAAAGTAAATAACATCCTAATTCTGCTATCAATATATATGATATCATAAACACTTAGAAAATAAACATGGTGAGATTTTTGCAACAAAATTTGATATTTTTACTCTAAAAAATTCATGTCGAAAACGATAAATCAAAAAAAAAAAAAAAATTTGAAGCACGAAATTATCAAAATTTTGGAAAGTATACGATATTTCGTTATGTCCGAGCAAGGTAAATAAAACGAGCCAGACGTAAGTTTTCCTAATTTTTCGTTTGTATTTAACAAGTAAATATCCTTACACCGTGCAAAAATTAAATTATCCTATCTTCATACATAGTCCTTCATATGATCTTGAATTGTTTTAATATCATTTATCACAAGATCATATAAACATGTTTGAATTACAAAGCTGAGTATTCAAAACAAAACGTTTTTAATATTTTTATATCAAGTATAAAATACTTTATGGCCAATATGCTATATTTCTATTGATATTTTCATCCATATTTTCATTAACACATTCAAAACATTTACTAATCAAAATGCTAAGCAAAGGTAAAACTATGTAATCCGAGCTCACCAGATACCCTCGAAGTTCTACACGCCGAATTTGCGTCTACGGCGAGAAAAGGGCCTTGAAATCCACCCCTTCCGGCCATTCCGACCTTGCCTGTTCGTCGAAGATATTGCAACACGAGCCAAATTTATTGAAACGTCTGGTTAGCGTAGTGGGATCAAATACACCTTCAACATTCATGTAGCTATTTTTTTTTATTGCTGTTGCAGCGTAGCATTCGGTTCGAACTCGTAGTCATAAATTCCTGAATTAGACCCTGCTGCAAGAAACCAAAGAAATTTTCGAATATTTGAATTTCAGTGATATCACTCTTATCCTTTTTTAATGACTGCGTTTAATGAACAATAATAATCATTACTAATGCATTTCTGTTTTGAATCGTGATTCTACCAGTATATTCTGTATCTTTCAAAAGAAAGTATCATTTTTATTTCGTTTGGCCTTAGAATAATGGTGTTCAAAAAGCGGTCTAGTTCGGTTTCTTTGTTTTAATGGCTTATCAATCTATATGGGTTATTTACTTCCAAAGTCACTATAATAATAATACACTAGTGGTACTATGTAATCCATTGATGGGGGAATAGTGGTTTATATCTTTCCCAAGAGTATTTGTTCGAAAATAAAAGTAATAGTTCGGCTGGAGTTTGATTTTGCTTACCACGATATAGCAGTTTGGCTCATTACCCCCGACGCCACGGGGACTTCCCTACCCAAAAAATGTCCTGTGTACGACACCAAATGAAATCTGATAATAAGGCTCCCATTATGGATCTTTATGGCGTGTGAAGTAACTTTTAGTGGCATTACTCCCAGGCCCACTCTGATCTGGAATTTTGGTATCTTTTTAGGGTCCCATAATGGGTCATATAGATGTTTATAATTATTTGTATTAGGGTCAAAGAGATATTTTTGAAACCTGTTTGTATTCGATAGGGCCTGTAGCAAATAAGTAAATTAAAGATTTAAAAAAACACTTAAAAAAAAGTATGCAAAAATGCAAACTTGAACATCTAATGAATACGCTTCTCTTGGTATAAGATAACCATTGAAGAGTTGACATGCAATTATAGACAATCAGTCCATTTTATTAGTGTACCGTTTTGCAGATTTTCTTATGCTTATATTACTATAACAAATTTTAACCAATCGTATTCTATATTGTTTTTGTTTTTTTCATTTCATCTAAACGAATGCATATTTAATGAAAACAATCTTTGAAAAAAGAATCCCAGTTGATTTTAATTTAGAGTGTAAAAATAACTATTTTGAGGGCAGGAAGTTGTAAGTATAAGGAATGTAAATATCTTTGTTAATACACAGCCTAAAATGGATTATCTTAAGATGTGTGCTCTCATAGAAAAGTCATTGAAGGATAAAGTCATCATTACTAACTTGTAAGACCAGTATCCTATCTTCTTTGTACTTTACAAGATGCATTTTATTCTTAATGAACTCTTCTCTAATGTTAATACCATTGCGTCCTCGGCATTGCTCGTGAATACTTCATCTAGATACAAGGAGCCGCTCCTGTTTTTGGAGTAAATTAGATTTTGGCAATTATGTTTTAATCAAAAGTAATTAGTTGATTACAGAAAACACATCATATGGTTTTATAATTGTAGGAAGGAACAAAATATTATAAGATTAAATTTACCAACTGATAAATGGATATATATATATATATATAGGGCTTGGACAAAATAATAGAAACGCATTCATTAATGATTATGAAACACCAACAAAGCCATCAAAAATTTGTTATTTCTATGGGTTTTTTTTATTTATTAATTTTTCTCATCTTTTACTAAAATTGATGCTTTTCTACAAATATTAACAGAAGAAATTAATCAAAATTGATTAAGATGGCACATCTAAAGAGGTCGAATAGTTGGTGTGCGGATGGCGGGCGGGCGGCACTAGTGTAATAAAAACCACTGAATTATTTAGTATAGCAACGAGTACTGTCTCAAAAGTAATGACAGCATTTAAAAAAACTGAAAAACCTCCTCCTGAAACAAAACTTTGGATGAAAGCGTAAGCTGTCTGACAGGGACCGTCAAACTCTTACGTGAATCGTTAGGAAAGATCACAAGAATACAGCACCGAAAATTACAGCAGAGCTTACTGACCATCTGGAGAATCCAATTTCCTCAAATACTGTAAGACGGGAGCTAAAATCGGAAACATTAGAATAAATCTGAAATTTCCTGATGTTTCCATTATTTTTTCCAATGCTTATATATGTATATATACATAGAGAGAGAGAGAGAGAGACAGAGTGACAGAGACAGAGAGAAAGAGACAAGCACACACAGACAGATATGACTTAACAGTGAATTTTTTTAAAGATCATCTTTGTGGTCATCAAGTCTTATTGTCGATTGTGCTTAAAATACGCTGACAGAATGTCCTGAAGAAGGGTAAGGCCCCTATCAAAAAGTGGTTTACTGGATTTGACTCTAAACTGGAACTAGTCTTGAACCCCCAGTTCCGGAGTGCTAAGGAGTTCGGAGTTCCATTTCATTGCCAGAACTCCTAGTTCTTCTCTGACCACAAGTGGCATTCCCGTTAGGGCCCAATCTGTGGTTCAAATAGATCTGTTAGCAAATTATTTGTATTAGATAGGAATAGTTGATATCATATAACTGCGTGAAAACATCAGAAACTATACAAAATTTAAGCATAAATGTAAACATAAATGTATTTTATATTTGATTCCGTGATCTCTAAGAATAAATTAACCCGGAACAAGTTGTCATGCCCCTAATATCAATCAATCCCAATGTCGACTCTTAGTTTATTTATGGAGTATATGTCATACTTAAATTCAATGGATACATAACGCTAAAGCAAATTATTCCATACTTAGTATATAAAAACATCTCGAGAAGAAGCTAGACGGCAATTACACAAGAATGCTGCGTGCAATCTTGAACAAGTCCTGGCGGCAACACCCCACAAGACACCAACTGTACGGCCACCTGCCTTCTATCACGAAAACTATTCAAGTTAGACGAACCAGACATGCAGGACACTGCTGGAGAAGCAGGGACGAACTCATAAGTGATGTACTCTTATGGACCCCTACACATGGCCGTGCAAAAGCAGGACGACCAGCACGAACATACATACAGCAGCTATGTGAGGATACGGGATGTTGTCCTGAAGACCTGCCTGGGGCGATGAACGATAAGGAGGAGTGGCGAGAGAGGGTCAGGGATATCCGTGCTACCAGCGCGACATGATGATGATGATGAGTATATTATTGTCATCTGTTTTGAGAGTGTATAGATACCAGGACAAGTGCAAACAAAGAAACAACCCTATCTATAAATCTATTCTCTAAGTTGGAGGAATTTGATTTTAACGCAGTTGCACAAATGGAATCTCAATAATATACGCTATTTCAGTGTAATGTTGAAATCCAAATATAATCCCAATATATTAATATTGATATTATTTGATACAGAAATACGAGTCATGGAATGGGTTCAGAAAGTGCCTTCAAAAACTTTAATTTATGAACGTTATTGCTTCGATATTATTGAATGCTCTGGAGCGGAATATTCGCAAACTGTTAATGTTTGGCTTCGGCCAAAAAATCATAATATAGTCTATATACTATTGATTTCAGTACTCATTTATCTGAATAAAAATATTGGTAACAATCGTGTTGATTATAAATCTATATCTATCCTTATAAATCAAAATAAACTTCTTTAACGTAAAATTTTACATTACAATACATACATTGTATTCATGTATCAACCATAAAACTGGATGTATTTACATTTTAAAAGGGGCTGATGTTATGAACATCAATAGAAGCTGTAAATATCATTGTCAGATCATATAAATTCTGGAAATCGAATTTCCATAGTGTCTAATAGTTATCTTTTTATTTTCATCAATATCAGATGATAGTAAATTTTGTGTTGCCTTTTATCTTCCCCGTAGAATTTTTCATAGTAATAATATCTCCTAATCCGTTTCGTTCAATAGATACACTTGCACTGACACAGACAAACACAAAGGTTGTTTTTTTTATATAATATATATACTTATATATATGTGTGTGTGTTTATATAAGTGCTTATGAAAGTATATATATATATATATACTTATGCATATAAATACTTATATAAGCACATATATAAACACACACACACACATATATATATATATGTATAAATATACACAATATATTCATATATATATATATATATATATATATATATATATATATATATATATGTACACTCGCTTATATATATATATATATATATATATATATATAAATATACACAGTATATTCATATATGCATATATATATATATATATATATATATATATATATATATATATATATATATGTACACTCGCTTATATATATATATATATATATATATAAATATACACAGTATATTCATATATGCATATATATATATATATATATATATATATATATATATATATGTACACTCGCTTATATATATATATATATATATATATATATATATATATATATATATATATATATATATATATATATGTCAGCATTTCTTCATTACTATATATTCGATTGAACATAATAAACGCTTTTTGTCTCATATTTTTTGTTAATCCTTTCGAATAGGCGTTTTTACCTGATGATATTCGGCGGGAATTGGTTGACAAATCTTCCGTAATTAGATATTTCCCAAGTACTTTCTGCCCAAACTTGGGCCATCATCAAGGGAGGATGTATTACAAAAGCGATGTAACTTTTGTATGTACATTACTATTTTGTAAGAAGAGCGTCTGTACTGTTGTATTGTGTAGCATTTACTTTCGAATTTGTTTCTATAAATAGCGTCAATAGCTAAAGACAGACAAGTACATTAGCACTGGTTTCAAAATTAATTCTGTTAAGTTTGGGTTGTATGTTCCTAATATGTATTACCACAAGAATCTGTAATATTTATCTTGTTATTTTGATGTTCTAACATTGTGTTTTCGGTAAGAATTTTCCGTAATTCTGTTAATGAATGTTTTTTGTAAATACTGTTCTATGGAACTTGTATCAGAAAGGTGCATTGTAAGTCTTCTCGATAGGGTAGTTGAGGTTAAACCAACATATATATCTTTATTTTTAGAGATACAATCTCCTAAAGGAGATTTAAATTGATATATAACGTTGATTTTTTGCAAAACTTCAATCGAGGGAGAATTAATTTAATGACTTAGCGGGAGGTTTTAAATTTATTATAATATATAATAAGTTTTATTTTTTTACTTGGATCAGTGGGGAGTATGTTTTTAATTTTTTTTATCTGATTTATAATTGTAGTGCATTTGGTCACGGTTATATATATATATATATATATATATATACATATATATATATATATATATATATTCCCTTTATACATTAAAATCAGAGGTATTTAAACTTTCACCAAGGGCGTTTACCCCCTTTACACCTCCTGATTGCCCGGGAAGTGTATTTCATGTAGCTCATTGTCTTTTGCGTAAAATTTTACGTTAGAAAGTAAAGATTTTTTTTTGTCTTCCTTGAAAACTGGATATATTTGCATTTTCAAAGGGGCTCTGTTGAAGATCATGAAATTTTGGAAATCAAATTTACGTAGTGCCTAGTAGTTATTCTTCTATTTTCATCGAAATCGAAGGTATCTGAAATTTCACCGGAGGAGTTTGCCCCCTGAAACTACCCTAATCAAGCAGGAAAGTTATTTTCATGTATCTCATTGTCTATCATATAAAGTTTTACATAATTATGTAAATTTGCTTTTTTTAATGTATCTACTATTCCTTTTTGTCCTTTAGATGTACGGACGCACAAACAGACGTTGAGCTTTATTAAACGATATAAATGTATATCTTAATCGGTTGTGTAAGTAATTGGGCACGGCCGTGGTGAGCAGCCTTGGAATCAGATCTGTTGAATAGACATATTGTTTGATGGTTAAACCATTTCATTTAATGATATAGATTTAAAGGTTTTTTTAAAACCATTTATATATAAGCAAGTCTCTCAACTTATATTGTTATATTTGATACCTGAATTGGAAAACGAAAATATCGATTGCATAAACAATAACTGAAGAGCAGAGGAAAGTGATTAGATTTATATCTAGTAACAATTTGCTCTCTCTTCATTACCTTTTGGTGTTCAATTATACGTGAGTACGTGGCATAATTAACCGAGACAAGAGACAGTAAGCTGAATTGGAAAATAAATATACAACTTTGAAGAGGGAGGAGAACTTAGTGAAATAGAATGATTTGTTAACGCGTGTGGCAAGAATATAAAAGACGAAAAATTACTTACCCTCCTCTGGTCGTGAGATAGAAAGAAAAACAAGATGGCGATTGGTACCGGTTCATATAACGGTGAAGTCTCATAAAGTAACGAAACTTCTCGAGCTTCGTATGCAGATTATCTGCTACCGGTTTGCGTAAGAAGCCTCTGTTTTTCCTTTGTCTTTATTCAAGTGAAATTGCATGTCAACGAGTAGGACGTACGATTTGTTGATCATAAATGACACTTAGCACAATGGTTATCGTCCTAGGAAAAGGAATCATTAATGTTATTCAATGTAATAGATTTTAGTACACATTTTCGTTCATTTGCTAGATTTTCCGATGGGATATCTAAAAAAAAATGATTATTTACAAACTGAAAGGTCTATATCAATAGATAGAATATGAAAAAAATACTGTTAATAAATAATCAAAAATAGGGTAAATAACCTTATATAGAATGACGGTTATATTGGATAAAAGTAGTTTTTAAAAGATAGAAAATGTGATTTGTGTTGAACAGAAATTTAATTTAAGAGGAATGACAGTTCACCAGATTGGTGTCAGGTGCTGTCCTTTAATGTTTTTCCTATGGGAATTGTTAAACTCTCTAGTCTTGGAGTAAATTCAATAAATCTAGTTCTCATGCATGTTCATCTCTTTATGTTCTTATAATCTGTAATGAACAATGATATCGATCTCTTGTTCAGAATTCGGTTAAAATTTGATTGACTTATTTATGTTGTATGGTTACTAATATTATTATCAAAGCTCTTAAAAAGAGATCATTTTGTGTCTATGACTTGTTCTTCCTCTCATCAAAGCATTTTATACCATGTTATATATTGTCCCAGTTAGATAATCTCATTGACGTTACAATTATAACATGTTCTACCAAACGAGTATCATATATGTAATACGGAGCATTGATAGGTCATGATAAAAATGTAAATACATCCAGCACCTGGAAAAGTATTATTATTTTCTAAAGGAAACGTTATAATAAATGGTATAACCATGTTCTCCAGAATTGGTTTGTAACTATCTTCAGAGAGCAGTTCTTAATTCAAAAGTTTGGGAGTGTAGGTGAACCACTACTGGTCTCAAATTGAAGGTTGTATTCTTACAGCACAAAATAGGACGTTATACCGTTACATGTGCTCAAATGAAAATTTCTGTTGGTATTGTCCCAAAAGACATTTGTAATATTAGTAATACTACGCATAGAAATTTATATCACCACGTGGGGAACTGGTTTATGCGTTATCGCTACGTCTTAAGTGTTAGTTTTAATCTCACCGTAAGAAAAGGAATAGATACATAAAGACCCCGTTTGGTTCGCTAATGCAAAGGTTTATTTGCTACAGTTAGTTGTCGGGAGACAGAAGCAGCTTATAAAAACGGAGTCGAACGTGTTGGCTAGTCAAAGGGAAATAAAATGTCGTGAGTGGATAGAGAGTAGAAACAGACCTTGAGTTTTCTTTCTTGTCCTCTATTGTTCTAAAGTGCTTGTTCGCTGGTTTTGTCTCCACGGCTCCTTTTTCGGAGCTCATCCCAAACTGGGGCTCATAATTTCTTTCCCTCTTTGCATCGTCTTTGCCTGGAGTTCAACTCTTGTCTTCACCTCATCTATCCTACAGCTCTAAAGGCGTCATCTTTTGAGTTCCTTCTATCAATCTCAAATTGTTATCGATTCGCTATCGATACGTTTCTATTTTCAACTCGGGCATTCCCAATCAGTTTACACTTGTCCCTTAATACCACAAGAAATTTTTCAACGAAAAAATTCTGAAATCTATTTAACTATTCTAAGATGCCTTTTACCTGTATTTCGAATATTCCTACCTTATTTTTCATGTTTTCACGATACACACAATAATATATTGAGAAAAACACAAAAACAACAACAACAACAACAACAACGAAAAAATACAATTAAAAACAAGCAAAATAAACAAAGGAACATAGAGCCTTTGAATTGTTCCCAACTCGTTAATATTCGTTCTTTCTGTCCTTGTTTCATTTTCCTATTTTCTAAAGTAAAATTTTCTTTTTATTTTATGTTTCTTTCATTTTTTTTTTTTTTTTTGGTTCAAACCAAATTCTTTTCTATTTATTTATTCATTTTCTGAACAAATGTGTTTCTTACTTCGTTATCATTCTTTTCCTTTTTTGTGCTCTTAACTCACTTCTCGCCTTTCTGTCTTTATCTCCTTCTTCCGTTACCCCTTTCTTCCACTATTCTCCTAAGCCCATATATTCGTGCAGTATGTTTATAATACACTCTAACAGTTATCCGTATAAACACACAACTCGACACTCATGCAGGACGGGGAGATTTCTTTCCAAAATGGTCTCATGTTTTATTTTTATTTTTGTTTCTTTTCTTAAATCCCTCTATCTGCACACCAATCAGTTGTATATTCTTGGGACCTTTCTCTTGTCGGCATTGACGTCTCGTTTTTCTAAATTCATTTGTTCATCGCATTGCCAACGTACAAGTCCAAGGTATTAACCGAGACAAAACAAAAAAAAAAACAAAAAAAAAAAACGGCAAAAGAAAAAAAACAGAGAAATCACCCACACCAAAAGATTTTCACTGCCTTCAAAAAAGCAGCACAGGTTTTATTGCCATTTATCTCTTTATTTCGTCGGAACTCGGCTTGGATTATTTCTTGTGGAACGGTAAGACACTCGATCTTGTGACCGTATATGCATACACATTTCCAAACACAAGGGTGAACTCTGGGACAGCCAGGCTCGAAATCAGACTGGACTAAAGGACAAACAGCATGGTGACCCCAACTTTCAAGAAAAAAAGAAAAAGATATTATATCTTGTTCTTTTTCTCTGGCATCTGCATTTTCCCCTTTTCCTTCTTTCTTTGTTTAGCTTTTCTTTCGTCTTTTCTTATTTTAAGTCTCTCATACGGACAAGGAAAAAAATAAGAAACGTAGAAGAGCATTTACCCAATTCTAATAGGTAGAAATCTTTGTTGTTTTTTTTATTTTATTTTTTTGGGGGGTGCTTTTCTTTCCCACGTAGTCTTGTATTTCCTTATTTTCTTTCTGTTCTTCCACAGTTTTATTTTTGCTATCATTTCTTCGACATGTAGACTTATATTTCTATTTTTTCTCTCGGTTCGTTTGCAGTTTTTTTCTGATTTTGTTCTTTTTCCTCTGGTTTATCTTTCTTTTCTCTCTTTTTCTGTTTTCGTATTTCATGCTGCTTCCTCGCGTTTTCCTCTTCCTCCTTTTGTGTCATTGTTTTTTCTTCTGTCTGGTCGCTATTTCATGTTCTCTTTTGACGCTCTAACTTCTTCTTTACCTCTGTTTTTATCACTCTATTGAATCAACGGGTTGTTTGCATTATATTTTTTGCTGACCCGTTGTATATTCTTTTTTTTTCATTTTTCTTCCATTAAGCCGCCCTTGTTTCCCATTCTTCGTCTAGTGTCCTTTCTTTCTTGTATGTTCTTTCTTTCTTTTTTCTCTTTGACTTACTAGCGTGTAACTCATAAAAAAAGTGGATTCAAGAAGAAGAAGAAGAAGAAGAAGAAGAAGAAGAACCTTCTTAGTTCTAATCGTCGATTTCTTTTTTTTTTTCATTTTTTTGGTTTTGGGCTTTCTTTTCTTTATCGTATTTTTACTGACGTTTCTTCGTGATTTTTTTAAACTTTTTTTTTCGTTGTTTCTTCTGTTTGTTCTTTCCAATTTTTTCTAAGCCGTTTAGAGTTTTCTTTCTCTTCCTTTTTTCTTTTGTACTTTACTTTGTCTTTTTCTCCCTTTTTTTTCTTTTGTTTCCCACTTTGTATTCATCTGCATTTATTTATCTCGGACGTTCCTAATTATTTTACAAAGGGCGAGTCATTCCAATTTACAAGTGCTTCTGAAGCTTACAATGAAAGATAGGGATACTCGAAAGTATCTATTTTGAAAACGAATTTTGATTAATATTATTAATATAATATAATCCATTTAAAATTACTACTATCAAAAATAAATACTTTAAACCATATTACATGTATTTACCCAACCCCTCTACCATCAGCTTGATGTGACACAATATTAGTTTTTAAACTCATTCCAACTAGTTTTAATTGGAGATTGTTCCTTCTAGATCGATCGCGTTATTAAAGTTAATGAGCCCAGTCTGCTCATTTATTTCCCCATAGCTGAACTCATTTGGATTCATACCTTTCCCAAGGTTATTAGTGAAGTGTAAAATGGAACCAGCTTCATTCCAATTTGAAGATGGCTTGTCGACGATACGATTTCTTACGCCTGTAACTGTTACACTCAGAACAAATAAAAAGTTTATAATTGGTAGTTTTGACAAATAAGCGCTTTTTCAAACACAATATGAAATAGATAACCACTTTCCGTTTGCAATAAATGAATCGTGAAAAGTGTCTAAGTTGTTGGATGAATGAAAAACATACGAAGTAAGATGAAAAAGACAACGCCGAAAACAACATGAATAAAAAGAGGACAATATAAATATGCTTACTCTTTCTTGTTTATTAACTGGAACCAGCAGACAGTTTTCGAGAGAAATGAAAATCAGAATACGAATGCTGATTTTCAAAGTTGACAAATCCCCTTCAATTTAGACGGAGGAAAAGAAATATTTTACAAGCACCTCTGGTATTTTTTCTATGCTAATATAGAAGTAGTTATTAATGATGTTAAATATTACATAAATGAATGATCTACTATATATTTGTGCATACAATGCAATGACATAATCTCAGATTGACTTCTGTTACAATGAATGAAAAAAAATTGAGCATTCAGACATATTCCATAGATTTGGTCAGATAATATAAAGAAAATACAGAGAATAAAATTGTCCACTCAGCTGGGGATGTAGAATACAAAGACCCCATCTCTACAAAGGGATAAGACTCCCCCAACGATTGTACTGATATGATCCTAAACAATCTGATAGTGAGGCTTCAGTAATACTGGAGCTTTGGGGAATATTGAGTACCACTTCATTGCCATCGTTCCCAGGTCCACTCAGGCCCAGAGTCTTAGCATCTGAAAAAGTCCTAGTTATGGGCCAAATAAAAAAAATAAATAGTGTACTTATGCTGAACTGAATTGTTTGAAATTAAGTGTTTTTATATTTAACTGTGTGTAAACAAAAACTCTGTATTTATATTAAACTGAATTGTTTGAAATAGAACTGTTTTTGCGTTTAAAATAACTGATGTCCCAGTAAACTGGGGCTGAATAAATCAATGACTCCATCTCTACAAAGGATTAATATTCCCTAAACGAGTGTCCTGGTATGACACTAAATAATCTGATAGTGAGGCTTTTGTAATGCTGGAGCTTTGTGTAATGCGGAGTACTCCTCCATTTTCCATCTCTTCCAGGTCCACTCTGGCCCCGAGTGGTTGAACCTTCTAAGTTCCTATCTGTGGGTCAAATTGAACTAAACTGTGAACTTATGCTAAACTGAATTGTTTGAAATAGAAATGTTTATATGTATAAAAGTAGATTTAGCTTGAAGTAACCTGAAATAGTTGATATAAAACCAAACTACACCTAACAAAGAATAAATATATATGCTTTGTAAACTTTTCAAATAAAGGATATCGTTGTACATGATCAGCATTTACAACAGAGATAGAGAAGAAACTGCAATTAACAGACATGGTTCTTGCCAGAGAAAGGGAGTCTATGTAGAACGTTAAATTGACACGTGTTTCCATTGTAACATGCAAAATATTGGGAGAATAAAAGGTTCAACCCAAGAATCATTCCACTATAGTATAAAGCTAGAAAACTGGAAAGTGCAAGCTTTTTTCTGGTAGATATGCTTTCACTTGATCTTTTGAGATAGGCACTAAACGCAAAACTCGAAAGAAGTCCATGAGTGCAAATAAAGGTTAACAAAACGAATTTAAGGAAATAGTTAGAGTAAGAAGTGATAGAACAGTAAAAGTCCTGTAGATTCAAATAAGATTCTTTCAAGAGCTTTTTATTGTACAATTATAATTATTTCTCATTGTACTTAATATTGAATATCAAATTTATAATACCGAACACGACTAAAACAATTGGTTCATGTCGAAATTGGTTTCTCTATACGTTAACAATTGCTAATGCATTAATACCTACATATATGTGTGTGGGGGGGTACATGTTTTGTCAAAGCCAACAATTTT